>WOVY01001000.1:0-1200000 GCA_013436015.1 Rhipicephalus annulatus | reverse complement strand
CTCGAGGAAGCTCTGCGGAATCCAGTCGGATCGTCGTAGTGTCAGATTTTGTCGGAGCGGCGGTTTGCGTCGAGTCGTCTGGTTGCGTCGGGGTCACTGGAGAGTTTTCCGGTCTTCGCTCGAGAGCGGCGTCACCTCCTGACCTCGCTGGTGTTAGTTTCCCCTAAGGGGACTGGGTGATCTGCCTTTCGAGCTCCCGCTATAGGGCGATGGCGAGCGATGAGAGGTGGGGGATGGAGACCTGAAGTGACGGGTGGCGGAGTCTTCGGCTTCTCGTAGGTATGCCTCAATATCTCGGAGTCGCTTGCCAAGAAGGGGTGGTGGGCCGTTGATGTCGTATCCGCGAAGGCCCATCTGGCAATAAGGACAGTATCGCAGAAGGTGATCGGCCTCACCGCAGTGGAAATAAAGCGGTCGTTGATCTGGGGTTCTCCAGACGTCAGTCTTACGTGGTGTCGTTGGCGGGTACGTAGCTGCACGGGGGGGTTGCCGCGTGCGTGGCCGTGGCGGACCAGCTTGCATGCGATGTTGTGGCGCGTAGGTTTCTCGTCACCAGCCGGTTGGTCTTGATTGGGCTTTCAAAGCGGCGGCGTAGGTGTGAACTCCTGGCTCCTGGATAGGTGGCGGTGTGGGCGAGGCCGTTTCGGTGGTACCAAGTGTCGCGAGCGCTTGCTGTGCCTCGTCCCGCACGACGTCAGCGAGTGATGAGGTTGCTGGTTGTGCACCCGGTAGCAGACTGCGCAGCTCATCGCGGACGATGGCACGAATGGTGTCTCGAAGCGACTCAGTGGGGGCACTACGGCTATCAATGCTGTCTGGCGGTGCAGCGTGGTAGTTGCGGTCGTACAGCTTTGCGGGTAGCCCGAAAGTCCTCTCGATGGCGGCGGCCTCGCTAACCCAATCTGCGACGGTCTTCGGGGGGTTGCGAATTTGAGTCACAAAAAGTTGCTCCTTGACGGCCCTCATAAGGTACTGAAGCTTGTTGTCTTCAGTCATGTTCGCATCAGCGTGCCGGAATAGCTTTTGCATTTCCTCGGCAAAGTTGGTTACGGCCTCGTTAGGGTGCTGCTGGCGAGTTTGGAGTAAGGCGTCAGCCCGCTCTTTGCGGAGGATACTTCCGAATGTTTTCGATGCCTGCCTCCTGAAGGTATCCCACGTTGTCAAGTGAGGTTCCTTGTTCTCGTACCAGGTGCTAGCGGAATCTCCGAGTGCGAAGAAAACGTTTCGAAGTTTATCTTCGTCGGACCACTTGTTCAAGGCTGCGACCCGCTCGTAACGCTCCAGCCAGTCTTGTACATCCTCGCAAGCGGAGCCACGAAAAAAACGGTGGTTGGCGAGGCTGCTGGATGACGACCGGAGTAGGTGCGCTGGTGGCCTCCATTGGTGACGTTGACCGGTGGTTCAGGCGAAGACTGGTCGGTTGAAGCGGTCCCAATTCAGCTGGTAGCCCTTTAGGCGGCGGCTACTGCGTATTGGGTCTGTCTTGGTTTCTCTGGTAACCTCGTCCGAGTCCGCTGCTCCAGAGGTACTTGGGCTTGGATCACGGTTCGAAGGGGGTGTACTAAACATCAGCACTTCCACGAAATGTCACGTAGGCGACGTTGAGCTGGCCGGTGCACAGACGAGCAGAAAGGCAGACCCCGGTGGCAATAAAACTTAGGGTACTTTATTGGGGCTGACTTGCGCCCAAAAGCAAACTAAAGAAACACTGCTCGGCGACAGCGAAAAGCAAAAGTCAAGCCAGCGTGTCCGAACGATGGCTGACCGAATCCCCACCGGTGGGTGTGTCGATTCCTTATCAATCCGGTATCTTGCAGCACATCCGGGCATCAAGATGGCTTGCGGATACACTCCAACACACAAAAAGCGGATGAAGTGCCACACACACAAAAAGCGGATAAAGAAAGCGATTAGGTTAGGTCCGCATCTTTTCTAAACACACGTGGCAATATACTATTATATTTATTAATGCAAAAGCATTCGAGCTTACTTGTATAAGAGAAGTCGCTTAATGCACAACGCGACGATGTCCTTGCAGCGTCGTGAATTGCTTGCTCTGCAGCTGCAATGGCGTGAAAACCAAAGTGCCACAACATAAGGCACTAGCACAGTATTCATCTCTGGACTGTTATCGTCCAACAACAAGCAGTTTACACTAGCAAATATTAGTAAGTGTTTTCCAGTCATGTATGTGAATTCCACTTCGTCTGGCTTCTGGCAGACATGAGACGTTTGCAGGCAGAGTCCTTGCACAACGACAGATTGGCTACAAGATTTCAAGCCAAAAGTGATGTGTTTGGCATTCAGGACCTCTTCGCCTTCAATGAGGCATCGTATCCCATGTGAAACGTCTAGGTGCCACACAACATCCGACTGCAAAAAGGGTGGGGCAATCGCGAAGGAAACACACACACACACAAACACACACACACACACACACACGCGCGCGCGCACACACACACGCACACACACACACACACACACTGCAGTGCAAGCCACACATGTGCTACGCGACTCCGATACTCTTTGTGGACGCCATATTGAACCACCCTATGCGATTCACAAGTTTAAGGTAATTAAACTTGTGAATCGCTGCCTGGGCCGAAAGGGTCGCTGTCCGCATGCAGTCACCTTGAGGACCATGCGTTTTCTCTCAGTAAGCTTGATTACTCCTCCCTCTGCAACGCTGGAGCTAGAAGTGCGGATGCTAGCGCAGCTGGTTACTTCGGATTCACAGTCAACGACCACTGACGAGAACTCTTCTTTTTGAGCGTACGAAGCGGCATCTGCGAAGAAGGCTGGTTCCTTGTCCAAGCGGGCACTGGCGAGCAGAGCTTTACCCCTTGGTCGTCTTCGTGCTGTATTGTAGAATGAATACATATTACGTGGCATCCGCTGTATGAAAATCTTAGACCTTAATTCGTTGGGTAGCTTCACAGCAACCGGACCGACGACCGTGGTGTTACGTCTCACCATGCCGAGTATGACCCTACCCGCTGGGGGTGCCGCACTGCCTAAGGAGCTTCGCCCAAGGGCGAAGCTCCTTATGTGTAACCTTGTCACTAGGCACGCGTAACAGAGAGAAAAAAGATAAGAAAGGGAAACAGATGACCATTTTTTGTCTCATTTTCTAGATGGCGTTACCCTGCCACTACTCTCCGATTGGCTGCTGCGCGCTTTCTGCCGGAGTGCGCGAACAAGTGCCTCTCTCAGTCTCCTGAATAGTCGCCGTACGTTGCGGATTGTGGGTGGGGCATGGACGGAGCAGAGCGGTGGGCGCGTTGAAAACGTTTGCGCTCGGCTTCCTTGGCTCGCGTCTCGTCGGTGTTACCCGCGCTGTCTGCATTCTCGAACGTGATTAGACACATGGACACATGAACGGACGGACGGACACACGGAAGAATGAGTAGATGGACGCTTTGCCCCGCTCATCATCATTCACTCCGTAGATATATGCTGTGATTTTTTCCCATTATTTACTGCGTCATGCTAGCTAGCGAGAATCAAAATCTTGCATCCTTTTAATAACACACCTTGACCTGCTAGTGCTTTCCGTTAAATGGTTTTAGCTAGCCATCAATGGTGTGTTCGCTCTCAGAAAAGATATAAAAACATTTACCAAGTATTTGTCTTTGGCTCATTGGTCACTCACTGGTGGGTCCTTTTGCTGACACAGGATGAGAGCGCTTTCATGGCTTGTACCTTTGCATCATCGTCGGAGTCATTGTTGTTACATTTGACAGTCGCCCGGGGCAGCATATCAGCTAACAGGACGTGTTTCCCTGGAATAAACATATTTTTCTAGTCGTAACGAAGTAGGCACAGAAACAAACGTTGAAACCTTGGTGGCATGTCTCGGATTGCTTTCATAGGAATCGCTATCAGTGGGTGGTGGTCTGTTCCCGCGATAATTTTCCGACCGTATGTGAAATAGTGGAATCATTCACACCTATGCACTATTGCCATGGCTTCATTATCAATTTGCGAATTTATTTGTTCGGATTCGGTGAGCTATTTTGACGCGTATGCAACAGGCTTCCACGCGTTGTTTTCACACTCTAGCAAGGCAGCACCTACTCCGTTTTGCGACGCACCTTCCCCTTTTTTTATGGAATAATGATTGCAAAAGCTGGCGACACGTGCTATGACACATCGGCTGCCATTCCTTAGCGTGGTCTATTGTCCATTCAAAATGTGTTTCTTGCTTTAATAGGCTGCGCAGCAGTACTGTTCTCTGGGCCAATGCCGGCAAGCACTTACTGAAATGGTTTGCGACGCCCAGCATTCTTTGAACTGCATATTTGTCCTTTGGTTTAGTCATTTGCGTCATGCACTGCACCTGATTAGGATTTGGTGTGATGCCATCAGGACTAAATACATCGCCTAGAAATTCTACTTCTCTGACACGAACTGCTTACTTGGCCGCGTTGAAAGTTAGTCCTGCTCGTTCTGCCGCTTGCAAGACAGATTGAAGTCGTTGATAGTGCTCCGTTATTCATGAGCCCCGGATTATCACGTCATCAACTTATGCTCTTACACCTTGCACATTCTCAAACACTTCATTCAAAGGTTTTTGGAATACCCCCAATGCTGAAAAAGGCCGAAGAACGGAAGAAAGGCCAAAGTCTCAAGAAGTGGTATCAGCCAAAAGGCGATGGAAACGTGCAATTTTTTTAAAGTTTCTTCATCTAGTGGTATACCTGATGGAAACCACCAGCGTTAGCGCCGAGACGAGTGAACACTTTTGCGCCGGCTAGTTCCGCTTTTATGTTCTCCCACGTCGGAATTTGATAAAACTTTCTTTTCATGCATTCGTTATCTTCCTTGGACCCATACTCGAAGCTTTCCATTGCCCCGCCGTGGTGGTCTAGTGGCTAAGGTACTCGGCTGCTGACCCACAGGCCGCGGGATTGAATTCCGGCTGATGTGGCTGCATTTACGATGGAAGCGGTAATGTTGAAGGCCCGTGTCTCAGATTTGGGTGCATGTTAAAAAACCCGAGGTGGTCGAAATTTCCAGAGCCCTCCACTACGACGTCTCTCATAATCACTTGGTGGTTTTGGGACGTTAAACCCACAAATCAATCATCAAATAAATCAAAGCTTTCCATTCATTTTACGTAACATCACGATAGGACTCACTCAATCCCAAGGCTCTATCACTCTTGCAATGATTCCACCTCGTTCCATGCGTTTCATTACTTCACGCAGTTGTTCTCGGTGTGGAACTCGCCGTGGTGTCTGGACAACGGGAACATCGTCTTCACGGAAGCGCCGCTAACACTGTGAGGTAGCGGCGCTTGACGCAGCTCGTGCCACTAAAAAGGTGCCGAAAAATCCTCCACTACGCCTTTCACAGGTTTTTTTCACACTGCTATGTGCATGGAGTGTCAAAGCCTCTGAAGGTATCCACAAGCTTGCAGTCCCAAAATTGCTTGAACTTTGCGTACGACGAAAAATTTGCGCAGTGCGGTGTGCCCGTTGAGTGTCACAACGGAGATGATGGTAGCACAGCGTTTGAGTTCTTTGCTGCCGTAGAACGTGGAAATGAGCAGTTTGACTTTTCGAATGGTTTTGGCTGCATCTAGGTGATAGCATTCAAAGAAATAGTACTGGCTTGGGAGCCGGTGTCGACTTTAAATTTTACTGATATGTTTTCAACGTTCTCGTGAAGAAGCCAGTCACGGCCGCTGAACCTACTTCTCAAGGACACGTTGAGCACGTCAAAGCATTCTTCATCGCTAGCGAGCTTGTTATTTTACTTCCTACTTTGCAGAAAAATTCGAAGCATTTTTTTCTTTTTCGCTGGCAGTTGTGGCAAGTACGCCCGAATGCAGGGCGCGTTTTTGGCGCGTGTGTTCGCGCGTATCTGGGACATCTGTAGTCTGATGGCTTCCGAGCGTAACTGTTTCCTTTTCCCTATTCGAGGTGGTGTCTCAGAGAAAAGCTTCGAATTGGATGTACTTGATGGTCCCGTAGCCATACTTCTTGCTGCGCTGCTGTTGCTTCCACGGCCTTGCACTTCTAGTCTGCTTTTTTTAGCGTGATATTGTGCTGCTCAGCAGATTCTCTCGTAATTTCTCGCTTTGGATTCCAAAAAATATCTGATGCCGGATCATGGAGTCTTGGAGGTCTTCAAAGTTACACAGACAAGCTTGTGTCTTCGGGTCTCGCATGAAGTGCTGAAAACGTTCGCCTGCATGGCTCTATCATTTGTTTTCCGAACAATTAGCATTGGTATGTCTGATTGCTCTGGCTCTTACAATACTCGTCAGACTTCTTCAATACCGTAGCCTAATCGGTGTTGAATTCGCTTTCCGAAAAAAACAAAGGTGTTGAATACCTCTACGGTTTCTTCACCCGCAGTTGCAAGCAGCGACGTGGTCTTAGTCTGCTCTGGTCGTGGTTGCTTGGATGGTTCGGTAGCCGTCAAGAAGAGCTCAAACTTCTGCTTGAACAATGGCTGGCTTTTGCCTATGTCCCCTGTGAAGCGTACTTCATCTTGTGATTGAACAAATTCCACGGATCACCGTCGGCGCTCACGTATGCGGCGATGGCTGCGCGGCACTTCTGACACCATGTATCAATGACGTGTATGTCGGGTGGCCGGTGGTGGAAAAACCAGTTTTATTGAACGTGAGGTGGTTATATCCGCTGAATGCGTGTATTATGTACATCTCTAAACAGTTCATGCGCATATCTTGCGCCACGGATGCAATGCAGTCCATGGGTTCCATGGACTGCATGGGTTCCATGGACTGCATGGATGCCCATGGATGCAGTCCATGGGTCCATAATTGTATCTGAGCTAGTTAAATTATCTGTATCTGAGCTAGTTAAATATAACCTTGGTATTTACATGTATAGAACTATAAATAACCAACTTCCACACTTTACTACCATTCTCTCAAATAACAATGTCACAAGGTTTGCCCTTAACAATAACTTTCTACTGCCAAAGGTTCGCACCAATTATGGCAAACAAACCATTCATTTTTCCGGAATTTCTTTTTGGAATAGTTTACCTTCCGACATTAAAGTATGCCGTTCGCTGAAGGTATATTAATCGAAGTTAAAAAATCATATCATGTCAACTAACTAGCCTGTTTTGCTGTTTCTTAATTGATTCCTGTTCATTGTGAGTTGCGTTCTGTAATCACTTGTCATTGAAGTTAGCGCGTTATTCTTGCTTTTAAATTGTTTCTGTGAGATTACAAGGGTATATTCTTACTTTATTTGTTTCAATTGCATTTTACTGTAGCTCTGTCTTCCTGCTATGTACATCACAGTCATTCTCAATTCTACATTGTACAAGAGGTCCCCTTACAGTCTCTGACTATGGGACCTCTTTCTGTATATCATGCACATGTATTCTTCTTCATTTAGCACAATAAAACCTTCTGTTCTGTTCTGTTCACTCCGCCCAAGGACGGACTTTTTCAAATAAATTTTACTCACTCCTTTTGAACACATCTTCAAGCTACATTTTACAGCCTAATTCCGGGTGAATTTGCTTTCTGAGCAAGCAGCCTGAGTGGCTGAGTTGCCATCAGCATGGTGTGCAATGGTAGTGAAGTAGAAAGAAGAACTGAAACCGAAAAGATAGTGGTGTCGAAAGATGGTGAAAATATGGTGTTAGCGCTTCGTTTTTATAATGGCTTAGCTCCTGGCCTCGCGGGTCTCGCTGCGTGCGACAGCTTCACAGGTCCCAACGTTCCTTGTTCCATCTTCAGGGTTGCGGTCAAGTAGCCGGTGGTTACTTTTATTTTATTAGATCTATCTCTTGTTCCGCAACTGTTTTGAGTGCTTTGCCAAGTGTAACTTCATCTTATTTCATGTCTGTTTCTTCTCCGGGCCAGAGGCCTACCCTCTAGTCAGCCTCTGTTCCCCCTCAAGATCTGCCCCTGGAGTTGTTTCTCCGCAATGGAACCCGTAGCGTTCCTGTCGCTTTGGTGCCGACCACTAGTGGGTTCATCCGTATGAAGAATCCCAAGACAATCCAAACAGAACTTCGTGCAATCACTCCCCTCTCTCTACTGATAACAGAGGTTTGTCAGTTTGGACGCGGTGTATACTATGCTGCTCACCAGACAAGGCTTGTATCCAAGACCTTCTAAAGTGCACTACTTTTGCATCACATCCGGTGAAATCTTTTATCCCACCTCCACTAGCTTGCTGCAAAGGATTGGTTTCGAGGGGTAGATGCAAGTCTAAGCCCAGCGGAAGTTTTGGACATCTTTTCCCCAGCAGGTCTTATTTCTGTTTACAGCTGTACCAAACAGGGAAACAAACAGAAAGTTCCCACTGAAACTGTAATTGCCATAGTCGCTGGAATGGATCGCTTTTCGGACATCAAAGCATGGCCGCTTACCTATAGGGTCGAAGCTTTAGCTCCCCATCCATTGCAATGTGCTAAATGCTGGCGATTTGGACACAGTACTAAAAATTGTCGATCGGACACTCGATGCCGCATATGCGGGGCCATATACGGGGCTGGTCATAGTACTGCTGAGTGCCAATATGACAATAAGACATGCTGTTTGTGCAAGGCAAATCACGCTGCAGACGACCCTGACTGCCCTGCACGATCAAAGGAACTTCAGGTGATTGAAATCATTGAAAGGGTACAATGCTCTCGTAGAGAAGCAATGGCAGAAATTCAAAGCAGGAATCAGGGTTATGCCGGCAAAGCAGCTCGTCCATCTCTTGCTATGGATGCATCACTTTCTCTGTTCATTTCAGCTATGGTAGAAAGGCCGTAGAAACAGTATTAAAAGTTTTTTACTCAATCTATCCGACTCACTCAATAATATTATGGATTCACAGATGTCGGGCGTATCTGATCGAATAACTAAGCGTGTCCAACGTCCTAGTGCTTCAATCAATAAGCCTGCCGAACATCAGACAGATGCCTCTATCGATAATGAGGAAAGGCCTTCCCAAACTAACACAACCGAGCAGGAAGGTACATCTGATTCAGAATCAATAAGTAGTCGGAATGTAGATATGGATGCTCGCCTTTTGAAACGCACTAGATCACCTACTAGCAAATTTAAACATTCTTCTCATCCAAAAACAAGAGTGTGAAGGAACCTAAGACTAAAGCAGACTTCTAAAGACAGCATTTTAGATCAAGCAGTTTTTACTGCTTGCTTATCATCATAGGGTGCCCTTAGAGTACTTCAGTGGAACTGCCGTTCAATTATCTCTGCAACTACAGACTTATTATACCTAATTTCTCAACAGTCTCAAGACGTCATAATGCTACAAGAAACATGACGGTCTGCTGATCAATACTTCTATCTAAAAACTATCAGTGTTTTCGACTGGACAGGACTCACTCCCGTGGTGGAAAATTAATTTTTTTTTCATTTCATCCAAAATTTGTCATAAAAACACATAGTTTACAAACGAATATCACACGATGTTGAAGTATTGGTTCTGGAAATTCACTTTCCCGGATGCGCGCCACTATCTATAGTCAACAACCACTTTCCAGCTGGAATACAAGATAAAAGAGCCCTTGATGTGACTGTGACCTTTTGCAGAAACAGTATACTATTTGCGGGATACTTCAATTACCTTCACATGTCGTGGGGATACCGCAATGATTTATATGTAAAACGGTTGCGGGACTGGACTAATGCGAATAACCTTATTTGTTGGAATTCCAGAGTTCCCACATTCGTTCGATGTAATTCGAGGTCCGTCTTAGATTTGACATTTGCTAGCTCAAATGTGACAATATCGTCTTGGACTGTTCTTGATACCGCTACAAGTAGTGATCACTGCCCCCTGGTATTTGAAGTCAGCATTTCTTTAGTGACGGTAGATCGCCAGGTGCAAAGTTTTTTAACTGCTCTAAATTTAAAAAGAATATACAGTCAACGTTGTCTTCCTTGTCCAATATGGAATTAAATATGAAAGCTATGAGCCTTTGCTCCACTCTAAAGCGTACAATTACAAATCACAGTTCACAATATCTTCAACAAAAGAAAAATTCATATCTGCCTGGTGGAATCTGGATTGTACTAGAGATTATAGACGCGGCAAAGCTGCGTTGAAAAAACTTCTTACCAACCAATGTTCGACTAATTGGAGAAATTATTTATTTGCTAAAGCTACGTATAGGAGAACAGTTTCATTAGCGAACGACGATTATGAAGAAAAACGGTAAAGCTATCTATCCATGAGTGGCAACAAGAAAGCTTTATTCAGATTTCTCCGTAATCGTAAAGCTATTGCAGCACCCGTAAATATTGGCTCGGTTATTTTTTCTCCAACTGAGTTGGAAGATACATTAACCGAAATTGCATTAGGATTACAAAAAAGATTTACATCACAAATTTGAATAAAGTTTGTAAAACCTTCATTCGGAAATGATTTTATTGAAGTAAGTAGGCATGAACTTGCGTACGTCGTTCGTATTCTGCCAAACACAGGTCCTGGACCAGATGGCGTCACATCGGAAATGTTAAAGATATTCTTCGACATCTCTCCTGAAGACCTCCTTAACGTTGTCAACTATTCACTTGAAAATAGTTGGATACTTGCTGACTGGAGACTTGCAAAAATAATACCGCTTGTTAAAAAACAGGGACTAGGAATGCAGATAGATAACATTAGGTCAGTCGCTTTAACATCACATGTAGTTAAGTTAATAGAAAGAATACTTTACATTGGAGTTATGAAGTTCATAACAAATAATGCAATACTCAGAGCGTGCCTGATTGGATTTAGACCAGGTTACTCTATATGGTGGGCGCACGTTGATTTACAGCCTCGTATAAAGCTTGCTCACCACAGACGACAATATGCGGCCCCAGTAACCCTTGAGTTAGCCAAGGCATATGATAGTGTTGAACATGCTATTCTTATCAATGCCCTAAAAGAGCTCACGTTCCCGCAGTACATAACAAATTGTAGATACGAATTTTTAAAAGACAGAAAATTTTATTGCTCCCAATGAGGTGTTGCCACTCCGAAGTATGGCCAAACGAGAGGTGTTCCTCAAGGCTCTGTTCTATCGCCTCTGCTATTTAACATTTTGTTAAGTTCAATATCACTAAGTGATAAGGTACAAGTATATGTATGTGCAGATGATATTGCGTTTTTTGCATCTGATTGTGATATTCCTTTACTACATTCGACTTCACAGTTTTATTTGGCAACATTGGAAACCTGGTTTCAGAAAATTCTCATGAATGTGAACGTAACTAAAATTGCTATAATAGTTTTTTCATTGGACGTACCAGTCACGATTTCTCTTCACTACCATCATGAAATAATTCCCCAAGTTAACTGTATTAAATATCTGGGTATATTGTACGATCAAAAACTGAGCTGGCGTGATCACATTGAACATATTAAAATTAGGGCTACACGCACTGTTGGGATGAGAGGTAGGCTTGGCCGCCTCCGTTCCGGTCTTCGCAGAGATACGCTGATCATGATTTATCGCATGTGCGTCCGTCCGATTCTTGAATTCGGATGTGTACTATTCTCTGGTGGACCAGCATACAAAATAGACCCCTGGATTCTCTTAGAGCGGGAAGTTCTTCGAAGTTGTTTAGGTGTGCCAAAGTTCACAGCTAACAATGTTTTGTATCAAGAAGCCCGGATACACACTCTTGCTTGCAGATTTCGTAACTTAACAGTTAAAACCTATTTTAAATTTTCTGAATCCACTTTAAGAAGGCGACAGTTTGTATGCTTTGCCGAGCCTGGTGTCTTTTTCAATGAGCATTGATCCCGTGTATATAAACTCCAAGTGCTATTTGTTCAAACACTTCTAGATGCTTTAAATGCTAATATATTCGAGATCACACCATCTCACAAACCAATCGGCCAAGTGCAAATAGAATTTGACGATATTTTCCCAATAAATGCTGAACACTTGCCCTCTAAATATTTGATTGGCTTATTAGAACAACGCCTGTCTCAATTTGGTTGTCACAAACGAGCGCTCCGAAAAAGCGCGCGCCGCCGAATTCTAGAGACAGTAACAATACCAAGCGCGGAGAGAGTCCTCAAGGTGAACGATAAAGAAGAAAACAAGCATCCAAAGACTCCCCGGGCGCGCCGTCTCTGCCCCCTCGGAGCGTAGTTTCGTCGACAAACCTCCTCACATCGGCGGCCGAGAAAGCCCTGGAAGGTTCTCGAGGGAAAGGGACGTGCTGACGCAGAGTTGCGTCACGAGTCGCGGACGGCACTCGAAACGTCTCGCTCTTTCTCACAGTCTTGGCTGCGCATCGCGCCAACGAAACGATGAGAAGGTTATGGAATCTAGTGCGAAAGGTATTTAAGCGAGCACCAGAGATCGGACAAAGCAGGAGAAGAAGGAAGTTAGCGCCAGTGTGCGTAGGATCCTTCCGCCGTGTCGGCGAAGCCTTTTTTACTCAGTGACAAAGGAGGAGAAGAAGAAAGTATGCGCCAGAGTGTGTAGGGTGTTTCCGCCGTGTCGTCGGCGAAGGTTTTGTCCTTAGCGACAAAGCAGGTAATGAAGAGGATTTCCACCTGAGGGGTGAAGACTCGTGCTACAAGCAGAAGAGTGGAAGACTACCGCCAGAGAGCGAAGACGCGTCCTGCAATCACAACGCGTGAGAAGCCGACGTGTTACCGGCGAAGTTGGTGCTTGGAGAGCGGCCAATTGAAGACGCGAGGTTTCTTGGAAGAGAAAATTTGGGGGCAGCAGAACGACAACAGCGCTGGACTTTGGGTGAGTGATTATCGGAAGAGTATGATTTATACTTTTGTTCCAAGGACTTTGGACTGAATAAGTTTTCGAGCTCTTTATTCTTTAGGTGTCTTGGTTGTTCGATGCAAGCAATTGCATTGTAGTGCGTATTGTTGTTTGTGTCCGTTGTTTCGGGTGTGGCTGATTGTACTGTGTAGTACGTTGTTTGATTGGTGACGTATCGTATTGAACTATTGTCGAGTGTGCATATTTTTGTATCGTTTTGATCTGCCATATTTGAGAACATATTTTTGTTTTGTTTATCAACTCTCGGCTCTGACTTGTTCTTTGGTCCACAGCCGGCGTCCGCCGGCGCGCCAAATAGGGCCACTTCTAAATTGTCCACGCTTTCATGGTGCAGTTCGGAGGGCCGATACTTCGGTCTTGGTATAAGCCCGGCGATCGCCTCCATAGTTAACGGGACCTGTGACATAGGTGCTAATATAGTAATTGCAAAGGATGCATCTATGAGTGGCGAGAAGGCAAGTGTGGGTATTTTTTCTCTCATTATTCTGGTCATTTTGACTACGCCTCTCAAATTATACACCAATATTTGAAGCGGAATTAACGGCCATTATACTGGCTATTCGTAAACTTCCACGGACTGATTCGACAGCTGTGATAGTGACTGACTCGTACTCCGTGTGTTCATTTTTATTATCGTCGTCGGCATCAGCAGTACTAGAAACTTTTAAATTATTAATCCCAGCAAAAATTTGTCTAGTGCGAATGATATGGGTGCCAGGCCATCGTAGTGTATTTATAAATGAGATGGCTGACACACTCGCGCGAACATTCCTTGATCTTCCGATTGTGCGAATCATGCCTCTTACAGCTAATGTAACAGCAGTGAGGTTCAGAAAACTTTCTCCAAAAATTACGATACCGAATCCGGATTTCTCGCACCTGCACTTCACTCGGAATAATAAATGGTGCCCCACGCGTAAATTGGAAGTCTCTATAACAAAATTTTGTTGCCGTGTACCACCTCTTAATTTCAACTTAAACAGGTCTGGTCTGGTGCTAAACCCTCTGTGGTCAAGCTGTAATGAACCTGAACATATCGACCATTTTCTTATCACATGTCACCTTTTAAATATCAAAGAAAAAATTGTTCCGAAATTTTATTTAAAAAATCTAGGAAAATCACTTACTACTTCTAACATTTTGTCCTTTGGGGCTGCTCCATTAGGACTCAGTGACAGGAACATCTGCGAGGCTCTCTGCGAAATCCTATATGGCACAAAATTACCTCGCTAAGCCATTGATCAGCTCTCGATTTTTACTAGCCAATCCACCATTTATTATTTAGCTGTTGCACTGTAATATTTTAACCTTGAGAAAAATTTCATAGAACGATTACGCCTCAGACATTCAACAAATTCTATTATTTATCTCCTTCCCCCCTTTTTTACATTGTGCCAAGTTAAATTCACAGTCAAAACAAAGTAATCATATTGCCCTAGTCTAGAAAACCTAAAGGTATTGACTCGCATTAACTACCGGCTTCTTGGCCAATCCCCCTTAGTGGGTGAAAGCCACGAAATAAAGGATCAAGCAAGGAAGAAAGCAAGCGATGTCCGTTGAATTTAATGGCAACAAGCTCAACGCAAATTGTGATGTCAGTGCCTGTAGTCAAGGAAGCCACATTACTGGTGACGCCATCAGCTGTGACGCAACTTCAGCCTGCATCAGTGGGCCAAGTTCCCCGGTGGTAGCCGTGCGTTTCGTCGACGCCGGACTGACGCAGCCAAGGCACGGCCACCGTCAAAACACGCCACTATACAACTGGAGCATCAGTGAGATTTTATGCGGTTCCTGTGTTGCTCTGCTCACCTTCAGCGCAGTTTTCAGCGGCGCTTTGTTTTTTATGGGTTGGGTTCCACCTGTCAGCATTGGCAGCGGTGCTGCGACCTCGAGCATAATGGAGCCCCATACACTGGCGCCTCCCACCGACATCGAGAACAATTCCAAGCTGATGCGAGTGACATCCCAACACAACCGCCAAGCATTTTCCCGTGGTCACAATGGAACCAATCAAACGAAGACTCGGCCACTGCTGCTAAGGCTAATAAACTCAGCTTTGCTCAGAAGAAGACTGTACCAACTGCAGGCCCGCGGAGACGACTTTATCACGGAATATGGACTACTTCTGTGAGGGACCACCGTGGCCATTGGGAAAGGTGTTGTGCAAACAGGCGCATCGTCATGCTTACGGATGTAGTGCGCCAGAATGTGACTTCTCAGTGCAAGCATATATCAGCAAATGGTTTCTTGCCGAGAGAACTCCACTCCTGCTGATGCACTTCGAACTTGTACACTTGTTTAGTAGGCGTAAAAAATGAGTGAGCTTAATTCCTACTGTCATATTTGAGTTTCCGTGTGTATACTACTACACCTGTAATGAAGGCTTCGACCGATACTTGTCTGGTCTAGAAGAATCATTGAATAAAAATGAAGACGCTGACCACGGGAGAATAAAAAATGTAATAAGACGTTTCTGCACACAAAATGGGGACGTTGTTCACAATGAAGAATATTTGATAGTATGGGACGTGTTCAGGCGGGTCTTCTCAGTTGCTCCGCGTGGTACCGCAGAACGATGGCGGTGGCTTCAACCACCCTTTGAGTCCTGACACCAGTTTTTCGCGGCATTCCGGGAAGAGGTCCTACTGGTCGCTTACGAATACCGTATCAGGCGTGAGCTAGACATTTGAACGTTACACCCAGAGGATGGTCTGCGAGATTGTGTTCGGGCCATGAGAAGCTCGTCCGTCAGGCGGACCTCACTGTACCTGAGGCCGTCAGGGTCTTGCGCGTAATGCAGCGATACCACCTCAGTTTCCAGATGTACCTGGTGAGCCGCTTCTTTCCTTCCCTCGAGGAGCTTGTTCACTTTGCTCCGCAAATTGCTGAGCCGTCTACTGGCACCGTATCCACCATCACAGAGGAGGGAGGCGAGTTCCATGGGGATAAGGCAGAGGCCCGCTTGTGTCGACAGGGTTCATGGAATGTTGAAACTCACGCTGACGCCAGGTGGGACATTGACGCGACGTGGCACAGCCCTGCGGAGCGAGTGAGGGTGGCGATCTTGAATGCGGTCACTAAGTCCCGGGATGACGAAGCAGTATACGTGAAGAAAAGGAAAAAGATGAGGAATAAGACAAAGAAACCGAGAGTAACACAACGCAAGAGCACGAGAATATTACCAGATGAGTTGCAGTCTGGCAACGAGATGGCCCAGGCTCGTGACCTTGAGAAGGACAAGGATGCCGTTGAACAGCATGCGAAGGTTTCCACCAAAATGGCGGCGCTCATCGACAGACATGCCGAGGAGGTCTGGAAATTTTCCTCCACACTCGAAGAGGAGCAGAAAAAGGCTGAATCACTCCAAAGCGCATTCGACTCTCCAAAGAAGGAAAGAGATGAGATTGAAGAGCTTGTAGAAAACATCGGGAGTGCCAACTCAGCCTCGGCAGTCGACCCGACCACCGGAATTCGACGACTTGTGGAAGAGAATCCTGCGCTTCGACGAGAGGCCGAGTCCGCGCAAGCTGAGTACGAGAAGCTGCTCTCTAAGGAAAAGGCAAGGCTAAAATAGTGATACACAACAGCCGGCACAGCCTCGCTGCAAGAAAGAGAAAGACGACGTTGGTTGCTGGTTGTTAATCAATCCCCCATGTGGGTATGAGCCAAAATCTTCTAGGAGACAAGACAAGACAAGACAAAACTGTCGCCATCTTGATGCGGCCGCCCTGTTTTGTACGTTACGGTGAACGTGTATTCTTGTAATCATAGGGACCAACGACCTAGGCGTCCTGTGGGATCCTTGAGTGAGGCCAGCACCGCAAAAAGCCATCCTCCCTACCAGCTGGATTCCTTCAGCCGATCGACATTTCCACTGAACCTTTTTTTCGAGTTGGCCTCGACCTGCTTGGCCCATTCCTGATCTCCAGCTCAGGCAACAAATGGATTGCTGTCGCCACTGACTATGCAACACGGTACGCTATCACACGAGCACTTCCGACGAGTTGCGCAACTGATGTGGGGGACTTTCTGGTATATGATATTATTTTAGTACATGGAGCTCCACGCCAACTTTTCACTGACCAGCGCCGGACCTTCCTATTAACTGTCACTGATGAAATCCTGCGCTCTTGCTCTTCCAATCACAAGTTTGCCACTTCGTACCATCCGCAAACGAACGGTCTTACGGAACGCCTGAACCGCACCATAACCGACATGTTTTTTAAATACGTAGCAGCCGACCACCAGGACTGGGACGTTCATTTGCCATTTGTGACGTTCGCATATAATTCGTCACGTCACGACACTGCTGGTTATTCGCCATCCTATCTTATATACGGCGGAGAACCCACCCTACCCTTTGACACCTTGCTGCCCTCGGTCACTGAGTATGCCGGGGAAGCCATCGCGCGAGCCGACCACGCACGCCAACTCTCCGCAGCCACCTGCAGGCCTCACAGAATCACCAAAGACAGCTCTACGATTCCCATCATCGAAACGTGCACTTTTCACCGGGTTCCCTTGTCTTCCTCTGGTCCCCCACTTGGCGTGTAGGTCTTTCTTAAAAACTGCTGTCACGCTACACTGGACCATACCGCGTCGTTCGCCAGGTGACTGACGTTACATACAAGATCGTCTCCGCCGATCCAACGTAATCATCGTCACCTACGAGTGACATCGTGCACATAGCTCGACTCAAGCTTTATCACCCTCCTTCTACCGCATCCGAGTTGCTCAAGCACCGAGACGGTGCTTCTACCGCCGGGGAGTTATGATACACAACAGTCAGCACAGCCTTGCTGCAAGAAAAAGAAAGACAACGTTGGTTGCTGGTTGTTGATGAACTGTCGCCATCTTGTTCGCCGAGCACTGTCCATCGCATATAATTTATTAAATAAGTTACTCATAACAGTAGATAGGAGAGGCCTTCCGCACCGAGTACGTCAACGCTGCACAAGCCAGAAGAAAAGATTCGGGAGACCAAGACCGAGCACGGGAGGCATGTAGAACAACTGCTTGCGAGCTAGGAACCGTACCAGGAAGGAGTCAGGTTGAAAGACGAAGAGCTGCTTCTGCTGAAGCACGAAGTGGACGAGTACGCTGACAAGCTGGGCTCCCAGAGGCTCGAGTAGTACGAACAGTAGTTGCAGAATATCGAGAGGAGGCTCGAAGTCAGGCACGCCGCAGAGATGGAGGCACTGATGTCGGAGCACAGGGTCAACTTAGAGGTGCTGAGAGAGAGCCTGCAACAAGAGCTTCAGGACGTCAAGGCTGGCTACGAGGAATAGCAGCGGAAGCTACGCAGAAGCCTCGAGACCGAGCACAACTTGGTGGCTAACTCGCAGAAGGCACAGTTCGGGCTGGCGCTGGAGGCCCTGAAGAAGACACAAAGTTTGCAGACACACAAAGTTCGCGTTTGTTCGCAGATGACTGCACGGTGTACCGAAGCATATCTTACGACGAAGATGTGACAGCTTTACAGGAAGACTTGAACAGAATATATGATTGGTGTAAACAGTGGTACATGTGTTTAAACGCGAAAAAGTGCATCCATGTGTGTTTTACTAGAAAAAACACTGATAAATAACAATTTTATAAATAAGGAAGTTCTTATCATAGTTAATGTCTCTAAGTACCTGGGCGTCGTGTTTTCTTAAGACTGCTCATGAAATGCGCACATCAGTGAGACAGTTGGTAAGGCTGGACGGGCGCTGAACTTTGTTCAACGAAACCTAAGATGTCGCAAAGTTGAATTGAAAAGGAATGCATTTACTACATGTGTTAGACCTATATTAGAGTACGCCTGCCGACTATGGAATCCATCGGAAGCCAATCTCATTTCTCAAATAGAAGGTATCCAAAACAGAGCAGCCAGGTACGTACAGGGAATGTACCATAGAATGGTGATGATGATGATGATCCTTGATACTCCGGCGCACACCCACAAGAGGGGACCGCCCGAGAACCGGGCGGCAGGATCTTAAGTAAAAGGCTTATGGTTTTTCAAACACAACAGTGTCACAATGATGGAAAAAGAACTGAATTGCAAATTGTTCTTTCCACGAAGACAGAAGTTAAGGCTAAAACTGTTTTTTTCAAATATATAACAACAAGGTAGGCATATACAAAGACAATTATTTAAGTACACTTTTTTATGTTTCAATGCGTAATGGTGACAAACACAAAATTCGTGAATACCGGCCCAGGACGTCCATGTTTGCGAATTCTTTTTTCCGAAGTGTGTAGCCGAATAGAACAAGCTCTCTGAAGAACAAGTTTGTTGTGTAAATAAGGATCCATTTGTTTCTCTGTTTTAAACCCCTCTGCTGTAACGCCAAAGGGCGATGTGGTGTAATTCTTGAATAAAGAATAAAGAAAAAACGCAGATTGAAACAATGAAGGAACCGCATGCGAGCGTCGTGGAACAACTGGCCAAGGGAAGAGCGCAGCTAGAACAGCACATGGCCGAGGAGAAGTCGTCTGCCATCCAGGTTATGAAAAGCAAACTGGAGATTGCAGACACTGTCAGGGTAGAGTGTGCCGCAAGAGTCAAGCGGCTGCATGACGAATTGGCGAAGGCGGAGCAGCAGCTGCGCTCCTTGCGTCAACGGCACGAGAAAGACCCCAAGAAGGGTGGAGGAAGTGGTTGCTACGGCAACCAGTCTGTCTACGGCAGAAAAGCCTGTAATAGCTGTGTCACTTGATAGTTTAGACGGGAAGCTTTCGAAGAAAAAAGCCGAGAAAAGAACCGCTCAGGAAGCAGTTGAGTCAAAATATCAGCCCATCAGAACTGATGCAAAAAATAAAGTCCTAGTATATATATGTGACGCTACAAAATGGAGACACGTCGTGGTCCAGATGCCATGCATTCATTCTAATGCATGCGCACTTCCTCTTTGTCGGCTTCTCCTAGAATCACCTTGTGAATGCGTCACACTTCCCCCTCCCCTTGAGAAAGTCTCAGTTCAGAAGGTTCAAAATAACGCCGCAGTTTGCTAACATGCACAATGTCAGAGTTTCTACGTAAGGGTAGCACGGAGCGGTTGATCTCATAGTACACTGTTGAGACCTTGCGTAGAATCTTGTAGGGTCCTTCCATGACGGAACTCAGTTTGCCGTTGTTGGGATGCCATGGTGTCTCGCAAAGGACAAAGTCACCGACTTGGAACTCAATCGGAAGAAATTTTCTATCATAAATGACTTTGTTCTCATTATGGTAGGCGATAGAATTGGTAACTGCAGTTTTTCGCGCTTCTTCGACGGTTTCTTCTCGTTGTTCCAGTACAGTAGAATAAGATGGAATTCCATACATCAGGAAGGAAGGTACGTAGCCGGTCACTTCGTGGGGTGTTCTGTTGTATTCGTCAATTACCTCCTGAAGCAGCTTAGTCAAAGACTTCTGTGGTTCGTCACTGATCTTACATTTAAGTCTCGTTACGATAGTCTGGTTTGTCCGCTCGTTCATGCCGTTACATTGTGGATGATGAGATGAGGTGAATAGTTGGTGTATACGATTATGTTTTAAAAACTGCTTGAATTTTCCTGCGGTAAATCCTGTTCCACGGTCTGAAAGGAGCTTTCGTGGTTTTCCAGAAGAAAAAATTGTTTTTAAGCATGAAATGTAGGCGTCGCTGTTCTCATTTTTATGAGCAAACGCCCATACGTAGCGAGTCGCATGATCAATAACCAAGTGTATAAACCTTTTTGACGAGCCATATCCAGAAAATCCTCCTATGGTGTCTATTGCAAAGAGATCGAAGAGCTCTTCAGCTGGAGGCAGTGATTCAAGCGTCCCAAACTTTTTTGTTTTCGTCTTCTTGCATCCCTGGCATGTATCACAATGCCGAATGTAAGTTGAAACATCGGTTACCATATGCGGCCAATAATATTGTGGAGACAGGAGTGATAGCGTTTTCTTCACTCCGACATGCCCAAAATGTTGATGTGCATTCTTCAGAATGGTTGGGCGTAGTTCATGGGGCACGTATATTTTCCGTAGTCCTTTTCTTTTAACGATGATGATGTTATTTTCCAATGAGTGCGTTCCTTTTGGACGCTCACTGTTGCATCGCTGAAGGTCATCGTTTGATAGAAGATTAACTATTGGGGCTCAGGAGAGCGCATCTGCTTCGACATTACTTGCGCCATTTTGATGTTTGATGTTCACATCATACATTAACAGTTTCAAAGACCACCGGAAGAGACGACCTTGAGGATTTTTAACATTCTTCAGCCACTGGAGTGCAGATTGATCTGTTACAACAGTGAATGACTTTCCATGAAGGTAGCAATGCCATTTATCAATGGCATCTACAATGGCAAGACATTCTCTTTCTGTAATAGCATAGTTCACCTCGTGCTTAAGTAGTTTGCGGGAACAGTAAGCAACAGGATGTTCTTTGCCTTTGTCATCAGGTTGTTTCAGCACTGCACCGATGCCTTCGCCAGATGCGTCACAGTACAGAGTACATGGTCTCGAAGGGTCGTATATGCGAAGCACCGGTTCTTCAGTTATCCGCTCCTTCAGTTCACGAAAGGCTTGCTCGCATGCTTCTGTCCACACCCACTTGCTGCCTTTGTGGAGTAGTTTTGTAAGTGGAAGAGCGATATCGCTGAAGTGGGGGATGTACTGACGGTAGGTGTTTACAGTGCCCAGAAAACGCTGGAGATCTTTTTCTCGTTTTGGTGTAGGAAATTTGAGTATGGCAGCCACATTACTTTGCTTAGGTGTCACTGTTCCTTGTGAAATTTTGTGGCCTAGGTATTCAATGCTGCAGCGTGCAAATTGGCACTTTTTTCGTTTGCGTTTTACGTTCTCGGTTTTGAGAGCTTTCAATAGCGCCTCAAGGTGTCGTATATGATCATTAAATGTCTCTCAGTATACGACCACATCGTCAAAGTAATTAATAACATTGGTGAGCTGATGTTTCGCTATTATTGATTTCATGGCTCTTTCAAATGTAGCTGTAGCGTTTTTCAACCCAAACGGCATTACCAACCACTCAAAATGACCATCAGGCGTGACAAATGCAGTTTTCTGAACATGGTCAGCATGCATTTGGACATGCCAGTATCCCGACGTTACGTCCAACGTAGTGAAAAAATCCGCCTTTCCTAAGTGGTCAAGAATATCATCTATACGTGCAATTGGTTGAAAGTCGGGTATCGTTATGGCATTGAGTTTCCGGTAGTCAATACATAGACGAGTGCGTCCTTCACCTTTCTTTTCTGTTAAAATGACAGGAGCGGCGTAGGGCGATAATGAAGGCCTCACAACACCTTGCTTGAGGAGAGCGGTAACTTGTTTGTTGATCTCCACTTTGTCTGCCTGTGAACATCGGTATGGTGCTCGACGAATAGGAACAGCATTGGTAAGTGCGATCCTATGTTTCTCAGTAGTGATGCACCCAATATCTGTCTGAGATTTCGAAAATATCTCGTCATACTTTCTTAAAAGAGAGTCAAGCGCCGCAGACTCACGCTCTGATAAGTTTTATGAAGTCAGGGTTCGCATCATCGGGGCTTGAATGGTTTTCTTTTCATTGTGATGCGGAAGGTTCATATTCTCACGTGCTTGTGTCACTGACTTGCTTTCCAGATTTACAGAAAGAATGAAGTATGAAGCGCTGTCTAGGCCAAGAATTAATTGCGTTCTCATGCCTCGCAGCACATGTGCATAAACTTTCTTGATGACGTTCCAGATTTGTAACTGAATGTTTACGCGACCCAAAGTTCGAATGCTTGATGCAACTTGCTGGACAATGATGCTAGAGTCTCTCATCAACTGAAGCTTTAGCTGTTTGTACACATCCTCGCTGATACAAGTAATTGTTGCTCCTGTATCGAGGATTGCATTTACTGGCTTTCCGTTGATGAGAGCGCTGAAGTGTAATAATGAAACTCTGGGTCGCCCTCCTCCTTTCCCCGTTCAGTATCAATAGCGGACACATTGGCGCGGCGCGGACATTCGTTGTGCCAGTGAAAATGTCGTGGAAAACCAGCAGCTGAGCAGTATCTACATTCGTTTTGCGGGGCACGCGGTTGAAGAGTTATTGTCGATTGCTGCGATCTGCTGAATAGACGTGGAGCTCTTGATGCGATACTAGCGTTACGAGTAAAGGAAACTCCTCTCACCCGTTTTAAAGATGTCTCGACCCGTTGAGCAGCAGTGAGCCATTCTAATGACGAGTTGAAAGACAGCCCGGTGAGCGCCAGTTCCACATCAGGAGGAACACCATCAGTCAGCCCAGAAATGATGTGGCACTCTTTCAGGTCAGCCAAGGAACCCAGTCGCTTTTTCTCGTCATAGTAGTCCTTGATGGTCTGCCCTCCTTTCAGTCGGTAGTGAATGAAGAGACGGAAGGCATTTCCGTCAGTCGAAGCAAAGTGGGCTTGCATGTCACGCTTGATATCGTCCCAAGTTGTCTCGCCGTTGCCGAAAATCTCTGTCAGGCACCACTTGAACGCTTCCCCTTCAATGTATTTGTTGAAGTGAGTGACCTGATCGCGGTGAGTCCATGATGCCTCGGCTGCCTTCATATCGAAAAGAAGAAGCCAATTGTCGATGGGGACGTCTTCTGGTGTTCCCTTGAACTTCTGTATGTTGAGCGGAGGCTTTGGCTTAGCCATGGCACGTTCATGAGGTCGATCCTGTCGACTTGTGTGACGCTACAAAATGGAGACACGTCGTGGTCCAGATGCCATGCATTTATTCTAATGCACGCGCACTTCCTCTTCGTCGGCTTCTCCTAGAATCACCTTGTGAATGCGTCACACACACACACACACACACACACACACACACACACACACACACACACACACACACACACACACACACATATATATATATATATATATATATATATATATATATATATATATATATATATATATATATATATATATATATATATATATATTGTTATATTGTCGTGGTACAGCGCGAACCAAAGGCAGATAAAGGTTGACACAGCGACTCCGCAGCCGAACACAAAAATCACCTTTATCTTCGATCAGCCAGAGCTCCACTATCTGGTGTCCGCCAAATGCCCTTATCGTCGTTTTGGTCCACCAGTTCACATGCGTCATTTGCCCCCATCTCAATGAGCATCGCCCCGATGCTAAACCAGTAGTGTAGTTTTTTTGTCTGTTCTTTAAGAAGTGTCTTGCGCAGTCAGTACCTTTCATAAGGCTTCATGCGCCCAACGTGAACTAGTTCAGGATGGCGCTGGCGAAGCCTCCTACTACATGAACAGTCGGGGACGACCTCGTAAGTAACATCATTCAGTCGTCGCATTACTAGATATGGCCCAAAGTATCTCCTTAGGAGCTTTTCAGAGAGTCCTCGTTTCCGTATTGGCGTCCAAACCCATACTCTGTCGCTGGTCTGGTAAACGAATGTTCTGCGGCGAGAATTGTAGCCGCTCGCGTCGTACTCTTGTTGTTGCTAGATTCGCAGGCGTGCTAGTTGCCTTGCTTCTTCCGCTCGTTCTGTAAACATCTCGGCGTTCGGTTCAATGTCGTCGCATTCGTGCGCTAGCATCGCATCTAACATGGTTCGTACTTTCCTTCCGTGAATTAGGCTGAACGGGGTCATCCGGGTTGTTTCTTGCTTGGCAGTGTTGTATGCAAACGTGATATATGGCAAGATTTCGTCCCAATTTTTGTGTTCGGCGTCTACGTACATTGAAAGCATGTCTTCAATTGTTTTGTTCAGACGCTCTGTAAGCCCGTTCGTTTGCGTGTGGTAGGTGGTGGTCTTACGATGGGTTGTTCCACTCAGCATGAGGACTTGATCCAAAAGAGCTGCCATAATTGCGGTTCCTCTGTCTGTGATTACAACGCTTGGTGCATCATGCCGCAGGACGACGTTGTCGATGAAAAATTGTGCCACCTGCGCTGCTGTACCTCTTTGGATAGCCTTTATTTCAGCATAACGGGTAAGGTAATCAGTCGCGACAATAACCCAGCGGTTCCCAGCAGTATAAGTAGGAAGTGGGCCCAAAATATCCATGCCAATCTGGTCGAATAGTGTTCTTGGGACCTGCACGGGCTGCAGGAGGCCAGCTGGTTTAGTCAGCGGTGACTTCCGTCACTGGCAGTTGTGGTGTACACGTATCCCGAAGGAGTACAGCCACCAGCGTGGGTCCGGTCTTAGCGAGACGAAGGGCACGCGTTAACCGTCGCCGTGGCGAGAACACGATACTGCTCAAAGTCGCAACACTTTATTGTGGCAACGCCAAACGCAGTACAGCCCGTTGCAAAAGGCGCGGCGGGAAAGCAAATAGGCTTATCCACGCCACGGGCACAAAGTACTACACAAGGTGCCACGAGCACATCTCCGCGGTAAAGGTGATCCACGGAGACACCGGGACCAAGGCCCGGTTGCTCGAGCGAGGGCAAAGGCGCTCACGTTGGCTTCGAAGGGAGACGGGTCGGCGTAGCTAGGCCACGTACTAGGACACCATACCACCCCTCGGCCGTGCGTACGCAGCGGGGCAACAAAACGTGAGCGTTCGCCTCGGGCGCGAGGCGCCGTCAGCGAAGTCCGACGAGCCCCGAGCGACGGGAGTCGACGGACAGAAAAGATTGCGTGGCTCACCGTTTGCTGTCCCGGAGAGTATCTGTCCGCTCCTGACGCAGCGCGCGAAAACCTCTCGGGAGCCTCTGCGCGCGGCGCCACAGTCAACATCCGCTACCGGGTGAGGGAGTTAAACGTCACTCCGCTCACCCACCACGGCAGACAGCAAAGGAGGGCAGACATGTCGGGACATGAGAACGGCAGAAAAGGCGGCAAAGCCTGCGCAAAGGCAGCGGGCTAGCCTCAATTCCCACATCCCCCTCTCCTAAATTTGCCCTTTACCGGTCTGCAAAAGGCAGCCGGACGTCATCCATGCAGTTAAAATGACACTGCTATGAGCGACAGCTAACCTCAGTCCAGCCCTGCCACTGCTGCTAAAAAATGACTACAAAGGAGAAACAAAAACATAAATAACAAAATAAACACATGACACTATAAAAATCACTGCGGAAAGGAGCACAGAAAAGTGGGACGAGTGTTCGTGGTGCGGAAGCGGTATAGCGTCCACTGCGCCGATGGGCGGAAGGGCGTGACTGCGTCCGCTGGGTGCGATGCCCGAGTGCGAGGTCAGAGGTACGGGAGGGGGCTCACTGATGGCTGGTTGCTGCTCTTGATAAGCCGCGAGTCCGACGAACGCTGCCTCGGTTGTGGTTCGGAGGCCCCGCATTTCTGGCTCGATGACGGAGCTGGGACGTTGCGGGAAGCCGGGCCTCTCCATTATCAGGGAGGCCGAAGCAGAATTGGCTGCGAGGCACCCTGGCGTTGGCTGGCAGCATATAGCTGCTTTCAGCTGGCCTCGCGCAGGAGCCATGGTGGGAAAGGCAGCAGGGCTTCTTCGACGACGGCCGAGAGCAGAGCACAGCTAGATGGTCTGATGTCAGTGGGTCAATGCCCCCCCTGCACCTCCAGTGTCCACGTCGATGGGGGGAAAGCCATGACGCACTCTTCGCGGGCTCGCACTGAAGCGTCACGCACCTACACACGCACAGAAGCACGCACACACACACCGCCGACGGCTGCGCGAGCGTAGGCGCAAAGCGTCCTTCGTCTCTCTCCCGGCAAGCACCGACACTCAAGGTCACACACGGCTCCCTTCGCGGTAGACGAAATGAAAACAGGAAAAAAAGTAAAAACAGAGCAAAATGACACTCAACAGCTGGCAAAAAACATAAAATACAAATAACACTTATTATTATACAAAAGAAACATAAAATACACATGAACACTTAAAAAAAGAAAGACTGGCAGCAGACAGGGCGGGGTCAACTTCTTTACGAGAAAAGGTCGTAAAGAAGCTAGCCTATACTGAAGCTAGACAGTAAACTGAGGGCCTTCGGTTGCGGAGAAGTCCACCGTCCGGCGCGAAATCACAAAGGTGACCGCTTCCTCAGATTATACCGGTGCGGGGTCTGAATGCGGTGCGCCGCCCCGGGTGTGCCTCGTTGCTGGCGCGCAGTGCCGCAAGGCTCTGGCGCGAGCTCGTCAGACCGCGATACAAAGGGTTTCAGGTCTGCGATATGGGCACGGCTGAGTTTTCCCGTATGGGGATCTTCCAGCAAGTACGCGAGTGCAGTGCAAGCTTTCTCCACTCGGTACGGACCAGGCCACTTAGGAGCGAGTGAGGTTGAGAACCCCTTACTGGCATCGCTAAGAGCGTGGTTGCGCTTCAGTACAAGATCGCCCACCTCAAAAACTAGGTCGCGATGCTTGCGGTCATATTGGGCCTTCTGCTGAGCCCTGGCCGACGCCAAACTTTGCCTTGCTTTGCAGAAAGCTCGACAAAGCCTGTCCCGAAGTGCCGACACGTAAGCAAAGCAGTCTGCCGGCGCCTCCTCGTCCTCGAGCTGGCATTGAGTGACGCTGGTCACCGGATTTGCCAACTCCCTTCCAAAATTTAAGAAGGCGGGCGAGAGACCAGTTGAGCGGCTCTCGGATGTTCGAATAGCGAATGCGAGCTCACTCAAATGGTCTGCCCAGTCTCTTTCACTTTCGGCAAAGGCCGCCAACATCGGTTTGAGCGTACGATTGTACGCGCTCCGTCAAATTGGACTGGGGATGGTAGGGTGAAGCGGTGCAGTGATCAATTCCGAGGGAACGGCACGTGACACCAAGCACCCGAGCGGTGAAATACGAAGCATTGTCAGTGATGAGCCTTTCCGGGAAGCCGAACCGGCAAAAGATTTCCCGCAGCTTCTCAAGCACCGCTCGCGCTGTCACCTTCCGAAGTGGGAAAAGTTCCACCCATTTCGAAAAGTGATCAACGACTACCATTAAGTAAATGAACCCCTGCTTATTTCTGGGAAATGGTCCCATTAGATCGCAGGTGGCCACTTGCCACGGACACTCACTGACGATCGGTTTCATAAGACCGGGTGGTTTGCCGACCCTTGATTTCACCGTTTGACAGACGGGGCAAGAACGTCAATAGCGAAAAATGTCTCGCTTCATGCCGGGCCAGGTCACAACGCGTCTCAGTTTTGCAAAAACTTTCGAGCCACTCAGGTGACCGGCCATGGGTTCGTCGTGAGAGGATCGCAACAGTGCGGCTCTCAGACTTTTGGGCATAACCACCTTAAACGGGTCGATGGACTCGTCGTCAGTGGCTATATACTTCAGCAGGAGCTCGTCATGGTCCAGCAAATATGAATCCGCCGGGGACTCAGCGACACACGCTGGTTCGAGCCCCCTATTCACGCCCGCTGCAGGGCAAGCAGCGTCACGGCGCTCCGTCTCGCCGAGACAGTCGTTATCGGCGCCCGCTGCAGGACAAGCAGCGTCACGGCGCTCCATCTCTCTGAGACAGTCGCACATTTTGCGACAAAACGGGTCACTTCTCTGGGCCTTCAGAAGCTCTTCTCTGCTGAAAGCGATGCCCATTCTCCCAAAATGGGGGAGTCTGGTATCGTGCCCACTCAGGACCGCAGCAACAACCGCTTGAGTCGGCGTTACGGGTTCGCTCTCGGCCTCGTGGCCTTCGGAAAGCTCCCCCGCTCGGCCGCTTCGCGGTGCGCCGCTTACCTGGTTAGCAGCCAAGGTTTGTCCGCATGGGGACTCAGCCTTCTCGCCGAATGGCGGCGAAGCTGCTGTTTCGCCCCCGACGCTTGCATGTGCTAAGGTACCGCTAGTGGCTGTCGCACCGGGATCAAGGCCCTCGGCTGACAATGGGGCACGAGATAGCGCGTCAGCTACCACGTTGGTGCTCCCCTTTCGATACTGCACTGAAAAGTCATAGTGCTGTATCAGGAGAGCCCAGCGCGCTAGCCTGCCGGCAGGCTCACGGAGCCGCTTCAGCCAGCTGAGCGCACTGTGATCCGTTTTCACTACGAATTTCGTCCCATCAAGATAGACGTCAAACTTCCGCAGTGCAAACACGATGGCGAGGCACTCCTTTTCGGTCACGGAATAATTTTTCTCCGCAGAGACCAAGGAGCGGCTGGCAAAGGCTTACGGCTGCAACACGCCATCGTATTTCTCTACGAGAACAGCTCCTAAATCCATATCGCTCGCATCAGTTTGTACAACGAACGGTCTGGTCAGGTCGGGGAGCTTGAGCTGCGCTGTCTCCGCTATGGCGTTAGACAGTCGGCAAACCGCCTCCTGCTGCTGAAGTCCCCATTGCCACTCAGCAGACTTACCCAAGAGTTTGCTCAAGGGCGCCTGCTGTCGGGCACAGGACGGAATGAAGGAACGGTAAAAGTTGACCATTCCTAGAAAGCGGCGAAGGCCACGTACGTCCTTGGGCACGGGAAAATCGAGAAAAGCTCGAAGTTTCTCCCGATCCGCCTCTATGGAGCATTCGCCAGCGTAAACCCGAGCAACTGAACACGGGTCTGCGCTAATTGGACCTTAGCAGTGTATGATGTCATCCCAGCGGTCCTCACCCTCTCGAGTACATCGGCAACATGGGCCAAGTGCTCTTCGATGGTTCGTGAATAAATCACGATGTCGTCGAGGTAGCACATGCAGTATGACCACTTTGCTTTCCCGAGGACGCGGTTCATAAGTCTTTTAAACGTCGCAGGAGCATTGCAAAGACCAAAGGGCATACGAGTAAACTCGAACAACCCTCTCTGGGACGTGAACGCAGTTTTACACTGGTCACGGTTACCCATCCGGACCTGTAGGTAACCTTTAGAGGCGTCAAGCGTGGTAAAGTACCGTGCATCACCCAGGTTACCTACGATGGAGTTTATCGTGGGGAGCAGATAGGCATCCTTACGAGTCACTCCATTCAGACGGCGATAGTCGACGCACAGGCGATGACTGCCATCTTTCTTAGGCACCAGCACAATTGGAGACGCCCAGGAGCTAGACGAGCGGTGAATAATGCCAGCCGCAAGCATGTCATTCAGCAACCCATCGATAATCTGCCTTTTGGCGAGACTGACGGGCCTGGGGTTACACTTCAAAGGAAGCGCGTCACCAGTTTTGATCACATGGCTCACTAAATCGGTGCAGCCAGGTTGATCGGTGAAGAGCTCGTCGTACTGACGTAACAGTGTCGACAGACAAGCCTTCTGAGCTTCATCCAACTGGGTCGCGCAGGCGACCAGAGGATGTAGTGCCTCTTCGTGTTGTGTCGGTCGATCCACACAGGGGTTTCGAGCCGACGAGCGCGGAACGCCAGGGTACGACCCCGGAGTTGGCGCACGACACGGTTCGTGCCGCGCCTCTCGTTCCCGAAGGGGACTGTGAGAGGGAAAATGCGGTGAGCGGGGGCTTGGCCTCGAACTCCGCGCTAGGCACGTTTCCGACGCTTTAGCCGCTTAGGCGACGGTAAGCGCCGGCGGGCTGATGAACGGCTTGAGTTGGCAAAATGGGCCATCACGATAGCCGCCATCCGCAATGTCCACAACGATACCGGTTTTAAGGAGAAAGTTCCCACCGAGAATCACTGGAACATTGAGCCCTGGAAGATGAACAAGACGGCAGCGTCTCATTCGATCTCCCCATCTGACAGTCAACCTTGCAGCGCCTGCCGAATGGGCCACGCCTTTCGCAAGGGTGAATGTCGTTCGGCTGTCCCGCAAGCGCAGTGAGTGCTTCTGCAAGTGGGACAACACCTGTTCACCAAACAACGAGGCGTCATGGCCCCTCTCCAAGCGCAGCGCGGCTCAAGGGCATCGCTGGCTGGCGGCGGCGGGTGATAGGCACGCGCGGCGAGAATGTCGCCTTGGATGCGCTTCGCCTCGGCGGCCAACTCTTCCAAGTCCCGGAAGCGGCCGCTGCGCAGGTGTGCCGAAAAAGTCGGATGTGCCTGCCGTATCACCCGTTCGACGCGTTCCTCGTTCGAGGCTCGGGGCTCAGCGATAGAAATAAGTTCATCCATCGCACGTACATACTCCTGTAAAGACTCATCAGGAGCTTGTTTACGGAGCTCGAGCTCTTGCCGCATCCTACTTTCGTAGACAGCGGGTAGGAATTCGCGCAAAAAGGCCGCACGAAACTCCTCGAGGTTTGCTGCACGGTAACCGGTAAGCCGATACCATCTCGCCACCATGTCAGTCAGTGCAGCTGGAACAACACGTTCGAGCACCACCTTATCATCCGAACCCATCGATCTCTGATAACGTGACAGAGAGTCGAGGTAATCACGGGCGGTGAGCTGATCACCGTATCCGCTGTAGGTTGGCAAAGGCAACACAACAGCGGGGTGACCGCTTTTCGGACCAACCGAAAGCGTTTGCACAGCTCCCGAGAGTGCTTGGATCATCTGCACGGCGTTCTGCAGCAAAGTCTGCGTCGTCGCACCGGCTTCGTAGGAAGCCATTGGTGCGTTAGCGGCACTGTCGAGCGAAGGCGAGCAGTCGCCCAGCTCGATCAGTGGGGCGGTTTTAAACAAACCACCGCCCTGCACGCCATTCCCAGAGCAAAATAGGCTCCTTGTGGGATTGGCCTGTTGTCGAACCAAGGGCGCACTTGGTGCGGCTACCATCGACAATTCAGGCGCCTGCTCAGCGTGCGTTCGAAGTGTCGGTTGCACAGCTGATAGCGGGCAAAAGTCGGCGAGGGCCAAGGCCTGCGCGCCGTCAATTTTGCAGGGAACCGACTGCGAGCGCTGGGCCGACGAACTGCCATGCATGCCGAAGGGCGCATTAGCAGTCGGAGGCGCTTGTGCGTAACGTTCGGGTAGGGCAAGAGGTCCATTCCGAAGCGACGCGCCATCTCCAAAGGGAGCGGCTAGGCGCCTCGTGTCGTCACCGCAATAGGGGGTGCCGACACGGACGGGTGCAGAAGGGTTCCCGTCAATAGAGGCAATGGCCTTTTTGTGCAACGCGGCATCCGCTAAAAGGGACAGCGGACAAAAATCCCGCGAAGCAGCCATGTTGCGACGAGCCCGAATCGCGCAGGCGAACTGACTCGCTAAGAGCAGTCATAAACTAGAGCTTTTGATACCGCGTTGGACACCAGTGTGGTGTACACGTATCCCGAAGGAGTACGGCCACCAGCGTGGGTCCGGTCTTACCGAGCCGCAGGGCACGCGTTAACCGTCGCCGTGGCGAGAACACGATACTGCTCAAAGTCGCAACACTCTATTATGGCAACACCAAACGCAGTACAGCCTGTTGCAAAAGGCGCGGCGGGAAAGCAAATAGGCTTATCCACGCCATGGGCACAAAGTACTAAACAGGGTGCCACGAGCACGTCTCCGCGGTAAAGGTGATGCACGGAGACACCGGGACCAAGACCCGGTTGCTCGAGCGAGGGCAAAGGCGCTCGCATTTGTTTCCGAGGAAGACGGGTCGGTGTAGCCAGGCCACGCACTAGGACACCGTACCGCCCTCCGGCTGTGCGTACGCAGCGGGGCAACAAAAGGTGAGCGTTCACCTCGGGCGCGAGGCGCTGTCAGCGAAGTCCGACGAGCCCCGAGTGACGGGAGTCGACGGACAGAAAAGACTGCGTGGCTCACCGTTTGCTGTCCCGGAGAGTATCTGTCCGCTCCTGACGCAGCGCGCGAAAACCTCTCGGGAGCCTCCACGCCTGGCGCCACAGTCAACGTCCGCTACCGGGTGAGGGAGTTAAACGTCACTCCGCTCACCCACCACGGCAGACAGCAAAGGAGGGCAGACATATCGGGACATGAGAACGGCAGAAAAGGCGGCAAAGCCCACGCAAAGGCAGCGGGCTAGCCTCTTCCCACACAGTGGAGGCAAGTACGAACATGGTGTTTTACGGCTATGGTCAGTCTTGGCCAGAAGTAGCGCTGCCGTACTCTGGCCGACGTTCTTGTGTAACCTAAGTGGCCTGAAGTCACCTCGTTGTGGCATGCTTCAAGTACTACGGAGCGAAATGCTGCTGGGATGACGAGCGAATACGCAGATCCTGTCGAAGAGAAGTTTTTTTTGTATAGTACTCCGCCCCGTAAGCAAAACGATGACAGCGCTCTTACGAAAACAGTTGGTGCCTTCTGAGATCTTCCCTCCAGTAATTAATTAGGGCAAGTAACTCAGGGTCGCCACGTTGTTGCTGTGCAATATTGGTTGAGTCAAGCACACCGAGAAATGCTGTTTCCTCCTCATCAGATGGAGTTGCCGATTCAATGGGTGAACGGGATAGACAGTCGGCGTCCATGTGGTGGTTCCCTGACTTGTGTACGACAGTTATGTCGTACTCCTGCAGCCTGAGACTCCAACGCGCTAATCTCCCGGTAGGATCTTTAAGATTTGTGAACCAACACAGTGAGTGGTGGTCGCTGATGACTTTGAAAGGGCGGCCGTATAAATACGGGCGAAATTTTGTGACCGCCCATACCACGGCGAGGCATTCCTTTTTAGTCGTGGAGTAATTAGTCTCGGCGCGTGTTAGTGTTCGGCTTGCATAGGCGATTACTCTTTCTGTGTGCTCTTGCAGCTGCAGAAGGACAGCTCCCAAACCAATATTGCTGGCATCCGTGTGTAGCATCGTTGGGGCTTTCTCATCAAAGTGGGCAAGCACTGGAGGCGTCTGTAGTCGCTGGCGGAGGTTCTTAAAAGCAGCTTCCTCTTCGTTGCTCCATTGGAAAGCAACGTCTTCTCTCGTGAGGCGGGTCAACGGTGATGCGATGCGTGCGAAGTCCGCGATGAATCGCCTATAATACGCACATAGTCGGAGGAATCGTCAGACAGCCTTCTTATCAGTCGGCACCGGGAACTGTGCAACAGTTGCGATCTTTTCAGAATCAGGACGAACGCCTGCGTGACTTACAACGTGGCCAAGAAATTGCAGCTCTTCATAGCAAAAGTGGCACTTTTCAGGCTTCAACGTCAAGCCCGCAGAATGTATGGCTTGTAAAACTGCCTCAAGTCTTTTGAGGTGCTGGTGAAATTTTGCGGCGAAAACTACGACATCATCAAAGTAGACCAAGCAAGTTTTCCACTACAACCCAGAAAGTACGGTATCCCTAAGTCTTTGAAAGGTAGCAAGCGCTGAGCATCAACCAAAGGGCAAGACTTTCAATTCATATAAGCCATCTGGTGTCACAAAAGCAGTCTTTTCGTGGTCTCGTGTGTCTACCTTGATTTGCCAATACCCACTCCTTAAGTCCATCGATGAAAAGTAACGAGCATGTCGAAGTCTGTCGAGAGAGTCATCTGTACGAGGAAGTGGATACACATCTCTCTTTGTCACCTGATTGAGTTTTCGGTAATCTATACAGTAGTGCAGGCTGCCGTCTTTTTGTTAACGAGGACTACAGGTGACGCCCAGGGGCTTTTTGAGGGCTGAATGACGTCATCTTCTTGCATTTTGTCGACTTGCTCTTGTATCACTTCGCGTTCCTTTGCAGCCACGCGATAGGGGTTTTGGTGAGTTGGTCTCGCCATGTCCTTGGTAATTATCCGATGCTTGGTTAGAGGCGTGCGGCCTACTCTTGATTCTGTCGAAAAGCAGTCTTTGAATTCGGCCAGTAGCTCAAGAAGCCTCTTTCGCTCGTTCTTAGGCAAAGTAGTGCTAACGTCGAGAACTGGTGTTGAATCAAGTTTTGGCGCCTCGTCGACTACTTCCAAGCAGCCTTCTGCGTCTGTGATATCGTTGAAGTAAGCGACGGCCATGCCTTATGGAAGGTGCCGGCGCTCATCACTAAAATTTGTCAGAAGCAAGTCCGTACGTCTAGTGGCGACACTGACGATACCTCTTGCGACGGAAATGCCGTGTGTGAAAAGGAGCGAAGTTATTCGGTCTGCTACTCCTTCGCCATCAAACTGGATAGCGGCTTCCACAGAAACACGTGTGCATGACCGAGGAGGCGGAACCACATCGTCATCAGTTAGACGCAATTGGTTTGGTCGCGCCTGTGTACAATCAGGTGCGCCCGAACCGTTGCGGAATGTAATCAAACTGTTTGGGATATTGATGATGGCGCCGTACTCTCGTAAGAAGTGCATACCAATAATTAGATCCTTGCAGCATGCGGCGAGAACAACGAACGACGCAACGAAAGAAGAACCTCCTATGTCAATTCTCGCTGTGCATCTTCCAGAGGGCATCAATAACTGACCACCTGCCGTCGTTTTTGAGGGCCTGTCCATGGCGTCTTCACTTTCTTGGAGCGGATGGCGAGGGCCTGACTGATAATAGGAAAGTCAGCACCGGTGTCGACTAAGGCTGTTACTTTCTGGCCGTCAAGAAAAACACTCAGGTTGGCGGTCACAATGTCGTTGCTCTCACGTCTTGTCGGATTTACAGCGTCGTGTAATGGGAGCTTTTCGTCGTCATCTTCATGGCCTGCAACCTTACCCCCGGAGGTCGCCACCCTCAGTTTCCCCGGCACGGACTGGGTGACCTTTTTGCGTTAAGGTCCGCAAACCTTTTTGCGTTAAGGTTCGTCGGTGTGACGAAGGTGAATGAGCGGGAGAAGGAAAGTAGAATTGACGTCCGAAACCTGCCTGGCGAGTAGGTATTGCCTCCTCGTCAGAAGTACGGTATTCGTAAAAGTGAGAAAGGGCTCCATGAAAAGAGGCGTCCTCCCGGCGTGGTATGTATTCTTCGTTCGCACGTCGATCGTCAGACCATGTTCGAAGAGGGCGGAACGAATCACTGCGGTGCCAGCAATGACGGGCAATATGACCTGCACCTCCGCAGTTAAAGAATAGTGAACGTCGATCGATTGCGCGCCATGCGTCTGTTCTTCGGAGCGGTGGACGTCTGAGCCTCCCTTCTTGCGACGATGTCCATGGTGCTGCTGTGTACGCCTGGTGGAACGTCGGTTAGCTTGGCGGTCGGCTCAGGGTCTGCTCTTGCGGCGGTGACCAACGGGCCGTCGGCACTGGGTGATATGGCGGCGATGTACCAGATGGTGAACGTCGCAGAGCATCGGCATAGCTCATGGGACGGTGCTCGTCACCAGGACCAGCGGTAGCGTGGCGGACTTCATCGCGCACCAGTTCAGCGATGGACGCAACGGGGGCTTGAGCAACTGGATTTCGGAACTTTTGCAGTTATTCGCGAACTGTCTCCCTAATGAGGCCTCGCAGGGAGCTTTGATCCTCAGCTATGGCGGCAGCATTGATTGGGGCGCTGCTAGACATTTGATGATACTGCCTGCATCGTTGATGGAGGGCCCGCTTAATAGCCGTAGCCTCTTTGATAAAGTCAACTACGGTACTTGGAGGGTGGCACAGTAGCCCGGCGAAAAGTTGCTCCTTAACCACCAGTTGTTGTGACTCGGGGTGCTGAGTCGTATCCCACCTCTGCCAACCAGTTGTTGCGGGTCGGAAGGATGGTCGCTGGAGGATACGAAAACAAAACCCGGTCTCTTGCGGTAGCGTGGTGTAGCTTCGTGTTGAGGAAAACGAGCGCTTACAAGATGGGGATACGAAAAAACAAACAGGTTTATGGCACTATTTACAAATATTTACAGCATTAGGTCAAGAGTTCACAAACCACGAGCGTGGTGGTTAAACCTTTACATGGTTCAGAGCGACGCCCTGCACTCTGCGGCATCGTTATAAGCCCTGTCGGGCTCCTCCTTCTTGAGGGGAACACCAATCACGCACACACAACAGGCTAGGGGTACGAGCATGCACGGCCCACGTGAACATCCAATTTTGAGTCGAGATCACTGCACCGAAAGGTGGCGCCAGAGGGGCTCTTGCTCGTCGTGTGTGTCGCTGGTCGAGGGGTCCCAAGCTCCGGCAGCAGACATCGAACGGTCCGTCGATTTGTCCGCTCAATTAGCAGGACAATTTGTGGCCGCGGCCGCGGTTTCTTCTAAGGAAGACGCTGCCTTTGTTGTCCTCTCTGGAACGGCTTACGGTGTCGTGGCGACACGACGTCTCATCCTCTGGCAAGCAGGGACAATACCTGGTGGGCATAGGCAGCCGACCAGTCGGCTACCTCTTTGAAGATTGAAAGAGCGCCGCTCCCCCGTCAGCTCTCGACGCTGGTTCCAAGAAAACTGGGGTTCCAGGCGTGGGAACGCTGCCCGGCCACGCTTCTTAGCGACAGCATGGCGCCTACCGATGGCGGTCATAACAGCTCTTCCTATGCTGCTCGTGCTAGAGAGTCGGCGATTTCATTTACTTCTAAGCCGCAATGACCAGGTACCCATACTATTTTCAGTAGCTGCAGCTGAGGAGGAACTAGCATAAGGAGCGTCTTTAAGGCCATCGATTTTGTTGCCGCCGTAATCGACGTACATACTGACAAAAAATCCGTGATTATGATCGCGTTAGCAGCATTCAAAGGTAGCTTTCGCAGCGCTAGAACTATTGCCAACAGTTCAGCTTCAAAAACTGGGGTGAAATCCGGTAATCTTCATGAAAAAGACCAGTCAAGCGAATGGGAGTATATACCTACACCTGTCTTTTCATCCATTACTGAAGCATCTGTGGCTATAATATTATTCGTTTCTGCGTGGGCAAGATAATCATGCAGTCGGCTATTTAAGACCCTATAGGATTGTAATTTGGGCCTAGAGGGAAAAATCTCATCGAATTCTATCTTAAGAATTTGATTTGTAACCTGCGCCGCAATCACATCTCGAATTGTTACATTTATCCTATCTAGTTGTTTCTGAACAAAAGCAATTTGAGGTGTTCAAAACTGTGGCCAATGGGCTAGAAAAAAGGTGTCTGGGTCATTTATAAAATCATATTCTCAGCAGCCGAACAGCAAGATCACCTTCTATATCTTCGATCAGCCAGAGCTCCACTACCTGGTGCCCGCCGAATCCCACCAGTACACACGCGTCAATATATATATATATATATATATATATATATATATATATATATATACATATATATATATATATTTAGAGTGGGAGTAATAATTCAATGGGCCAGTTAGTCTTCGTGAAGGTATGGGATATGGCTCCACGGGAGCGTTGTCAACAAGGATAAATATATTTATTTCCCAACAGTTTCGGGATGGGTCCTCCCTTTATCAGGGGATGAGTTAACTCATCCCCTGATGATGGGAGGACCCCACCCGAAACTGTTGGGAAATAAATATATTTATCCTTGTTGACCACGCTCCCGTTGTGCCTTATCCCATATATTTATTTACATATATATATTGCCGTATGAGCCAGTATTATCAAAAAGAGATGCTAGAGTCGGGTGTTCGTTCAAAAAAATGGGAAATTTGGTACAATAGTTTTTGTTTACCGTGATTGGTACGTGATTTTTCATATCTATATGCCCTATGCCGTGAATTGTGATCATGATCTCCCAGTAAATGCCTTTGATAAAACCCTGAACGATCAGATCGTACCTGTTTAAAAATAATCATAGCCGAATTTTCTTTCATGGCGTAAGTTATCATTAGTATTTTATGTTCCTTGAAGAGAGGTGCGGTGTGATGCCTGAATGATACCTCTGATATTAGCCGTACAGCTCTTTTTTGTAAGGTGGGAATTTTATCATTGTCTGCCTTAGTCGTATTCTTCTATACAAGAAGATAGTAATGGAGATGTGAGTGAACAATCGAGTAATATAGTTGTTTCTTTAACAACAGAGGGAGATGTCGCAATTTGCAGATGATACCCGTGGATCTGGAAATCTTGGTACGAACATGGTTTGAGTGTAAAGACCAATCTAAATATTCTTGAAAAAATACCAAAAAATGTATGCGTTGTGACACGTTCAACTTTTTTTTGTCCTACAAATGATAATGTATAGGCTCGCTTTCGATAGTCTTGTTGCGTGGGCGAAATGAAACATTATTAGTTTTTTGGTGTTTAGTTCTAATCTATTACTGTTCGTTCAGATAGATGTATCAGCCACAGGTTTGCTTGTTTTTCAGGGCCATTGAGGGAGTTACCAGCAAAAAAATTATATTGGTATGATCAGCTTATAGAACTACATCGGGTGTTAGTGGTATATTAGGCAGATCATTGATGTGAATGAAAGGGACCTTGAAACAGTTTTGGAGATTTTTACTAACATATTGGGCCGGTAGGCCAAGTCCCAAGGGTAATTTAGAGACCAATTTGAGCTCTTTGCGTAAACTGTGTAATTTATTACAAAGCTCTAAAGTTACGAATCGCCCGAAATCGCTGGAGATCGCTACGACTCGGCCAAACGCATTTTCAACCGCTCACACACCATGCGACGCGATCTGCCCTATCGACGTCATCGTTTTCAGCTGATCTGCTTTTTATTTATTTTTATTTATAATTTATTTTGATTAAAATTTTTTACAAAGAAAAAGAAGATCGCAGTTTACAACTAAGCTTTGGAACTTCCGGCACACGGCGAACATTGTCTGCTTCGAACCCACACGCTCCATGTTCACGTGAGCTGCGCAACGAGTGGGCATCACGCGGTTGTTGCGACACCACAGAACACCTATACACTGTGACCACATGAATCACCCTTGCCTCGCTGTGGGCTGCAAGTGCGTTGATTGGCGACAAGGGATGATACGACACCATGCGCCCGGGAAAAAACAGCAGGCGCACCAAGGGCAGACTTCAAGAGCTGGAAGCGGTAGACTCCTCTCACCTCTTCACTGAGACGATGGCTCTCGTCGGAGACGTGCAGCTTCTCTTGCTCGGCGAATTCAACACACGACATCCCGATTGGGGCTACACGCACATGGATCCGAAAGGCAGAAAGCTATGGTCGATAGTACAAGACCTTTGCCTTACCCTACTTAACGATCCGAAGCAGCCGCCCACACGCATAGGCAACAGTGTGTGCCGTGACTCATCGCCGGACTAACACTGTGCAAGAACGTTATGCGTGCTACTTGCGACAACACGGGCCTTTCAGTGGGCAGTGGCCACAACATCCTCGCAATAACAATTCAAACGCGCCTCAGCAAGAAGCCAAAACTCACATCTCGCATTTCCGATTGGCCGAAATTCCGCCAGTTCGTTAAGAACAAGCCTCCGACACAATTACAGACAACAATGAATGGCTCGCTTCCTTGCAAGAGCACGTGCAAGTCATAATCCGTGAAGTGGAGACTATCACCGACTTGCCCACAACCAACTCTCGCATCCTCCACATGTGGGACGCACACGCTGGCCTCATACGCAGGTGACGCCGGCAGCATCACAACAAGAAATTACGCCACCGCATCGAAGGGCTAGCACGCGAAATTAAGACCCACAGCCTCGCCCTCGTGAGATCGCAGTGGGGTCAGCTGTGTGACAAGTCTGACGGGCAGATGAGCTCGAAGAGAACGTGGCACCTACTACGACACTTGCTCGATCCCTGTGAGTCCAAGTCGTCTACACAAAAACAGCTTCACCGGCTGCTACATCGTTACCCTGGCACGGACGCCGAACTGCTCGAAGAGTTGGCTCGTCTTTACGTGAACCTTGCCCAGCCAAACGCGCCGCTGGAGCGGTTTCCTTCATACAGCGGCAAACCGAGCCCCCGACTGGACTAAGATATTACGGAGGCATAAATCTACGCCTGGTCCTGATGGCAACAAGTTCCTCCAAAACCTCGACGTGCAATCGGTGACTGCGCTCACGCGGTAAGCAAACGAGTGCTAGCGCTCTGGTCACATATCACAGGAGTGGAGACACGCGGGGCTTGTATTTATCCCCAAACCAGGCAAGAAGATAGACATCGCCAACCTACGCCCCATATCGCTCACATCTTGATTTGGTAAGCTGATAGAACACGTTGTCCTTGCCCGATTACATACCTACGCTGAAGAAAATGACCTTCGCCCTCCCACTTGATGGCATCCCGGGCTTTAGTCATACTATCTATGCAGACGACGTCACGCTGTGGACGACTACGGGTTCAGAAGGCGAGGTAGAGGAGACCCTCCAATATGCGGCTGATGCCGTCGTTAGCCACGCGACGCAGGCAGGCCTCACATGCTCAGAGAGCAAGTCGGAGCTCCTGCTGCTTCGTCCTCCAGACCACCGTCGCAACAAGTAGTCTCCCCAACCAGCCATCCAAATTTATGTCAACGGTGTAGACGTACCACAAGTTGACCACATGCGTATTTTCGGCCTATTCATTCAATCAAATGAACGGAACACCATCGCACTGGAACGCCTCACCGTTGCCGTCACTCAAACAACCCACCTCATTGCTTGCGTGTCCGCTCGCAAGCAAGGCATGAATGAAAAAGAGCTACTCCAGTATTATCCACGCTTTCTTCATATCTCGCCTCACGTACGCGCTACCATACGTGCGCCTACTGAGATGCGAGAGAGACAAACTGGACCAACTTATTCGCAAAGTGCACAAGACGGCTCTTGGACTCATTTGCTCGACCTCTACGTCGCATGTCCTCAGCCTCGGCATACACAACACTGTCCACGAAGCGCATCGCACAGAGCAGATTCAGAGACTTCATGGTAGCAAGACCGGTCGCTATATACTCGCTCGCATAGGACTCACCGCCACGCCATCAGGCTCAGACCCGGTCTCTATACCTCCAACTTTACATCGACATTTCCTCATCAAACCATTGCCTAAAAACATGCTTGCAGGACACCACGACGGTAGGCGGCGAGCACGAGCCTTACACGACGACGCCTTGCGGCCCGATGTGGCCTACGTGGACGCGGCCCTCTACCCCTCTCCACCAAGCGCGTACGCACTTAGCGTAATAACTACTCACACTCCCCTCAACACCGACGCAATCTTGCGAGTAGCCGGCTCCGTCCGTGCCCTCCACCCCGCCGAAGCAGAGGAAGAGGCCATAGCTCTTGTGGTGTCCTCCGGGTTCACTACGATCCTCAGCGACTCGAAAACCACTATCTCCCATTTCGCTCACGGTACCGTTGCTCCCAGTACCTTACGGCTCCTTGAGTCCCTCGCCTACCTCGAAGACGAGGATCCACCTCCCATATCTTTTGTCTGGGCACCGGCGCACGCAGAAAACACGGAGAACGAGGCCACCCACCGACAAGCTCGAGAATCGTCAACCGAGCAGTGGGCCCCACCATGAAACCAAAGAACACCGGCGAGTCCATCATATCCTATCACGACATTGCTCAGCACTATCGCCTCGAACGTCGGACAAAACCACCGCCGCATCCCAAACTCACGAAACCACAAGAAATCACATGACTCCGCCTCCAAACAAACTCGTTCCCGTGCCCACGGGTATACGCACACATTTACCCCAATCTGTTCAGTCCGCATTGCTCAAAATGTCACTCCGTCGCCTCCCTCTCTCATATACTATGGGACTGCAGCGAGGATCCAGGATCCACCCCGCCTGATCTCCTGACCACTTCCTCGTCCGAGGCATGGGAAAGAGTACTCCGAGATACGAGCCTAGAAGTACAGCTGCGGGCCATACAGCGAGCTGAGGAGGTGGCGGCCAGGCACGGCCTGATCGCCATTCCTCTGTGAATTTTTTTTCACCTAAATAATGTTTCTTTCTCTTTCTCTCTCTCTCTTGGTGTTGATGCTCACAGTGCTCCCGACAGTACGTTTGACTGCATGTATTATATATATATATATATATATATATATATATATATATATATATATATATATATATATATATATATGGGAGATGGCACGACGGGAGCGTTGTCAACAAGGATTAATATATTTATTTCCCAACAGTTTCGGGAGGGGTCCTCCCTTCATCAGGGGGTGAGTTATACTGACATGAACTTTCAAACTTTGTTGCTGCCGCGTCCCTCTCGCATTGAGAGATGTTTACGAGAGTGAGAGGGAACTAAAAAAGGAAAAAAAAACAAAAAAGGGGGAGAAGAAAAACGAAAAAGAAAAAGAAAGAAAAGAAAGTAAAAAAGAGGAAGAACCACTGTCAACACTGAGAACGAAACCAACTGTCCGTGTACGTCCACATATGGTTCATATCACGTGCTGTTCAGTTCTCGACGTGTGTCGGGCCACCCAAGATTGTCGCCGCGGTGCCGGCAGGGTCCGTGACGGCGTGCGTAAAGAAAGGGTTTCCCCGTAATGGGTCGGTCGGCGTGCGGCGTGCGTAAAAGAAGGGTTTACCGTTAATGGGTCGGTCGGCTATTTACCTTTAATCTTCGTCCTCTTCCCTTCAATGGTCATCAAGTGGTAGGCGAACGTAAACACTTTGTATGTGCATGTGGAAAAAAGAAAAACAGGAAGAAAAAATGGAAAAAAAAGAAAAACAAAAAAACGAGAAAGGACAGTGTACACGTACGAGTCAGTCAGGAAAAAGCATGGTCTCCAGTTATCAATCTTTGTCACCAATTTCCTCCTGGCTTACTTCTCGGAGGCAGTTGAGCTTTCCGGGGTACTCGTTGATGCCGGCTACTAATGTTCGAAATTTGAAAATAAAATATACCTCACGCTGTTCGCGCTCGCGTCTGTTTGAGAAACTGGCTGCAAAAGAGTTACGCTGATATTTTCAAAACTGTGGTTTGGCAGGCGCAGATGTCTAGATAAAGGTAGCTTCGGCAGTGAAGTGGCGTGGTACCGGTGATTATTGAACCGCAGCCGAAATGGCGTGTCTGTTTGGCCGATATATTCTTGTCCGCAGATGTTGCAATGTAGTATGTAAATTACGTTACTGGAGTCACAATTAAGGCTTTCAGTTATGCAGAATTCGAAATCCGAGAAGTTCGCTTTGGATTCACGTGTTGTGACCATCTGTGGCAATACCTTGCATCGAGCTTTTCCGCAGGCATGGCACCCTGATTGAAATTGGGGGGTGTTTGTTTTTGCTCTGACAAGAATGTCCTTCAGATTTTTATCCCGGCGGTACACCACGTGAGGTGGCTTCGCGAAAATAGAGTTAGTCGTTTGCTTTGCCTGATTGTGTTGAATTGGCGGGAAAGTATGTTGTTGATTCGTGGCGCTGATGAGGAGTAAGTTAGTACAAGGTTCGTTTGGGAAGTCGTTTTAGATACTCGGTTTGGTCCCTTAATTATATCATTCCTGTTCACGTTGCGAGCACGTAGTATGGCATCGTCAATAATGTCTTCCGGATAATTTTGTTTCAATAAGGAATGCTTTAGGTGTTCCGCGTGTCTGTCGAATTCCCGCATATCGGTGCATATTCTTCGGTACCGGTAGGCCTGAGAATATGGAATACCCGTTTTGCAATGCTTTGGGCGGCTGCTGTTGAAATGTAGGTACATTTGACGGTCTGTAGGCTTTTTGTAAAGGTTTGTTGACAAGCGGTCATTTTCGACCGTAACAGTGACGTCCAAAAAGTTAATGCTAGTTTTGGAAATTTTGTGCGTGAATTTTATTGACGGGTGGCACTTGTTAAAATTCTCTATGAAGCGGAAAAGACTTCCCTCATCATGCTTCCATATCATAAAAATATCGTCTAAGTATCTTCTGTAGTAGAAAGGTTTCAAGGTGCGTCCCTCAATGAATGGGATTTCAAGTGAAGCCATAAAGGTGCTCGCGAAGTTTGGGGCCATTTTCGTGCCCATCGCAGAGCCACTGACCTGAAGTAAATGCTTGCCATTGAACTCAAAATGGTTATAATTTAGTACAAGTTCAAGAAGTATAAACAGTACCTCGCCACTTACACTAGTTGATGAGTCAGATTTTACATATTCAGAAACCATAGCTGCTATTCCGTCATGGTGGGGTATGTTGGTGTACAATGAGCGACGTCCATGGTCACCAGAAAACTGCCGCCTGGGATGTCGAGACTTGAAGTTTCGCAGATGAAGTGGTCTGTGTCCTTTAGGTAATAGGGAAAATTTGGTGGAATGTTTTTTATTAGGGAATTGATGAATTCTGATCTATTTTCTGTTGATGTGCTTTTACTGGATACTATCGGACGTCCCGGATTACCTGCCTTGTGTATTTTGGGGAGCAAATAGGATCGACCGGGAACAGAACGGATATATATATATCATCATCATCATCATCATCATCAGCCTGTCTACGTCCACTGCAGGACAAAGGCCTCTCCCATGTTCCGCCAGTTAACCCGGTCCTGTGCTTGTTGTTGCCAATTTATACCCGCAAACTTCTTAATCTCATCTGCCCACCTAACCTTCTGTCTCCCCCTACCCCGCTTCCCTTCTCTGGGAATCCAGTTGGTGACCCTTAATGACCAGCGGTTATCCTGTCTACGTGCTACATGCCCGGCCCATGTCCATTTCCTCTTCTTTATTGCAGCTATGATATCCTTAACTCCCGTTTGTCCCCTAATCCACTCTGCTCTCTTCTTGTCTCTTAAGGTTACACCTACCATTTTTCTTTCCATTGCTCGCTGCGTCGTCCTCAATTTAAGTTGAACTCTCTTTGTGAGTCTCCAGGTTTCTGCTCCGTAGCTAAGTACCGGCAAGATACAGCTGTTATATACCTTCCTCTTGAGGGACAGTGGCAATCTACTTGTCATAATTTGAGAGTGCCTGCCGAATGTGCTCCACCCCATTCTTATTCTTCTAGTTACTTCAATCTCGTGGTTAGGCTCTGCGGTTATTACCTGCCCTAAGTAGACATAGTCTTTTACAACTTCAAGTGCACTATTACCTATCGCAAAGCGCTGCTCCTTTCCGAGGTTGTTGTACATTACTTTCGTTTTCTGCAGATTAATTTTAAGACCCACCTTTCTGCTCTCCTTGTCTAACTCCGTAATCATGAGTTGCAATTCGTCCCCTGAGTTACTCAGCAATGCAATGTCATCGGCGAAGCGCAGGTTACTGAGGTACTCTCCATTAACTCTTATCCCTAACTGTTCCCATTCTAGGCTTCTGAAAACGTCCTGTAAGCACGCAGTGAATAGCATTGGGGAGATTGTGTCCCCCTGCCTTACACCCTTCTTTATTGGTATTCTGTTGCTTTTTTTATGAAGCACTATGGTAGCAGTTGATCCCCTGTAGATTTCTTCCAGAATGTTTATATATATTTCATCTACGCCCTGATTCCGCAGTGTCTGCATGACGGCTGATATTTCTACTGAATCAAACGCCTTCTCGTAATCTATGAAGGCTATGTATAGTGGTTGGTTATACTCTGAGCATTTCTCTATTACCTGATTGATAGTATGAATGTGGTCAATTGTTGAGTAGCCTGTTCTAAATCCTGCTTGTTCCTTTGGTTGATTGAATTCTAATGTTTTCTTTACTCTGTTAGCAATTACCTTTGTAAATAGCTTGTATACTACAGAGAGCAAGCTGATCGGCCTGTAATTCTTCAAGTCCTTGTCATCTCCTTTCTTATGTATTAAAATGATGTTAGCGTTCTTCCAAGACTCTGGTACTTTTCCCGTCAGGAGACACCTCGTAAATAGAGTGGCTAGTTTTTCTAACACAATCTGTCCTCCATCTTTCAGCAGATCTGATGTTACTTGATCCTCACCAGCAGCTTTGCCTCTGTGCATGCTCTCCAAAGCTTTTCTGACTTCTTCTATCATTACCGGTGGGGTGTCGCCTGGGTTACTGCTAGTTCTTATAATATTAAGGTCGTGGTTGTCTCGGCTACTGTACAGATCTCTGTAAAACTCCTCCGCTATTTTAACTATCCTATCCATATTGGTAGTTAATTTGCCTTCTTTGTCCCTTAGTGCATACATCCGCCTTTTGCCTATCCCAAGTTTCCTCTTCACTGCTTTGACGCTTCCTCCGTTTTTCAGAACGTGCTCAATTCTCTCCATGTTATACCTTCTTACATCGCATACTTTACGCCTATTAATCAGCTTCGAAAGCTCTGCCAGTTCTATTTTGTCTGTTGTACTTGACACTTTCATGATTTGACGCTTCTTAATTAGGTTCTTCGTTTCCTGGGAAAGCTTGCCGGTGTCCTGTCTAGCTACCCTGCCTCCAACTTCCACTGCACACTCCGTGATGATACTCGTCAGATTATCATTCATTGTATCTACGCTAAGGTTGGTTTCCTCGCTAAGAGCAGAGTACCTGTTCTGCAGTGACACTCTGAATTCCTGTACTTTCCCTCTCAGTGCTAGCTGATTGATTGGCTTCTTGCGTATCAGTTTCTGTCGTTCCTTCTTCAAGTCTAGGCGGATTCGAGCCCGTACCATTCTATGGTCACTGCATCTTACCTTGCCAACTACTTCCACATCCTGCACGACTCCTGGGTGTGCAGTCATTATAAAGTCTATTTCGTTCTTATTTACGCCATTAGGGCTCCTCCATGTCCACTTGCGGTTTTCTCGTTTTCGGTAGAAGGTATTCAAAATACGCAGATTATTGCGTTCTGCGAATTCTACTAGTAGCTCTCCTCTGGCGTTTCTAGTGCCGATGCCATAATCTCCTACTGCCTGGTCTCCAGCCTGCTTCTTCCCTACCTTTGCATTAAAGTCGCCCATTACTATAGTATACTGTGTTTTCACCTTACTCATTGCCGATTCCACGTCTTCATAGAAGCTTTCAACTGAAGCGCCATCATGGCTGGATGTAGGCGCATAAGCCTGTACTACCTTCATTTTGTATCTTTTATTCAGTTTAATTACAATGCCTACCACCCTTTCATTAATGCTATAGTAATCCTCTATGTTGCCAGCTATGTTTCTGTGAATTAGGAACCCTACTCCCAGTTCTCTTCTGTCTGCCAAGCCCCGATAGCAAATGACGTGCCCATTCTGTAGCACAGTATAGGCCTCATCTGTCCTCCTAACCTCACTCAGCCCTATTATATCCCATTTAATGCCTTCTAGCTCCTCGAATAATACAGCTAGACTTCCCTCACTAGATAACGTTCTAACGTTAAACGTTGCTAAGTTCAAGTTCCAATGGTGGCCTGTCCGTATCCAGAGATTCCTAGCACCCTCTGCTGCTTTGCAGATCTGACCGCCGCCGTGGTCAGTTGCTCCGCAGCTGGTGGGGACTGAGGGCCGTGAGTTAATTGACGAATGCCTACGGGAGGGGGTGGCCAGATACTGCACCAGGGTGGCCAATCCTTCTCTGGTGAGATCATCGGTGCGTACCGGCTTTAAGCCGGTACGATCAGACAGTAGTGGGAGTGCTCCATGCATGTCTTCCTTATTGTTGTTCAGCAGCGTTGGCGGCCACCCACCACGGAGCCCAACGAGGGGACGCTACAAGGTTACAAATGCTGAAACCTGCAGACGCCAGCCGTACAACGCCACTATAACCCAATGCGCCTAGACCAAGGTAGGCTATTTGCACAGGGTTAACCCTAGCCGCCAGGAAGTTTGGAAGTAAACGGAAGAGAGTAGAAGACAGGACAGATAAATAGTAAGAGATAAAGACGAAGATGGAGGGAGAGAGAGATAGGAAAAGGCGACTGCCGATTCCCCTGGGTGGGTCAGCTCAGGGGTGCCGTCTACGTGAAGCCGGGGCCAAAGGGGTGTGTTGCCTCTGCCGGGGGGCCTTAACGGTCCAATCACCCAGCGTCGGCTCAACCCCCAGGATCCCCTTTTCCTCGGACACGGCAAAGCCACGCACGGCTAGGCGTGGGAGGGAGTCGAAACTCCCCCGTTAGCTCGGTTTCGTGGTGTCGCTACACACCAAACGCCTACTTGCGCAGGCGCCCCTGCGGTAGTTCATTATATCTAAAAATTCATTATAATGCTATATTTCTAGCACTTAATATATTGCAAGACCAGCCTTCGTTTACTTCGTTATAACCAATATTTTGTTATATCTGGGTTCTCTACATTGAGGTTTACAATATGTTTAACTTTCCCATCTTTCCACCAAAGCATGATATGTACATTAACATAGACAGGAATGATACTTGAGCACATTAATTGACACAGTGCACAAGATCAAAGCCATGCAAAAGATTCCCTTAAGGGCAGAGGGGCAGAGATTCACTACAGAAACCGTCCTCTAGCTCTTAAGTCAAAGTATGAAGGAGACTTCGCCCTCACCCCCACTTTCTAGATGAGTGGGAGGGCGACAACCCCTACCACCCCAGCCCCCATGTGCACGGCTATACACGAGATGGCATAAGCTATGGATGGAAGCTATGCATTCATGCAACATTGTCTCACAGTGATTTATCTGATTTTATCTCCACTACTACTTGGCTCTCTCTAAAACATTTAAATAGAAGGCAAGCCTGGATGATGCTTTACAACTGGCTGTTCTAAACTTGCAGTTGCTAAAACTTCAAGTGAAGCTTGTTGAGTGTCCCTCTTAAGGAGCACTATAGACAGCTTAAGGTACATGAATATTATTGTACCTGCCAACCGAGCAGCATGAAAATTCGGGAGACGCACAGCCGCGTTGGTCTAGTGGTTAAGATACTCAGCTACTGACCAGCAAGTAGCGGGGTCACATCCTGGCTGTGGCGGCTGCATTTTTTATGAAGGCGAAAATGCTGTAGGTCCAAGTGCTCAGATCCCGGTGCACGCCAAAGAACCCCAGGTGATCGAAACCGCCAGGGCCCCCCACCACGGCGTCCCTCATAATCATATGTGGTTTTGGGAAACCCCACATATCAATTAATCGTAATTCGGGAGACCGCAAAAGGAAAAAGGGAGGAAGGGAGGGGGCTCATATCAGGATTTACTGAGACTGAAATGAGACATTTGCGACTTGCTAATCGTGGTTTCCATCCACTGCGAAGAAAACGAAAAAAAAAACACTTTTGAAAACACGGCGTTTTCAGAGGCTCCACCATTGTGTTTTTGGCATCTGCAGCCATTTCTCTGACGATGGTAGGTGTTTTCATACGTCTGGACCCGTACCGCTTCACATCCTCACACTTCGGGGACATTTTCTCAAACAGTCCTGCGCGATCACACGCTTAGCAGCCAGTTGTGTTCCGCAAGAAGCTCGAATCGCACTCTTCGCACATTTTCTTTTTGGAAGAAACTCTCGATGTTTGCCTGCCCTTCCGCCGCACGAATGTAGTTGTGTTGTTTCTGTGCAGCGATGGGCAAGGTTCTGCTTGGTGTTGCATAAGTAAGTTGCCAGACTGCCACTGAATCTGACGGCTAGCTGTTTGCTCATATAGTTTACACTTCCCTGTAATGTTTTCCCATCAGCTCTCGCTGTTTTAGATGGTGAGCAGCTCTTTGACTAGTTTAGCTGTGTAACGCTGCCCTGTACGTCCTAACGAACCTTCTCGCCACAGTTGTTGGAGCAGTGCCAATTAGATTGAATCGCAGTGGTGCGTTGACGTCACTCTTTCACCAACAGCAGCTGCCGGCCCCTCTACCCGCTCGCAACACACTTCTTTCTCACGTCACCCTCTTCACCACCCGCAACGCTCGACCGCACGTCAATTGGAAGCACTCTTTCAGCTCGCTTATCTGCGATGAAACTAACACAAAACCCAACCTGCCTCCCGTGTCTTCGAGTTTAAACAGATGTTTACTTGAGCAAACACTATACTGAGTTCCACTTCAAACCCTTCTCCAGCACTCGTGTCGACGCTTGTTTCAACCGGCCGCAGGTCGTCATTCGCACCGCTGCTGCTTCGCATCCCATCAGGGTTACCTTCAAGAAGATGGTCCATAATTTTCAAGTGTACATGGTGTGCCCGTGCCAGTAACCTACTTACCGCTTCAGGGTTCTCATTATTTTGCGAGCGTCTGGGCTGTGCTTGCTGTGCCCATGTTACTAGGGTGCCAGTAAGCTATAGATATATGCGTGTCGCTTAGGGGTTCTCAGTATTGTGCCAGCGTTCGTAATGAGCACCATCAAGTCGCCTGGGTCACAGGAGAGCCAGAAAAGCACACACAGCTACGGAAATATTCATATATACTTACTCACACACTTCACATGTTAAGGAATACGTGAGAAAATTTTCAACGTGATCTGCCTGTCAGAAGTGTGAAAAACATGATGTCTAATCTCAAGAATTAAGTTGCCCACCATTCTATCTGGAATAAAATGCATTTTAGATGTAGAAATGAAAGCTCATCAGCAAAGCATCAGCATCAGCAAAGATACACTTTTTAACATGATTTCTTCCATCATGAAACCTTGGGAATTGCGATTATCATGAGCATGTGGCTTTCATGAACTCCTCATGAAAAATGCAATGGCAAGCACCCAGGTGACAGTTTTCTGGGGACTTTACACAATATATATATATATATATATATATATATATATATATATATATATATATATATATATATATATATTGTCGCGGGTTATAAATTTATAAATTACAGGGGGTTTATTTAAAAACACGGACAGTGGGACTTGTAGAGACGCTCTCAGAGAAGGCCGCTAAGATTATCGTCTTCTTCACTCTGCTGTGTTGCGCCTCTCGAGCAAATCCGCGTTCTTCGTTGTCGTCGCTGTCTCGCCGCTAAATTTAGCTATGCACGCGGCATTACCCTCCCGCCAGAGTGAGCGTCGTCCCGACGCTCAACAGGTAGAGATGCGGCCATCTAGTGTTTACATCACTGAGAGTGGTAAAGTTTCATGCGGACCACGTGCACTGTCTCAGGCAGATGCTGGCGACGTTTCGAACAGGAGGAAGCGTCGGGCACGACTTCGTACGTCACGTCGCTAAGACGGCGCAGAACCTTGTAGGGTCCGAAGTATCGGCGTAGAAGTTTCTCTGAGAGGCCTCGTCGTCGTACAGGAAACCAAACCCAGACTCTATCTCCTGGTTGATAAATGACGAATCGATGGCGAAAGTTGTATCGTTGGGCGTCAAGTTGCTGCTGATTCATTATTCTGACGCGGGCAAGCTGTCTTGCTTCTTCGGCGCGTTCAGTGAAGTCTGCGGCGTCTGTCTCTGAATCATTGCAATCGTAAGGCAGCATGGCGTCAAGCATTGTCGTAACTTCTCTGCCATGAATTAGTGCGAACGGCGTCATTTTTGTTGTTTCCTGGCACGCCGTAATATACGCGAATGTGATGTACGGCAATATTCGGTCCCAATTCTTGTGTTCTACGTCGACGTACATGCAAAGCATGTCAGCGATTGTCTTGTTAAGTCTTTCTGTAAGCCCATTCGTTTGTGGATTGTAAGCTGTCGTCTTCCTATGCGCTGTGCCACTGAGCGTAAGCACAGTGCGCAAAAGCTCAGCTGTAAACGCGGTACCTTTGTCTGTTATGACGACAGCTGGAGCACCATGTCTCAGAACAATGTTCTCAATGAAGAACTGGGCCGCTTCGGCTGCAGTGCCACTCGAAATTGCCTTGGTCTCCGCGTATCGGGTGAGGTAGTCCGTCGCCACTATAACCCATTTGTTGCCACTGTCCGATGTTGGGAATGGGCCCAGCAGATCCATTCCGATTTGAGAAAACGGGGTTTCTGGCACGGGCACAGGATGTAATAGTCCAGCGGGTTTGACAGGTGGTACCTTGCGCCGCTGACAGTCAATGCATGTTCGGACGTAATGTTTAACCTCTGCTGCGATTCTTGGCCAGTAATATTTTTCTTTGATGCGTGTCAGTGTTCTTGTGAAGCCGAGGTGGCCCGCAGTGGCTTCGTCATGGCATGCTTGTAAAATTTCGCTGCGGAGAGCTCCAGGAACTACCAGCAGATAGCTTCTACCTGTCGATGAAAAGTTCTTTTTGTACAGAATTCCGTCCCGTAAACATAATGACGATAAGTTCTTCGAAAACACTCTTGGTGCATTGGCGGCTCGTCCGTTCAAGAATTCTATAAGCGAGTTGAGCTCCCGATCATCTTGTTGTTGCCGAGAAATGATAGCTGCATCAACAACTCCTAAAAAACCTGGGAAATCATCATCCTCTATAGCTGGTGATTCAATCGGTGACCTTGACAAACAGTCGGCGTCTAAGTGTTGCCTTCCGGACTTGTAAACTATCGTCATGTCGTACTCTTGGAGCCGTAAGCTCCATCGTGCTAAACGTCCAGATGGGTCTTTCATGTTAGTCAACCAACAAAGAGAGTGATGGTCGCTTACGACTTGGAAAGCGCGGCCATATAGGTACGGGCGGAACTTCGCAACTGCCCAAACGACGGCCAGACACACCTTCTCCATTGTTGAGTAGTTGGACTCGGCGCGTGTCAACGTTCTGCTAGCGTAGGCAACCACTCTCTCCACTCCATCTTGGCATTGGACAAGAACAGCACCTAGGCCCACATTGCTGGCGTCTGTATGGATGGCTGTTGGTGCATTCTCGTCGAAGTGAGCAAGGACAGGTGGAGTTTGTAGACGCTGTCTCAGCTCGTTGAATGAACCTTCTTGCTCTTCACCCCATACAAATGCGATGTCTTCCCTTGTAAGGCGGGTGAGTGGAGAGGCGATGTGTGCAAAGCCTGCTATAAATCGCCGGTAGTAGGCACAGAGACCCAGAAAACGCCTGACCGCTTTCTTATCAAAAGGCCTTGCGAATTTTGCGACGGCTGCTGTTTTATCTGGGTCAGACTTCACACCTTCGCGACTGATCACGTGTCCCAGGAACTGGAGTTCTTCGAAGCCGAAGTGGCATTTTTCCGGTTTGAGTGTCAGTCCAGCGGACCGTATGGCTTGAGGGACTGACAGTAGCCGCTTTAGGTGCTCTTCAAACGTGGCCGAAAAAACGATCACGTCGTCGAGGTACACAAGGCATGTTTTCTATTTCAGGCCGGACAGAATGGTATCCATAAGTCTCTGAAACGTGGCTGGGGCTGAGCATAGACCGAAAGGGAGGACTTTGAATTCATAAAGCCCGTCTGGCGTCACGAAGGCGGTCTTTTCTCGGTCGCGCTCATCTACTTCTATTTGCCAGTATCCACTGTTAAGGTCCATTGACGAGAAGTAGCGCGCATGCCGTAGCCTGTCCAAAGAGTCATCGATCCGTGGTAATGGATAAACGTCTTTTTTGTAACATGGTTCAGCTTACGATAATCGATGCAGAAACACAAGCTGCCGTCTTTCTTTTTCACGAGTACCACTGGCGATGCCCAAGGACTGTTTGATGGTTGGATAACGTCATCCTCTAGCATCTTCTTGACTTGCTGCTGGATCAACTCACGTTCTTTCTGAGCGACGCGATATGGGTTCTGTCGGATCGGTCTTGCTGTGTCTTCCATAATTATGCGATGCTTAGTCAGAGGCGTTCGACCCACTCGGGATGTCGATGAGAAGCAGTCCTTGAACTGGTCGAGACTCCATACGACGGCATCTTTCAGTCGGTGTTAGACTCGGACCGATATCAACTGGTGGTGTATGTGGAGGTGATTGAGCTGTGGCTTCCCCTTGCATTAGAAGACAGTCGTGAGAGTAGTCGAGCTCTTCGAGGTACGCCACAGCCGTGCCTTTACCGATGTGCCGGCGCTCATTCGTGAAGTTGGTCAGAAGCACGTCGGCGCGCCCATCCACTAATCTGACGATACCGCGAGCGATGGCGATGCCTTGGTGAAAAAGAAGGTCAGTGATGCGTACGGCTATGGCGTCTTCATTACAGTGCACGGCGCAACACACGGAAACAAGACTACAGGACAGTGGTGGCACGCAGACGTCGTCGTCGACCACACGTAACACCCTGGGTTCTTGGTCTGGATCAGTGGTCACAGACTTGTCAGCGGCGAATGTGATCACACCGTTGCGTATGTTGACCACAGCACCGTACTCTCTTAAGAAGTCCATTCCCAGAATCATGGGTTTGCAGCACTCCGGTAGGATCAGAAATGTGGCTACAAAAGCCACATTCTCAATAGTGTGTCTTGCTGTACATTTTCCCGTGGGAGTCATTATCTGGCCTCCAGCACTTCGGATATAAGGGCCTGTCCATTCCATCCTCACTTTCTTGAGTTCGTCTGCCAATCGTTCACTCATTATGGAGAAGTCTGCACCCGTATCGACTAAGGCCGTCACTTCAACGCCGTCAATCGTCACAGTGAGGTCGGCAGTCACAGTTTTCCTGGCGAAGTCTTCATCGTCGTCTCTCACGTGTTTCGGCAGCAGTGGGGATTTTTCGGCAATTCGACGGCTTGCAACCTTCCCCCCAGAGGTCGCTGCTTTCAGTTTCCCCGCCGTGGGCTGGGAGACCGACCTCTGACGGCGTCAGCAAAACTACGGCGGCTTGGTGAAGCAAAGCGAGCCGGTGATGGTGAGCGCGTCCGGAAGGTAGAAGAGCCTTCCCGCCTGCCAGCCTGGTCGTCGTCGATGGGGGCACGGCTTTCGTCGAACTGTCGGCGCGTAGCTGTAGGGGCACTACCGCGGTATTCAGCTCGGCGATGTGGGCAAAAACGGTAAATGTGCCCTGGCTCTCCACAGTTATAGCAGAGTGGTCGACGATCCGCAGTGCGCCATATGTCGGTCTTCCGCATATAGGGTCGCCTGACAGAATCCTGCTGAGCCCAGGCTGCCACAGGATACGGTTCGAGGTGCTGCGGCGCTGGCATGGGCGTGGGTCGACGAACAGCGTCTGCATAGCTGTATCCGTTCGGCTGGTACGATACTTCTGGAGCCAATGAACGACGCACAGCGTCTGCATAGGTACACGAGTTTGGACGGTGCGGTGGAGCGGAATATTGCTGAGGAGAGGCAAACGCTTGTCGAAGTTCATGGCGAACAATTTCAGCGACGGAGGCTATCGTGGACTCCTGCTGCGGGGGCGCCTGTGACTGCAATGTGTATTTTGCGATCTCCTTCGCGATCTCCTCACGCACAATCTGTCTAATCAGGTGGCGTAGTGAAAACTCGTCGTTTTCGGTAAGTGCGGTGGCGCCTGCAGCTGCGCCGGTGGCCGGGCGATCAGACTGTCGGTACCGTTGCTGTAGCGCACGCTCTATTGCGGTGGCCTCCCTGGTGAACTCGTCCACTGTTGTCGGCGGATTGCGCACAAGACCAACAAATAGCTGCTCTTTGACGCCCCTCATGAGATGGCTTAGCTTTCGAGCCTCGGGCATGTTGGGGTCCGCGCGGTGGCACAAGCGCACCATATCCTCAGCAAACATGGCGACGCTTTCATGCAGCTGTTGGGTGCGTTTTTCAGGAAGGCGTTGTGCGTTTTCGCGTCGGTCCGCGTTACCGAAGGTGTCAAGAAACCGACGACAAAACTCCTCCCATGTCGTCAAGGTTGCTTCCCGGTTTATAAACCACGTCTTCGCGCCGTCTTCAAGGGCGAAGTATACGTGAAAGAGCTTTCCATCGAGACTCAAGTAGTTCGATTTAGCTACCCGTTCGAACTGCTCAAGCCAGTCTTGCGCATCTTCGTTCGGCCGGCCATGAAATGGTTCAGGAATGCGCATATTCTGGACCGTCACCTGTGCAGGACTCCTTGCCATTTCTTGAGTACGGGTGGTTGTCGGAAGTGTTGCTCCATTTAAAAGGCCAAATTCTGGTTCAAGACCTTGAAGGCGACGACTTGAGCGGTGCACAGGCGTCTCCACGCATGGCTGTATCGTAGGGCTGGACTCGGGGCTTCTCACAGAGGTGCTGATCATGAGGTGGTAGTACCCAGCTCCTCCACCAGTGTCGCGGGTTATAAATTACAGGGGGTTTATTTAAAAACACGGACAGTGGGACTTGTAGAGACGCTCTCAGAGAAGGCCGCTAAGATTATCGTCTTCTTCACTCTGCTGCGCTGCGCCTCTCGAGCAAATACGCGTTCTTCGTTGTCGTCGCTGTCTCGCCGCTAAATTCAGCTATGCACGCGGCATTATATATATATATATATATATATATATATATATATATATATATATATATATATATATATATTATATATATATATATATGTGTGTGTGTGTGTGTGTGTGTGTGTGTGTGTGTGTGTGTGTGGTCCGATGCCGCGGGCCAGCCGCCGAACCACGTGAACTTAAACTCGATCCATGTGTGGGATACGAGTAAGCGGCAACATGTTCCACATTTTTCCGTTTTTCTTGGTCGCCTCCGCTGGCGGCGCGTCTTACCTATACCCAGTAACAATGCCAGAATTACCCGCTCGCTTCCGGCGGCTCTCCGTCGCTCCTTCTAGTTCCTCTCCTTCTTCTGCTTCTTGTTGTCTGTTGCTACCTCGTTCGCCCGCTTGTCTTTTTTTTTTGGAGGGTATTTAAACTGTGAGGGTGACCCTCTGCTACGGGAACTTGTATCATTTCACTTACATCCTCCGAAGAAGGCTGGTCCAGCAGCCGAAACTGTTAGGATTAAATAAATATTTTATTGTTTTGTTTCCTATACTGCACTATTCTCGAAGTTTATAACTTTTATTACGGTAGCCGGAAGAAACTCTGATCATCTATTTCATCTATATATATATATATATATATATATATATATATATATATATATATATATATATATATACTCAGTATTGTGCACTACTACACAATGATTCCTTTCGCATTTCATGCATAGAGATACATGTGTAGCAATTTTTTATTGAATGCTTCTTTCATTGCATTCCAAGGCACCAAGGAGGGGGTCAGAGAGTTGGAGAATGGGCGGCCCAAGATACTGGGTCCCCAAGCTGCGTTGCGTAGGTTGCTCTTACATTGCAGGATCACAAGAGTTTAAGAACTAAGAACTGGGTCAAACGCAGGCTGCATTGATGATGATGACGATGATTTGCATGTCAGACATTCCACCTTTTCATAAGCGCCTCCCTGGGTGCCGCCATAGCCCTCCTTGGGCTGTGCAAGTTGGCACGTCCCCTCGAAAATCCACTAGGAACGCTGCGCCCTTAGCCCTTGTACTCCCGCGCACAGCCCATCATGGCGGTGTTTTTTTTTCCTTCCCGTGAAAAGGTGTATAGAGTGCTCGCGTTTTGCTAACGTAGCGCCGCTGTGCCCAGCATGCGCGCGTCAACGCTACATTGCTACGCTACATATTGGGCCCTTGGTGATGCGCTCGCGGCCGTTTTACCTACGCCAAATTCGGTGTTACGTGACGTCAATGGGGGACGAAAGTATAAACATGATAAAGCTGACAAGCGTGTCATTTAAGAAAATGACACCATACCACGCTGATAGCGTGCTCGCGGCCATTCTGCTATCCCCACATATACTAAATTTCGTATCACGTGACGTCAATAGATGACGAAAGCAATCGACACATCCGAACATGATAATAATGACGCGTAAGTCATGTACGGCATCATTTACCTCCACCTCGTAACATTGCGCTGATTTTAGAGTGGCATATCAACCTCGCTCACTCGTGCTTCGCATTTCATCAATTCGCACTGTACGTGGGATCTGCCAATTTTTTTTAATTGTGACGTGCGCGCGTGTCTGCGTACGGGCGTCTGTTCAATACGCTGGTGTGAAACTCCAGTGCCTTGTGGGGGTGACCGTGCGAGCATCTGTCGACAGAAAATGAAAGCATCAGCGAGAATTAGCAGCGGGTGGTTGCTGTTTACTGTCAACGTTTCAAAACATTTCGCACCGTTGAACCGCGCTGGAGATTGGCCCGATTCCTCAACTAAACGTCGCGAACTTCTCGCTTCAAAGTGCCGAGTTACAAAGAATTGCGAGGAATAGTTTCAATCGTAAAAGTAAGCTGTCACGATCGTCAGCAGCTGCTCCTGTAGTTTCACCCTCAAAAACTTTGGAACGATCTCAAGTAGGCTTCGCTTGACCTCGGGAGCTTGCAAGCAGGCCGGCGGCAGGTGTGGCAGATGCACCGGTGACGCACTTGTCCCGGCTGCAACGACAAGATTGCTCCGACTGCCAGTGACGAGCACGCCCCGACCGCCCCAGTCGCGATCGTCAGCGGCTGCTTCTTGAGTTTCACCGTCTAAAACTTCGAAGTGATTCGAAGTAGGCTTCGCTCGACCTCGGGAGCTTGGAAGCTAACTGGCCACAGTTGCGAGAGATGCGCCGGCGACGCGCTCGCCCCGGCCGCCGTCAAAAGTGCTCTCCACGACCACCGGCGACGGTGGGTTCTCGGATTCTCACCGATATTTAACCGGCAGCTACCTCTAAGCGGCAAGAAAGCCGCGCTACGCCTTCGGTACCAAGCCAGCGTCGTGGCGAGGTCTACGAACCTCCGGCGAAGCAAACAATGTGTTTTACGAAAAATAAATGCTGCTGGTAGAAATCAGAGTTTAAATTGTTTCTTCTGCGCCATGTGACCGCTGCTGTGAAATCACTAACGCGAATGTTAGCGCTTAACGAGGCAGAAACCCACAGAAACGGCGTACGGCATGCCCATGCATTGCGAGCAATAGGAACCGCGATTGCGAACCGTCTTGTTTGTTTAAGTCGATCGCTCCGTAGTTAAAACTGTGTGGATGGCAGACGCCCATTTATAGGCGTGTGAAAAACAATGACGACCAAAACTGCACAGCAGCAAGCATTTTGTGACCACCAGCTGCCATTTATCGTAAAGCCGTGAATGAGGCCCATCGGTCGAACGTGGTAGCGGTGGTGTCGCTGTTTTTCGCCGACGCTGCGGCATGCGCGCCGTTGAAGTGTTTATGCAAGGCTGCGCGGGCTTTGCGTACGATTTAGTTCAATTTACAGATTCACACACAGTACGCTATAATCAGAGAGTACTCATTATTAGGTGAATTTAGCATGAAATGCGTGTGTGCTGAATGATTTCAATAAGGCCACCGCGAATTCATACCTACGCTGTGAATCTTTATCGCCTAATTATTCGTAAAATGGCGTCCCTCTAGAGCTACATTGGAGGTCGAAAGACGGTGCCTGCATAAACCTGGCGAAAGGAGTGTGGGTGTGCCCCACCACGGTGGTCTAGTGGCTAAGGTACTCGGCTGCTAACCCGCAGGTAGCCGGCTCAAACCCTGGCTGCGGCGGCTGCATTTCCGATGGAAGCGGAAATGTTGTAGGCCCGTGTGCTCAGATTTGGGTGCACGTTAAAGAACCCTACGAGATCGAAATTTCTGGAGCCCTCTACTTCAGCGTCTCTCATAATCATATGGTGGTTTTGGGAGGTTAAATCCCACATATCAATCAACCAGTGTGGGTGTGCTTATGAGCGGCTAGCTGTGGTCAGGGGGAATCTTATAATGTTACGAAAACGTTGTGTGCACGTTTGTCTATGTGTAATTGATATTGCGTGCTTCGAAGGTCATTTAAATAAAGTTAGGCATAGAACGGCTGAGCACGTTTTTTTCATGTAAAAATTTACTCCCATACTGACCTTACATATGTCACCCTATGGGTGTAAATAAAAACTGCCATACTGACGTCAAAACGTTCCCTGATGGATGTAAAAAAACCTCCCTTAAATCCACCGAAAAATCCCTCATATCGGGGAGTAAATTTTTTGCTCCCTCCGGACGGCGTTTTTAAAAATCCCATAGGGTCATGCACTGGAGGACAAGTCATTTACTCCCGTCTTGGCCTATTGGGCTGGCGACGCAGCCCAAGCTCTGCCTCAGCGCGTTAGTCTTAGCACGTGCAGCTAAGCGAGCAGCATATCTTGCTAATAATGACAGAACATACCTGATGTTTTATCGTCAGAGTAAAATGAAACAAATCGATGGCGGATTCCACTATTCATTTGTTCCTGTCAGCGCAGTGGGCGTGTAGCAAGAGCAAGTTCGAATCGAAGCGGGCGGTCGCTTCTGCATGGATGCTGCCATTTTGCCATGCATGAATGTGACCAAAATATTTCATGTGTTCGAACTAAATGCGAATAATAAACGTATCACGTAACGATGTGGCGTAAAATCCCCCAAACAAACAGCAATTATAGCCAAACCGGCCAATTTTAAGGCACCTAATATATTCAAGACTGCTAAATTCGAAGCATTTCTTAGCGAACTTCGGCGGCTTTGAGCGTATCTATCTATCTATCTATCTATCTATCTATCTATCTATCTATCTATCTATCTATCTATCTATCTATCTATCTATCTATCTATCTATCTATCTATCTATCTATCTATCTAGCCGCCTACCACTTTTAGCTCTCCTGGCCGTTACGATAATGGTATCAATACCAAACTTGGTATGGTATACGATGATTGTAGGAAGAACATATTTGACTAGTCATAAAATGAAAATCATGACATCTATGCCATGAATGTCATAATTCACATTTCAAAGCCCTGCAGCTCCTGCGGTGGTTTCGTTCACATGGCATGTTGCAAAACTGGTATGGTATGTCATGATTGCATGGCGAACACAAGCGTTAGGCCCTAACATGAAAAACATGACATGCATGTCATGTAACAACGTGAATACAAGCCACGGTCATGATGCCCTCGCGGCCGTTTCGCTTGCGCCACATATACCAAATTTGGTATTACAGTACGTGAATGGATGACGAAGGTATGTGACTGGTGCAAACATGATAATCATGAGATGCGTGTCATGTAACAACATGACTACATGCCGTGCTCATGATGCGCTGGCGGTAGTTATTTGGTATTACGGGACGTGAATGGATGACGAAGGTATGATACTGGTGCAAACATGAGAAACTTGCGATGCGTGTCTTATAACATGACTACATGCTACGCTCATGATGCGCTCGCTGCCGTTTCGCTTGTTTTGACATGTACCAAACTCGGTATTACGCGGCGCGAACGGACCACATAGGTAAATGACACATGCAAACATGATGATCAAGACATGCGTGTCATGCAACAACATGAATACATGCCACACTGACGATGCACTCGCGGCCATTTCGCTAGCTTCACATATGCAAAATTTGATATTACGAGACGCCAATGGATGACGAAAATACGTGACTGGTACAAACATGATAATCATGAAATTCGTATCATATGAGAACATGGCTACATGCCACAGCCAAGGCGCCAATACATTTCGACATGACGCGGTGCGCGTGCTCGCCGGCGTTGCCCTGCCAGGCGCCCGTCCTGCCATATACTCGGAGGTGCGCGCCGTGCTGCATTGCTTTGATGCATGCACGTTTCAGCATGTCCGGCGTCCATCCGTCACGAAAAGAGAAAGACGCAGTGTTGTTGGGCAACGCATTGGCGCGAAATGCAGCATGTCGCATTTCGCACCGATTGCGTCGGGCCGCGCCGACGGACGCTGGTCGCGCTTGGCGTCAGACTGTAGAGTGCTCGCGCTTTACTAACGTAGCGTCGCTGTGCTCATGAAGAGTGCGCATGCGTCAACGCTACATTGGTGTATATTGGGCCCTTCATGGTGCGCTCGCGGCCGTTTTGCGAGCTCCACATATACCAAGTTTGGTGTTACGTGACGTCAATGGATGACGAAATATATGACTGGTGCAAACATGAGAATCCTGACACACTTTCCATGTAAGCACATGACAACATACGACAATCATAGCGTGCTCGTGACCATTTCACTATCTCCACACACACTAAATTTGGTATCACGTGACGTGAATAGATGACGAATGTAAACGACACATCCAAACACGATAATCATGACACAGAAGTCATGCACGGCATCATGTACCTCCACCTCTTAACATTGTGCTGGTTTTAAAGTAACATATAACAACATTTCTCATTCATGCTTCGCACATCATTGATTCCCACTGTACGTGGGATCTTCCTTTTTTTTCTGCGCAACTGTGTGCCTTTTTTACACCCCGTAGCTTTGGTAGTGCTGAACCAAAAGGTTTTGGGCCTTAGGTCAGCACGAACGCAAGAGCCCAAGATGGCTTGGGTTCTGCGCGTGCGCATTGGCGTGTCGCAAGCTTCTTGGTTCCCCAAACTCTATTCTACTGTAAAAAGTGTGCTGGCGTCACTTGCAGAGACACTGGGTGCGTCTATTACGAACAACGGCGGCGTCCGCGAGAGACGCTGGATGAGTCTCAACAGCGGTGATGTTGTACCCTCCTCCTCGAGTCTCTAGGCCGGCGCATCTATACTCGGCGACTGCTTTTCTTGGCATTAGAGCGAAGACTGCAAGCGCCAAAATGCGTTAATCTTACCACCAGTGAATGGAGTTCCAAAATAGCACTCGTATTTTCAACGTTAAACATAAAAAACTCTCCTTCATTTTCTGCATGGAGCTATTCGAGACAGGATGCAGCTCACACCAGTAAGACATTTGCAATTCCTTTATTTTATTCACTGTGACTTTGCGTTTTTGAACGCCTGAGAAAGACCCTCCTTTTTACCTGCACCTCAAACGCTAAGGGGCGTCTGCGACTGCATGAAACGCAGATGGTGCACCGCCGTCACTTTTCTCAGCCTCACAAGACGCGCGCCAAAACGGATTACTTCGCGTAGTGCTACATGTGCAGAAGCTCCGTCTCCGTAGCTTTCCCTTCAGTGCCAAAAATCTTGGCTTCCTCGGCCACGTTCTGTACATAAGTTGTAAATATAACCATTCTGTTTGCTTCTTTCTGGCTGCCTTTTGCCTTGCCACAGCTTGAATGCTCTCTATATACCCAGTGTTGGCCCTCGTGCCACGCTACCCAAGATACCAGTGGGGCCTTTTCGTAATAAGAGGGTGACGGAACAGCCAGCGCACTCAACGTATATACTTTTTCCATAGTGTTTTGCGCATCTCCGGCGTAGCCAGATCAGTATATCGACATACATACATACATACATACATACATACATACATACATACATACATACATACATACATACATACATACATACATACATACATACATACATACATACATACATACATACATACATACATACATACATACATACATACATACATACATACATACATACATACATACATACATACATAGCCAAACCGGCTATGTATGTACAGACAGACAGACAGGCAGACGGGTGGATGTACAGACAGACGCTCGGGCGGAAGGATACGCTAAGGAACGCACGGACGCATGCACGGACGAACCGACAGACGGAAAAATGGACGCATACTTGGACGGGCACACGCACTCTCGCATGGACGGATGGACAGACAGACTCACGTATGAATGGAGGAATAGATGGACGCACACGCGAACATATGGATGCACGCACGGGCGGATTGGCAGACGAACGCATGCACGGGCGGACGGACAGACGGACGCACGCCTGGACGGACGGACAGATCGACGCACGCACGGATCAGACGGGCAGATGGAGGCACGCGTGGACTGACGAACGGGCGCATGCACAGAAGGAAAGACAGACACACGCATGGAGGGACGCACAGATGGAGGCACCCACGGATGTATTGAAAAACGGACGCATGCACGGATGGACGCACAGTTGGACGCACGCGCGGACGGACGGGCAGATGCACGCGCGGACGAACGGACAGGTCGACGCACGAGCGATCGCATTTACGGACACATTCATGCACGGACAGCAAACGGAGGCTTCACCCCCTCATCATCATTCAATTTGCGGATAAGCTGTTTCTTATGTTTCGGTAATTATTTCCCCTTTTTGTTTATAGATGCGTTGCATGCTCATCTTGAAAAAGACGGGGACATTTCAGGCTGGGAGGCGCTGCGATCACCGATGTTAATGGACGCTCTTCACGTCAGTTCCGTTCTCATAGAATGATTTCGCAGTGAATACAGCCAGGCACTGCTCGGATTTATATACCATGTGATTCTCCTCGTCACCGAGAATCCGAAGAGACCGTATTCTAAGGTGGATGATCATTTTTCGAGATTTTACGAGCGAAAACCACCTCCCACCAAGAGGCGTCTACTATTCCTACGACCGGCGCTCCGCGTCGACTGGGGCGGCCTCACGATAGCCAGGCCTTGGCGTTCGCGCCATACAGGCCGTAATCATCAATAATAGAGGTATCGCAGCAGAATGAAGACGCCACCCAACGGAAAGACGAAGACGTCACCCAACGAGAAGATGACACAGGCAACGGATGGACAGAAGTTCGAAACAGGAAACGTGCTAAGAAAGGTAGCCAGCAACGCCGTGGTAGCCCTAGCCTTACCCCAACGCCTAGAACGCACGGTGCAAATCTGATATCCCGGATAACCAGAGCCAGCAAAATGCCAATACTAATGACAGGTGACTACAAGATAGTTATAAGGCCAAGAGGAGGACTGCAGCTATCCAAGCTCAGCTTAACGGAGCTACACAAAGCTGTGTATGAAGCAGCCGAGATCCCTTATGAAGAAAGCGAGACAGACACGATTTGTCCAAATAATTTTCAGAACATCTTGGTCGTTAGCACCCCAAACCAAGACCGTGCAGGCATGTACCAAGGCATCAAGCATATCAAAGCCAACGACAAGTTATATGAGGTGGGAGCATATGAGACGGCCCCGGAATTCACTGCCAAAGGTGTAATCAAAGGAGTTCCTTTGAACGAAACCCCACGGGACATCGCCGCAGCAATTGTTACAGCCCAAAATCCTACGGTGATCGCAGCCAAACGTCTTGGCAACACCACGACAGTGATAGTCCTTTTTGACGGCAGCAGAGTCCCGACGCATGTCATGTACAGAGGAGTGCTCACACGCTGTTCACTATACAGGAAACAAGTTGACTTTTGCAAACAATACAGCAGACTTGGGCACAGGAGTGACGTGTGTTGGAGGCCAAACGACAAGCTATGTGCGGGTTGTGGAACTCCTGATCAGAGCGAGGACCACCTCTGTGAGCCACGATGTCAGCTGTGTGGCAAGGATCATCCCACGGCTGACAAACTCTGCAAGGCCAGGTTCAAGACATCATAGAACGTAAAACAACGCCAGTGGTTCCGACAACTTCAAAAGACACTCGAGAAGAACTACCCCCTACCACCAAGCCAACCGAACGTGGGAGGTCCGAATTCCGGACGAGGGCAACGCCTGGGTCCAGATCAAGGTCCTCGTCCTGCGCAACGCCCCGCGGCCACACCTCCCAGTCTCCGGGACCGAGAAGGCGCACTACATCCCGTTCCAGATCCCGGTCTAAGCCAGAGGGTGGCAATGGCCATTAAGGGAACCCAGCATTCACGGTGAGCTGGTCAGACGTGGCTAAAGGGATGCGCCCTGAGCCTTCGGGAGAGACTGTGCATAATGACAGTGATATAGCCGAGCTGAAAAAAGAAAACGCTGAGCTTAGAGAATTGATGTCACAGCTTACTCGGGAAATTCAAAGTCTTAAAACTGCACAAATAGAACTTCTAGTCAAATGCGTTCCGCGGCCCAAGAGCGCTTCGAAGAAATGCCAGATAACCGAATGGACGAGGACAGTACCCCGCCACCTTTTAAAAGAAAAGCTCAGGTGTCTAATGACAAAACTACGGCGCGAACCTCGAACATTATTCAAACATTGTCTGAAAAACAGAAAGCAGTTGAGGAAAAAGCAGAGGCAACCAACAACTTCTCGCTTGCAATATCCATGATCATGAATAGACTAGATAAACTCGAAGCTGCCCCGCCGCGGTGGTCTTGTGGCTAAGGTACTCGGCTGCTGACCCGCAGGTCGCGGGATCAAATCCCGGCTGCGGCGGCTGCATTTCCGATGGAGGCGGAAATGTTGTCGGCCCGTTTGCTCAGATTTGGACGCACGTTAAAGAACCCCAAATGGTCGAAATTTCCGGAGTCCTCCACTACGGCGCCTCTCATAATAATATGGTGGTTTTGGGATGTTAAACCCCACATATCAATCAATTAAACTCGAAGATAACGTAGCCAATCTCAACCCTGGAACAACCCCGGTACTTCCAGCTACCAACTTTCCAATGAGCACTGAAGGCAATTCACACTTATCTCAGGGCACCACATCAGCGGCTATATCAACTAATTTCATGAGGTCTGCCTCCTTTCACCCTCCTCCCTCTTCGATAGCCAACTCAAAATAGGAAGCCCAGGAAAAGGGACCTAATTTTTTGGCAGTGGAATTGCAGTAGCTATGAGGGGAAGAGAGCAGTCCTGCAACAACACCTTTGAGACAGAACCGAACCGGATATTCTAATTTTGCAGGAAACCCATGGTTTAGCTAAGCTACCGGGATATCAGGCGATCGCCCCCCCCCTACAGGATATATTAGAACACTGACCACTCTAGTAAGGAAGGGACTCGTAGCAATCTGCCACGACACCCGCATCATAAAAATTGAGCATATACTCGTACAACTTGCCCCTACAAGAAAAAAATCTCCGAGGATATTTATTCTGAATTTGTACAGCAATCCCACACGCATACGACTACGCTTCCTTCTGCTCTTTAAGAAGGCCGTAGATATAGCGGGACCCAATCCACTCGTCATAGGTGGAGACTTTAATGCTCCACACAGTGCTTGGGGATACGGATACACAAGAGCCAAAGGAAAAACGCTATGGCAGAATATTCAAAAAACAGGCTTAACTCTCATCACTTACCCCGACTCCCCTACGCGCATGGGAACTGGAATCGCAAGAGATACCACTCCAGACTTAACGTTAGTTCGTAACGTGGGGACCGCTAAATGGAAAAACACATTCGATGATCTGGGGAGTGATCACCGAATATTAGAAATCAGGATAGAAACCATGGCTGCCGCAGAAATTCAGAGACAGATTAGATGGACAGGCTGGGATAAGTTTCGAAAAGTCAGAAACGCGAAAAAACAAGACGCTATCAGCAATATTGAAGATTGGATCAAAGATTTCAATAACGACGTCAGCGAGGCAACGCGAAGTATCACTTCAAGTCCACCCCTAGAGCAGATTGATAGCCGTCTCGCACACATGTAGGAGGCCAAGCAATTACTGCAGAATAGATGGCGGGGACGGAGGCAACACATGCCCATGCACAAGCGCATAGCCAAGCTGAGCAAACATATCGAAAAACATTGTAAGCAGCTAAGCAAAAAGCAATGGGACCAGGTTTGATTGATTGATTGATTGATTTGTGGGGTTTAACGTCCCAAAACCACTTCTGATTATGAGAGACGCCGTAGTGGAGGGCTCCGGAAATTTTGACCACCTGGGGTTCTTTAACGTGCACCCAAATCTGAGTACACGGGCCTACAACATTTCCGCCTCCATCGGAAATGCAGCCGCCGCAGCCGGGAATCGAACCCGCGACCTGCGGGTCAGCAGCCGAGTACCTTAGCCACTAGACCACCGCGGCGGGGCGACCAGGTTTGTAATAGTCCGATGGCCAAATGAATGCTGGTCGGCGCATGCTCAAACGGCTGCTAGACCCAAATCACACCAAATCAGCACACAAGCAAACCTTGCGTAAACTAGTGCACCGGTATAACGGCAGTGATGAGGACTTTATCGCTGAAGCTAGCAACACGTACATTCCCGCCATGCCCGTCGTAGAGCACAGACTATATACCAGAGGTGCGAACGAGCTCTTAGATGAGGAGTTTATTGTGGCCGAAATCAGGGCTGCGCTTCGGAAGCTAAACACCAAATCTGTACTGGGACCAGACGGGATCACTAACAGAACACTACGGAACCTTGACGACCAAGCCATAGAAAACATCACGCAATATATTAACGAGTGCTGGACCAAGGGCACTATTCCAAAACAGTGGAAAAAAGCTAAAGTAATCCTCATCCCTAAGCACGGGAAACCCCTGATCTATCGAATTTACGCCCTATATTACTAACGTCTTGTGCTGGGAAGCTGATGGAACACACTTTTATAGACAAAATCAACACTTATCTTGAGGAGAACGAAATCTACCCAGATTTCATGTTGGGGTTTCGCACACGGCTCTTCACGCAAGACGCTATGCTGCAAATTAAGCAGCAGATTCTAGACAACAAAACAAGAGCTACCCGGGCGATCTTAGGATTAGACCTTAAAAAAGCCTTCGACAAAGCATCGCATACGGCAATATTACACCAGACCTGCCAATTAAGCTTAGGATCGAGAGCGTATAACTATGTCAAGGGCTTCCTAACAGACAGAACGGCATCCATCGTAATTGGAGAACTGAGATCTGAGGAAAGGCAGTGCTGGTACCCCGCAGGGTTCGGTCATATTACCAATGCTGTTTAATGTCATAATGATTGGACTCCCGGCGCGGCTGAACTCAATATACGGAATACATCATTCTATATATGCAGATGATATCACCATCTGGGCGTGTGAAGGTAGTGACGGAGAGATAAAGCAGAGACTACAGGAGGCCGTCACCACGTATCTTGAAGGTACTGGCCTCGAGTGCTCACCAGATAAATCCGAACTCCTCTTCTATCACCCCATGCTTAAAGGCAGACCACCCAAGGGATACAACCGGGGCCGTGCTTACGAAGAGATCCAAATTCACACTAAAAACGCCAGGACTATTCCTATAGTGCAAATCAGAGTCCTTGAACTCATCATCGAGTGTAAGGGTAAAAACGGTAAAACCGTCAAGAGGTTAGTAACCAATGTCACTAACACAATACGGCTAATCAAGAGAGTCACAAACAAACACCAGGGCATGAAAGAAGCTAACGTCATCAGGCTTATTTATTCATTCGCCATAAGTCATATTATATACGTAGCGGCATATCTAAACTGGTATACAGCCGAAAAACTCAAAATCAACGCACTCATACGAAAGGCGTACAAACAAGCTTTAGGCCTTCCAGATAGCACCAGCAACGAAAAACTGTTTCAACAGGGCTTACATAACACTTTAGAGGAGCTGATAGAAGCGCAACAGATTGCCCAGTTGGAGAGACTAGCCAGCACGCACACAGGACGGAGTATCCTTCACAAGTTGGGGATAAATTACCATAGCCAAGAAGGAAGTAAAGTGTCGGTTCTAAAGGTGATCAGGGAAAATATCCAGGTCCCCAATCTGCGCAAAAACATGCACCCCGAACATAATCAGGGCCGAAGAGAAAGCCGCGCTAGAACTCTACTTAAGGCCTACGGCAGACACAAGGAGGCGTTGTTCGTAGACGCAGCGAAGTACCCTAGTCACAAATCCTACGTTGCGGCAGTAATAAACACCGACCGCAAATGCGTAAACGCGTGTTCCATACGCTCGGATAATTCAGAAATCGCGGAAGAGGTGGCTATTGTACAGGCCATAATTTCCCCAAAGTGTAGGTATGTCAGCAGTGACTCGCAGTCAGCAATCCGTAACTATGCACGAGGAAGAATATCTCCCGAGACAGCCAACATAATCCTCCGCAAGTCAAATCTCATATCATCCGAGGGATTCGAAGAAAGGTTTATTATATGGTTCCCAGCCCACACCCTGTGTGCGTCCCTCATTCCACCTCAACGAGGAGGCTCAGCGCGTAGCGCGAAGTCTCACTTACAGCACTCGCGATGGAGCTTCACATGAGGTACTGGGAGGAGAGGAGTGGTGGGAGAGGGACAGAATGTTTAGGTTCTGCGACATTATCCAATTCTACCAAAAGTCGAGGCGCAGATTTTCACCACCTAGCTCCACATTAGACAGATCTCAGGAGGTTGATTGAAGGCGACTTCAAACTAGAACATTTCCCAACCCGAAGCACCTAAATCACATCTACCCCGAACGACTCGTGTAAGCTATGTTGCATGAGACGTGCCACCCTAGAGCATATGTTATGGGAATGCACGCAGATACAGGACGCCAATGCAGTCTCCCCAGAACAGCTTGGGGCGCGGTGGAGAGCCACGCTGATCAGCTCAGATCGGACAGATCAAATATGGGCCATCCAGCGAGCACGGGAAGCGGCTGAGAGACAGGGTCTCTCCACCGCCCCTGGCGCGGCTTAGGCCCACGCCTCAATCCGCTGGTTAAATAAAGTTTGCTCACTCACCCAATTCAGGCTGGTGCACACCGGCGACTAGCAGTGGTGGCACGACCATTTGCGACTAGTCGCTCACAGTGTCGCAGTCAGGAAGCAGCATGCTTTGGCTAGTCGCTTTCTGACCGATGTTTCAGTCGCAAAGCTGCTGGAACCAATTAGCGATGCCCAGTTTTTTGGGGGGCGAAGCTCCTTAAAGCCGCACCTGTTCTTCCCTGGTAGTAGTCGCAGTTGTAGTCGTAGTGTGTAACCAGTCTTACGTTTTGACCTGCAAGGTGGTGCCGGTGGGAGATTTTTCCTGTGCGTTTTTGAACGATGAAAAATTCGCAGCGTGCGCGTCAACTAAAAGTCAAATTCTCCTGTCTCTCATTCCCCATTAGCAGCCATTGACATGTGCATTGAGCACTATCTGACAAGAAAGGGTTGCTACGTTATACTCGCTAGGTGTAACCTCCTATGTTTTAGAAAGGTTTAGCGAGCGTTGAGCCGCAGTGCCATGAATACATTGAACTAGTATATACCATGAACTCGAGGTGGTTAAAGGTGGGAACTAGATACGAAGTGAAAGCCGTAAGACAGTAAAAGCCGAATTCTCCTGTCTCTCATTCCCCATTAGCAGCCAATGGCATGTACATTGAGCACTATCTGACAAAAAAGGTTGCCTATCTATCTATCTATCTATCTATCTATCTATCTATCTATCTATCTATCTATCTATCTATCTATCTATCTATCTATCTATCTATCTATCTATCTATCTATCTATCTATCTATCTATCTATCTATCTAGCCCCGCCACGGTGGTGTAATGGCTAAGGTACTCGGCTGCTGACCTGCAGGTCACGGGATTGAATCCCAGCCACGGCGGCTGCATTTCTGATGGAGGCGGAAATGTTGTAGGCCCGCGTGCTAAGATTTGGGTGCACGTTAAAGAACCCCAGGTGGTCGAAATTTTCGGAGCCCTCCACTACGGCGTCTCTCATAATCATATGGTGGTTTTGGGACGTTAAACACCACATATCTATCTATCTATCTATCTATCTATCTATCTATCTATCTATCTATCTATCTATCAAGACGCTTACGTCTGGGTGCTCTAGTGATCGTGTGAACAAAATTAGTGTAGGAGAATAAGATAATATCATGAATATGACGCGATAGTCAAGACATGAATACTTCCATTATACCGTAACGTACGCCGTCAAACACCTTCCACTAAAGAGTGGCACAAACCTGCGGGCGGGTATGTGCCACTGGTATGGGGGTATGTGCCACAGGCGATCGACACTTGGAATCTACCCAGAAACGACGAGAACACATAAAAGAAGTTTTAACACGTGAGAGTTCAGAAAAACTTGACGTCGGCAACGCTGATCCGGTGAATTCAAAGAATAAATGTCAAGGTCTCAGCAAGAATCGAACCCAAGCATTATACATGGCAATCAAGCTTTCTACCACACAGTCACGCCAGGTCATAGAACTTCTTTTCAAATATACCCTAATGCTCGTGAAACGTTAGTAATGGTTGCCGTGCTAGCTATCCAATCATATCATGATTACAAATGTATTCGTACGATACTATTGTGACGTAGGATTAACGTCAATTGTAGTTAAGTGCCATGCAATGAAGTCGATTTATGTAAGAGCATTCAGGGGTGCCATCCTCGCGAGCACCAGCGCTTCATATCAGCTTATCGCTTCTGGTGTTGCTAATACTCATGTTCGCCGTTGACATCGTCACGCTAGTGCAAAAAACTGATTATACAAGCATCTGCAACGTGTGTCTGTGCGTTCAAGGTGCATCATTTCATGACGTGTCGCGATATAAAAATCGCAACATGGTCACCTTCCCTACGCATGCTTCGCATAACGTGGACTATCAAGGTACGTAGGATATGCCGATTTATTTTTTGAAGAACTGTTGCGGCAACCCGAATGGCAAGCTTGTCCACGGTGCCTGAGAGTAAATATAAAGAAAACCTACAACTTTGCGGAACAAATAGGTGTATTCCTGCTGATATAGCAGAAGCATAAAACAAAACTGGATTCTGTAACTGTTTCGCTCCCAGAGAAGTTATGCGTTCCGATTTCGTTAGAAATGCCGGCATATTCGTGCTTACTAGAAAAAAAAATGACAGCAAAAAATAAAAACTGGCAGATCACACGTACAGTGAGAATCGATGATATGCGAAGCACGAATGAGCAATGATGATTTATGACTTTAAAATCAGCACAACGTTATAAGGTGGAGGTAAATGATGCTGTACATGACTTCCGTGTCATGATTATCATGTTTGGATGTGTCGTTTACCTTCGTCATCTATTCGTGTCACGTGATACCAAATTTAGTATATGTGGAGCAAGCGAAATGCCCGCGAGCACGCTATGAGCATAGTATGTTGTCATGTTCTTACATGACACGCGTGTCAGGATTATCATGTTTGCACCAGTTATATATTTTGTCGTCCAACAACATCACGTAACACCAAATTCGGTGTATTTGGAGCTAGCGAAACGGTGCGAGCGCATCATGAAGGGCCCAATATACTCCAATGTAGCGTTTACGCGCGCGCACACTGGACACAGCGACGCTACGGTAGCAAAACGCCAGGCATGAACAGCGTCCATCGGCGCGGCCCAGTGGCAACCGGCGGGAAATGCGACGTGCTGAATTTCGTGTCGATGCGTTACCCAGCCAACACTGCGTCTCCCTCTTTTCGTGACGGAGAGACGCAGGACGCACTGAAACGCGCCTGCGTCAAAGAAACGTACGCACAGCGGCGCGCGCCTGCGAGTAAATGGCAGGACCTGCGCCTGACGTGGCAACGCCGGCGCGACGCAACGAAATGAACGCCGGCGAGCACGCTCACCACGTGACGTTTAAATGTATTGGTGCCTTGACTGTGGCATGCAGTCATGTTCTCACATGACGCGCACCTCTCGATTATCATGTTTGCACCAGTCACATACCTTCGTCATTCATTGGCGTTACGTAATACCAAGTTTGGTACATCTGAAGCTGGTGAAACGGCCGTGGGTGCATCATGAGCGTAGCATGTAGTCATGTTACTTGACACGGCATCTCATGTTTATCATGTTTGCACCAGTATCATGCCTTCGTCATCCATTGACGTCCCGTACTACCAAATTTGGTGCAAATGAAGTAGCGAAATAGCTGCCAGAGCATCATGAGTTGGGCATGTAGTCATGTTGTTACATGACACAGCACATGATTATCATGTTTCCACCAGTCGCATACCTTCATCATCTATTCACGTACCGCAATACCGAATTTGGTATATGTGACGCAGGGAAAACGGCCGCAAGTGCATCATGAGCGTGGCATGTAGTCATGTTGTTACATGACATGCATGTCATGATTTTCATGTTGTGGTCTGTCGCTTGTATTCGCCATGCAATCATATCATACCATACCAGTTTTTCATGCCTTGTGAACGAAACCACCGCAAGAGCGGCAGGACCATGAAATATAAATCATGACATTCATGACACATGTTATGATTTCCATGTTATGAGTAGTCAAATATGGTTTTAATACAGTCATGTTATGCCATACCAAGTTTGGCATCGATACCGTTATCGAAACGGCCAGGAGAGCTAAAAGTCATAGGCGGCTGGATGGATGGATGGATGGATGGATGGATGGATGGATGGATGGATGGATGGATGGATGGATGGATGGATGGATGGATGGATGGATGGATGGACGTACGGACGGATGGACGGATGGTCGGATGAACGGACGGACAGATGGATGGACGGACGGGTACGTTCAAAGTCACCGATGTTCGCTAAGAAATGCTTCGCATTAGAAAAACCATTTCGTATGAAACCTTTTCTCAAAATCACCCCATATATTTACCGGTCGGCCCCACCCTGTGATGTCACATCATTTTCGCAAGCACACCACTCTGCAACGCTGCACTACTCTACACTGAAGGAATAAAAACGACAGAAATATTGCAACACCTGATTTTCAGTATACTGTATTCTCGTTGACACATGTATCTACGCACGTAATAATTACACTTGCATATTTGTAATACATCAGCTTTTTTAGTGTTCATCGTACATGCTAAAATCACCGATTGAAGTGTATATTGGTTTTTCCAGTGAATGGCAACTGATCTAGCAGAAAAGAAATAAATCTTGGATATCATGTAAAGCTTAAATACGTGTACAATTTACGCTACATGAATTCGATAATCTACACAATGAGGAAAATCAGCAAATAACTACACCTTATGCAGACACTGCATGTTTAGACCATATACCTTACTTTACAGGCACCCTTCATTGACCCAAGGGTGCTACGTAAGTCTCATTGATAATTGTCACAGGTCCCGTTAATTAGAGAGGCATTCGCCGGGCTAATTCTAAGGGCCGAAGTATCGGCCCCCCGAACCGCACCACAAAAGCGTGGACAATTTAGAAGTGGTCCTTTTTGGCGCGCCAGCGGACGCCAGCTTTGGCCCAAAGAACAAGTCAGAGCCGAGAATTGATAAACAAACCAAATTATATTCTCAATAATGGCAGATCGAAAACAATACACAAGTATGCACACTCCACAGTAGTTGAGTACAGTATGTCACCAATCAATCAACGTACTACACAATACAATCAGCCACACTCGAAACAACAGACACAGACAACAATACACACTACAATGCAGTTGCATGCATTGAACAACCAAGACACTTAAAGACTAAAGAGATAGAAAACCTATTCAGTCCAAAGTTCTTGGAACAAAAGTCTGGATGATACTCTTCCGAGAATCACTCACTCAAAGTCCAGCGTTGTTGTCGTTCCGCTGCCCCCGAAGTTTCTCTTCCAGGAAACCTCGCCGAAGTTTCTCTTCCAGGAAACCTCGCGTCTTCAATTGGCCACTCTCCAAGCTTCAAACTTCTTCGCCGGAAACACGTCGGCTTCACACACGCAGCTGTTGCCACGCGTCTTCGCTCGATAGCGGTAAACACACACTCTTGACTGTAGCTCGAGTCGTCACCCCTCAGGTGGAAATCATCATCTTCTCCTGCTTTGTCTCTACGGACAAAACCTTCGCCGACTACACGGCAGAATCCCTACGCGCTCTGGCGCTAACTTCCGTCTTCTCCTGATCTCTCGTCTCGGCTGCTCGATTAAATACCTTCCGCGCGAGACTCCAGAAAGTTCTCATCATTTCGTCGACGCGATGCGCAGCGAAGGCTGGGGGAAAGGTCGAGACGATACGAGGGCCGTCCGCGACAGATGACTCAACCCGGCATCACCACGTCTCTTTCCATCGAGAAATTTCGAGTGCTTGCTCGGCCGCGGATGTGGAGTGAGGAGGTTCGTCGGCGAAGCCACGCTTCCGAGAGGAGAGGCGCGTGCCCGGGGAGTCGTTGGATGTTTGTTTTCTTTTTTTATGGTTGACCTCACGGCGTCACTCTGGCGCTTCGTCGCGAGCATTTGGCGGCGCGCCCTTTTTGAGCGCTCGTTCTGGGACACTGCCCCCCACTTTAAGAATATTATCTCATAATATTCAAAACCACACAAACGAGCGCGAACAGTCCCCACACTCTTAAAGACTGGAACATATTCCGTTGCTCATGACACGTCACTTTCACAATAGATCACTCTATTCAATTGTCCATTGTAATTCAATCTCACACACATGAAATATAACCATAGATACATGAGTACAACACTCCATCACATATTCCAGACAATACAAATGTACAAAGTTCTCTCATTACAACAATTACTATACTCACATCATTACTATACATCACATCACCGTAACAAACATTTTGACTCACTCGACATACAGTTGTGGCACAGGAAAACAATCACATTAACTTAACATATAGCACTGTCAAACACATTCCAAATCGACTTCGACACCTATTCGGTGCATTTCGAGCGGCGCTTGCGCCCTTTTTTGCAGTGCTTTCTCGATCTCTTCTTAATGTTTTTGCTCGTTTTGTTCCGACGAGCCCCTCACAACGACGGTATCTGAGGCGGCGTCTCAGTCATCCTTGTCACTTCCGACACTGCTAGCGGGTCATGACGCTCAACCGATCCTGTCCGGTTATTCACCCGCCTGTTCACGTCACGACATTGGGCCTGGCTGGCCGACTCCGTCATCTTTACACTGTCGGTCGGTTGAGGTTGTGCCGACGTAAGTCCAGCTGCCCAGCACGTGAACTCATTCGATACGATGATGTTCTCATTCACTGTCACTTGCACCGCGGCTTCACCTTGGGTTCGAGTGAGACCCGTCACGGGATGCTCCTCCACTGTATCTCGCGGTCGCTGGGTTGGCGAGGGCTCTATCTTAGCGTCTTCTTCCAAACATTCTGGATCATTCGGCCCTCGCGCCCCGTCGATGTTTCCGATGACGAGGTCGTACAGGGGGGTCGTCATGCATTGAGCAGTAGCCTTCCCGCTGATGTACGGGGTTTTAACCTCAATCTCTGCTTCGGGAAGCATCCGAACCGTACTGTCAATTAGGCAAACCGGTTTCGTTCTGCCTGTCAATTCAATTTCCCGTACCAAATTTATCCTCACGATAACTTTGGAGCTACCGGTGTCTCTTAGAACCGTAATCTTCTTGCCCGCAACCTTTCCAGGCAGCGTTGGCATTCCCTTCGTAACACCGGTTGGCTGTTTTGACATTACAGCACCCACAATAGGAATTTTCTCCCCATTTTTCAACTCTACGAATCCGTCGGTGACGGCATTATCAACGGATTTCAGTGCTGCTAGCACACAGGATACCTGGTGAGTTTGACTCGCTCTGTTTCGACATGCGTCTGCTTTGTGCCGTCTGACCACACTTAAAACATTTTACTACCGTAGGGCTCGTAAAGTTAGTACGACAGTTTTTCGCGCGATGACCCACTCGGTTACACAGAAAACATCGCGGAACATTCCCCGGTGCACGCTTCTTTTGTTCGGGTGCCGAATTTTTCGAATCTTCGGGACACTCCTTCTTGATCGTGGCCAAATTAGTTCCACCTTGCGCTTCCAAGAATTGATCAGCCAATTCAAGCATTGCTTCAAGTGATTCCGCCTTCCTCTCTTTCAAGTACAGCGACAGGCTTGGGTGGCAACTAGTGAGAAATTGCTCTCTAATAAGGAGCTCTCTAAGCTCATCGTACTCCTGTGCTGTCCCTGAAAGTTCAATCCATCTGTCGAAATAATGGCAAAGTTGGGCGGCATACTGCGTAGCCGTCTCACCATCAGCTGGCTTTCCTGTCCGAAATCTGTTCCGGAATCCTTCCACAGTAAATCTAAATCGCTTCAGCAAAGCAGCTTTCACCTTTGCGTAGTTGGCTGCATCGGTCGGCGTCAGCCTGCCGTACACACTGAGCGCTTCACCACTCAATCAGGTACTCAAAGCAGTTGCCCATTGATGTTCCGGCCGATTCTGTCTCCTTGCAATCGTCTCAAATCGGTGAAGGTACGCGTCAAGGTCGTCCTTCCTTTCATCAAACGCTACGAGCAGCTTGCTTGTGTTCAAGCGGAAGTCATGATCTTCCCGTTCGCTGCTTTCAACTCTAGCTTGGACGGGAGTTTCACTTCGCTGTTGCAAACGGAGCCGCTCGAGTTCCATCTCGTGCTGCCGCTGCCTTTCAGCCATCTCCGCTTCTCTTTCTTCTTTCAGCTGTCGCTCCCTCGCTTCTCTTTTTTCTCTCGCCCTTTCAGCTGCCAACCTCTCTCGTTCCAACTCAGCTGCTTTTTCTTCCTTGGCTCTCTCAGCTGCCAACCTCTCTCCCTCCACCGCCTCTTTCTCCTTCTGGCTTACCCGCTTCCGTAGTTCGGTGCCAGAAAGCCCCATCTCCTCACCAAGAGCTACTAACTTTTCGAGATCCATGGTGTCTCGCAAATAAAGTCTTGCCGCGTGTACAAAGTATCTGCCTAAATCAGTCTATCGGAACACTCCCCTGCACTCGTTAACGGGAACACTGAGTAACACACAAAATCGTTCCGATAGCGCTATCAACAACTCGAGGCTCTTTCTCACTACTTTGGGCACACTATGCACCAAAAGGTCCTCGTCGCAGACGCCAGATTAATTGTCACAGGTCCCGATAATTAGGGAGGCGATCGCCGGGCTAATTCCAAGGACCGAAGTATCGGCTCCCCGAACCGCACCACGAAAGCGTGGACAATTTAGAAGTGGTCCCTTTTGGCGCGCCAGCGGACACCGGCTGTAGCCCAAAGAACAAGTCAGAGCCGAGAGTTGATAAACAAACCAAATTATATTCTCAATATAGGCAGATCGAAAACAATACAAAGTATGCACACTCCACAATAGTTGAGTACAGTATGTCACCAATCAATCAACGTACTACACAGTACAATCAGCCACACTCGAAACAACGGACACAGACAACAATACACACTACAATGAAGTCGCATGCATTGATTGATATGTGGGGTTTAACGTCCCAAAACCACTATATGATTATGAGAGACGCCGTAGTGGAGGGCTCCAGAAATTTAGACCTCCTGGGGTTCTTTAACGTGCACCCAAATCTGAGCACACGGGCCTACAACATTTCCGCCTCCATCGGAATTGCAGCCGCCGCAGCCGGGATTCGAACCCGCGCCCTGCGGGTCAGCAGCCGAGCACCTTAGCCACTAGACCACCGCAAGTCGCATGCATTGAACAACCAAGACACTTAAAGACTAAAGAGATAGAAAACCTATTCAGTCCAAAGTTCTTGGAACAAAAGTCTGGATGATACTCTTCCGAGAATCACTCACTCAAAGTCCAGCGTTGTTGGCGTTCCGCTGCCCCCGAAGTTTCTCTTCCAGGAAACCTCGCCGAAGTTTCTCTTCCAGGAAACCTCGCGTCTTCAATTGGCCACTCTCCAAGCTTCAAACTTCTTCACACACGCAGCTGTTGCCACGCGTCTTCGCTCGATAGCGGTAAACACACACTCTTGCCTGTAGCTCGAGTCGTCACCCCTCAGGTGGAAATCATCTTCTCCTGCTTTGTCTCTACGGACAAAACCTTCGCCGACTACACGGCGGAATCCCTACGGGTTCTGGCGCTAACTTCCGTCTTCTCCTGATCTCTCGTCTCGGCTGCTCGATTAAATACCTTCCGCGCGAGATTCCAGAAAGTTCTCATCATTTCGTCGGCGCGATGCGCAGCGAAGGCTGGGGGAAAGGTCGAGACGATACGAGGGCCATCCGCGACGAATGACTCAACCCGGCATCACCATGCCTCTTTCCATCGAGAAATTTCGAGTGCTTGCTCGGCCGCCGATGTGGGGTGAGGAGGTTCGTCGGCGAAGCCACGCTTCCGAGAGGAGAGGCGCGCGCCCTGGGAGTCGTTGGATGTTTGTTTTCTTTTTTTATGGTTGACCTCGCGGCGTCACTCTGGCGCTTCATCGCGATCATTTGGCGGTGCGCCCTTTTTGAGCGCTCGTTCTGTGACAATAATCTTAGCATCGCTGGCGTCGTCTGGTGGACATACACGGGCGGAGGATTTCCCTTCAAAGGAGAGTCATTGGTTAATCGCAGCATCACCCTCCCTATCAATACATTGTATGGGTGCGCATTCTAGGCACTATATACTGGACAGACTTCCCGCACCGACTATTAGGGAACAAAGGAGGGGGGGGGCGTTCGCAGTGTCTTCCTCGTGTGCACGCCTATGCTGACAGATGTACCTATACTCCGTTTCATACATCAGGTGCAACCCTGTGAATGCTATGCAAAAAGTTCGGCCAGAAACATCAGTAACTTCGCGCGTCTCGGGCTTAGATTTCAACGTTGTAAACGCTCGTGCGAGACGCGCACAAACGCGCCTGCAGAGCGTCGCAAAAGGCAACAAGTAAACCATCAAGAAATAAGAACAAACATGAGCCGTAAAAACGGGGATTTTTTATCTCCGACGCACAAAGCAGAAAGAAGAGAATAAATCATGTCTCAGATGCAAAAATAACCGTACTAGTTCTTTGTGCGAACGCATTCATTGCGAAAATTCTCGCTAGCCTTCACAGCGTTGCACTTGATGTAGGAAACGGAGTATAGGGAAAGACATTCGTAGAGCACATGAACATGGGCTCAGAAGTGTGACTCTTTTGTAGGTGTCGTTAAAATTTCTTATGATTTTTGAATATGCATAACCCCGCTTTCTCCCGCCCTCCCACTAAGTGCGACGCTGAGCTACTCGATAAGCTATGTGTTCGCGCAATTACGTCGCATTTGGAAATCTGCTCTTGGCGAAAATGAAGAATTTCCTAAACCAAACACTTCATGGGAGCTTAGTTTACCTCCACTTAAGCAGTAGAACAAAGATGGTGAAAGCAAGACGGGAGACATCGTGAACCAACGTATGGATTATCTCACGTCATCTCATACACCAGGGGGTCCACGTATTTCTCATAAAACGTTTTACAAATACCATGGGCTCTAGGAGCTTCTAAATTCTCTATATTAGTGTAAATATTCTGTTCAACTAATCATCAACAAGAGGCACCTTATTTAGATAACCCTTTGATTGTAGTTGGAGAGGGTGAAATTTAGCAAATAAACTCAGGATCCTCAGGTTATCTTCTGCTGAAATGTACCTGGCCGTTTTTGTAGCGTAACCTACATTGGCTGAGGTTGAGCAGTTTCGCGTGGAAAAAAAAGTGGCAGCATATTCACGGAGTGAATGATGGAGAGTGGGGCGAAGCATTCATCCATCAATTCGTTCTTGCTTCCGTCCGTGCATGCGTCCGTCTGTGTGACCGTCCATGCGTCCATCCGCCCGTCCGTGCGTGCGTCTGTTCGTGCGTCCGTCCCTGCGTTCGTCCATGCATCCGCCCTTGCGTCGGTTCATGCATCTGTCTGTGTGACCGTCCATGCGTCCATCCGCCCGTCCGCGCGTGCGTCTGTTCGTGCGTCCGTCCCTGCGTTCCTCCATGCATCCGCCCTTGCGTCCGTTCATGCGTCTGTAGTGCCATCATCATCACCATCATTTCTTGATCACTGCGCCGCGCCTCTCGCACAGCTGATGCTAGCTCGAGCTACGCGAGGATTAGAACAAGCTAGCACACCTGGCGTGTCGGACGCTGGCAGCCGCCGCGGCCTCCGCTTCAGACGTAGAATAAAGTGACGAGGGAACGACACGACCACGTTGGCCGCCGTCCCGTCTTCCTCTCTCGCTACATTGGTGACCACGGACACACGAACAAGCGGCCGGCGCTGCACTACTGCCACCGAGCTACGCGGCCATGCTCCAGTCAGCACAAGCCTGGCAGCCTCAATTCGACCCGCCATTGCCCCCGTTCCGGACCTCTCGCCTAGAGTCGTGGTTCGAAGAGTTTGAGGCGGCCTTGTATCACAACGGCATCTGGACCTAAGAGCTCATGTACGAGGTATTGGAATACCATCTTCCACATGACCTCAAACACCACCTCACATACTTCTCCTGTAGCCCTTGCCTGTACGATCACTTGCGAGATGCTGTGCTCAAGTTTTACGGCCTTAAACATGCTCCTCCGCCCAAAAATGACACAACTGCACCTGGCTCATCACCTTCCAGGACGCCTCTCGCCCCACAGCCAGTCCAGACCATTCCCCTGCCGGCAACTGGCCAGATAGATTCGACACCGGCCGCTGCCCTGTGCACCGTCGCATTCGCTGCAGAGACTTGGTCGGCTGAACTGTCTGTCCCGGGCGATTCGGCGACCTCAGCTGGGTCAGCTGACCTTCCTGCAGACTCCCCGCCCATCCCGGCACCTGTGGAGGCCCGCGACACCACTCACACTATGGACCCAGAGCCCGCTGTGACACTGCACGCCATCAGTTTCCCCTGCACACCGGTACCTGCTGCTCAAAACCTCGTGGACTGCCAGCACCTACTAACATCATCCTCGATGTGTCCTACAGAAGTTCAAGCCCCTGAGCATGCACGGCTGAACGTGCATGATGCTGTGACGATGTCAGGAAATCCCGAGGGCCGCACGCCTGGCTCACCACAGGTGGAGCACACCGTGCATGCCCCAACAGATGCGCAGTTAAACCATCCGCCTACCACTACGTACGCGTGCTTGAGCATTTCAAGGCCGTCGACGGCCCATGACAACTGTGACGCCACATACCCACCGCTCGATCTCGCATCACCAAACATCGGTTCTAGCTCGAACAACGCGACGACTCATCGGCGTACGCCTGCGCGTTACACATCGTCAAAGGTCGGAAAAAGCAATCTATCAGTGCCCTCTGAGCCGGCTCGTTATCACTGTAAACCATGTCGCACTTCATCGGTCCAAAGCGCACCGTTTCCAACTTATCTGCATCCTACTCGGCCGACCAGGCGGCCGCCGCAGCCGGCAATGTGCCACCGGAACGACGGTACCAGCACGGTAAACACACTACCAGGGTTGACCGCACTCCCTGTCGACGTTCCCACCAGCTCCAACAAGGAAGTAACACTAGACCCTCTGGACTGGCCGTACTACGCTCATGCTACAGTCCATTTTTTAAGCATCAGTGGCCGAGTGCGCGCGACAATCGACCGCACTGAAACGGCCCGTGTGTGTTCTCGGCCCTTCACCATTTTTCACATTGTCGTTGGTACTCGCTATCGACAAAAGTGTCCCTTCATCACGACCCTCGCCCGCTCCTTCCAACAGCGTGCCTGCCTAGCCACCCTCGTCCGCTGCGCCATTCCCAGTGTCGCCCACCAGAGACCCGCTGCTTACCGATGGCCCATCAACGTTGACAACCTAGACTTTCCAAATGAACACATTATGGATTGTCGTTCATGTATATAGTTTTTGTCATTATTTTTATTTTCTTTTCATATGCCTTCGAATCGCGCAAAACGCTAGGGGGGACCCTGTAGTGCCATCATCATCACCATCATTTCTTGATCACTGCGCCGCGCCTCTCGCGCCGCTGATGCTAGCTCGAGCTACGCGAGGTTTAGAACAAGCTAGCACACCTGGCGTGTCGGACGCTGGCAGCCACCGTGGCTCCGCTAGGCGTAGAATAAAGTGGCGAGAGAACGACACGACCACGTTGGCCACCGTCCCGTCTTCCTCTCTCGCTACACGTCCATCCATGCGTCCTTCCCTGCGTTCGTCCATGCATCCGCCCCTGCGTCCGTCCATGCGTCCATACGTCCATGTAGCCATTTGTGTGTCCGTCCACGCATCTCTCTGTGTTTCCGTTCGTCCATCTATTCAATACTCCAAGTACCACCTTCTCGCATCTTTTCATCATATATTCCCAAAATAAAAGCACCGCCATCCAGCAGACATTCCAAGGACTAAAGGAGAGGTGGCACACGCATACTTTCTTACGGCTTGCGCTTCGGGTATGCTTCCCACCTTTAACCACCTCGAGTTGATGGTATATACTAGTTCACTGTATTCATGGCACTGCGGCTCAACGTTCGCTAAACCTTTCTGAAACTAAGGAAGTTACACCCAGCGAGTATAACGTAGCAACCCTTTCTTGTCAGAGAGTGCTCAATGTACATGCCAATGGCTGCTAATGGGAATCGCAGCGTGTGCGTTAACTGAAAGCCGAATGCTTCTGTCTCTCATTCCCCATTAGCAGCCATTGGCATGTACATTGAGCACTATCTTTTATTGTTCAAAAACGCACAGAAGCAATCTCTTATCGGCACTATCTTAGAGGTCAAAATGTGATACCAGCTACATCAAGCCAGGACCAAGGTTGCTACATGAAAAAGAAGGTTAGCGGCGATGTCTGTGCACTCAAACGCTTCAAAGCGTTTGGTTGATGTCATGTTCAATCGTTATTCCACGGACGTGAGAGAGTCAGAGAGACAGAGAGAGTGTGTGATTGTGTGTCAGCGAGCGTACGCTCGTGTGTTTACACCTTAGTGAAACGACGCCGGTTTCAGTGACGCCGGTTTCAGTCCGGCAGCTGTCACTGGGGCACCTTTCGCCGTTTCGTTGAAACGATCGCCACAGTTGGCGGATTATAAGTGAAGGATGCCGTCTGCGTCTTCCAAATGAACTCGATCGCTTACAGCGTATGTATAGAATGGAAAACACTGGAGCAGTGGGAGCCACTCCTCGCTAGCTCAGACCCGAAGGTGCAACACGGACACCTGGACCACGTCCGGCAGGCGGCGCAAGCCAGTGGAGCCTTGGACCCGCCTATCTAGCTATTAACCCCTTCTTTTTAGGGGTGAAGCTCCTACCGTTGTCAGAAAGCGTCACCCGTTCATCCCTCGTAGTAGTTGTAGTCATAGTCGTAGTGTGTAACCAGTCTTACGTTTTGACCTCCAGGGTGGTGCCAGTGGGAGATTTCTCCTGTGAGTTGTTGAACAATAAAAAAAATCGCCGCGTGCGCGTTATTTAAAAGCCGAATTCTCCTGTCTCTCATTCCCCATTAGCAGCCATTGGCATGTACATTGAGCACTATCTGATAAGAAATGGTTGCTAGGTTATACTCGCTGGGTGTAACCTCCTTGGTTTTTGAAAGGTTTAGCGAGCGTTGGGCCGCAGTGCCATGCATACAGTGAACTAGTATATACCATGAACTCGAGGTGGTTAAAGGTGGGAAGTAGACACGAAGCGCAAGCCGTAAGAAAGTGTGCGTGTGTTGAATAGATGTGCGAACGGACACACAGACAGATGCATGGACGGACGCATGGATGGCGGCATGGACGGATGGTATGAACGCATGGATGGATGCAGGAGCGGATGCATGGATGAACGCAGGGACGGACGTACAGATGGACGTGTGGACGCACGAACATGCGGATGGATGCTTCGTCCCACTCTCCATCATTCACTCCGTCGATATGCTGTCATTTTTAGGGGCGAAGCTCCTTATAGCGGCACCCGTTTGCCCCGCGTAGTATGTAACCAGACTTACGCTTTGACCTGCAAACATTTTGACCTCCAAGGTGGTGCCGGTGACAGATTCCTTCTGTGCGTTGTTGAACAACAAAAAATAGTGCTCAATGTACATGCCAATAGCTGATAATGAGGTATGAGAGACAGGAGCATTCGGCTTTTAGTTAACGTGCACGCTGCGATCGCCATTAGCAGCCATTGCATGTACATTGAGCTCTATCTGCCAGGAAAAGGTTGCTACGTTATACTCGCTGGGCGTAACCTCCTTGGTTTTAGAAAGGTTTAGCGAGTGTTGGGCCGCAGTGCCATGAATACAGTGAACTAGTATATACCATGAACTAGAGGTGGTTAAAGGTGGGAAGTAGAATCGAAGCTCAAGCTGTTAGAAAGTGTGCGTGTGCCACCTCTCGTTTAGTCCTTGGAATGTCCGCTGGATGGTGGTGTTTTTATATGGGAAATATATGATGAAAAGAAGCGAGATGGTGGTACTTTGAGTGTTGAATAGATGGACGAACGGACACACAGACAGATGCATGAATGGATGCATGAGTGGACGCAAGAACGGACGCAGGCGCGGATGCATGGACGAACGCAGGAACGGACGCGCGCACGGACGGGCGTATGGACGCATGGACGGTCGCACAGACGGAAGGAAGCAAGAACGAATGAACGGACGAATGCTTCGCCCCACTCTCCATCATTCACTCCGTGGATATGCTGCCATTTTTTTTTCAACCCAATAAAGTTTTTGTGCTCCTTGCTTTTCATCGGCCGATTTCGGCCGCCTCGCGCGACGCTGACCTTTCTTGCGCGCGCAATTTTCTCGCTTTTGCAAGCGTGGTTGATAGGTGTCGTCTAGTCTGGTGACTTCTTTCGAACTATTGCGAGAAGGGGGGAGTGCAACGCCACCTTAAATGATTTAATGATTGATATGTGGGGTTTAACGTCCCAAAACCACTATATGATTATGAGAGACGCCGTAGTGGAGGGCTCCGGAAATTTAGACCACCTGGGGTTCTTTAACGTGCACCCAAATCTGAGCACACGGGCCTACAACATTTCCGCCTCCATCGGAAATGCAGCCGCCGCAGCCGGGATTCGAACCCGCGCCCTGCGGGTCAGCAGCCGAGTGCCTTAGCCACTAGACCACCGCGGCGGGGCACCTTAAATGATTTAGAATACTTGGTACTGTACTACGGGAGGGCACGTTCCGGTCCGTGTGTAGGATATTTTATAGTGCGTGTGTTTAGAAAGAGTCGTTAACGATTTAGAAGACCTGAAAACCTACTATGGGAGAGCTGTGTGTTTAGAAAAAGTGGTTAATGATTTTGAGTACTGGTTACTTTGCTATGGGAGAGCATAGAGCCGTCCCGTGGGCCTCACAGGTGGGGGGGAGGGGTTAGAAAACATGTTTAACGATTTAGAGTACAGGGTACTCTACTATGGGAGAGCTTAAAGCCGTCCCCTGTCGCAGATAGTGTAGATACATCATAGAGAAAGAAGAAGACAAGAGAGGACACCCCGCGAAACCTGGCCTCAGGAAGTGCGTCACGATTACGTAACCAACTAGTGCTCTCATCAAACGTCAGAGGGCGCAAGCGCCAAAAAAACAGTTATAATCAATTCAACAGAATTGTTTTCACAAAATAATAATTATACGCCCAAATTAGGTATGTTCTTTATACATAAAAACAATTTATTCAACACACCTTACGCGATTATTTTTCTTCAGCCCTACTGTCATAAACACCATCTACCCAGCGACAAGCCCATGCATGACTGACAGCGAGAAGCTTTCGTCGCTTTCGTCAACGTCGGCTGCGTCGGCGTTTTCAAGCGTGAGATAACAGGTGAGGCACGTTTTCAAGCGAAGCTTGTTGAATGACATGTTGTTGGTCTTGTTCGGTCATTTTTTTTCAGAAAACGGTTACACCTGTGCGAATAAGACACCATGCAACAAACATAAAAAGATGCACACACACACGTTGAGCTTCGTGTGTGCGAGTTTGTTTCTTACGTGGCGTCTCATTCACGCAGTTGTAACCTTTTTCTGAAGCTTGTAAGGACTGGGAGGTTCGCTAAAAAGAAAGTTTGTGGCTCTATGCGGCGGCTAGACGAGAACATTGTGCAACGTATGCAGTATAGCAAAGGCGGCACAGCGTCAAGCCGAGGCGACGCGTGCTGCGTCTGCCACGGACGCGAGCGTCTGTAGGCTGAGCATAGCTGGGCAGCTAGGTCATAGGCTTGGTGGCTCGGTGCAAAATATTGAGAAGCGTTCGCTGGGCCTCGCATGCTTCAGGACACGTTTCCCGAAGGCTCGCAACACGAATAATTCTTGGTGTGCCGGAGGCAAATCTGGACTAGCCAAGTGGCCATCATCTTCGTTTCTTCGCTAGCCTTGTGCCACTAGTGCAAGCTGCCCACGAATTTTTTTGACGTTTCCAATATAGTTTTACCGCACAAATTTCAACTACGATTTTTCTTCCCAATGTAATGTGCTGATACTGCGTACGCACGAAGGTGTTCTAAAGTTCCCAGGCCGCGATACCATTGCATTACAAGGGATAGCGACCTGGAAACTTCTGAAGATCTTTGTACGTGGTCTTGACGTCTATCTTTGTAAGTCAGAGTTTTTTGGGTCAGAGATGTATAACTGGTTTTGTATTGTGCATCGATTAGCTAATCATTCAAAGGGGTTTGTTGGTACGCTTATGACGTGCACATATCTTTTTCGTAATTTGACAGCGAAGCATCCACTTACAAACATTTTCAGACCGCGCTGATGCCATGCCGTCCGGCGGTCCAAGCTAGTGCAGGTACTGCTGTGTATCGTGGTGCTTCAACAATGGCAGAACCTACAAGAAGCCTGGGACGAGTTTCTTCCGCACACCACGGGGCGGCAGGTGTGTTAAAGCTTTTGTATGATTTGCATGTCTTTAGGCTTACTGTTCGTACTTGCTCAGTGAGGCTAACAATAAAAAATCACTATTCAAGCACTTCCCCTTTCAGCTGGTAGTTCATTGCCAATGCAGGATGAAAGCATGGATGCAGTATGCTGGACGCGATGATCTCCTTAGTAAGCCGGCCAGCCTATTGTACGCAACGTACAGGGTTTGTAGCGACCATTTTACTGCTCAAAGTTTCATGGACCCTGGGCCCACAAGGCTTACAAGAATGGCTGTTCCCAGTGTGCAACCAGCTGCACCATGTAAGTGATTGACTGAAACTCAAATATGTGCAATAGCAGCCACTTGAATTGAATCAGTGGTGACAGTTAACCGCGAAGATCTTTGTAGCCGATGGAGAAACCTCACTATATAAGTAACACTTGGAAAGTCTTAAATTTTGTGAATTGTGGGCTATTACCTTCCTAACAGCAGCCTTACATTTCTGTCGTTTTTTGATGCTCTTGACCAGCGCAACTTGTTTTGAAAGACTTTCAAGGACTATTTCACGTTATCTTCAAGTCTGAGTGCACATGTACATATACCTTTCATCGGTGACAGCTGGCACTGTTGATAATTCCAAAAATCACAAATTACTTGTTTCCTAGTTGGTGCCTTCTCTTTTCCTCTACGTTCGACCAATTTGCGCATTTGAAAGAGCTGTTTAAGTTTCCTCATGCTACAAGCTTTGTAACTTGTACCAACTGCACATATATGCACGTTCTCCGAGCGTCGCTTCAAATAGTGACTGTGACATGACTGCAGAAGCTGCACTGCAAGGTGCGGATGAGCTTCAGTTTGTGTTATTTTAAGCCTCTTACTGACACATTGTCGTAATTTCATTTCTTCAGGACCTGCGGTAGAGGCTTCAAAAAGCGGCTCCCACACATTGAGGTGCCCCGATGAACAGGGTGCGTTCAGTGTCGCGATTTCTTTTTTTTACCCAAATTGACTGTTGACCAAACCTCTGCAGGTGGCAGCTCTCTTGTAGCTGGTGAAAGAATTTCTGCTGACTTCGTCTTGCCGGAGAAAACCTTAACCAATCGTTCCGCTGTCACAAAAGGAACTTGTGTGACCGGTAAGTTGTATGTTCACTTCAACACCAGAGTGGATTGATATAGAGAATTCCGCAGGCCGCTCGCAAGATTGTTCCGACAGCACTGTCCGAGGCACTGAACAAGCTTCACAAGACTCTCCAGAAGATGTCTCAGCCAACAGCTCCACGTCTGAGTGCCCTAGAGAAAATGGTGACTATGCTTTTATTGCAGCTGTTTTTAATGTGCTATTTTATGTTTAAGACATTCTGAGGAAACTATCCGCAAAAGGACACTACGTGTGCACTTACAAAATGTAAGGGTGGGCTCTCTGTGATTTTCATTTTTTTGTGCATTGTCAACATTATGAATGGTTTGTTTTTAGGTAGTGGAATTGAAAACTTTGCACCACAGAAAGTTGTGAACCTTGGGTCAGAAAGAGCGAGGAAAGTGCTCGTATCGGATTAGTTGTTCTTCGCTTTTACATCCATTTTTTTGTTTATTGCAGTGCGTTCCTGTGTGCCAGCGACAATGTCTCCATCAATGAAGTACAAGCAAACCATTAAACATCTGCAAGCCAAAGTAGCAGCACAGCGGAAAACTATCAAAAGACTGCGGAGACAGCCTCCCCTAACTAACCACTCATTCGTTGCATACATTGTTTTGGTTACCAACTATGAGGAGTAGGGACGCTGTGTATTCGCTCGAAGTGATTTGCATAACCTTAAAAAGAATGTTGGGTATCCTGTCTGTATTTTTGTAGCAAATGCGGGCGAACTGTAAACTTTACTGTGGGTCGCTTGGTCACTGTGTATACTTTATCTCTCCAGCTCAAGTAATATATCGATAACAAAACCGCTTGTTGAAATGTCTTCGAGCGGGTAAGGAACACAGTATGAAGTGGGCACAGTTCACGTTATCACGCTTTTTGTATTTTAGCTTCTCATCAACCTCCTCATCTCGCCCATCAAAATTTTCAAAAGAATACCCAAACTTGTAGCGTTTGATGGGGCTGCGGAAGCTGCCATTTTATTTTTATATAGCTTGTGAGTGATAACGTACGATGTAGAGCCTTTGTGAAAAATAATGAGCCAAAGTGGTTTCCTTCTGCTATTTATTAGCCCTGTAATACCGCTCTCGTAACACTAATTAAGGTCCACAATTTTGGATAAGTGATGACTACAATCTATTTTAGCTCGCAAGCGTCACAGCAACACCCAGACGCAAATCACTTGGGTCTTAAGTTTTTGATGATAAGAAGAGCCACAAGACCTGCCAGTGTTAGCATAAAGCTTGTCTTTCACGTAGTGAGCAATCTGAAAAGCCCTACCTTTCTGAGGACAAGCAGGCATCAAGTTTTCTTTCATTTTGGGCTAGCTGTTCTTAAGCACAGCTAGCACACTGCAGCTTTGCCTTTCTGCTATATTGTGTCGTGTGGTTTCTGTGCACTCTTTTTTTCTATGCATTATTTTGGTTAACCGCAGGCGTGATTCGCGACTTTATTGCTGTGTATATGTCACTTCTTCCTTCTTCTTCAGCATTGTGCGCTGTGTTTATGCCATAGATCCTTACTTACCCACGGGCCCGGTGTGTCATACTTCACCAGCTTCTCGGCTTCTGCCAACTCTAGCGATGTGTGCGTTGTCTGTGTTCTCTCTGTATTTGTTACAATATTTGTTACAATTTATTTGTAAGGCGAGATGCATTTGTTGTCTACCTTTGTCATATTGTGCTTTTTATATTCTCAGACTCTACCTTGCCTTTGAATAAAACATTGCGGATACTCTGTCTCTTCGACTGATATATACATTGATCACTTGTTTCGAAAGAACAAGTGATCAACAAGTGAACAAAAGAACAAGAACAAGCGCGATGAATAAAATCGTAGTGAATTATCACTACCTGCATCTCTCTTTATTATAACTTAATCGAAATAAAAATTTTAAAAAAATTCAAAATTTGCGCCAGTGAAACCGAAACAGGAAGCGCACGCCACTTGCTCTCACCAACCACCAGGTGTGCTAGGGTCGATTGGGCCGCTGGGGTCTACGGGAGTGTCCACTCTTCACCTTTTTTTTTTATTTCTCTATGGCTACATAGCGTTTACGGAGCAAGTTAGGTTGGCATTGTTTTTGTAATACGTCTTCCGTTTCAGACTCAAAAGTGGATCAAGGGTTTCTTCAGTTATTTTTTCTTCTAGCCATCTACCTTGCACATATATCAGTACTCATACGATCCACAACACTTTTTTTCTTATGCAGCATATAACTTTTTGTTGGAAATCACAACAGGTAAAGCCCAGCCTCATTAGCATAGAATTATCTACAGTAAAAAGCCGAAGCTTTTTCAATGCCTAAGTTGCGCCACTATTCGATTGCAACTTGAAAAAAAAACTGCGCGGAGCCAGTGGAGCTTCTTTTCGCATTTCCCCCACTCATCATCATCATCATCATCATCACCATCATCCACGGTGTGAATGATGATGAGTGGGGCGAATCGTCCGTCCGTCCGTGTGTCCAACCATCCGTGCGTCCGTCTGCTTGTTCGTGCATTCTTCCGTCCGTGCGTCCATTCTTCCCTGCCTTCGTCAGTCTGTCTGTCTGTCCGTCCATAATTCCGTCCGTCCGTGCATCTGCCTGTCTGTCTGTCCGTCCATCCGTCAGTCCTTCCGTGCCTCAGTCCCACCGTTCGTCCATCCAGACGCACGGACAAATGGACACATGGACGGAGCGACAGACGCTTCACCCTACTCATCGTCATTCACTCCGTGGATACGTTGTGACTTTTTTGGAATACCAAAATCAGCAGTCGGCAATCTCCGGCCAATGAGCTAATTTTATGCCATGGCTCCTGGACCCCCCGCCCCACCTCCTCCTTTTATGACTCGTACCTGAAGGCCTAAATGACAGTTTAGACCCTAATAAGATTTCTGTTTTTAAATTATGTTTGCAAACTGGAACATTATGTTTGCAAACTGTTTGCAAACTGCAAATAAGCATTATTCTTCGTACGGTTGAATTTATCGGTCGTTTTTTTCGATGGTCCTATAGTTTACAGATGTAGCACCGATCAGTTAACGTTTTTTATGTGAACTGAGCAGATGGCGTCACATCATTGACACCTAAGGGGTGTCGACAATGCAAAACACTCTGAATGTCTGCTTTCTGTGCCAATAATTTGCTGTTTCGCTGAAAACCACTATGCCTTGGCCGTTGAAAGAGCGTCGACTAAATACCTGCAACGCTATAGGTCCAAGATCCAGTATTTTAAGTTATACCTCTGTCACACTGCCACCCCCAAACTTTGTTAACCCTTTCAGCCCTGAAGTTTTTTAACGGGCAGATAGTTTTGTTTCTCATTAATTTGAAGTTACTACAACCTCAAGAACACGAAAATACTTTGTTGACCGTCCCATCTGTATACAAAAAAATGGCTCCATGTCCTAAGTATGGGACATCAGGGCTTATTGCATGTAAAGTGAAATATGGCGAATTTAAATACATTTATTATTTAACCGTGTAAGTGCAACTTGTTGTGAAGCTAACATACAGCAACCACGTATTAGTTACAACGCCTAAACTGTCCAATAGAAAGTCTTTGCGCTTGTGATACACAGATTATCATTGCGCTTGAATGACCAACGTCTACTTATCGAACACTTTGAAAGATCCACTACCATAAAGAATTGCCGAATCCCGCTTTGCAGCCCCAGAATTTTGTCCATGTCTGCAAGGGCAAGCTGAATGAACTACACTTCATCGTCGTCTTTGTCTAGCTCTATGGGGCACCATTATTATATTTCATAAAGCAAATTAAATTCATTACGTACTATCTCGCTATTATACACCCCTTATATATTGTTACGGTGCATCATCGACAGGAGCAAGCGTGGCACTTAGCGAAGATGAAGAAGACGCCTGTGCGTTAGGCGCTTGCACGAGAGGCAACTCAGCCATCTTGTTCGGCTGCCGATTCTCGGTGGACGCAATATTATCTAAGTGTAGAGGGCAAGTTTCACGTCTAGCATAACGAGACGTCAGGAGCTTTTACAAGAGCTACACATCTGGATTGGCCTGAATGCATTCAGCTGTCTGACAACCACTGAGCCCTGGTGTTCTATATTAAGCACATGAAGATTGTCCACTGCTGCGAGTGATACATGAGTGTTATAACGAAGACCCACTTTGTGAATATCAAGTTAAGCATCTTAAAACCAACATGAAAAATTACAATAGCTAACGATCTAATAGTTATTTAGTAAGATGGCATTTATTTGGTTGTGGCGAGTGTCATCGTTATCGCATTCCGCCATTTTGCTTCCCACTTGGCAGAGTTCTGAAAAAGACAACGACAAACAAATTACTACCTACGCTTGCGCAGGTGTACTGAAAGCAGTTCGGATAACCTTTCTAATTTCTCGCCTCATTATGTCACATTAGCTGCAAAATTTCTTCCTGTCCGTTTCATAGGGCGCTAGGCCTGACAAGGGTAAAACAAACTCCGTCAACGTAAATCACCCTTTGGGAGTTGTGCACACGGAAATGACGACAAAGTTGCAGTAGTTGCAGTGAGGAGCTGAGCTGGCGCTGCTCGGTTTTCGCAGAAGTATCCTAATTGCATCGCCAGTTGCTTTTTTATGAATATTAGTTATGTGGTTTTTACAAAAACACACTGTTAGGTAGGTCTGAAGCGAACAAAGCATTAAAAATATTTCAAAGGAGAACGCATTCGCTAATCGTAGCGATGCTGGCAGCGACGCTGGTCACCTTGTGCCTGACGCTATGTTTGTGCTCTAGTCGTTTAGTCCGTGTACGAAAGTCCTTGTGTTTGCTTGCCTCGTGAGCACAAATTTTGTCTTCTGTATACTGTGCTGTGTCTTCAGCGGGTGACGATGATGCAGCGCTGTCAGTCAATCCTCTCATGGGCAAACGCAAACACGGCGACGCCAACAACCGCACGCACGGACGAAATATTTTGAAATGGCGGCGCCCAACCCAACTCGCGAGGCACGCATATCTAGCTGCACTTCGATCATTCCAGCGACTATAGGCGGCGCAGCGGAAAGTAGAAATGGCGGACGAGACGGTGATGTCGCGAGCGTTTACATCAGCGTCGCAGAGCGTGAAGACGCGTTCATTGGTTCATGACTACTGAGAGACCGAACCATAGAATAAAGAACCAATTTAGAGAATGGAAACTGTAGCCTCGACAACAGTACGCAAGACAAGCAGCGGTGGCGCATAGAACTGCCGAGAGCAACTAAGAGTGCTGAGTGAACAGAAAGCGCAAAAACAAAATTTTCTGTTTTTTGTTTTTTAGATAAGAAAAAATGGCCGTTTTTAATTTCATACCGGGTACGTTTTCACCTACGTGGTTGCCTCGGCTGATTATTTTATCGCTATCCCCCTTTTCAAAACAGAAGTGGACGAATGACACCGGGACTTTTGCAGGGCAAAGGGTGTCTCGCTATCTTTCACCCAATTGTTTTAAGCGCATCGATGCACCCAGCAGCACACCAAAGCGCCCTTTTGTGATCGCTAAAGAAGCTTAATGCCTCACCAATTAATCCGGTGCTAGTGAAGTGTTTTCTTCGACTGCGCAGCTTTTCAGTGATATCGCACACGCACGCATGTCGCCGTCTCCTGCGCCGAGCACACCACGTTCAAATCAGCCAATGACCAATACTTGGCCTGGAACGCAGTCATTTTGTGCCTGTGGCGTCATTTGTCGAGAGAAGAGAAAGCGATTCTCAGCCGACTGAGAATTTATTGTAAATTCCAGGCTATGTTCTGCGCTATAATATTTCGCACGTGTGTTCTCGGGAGCCTCAACTCTACCGATGGGCAGCGTTTTCAGACATTTTTTCAACTAGTACTGCAGGGTCCCTTTAAGAAATAGCCCGGCTCATGCACCTCAGCTCTTTCTTTTATGCAGCCCTCATGCACGTTCATGCGTGTGTTTGTATATCTGCATACACACATGCAAAGTTTAAAAAAAGATTCAGTTAACGCCTTCTTCACTCCTCCTGGATGCGCCGTTCATACTTACGATACTCACATTAGTAGAAAGTGCGCATGCACTTCTACCGAAAACAGGCGACTCCATATTACAGGGATACGATGGACTGACGAAGCACGTCTTTTAGATGCGAAGCAGCTCTTTAATTAGCCTGTGTAACGCTGTCCCTCCGTGCGTCCATACGAACGCGCGGCAACGCGTTTTCTTCGGCGGAGGTGTTGGAGCAGTACCAAGTAGGTCACGCTGCAGCTGTGAGTTGACGTCACTATGACCCTCGCCGTTCTCGCGCTCACCACAGCCCCCGCAGCTGCCGCCTCGTCCGTTCACCCGCAGCAGCCGCCGCAACCGCCGCTCGTTCTGCTACTGCGGCCGGCACTCGCAAATCTTCCAGCGCTCACCGCAGGACCCGCGTTAGCGCCGTCCAACCCGTGACGCCACCCGTGAGCAACGCTGCTGCTTCGTATCCCATCAAGGTTTTATTTGAGAATATGGTGTGATTTTGTGGGCAGGGCTTATTTTGAGACTGCAACCGACTACACTTGACGGAGCGAAGGGTCGGAATGTCCTGAAGATACTCGCTCACTGACGGTATTGAGGGTTGCGTCCCGGCGCTGCTCCGTGCCGATGTCGCACAAATCGGATATGGCGAGCACACAAGAATCGCTCTCATAGACGGCGAGGCTGGAAGGATCCACCGGATAACGCGAAAGACAATCGGCATCTTGGTGTAACCTGCCATACTTATAAATTAGGTCGAAGTTATACTCCTGGAGACGTAGAGCCCAGCAACCTAGGCGACCAGTTGGGTCCTTGAGCGACGACAACCAACACAAAGCCTGGTGGTCCGTAATAACTGAAAACTCCCGGCCGTAAGAGTAGGGGCGAAATTTCGCTACAGCCCAGACCAACGCAAGACACTCGCGCTCCGTTATCGAATAGTTTCGCTCAGCTGTGGAGAGAAGGCGGCTGGCGTACGTAATAACATGCGTTTGGCCCCCCTGGTGTTGAGCGAGGACGGCGCCGATGCCGTGAGCACTGGAGTCTGTGCGAACTTCAGTCGTCGTGCACGGGTCGAAGTGAGCCAATATTATTGGTGAAGTGAGTAGCTGGATCAGCGTGGAAAACGCAGCTGCTTGGTCTTCGCCTCTTGAGAAGGGTGCATTCTTTTTGAGAAGATCAGTGAGTGATCGTGCAATTGTAGCGAAATTGCGTATAAAACGTCGGAAGTACGAGCATAAGAACACAAAACAACGAACATCTTTGGTAGCAGACGGAAGAGGAAAGTTTTTGACCGCGCTAATCTTGTCAGGGTCCGGTTGGACGCCAGCAACACTTACACGATGACCAAGGACCGTGATTTCTCGTCGGCCGAAATCGCACTTTTTTGGGTTCAGCTGGAGTCCCGCTCAATGAAAAACGGCTAGAATGATCGACAGGCGAGTTAGGTGGCTTTCAAATGTTGGAGGAAAAACAATCACATCGTCGAAGTAGCGAAGGCAGATGGACCATTTATAACCACGGTGGAGATAGTCCATCGTGCGTTCGAACGTTGCCGGGGCGTTGCACAGCCCAAAAGGCATAACCTTGAACTGATAAAGGCCGTCCGGCGTGACAAAGACAGCTTTTTGCTGTCTAAGTCGTCGACAGAAATTTGGCAATGGCGCGAACGCAGATCTATAGATAAAAAGTACCGCGCGCCATGAAGGCAGCAAGGGCGTCGTCGATTCGGGGCAGCGGATATACGTCTTTGCGGGTTATCTTGTTCAAGGCGCGGTAGTCAACGCAAAACCTCCAGGTGCCATCTTTCTTTTTGACTAAAACAACAGGTGGCGCCCATGAACATGAAGAGGCCTCTATGACTTCTTTAGAGTGCATCTTCTCGACTTCTCGTAGTATGACCTGGCGTTCGGACTGGGAAACACGATATGGTCGCCGTCTAACAGGACTAGCGTCGCCGTTATGTATTTGATGATGAACGACGGATGTTTGACCTAAAGGGCAGTCATCGATGTCGAAAATATCTCGGTAGGTGGTCAGAACGTGGTGGAGTTGCGCAGCCTGACAGGGCAGAAGTTCAGGGGCAATCATCATCGTGATTTCATCGGTAAGTGCGTTTGCTCGGCTGGCTGCAATAGGGGACGAGCAGTCATCAGGGTATAATGCCACAATGTTACATGCATCAAGTGGGGAAACATGGCCTAGCGAAATGCCTTGCGTGAGAACTTGGGTCGAACTACTAAAGTTGAGAAGTAGAAGCTGAACGTAGTTGTCCACGATAGTCACGATGGTATGCGGCACAGCAACACTTCACGCCAAGAACACATCCACTAATGGAGACACTATGCAGTCACCGTCAGAAAGAGCTGGTGATATCGTTAAGGCCGAAAACGTGGTGGCTTGCGGTGACAACCAAACACAATCAACAGCGCACAATCGGTGTGACGGTGAGGACGGCACAGCCCCAAGTCGAGGCAGCTCAAGTTTGAGAACGCCTGTTGCACAGTCGATGAGAGCGGCATGAGTGGACAAGAAATCCAATCTAAGAATCAGGTCATTGGGGCACTGCTCAATAACTGCAAAGAGAACAGATGTCGGGTGATCGGCGATTGTGATGCGTGCTGTGCATATTCCTATGATGGCAAGACTTCCGTCGGCGACACGAATAATGCCAGAAGCAGCGGGTGTGAGAACCTTCAGGCGGCGACGAAGTCAGGCACTCATCACAGAAATATGCGCCCCGGTGTCAATAATTGCAGAAACAGCCAGGCCGTCAACGTCTACGTCGATCAAATTTTGTCGTGTCGGCAGTACAAGGAGAGGATTCAAGGTCGGTATCGAGGATGCAGCTTCACCTCTAAGAGCGGCACCGCTTAGTTTTCCTGATGAGAATTGAGCGAGGAGGTCGGGCGTCGTCGTAGAGAAGAAGGGGACGGCGGGCGACGTGCAGGCGGCGAACGAGACTGATGACGTCGAGGCGACGGTGAGCGGCTGTGCTGCGTGTCAGGGGCATCGAAGGGTGGAAGGCGGCGGTTGCTGTCGAGGATCGGCGCAGGAGGCTGGAAAAGGCGGTAGCTGTCGGCGCGGCGAGCAGTGTTATACTGTGTTGGGGATGAAGACCAATGGTTGCGGAAATACCGGGCGAGGTGCCCTATGCGACGGCACTTAAAGCAGATCGGCCGATCATCCGCCATTCGCCATTCGGCCGAATTGCGAGAGCGTGGAAAAGACCGTTCCCCGGGTGGTGACCTAAGGCGAGGCGGTGACCTTGAACGGAAGCCACATGGTCAAGATTGAGCAACGGCGCAGACATCGAAGCCCAAATTGCTGAGTTCTTCCCGCACAATCGACTGTACCAAGCATACCTGAGGTACTTGCGAATCGACGTGGCCGTTGCTGGGAAGAGCAGGTGTAATTGCTTCAATTTCCCGCCGGACGATTCTCGTAATTTCAGACGCCGGTGAAGACTGCCGATGAGAGGTCAGTCCATCTTCGCAGGAGGACGTCGCAGCGGTGTTCGGCAGTCGAGTGAAAGATCTTGAAATACGCCTGCTTTTGGCATGTTCAAAACGCCGGCATTCCCGAATAATTTTCTCGACGGTTGCGCAGTTCCGGCACATTAGCAGGTTGAACACATCGTCCGCTATCCCCTTGAGGACGTGGCTAACCTTATCCGACTCTGACATGTCGTTGTCGACTTTACGGCATAGAGCCAGCACGTCCTGTATATACGAGATTTAAGGCTCTGCAGACGTCTGAGCACGTATAGACAACTCCTTTTTTTGCAGCCGCCTTTCGACCGATGGGCTTCCCAAATAAATCGCGAAGCTTCTCCTTGAACGTGTCCCAACTGCCAATCTCCTCCTCATGGTTCTCGTACCAGAGTTTGGCCGCACTTTTCAAATAAAACAGCACGTTGGCCAGCATGAGAGTCGGGTCATACCGGTTGAGCGCACTGGTACGATCGTAGTCGGCTATCCAGTCGTCAACATCAACTTCGTCCGTACCGCAGAATGTTCCTGGATGTTTCGGATGCGTCAGCACGTACGTGGGTAGGGGTGGCGCCGGTGGAGGCGTTGCCGTTGATGGTGCAGGCGTTGCCGAGGCCGATGGAGAGGTGGCCGTGGGATCAGTCCTGTGTTCCATAACGGAAACTTCGATTTGACGACCACTGCGGAGCTTCGTTGTAGTGCGCTTGGTTACTCAGCACGTCCACCAATTTGTTACGATGATTAGAAATACACGGAAGAGAGAAAGAAGTGTATTTGCAATATTTACAGATAGGTGTGACACCTCAGGGTTGCTAGGATCTCGCGCGCCGAATCCGCTTCTTCCTCATCGATGCGTCTACGACGGGGCGGAGCCATGCCCACTGCCTCGTAATAATATGCTGGTTGTCCGAAACACCAGGCGGATACTCGACTAAAGTGACAAGAAATTACGCTTAGAAGAGCTCCAAGAAAGGCATCGCCTTGTCCGAATCCTGAAACTGTTCATCCACTCCCTGGGACTTCAAATTCACAGAAAAGTACATCGCCACTGTCGTATGCGACGATTGCCAAGCGTGATTGGCAAAAAAAAGTACAACCAAAACGGACCGTAGAGGACAATCACCAAGCGTTCAAAAGCAGACAAGCGACTCCAGGACACTGAAACTTAGGATAACCAAGCGTCTACACCTTTCACCTCGCCAAAGCCAAAGGCACAAGGGCAACGTGCACCGAAAACAAGTGATGTGGATATGGTTGTGTCGACGCTCTTCCTTGCTTTGAAGGCAATCCTGCGGGTATTCCTACAGGCCTATGACCTTCCAGAGGTGAGCGCAGTCCTTAGAGCCTCTAGCAGTACGACAAAAAATTGTTGTATAGCAAAATGGCTCTACAAATGAACAACTATTTCCGCAACACAGCTGTGTTTCAGTGGAGTGCCAATGACCTTAAGTTCAAAAGCGCAGATTTTAGGAAGCTGATTGCTCAGTATAGCTTCCCCATTCTGTGTCTAAATGAAAGCAACGTTGGCCCTGATTTTAAGATTTTTAACTATGTCACATATGCATCAAGAAGAAAACTGGGCTTGAGCAGGGCACTGTTTTGCGTACGGCGCGACATACCCTCTTTTGTTTTATACTCGTCGAACTTGGATGTGCCAGAATTTGTAGGGCGCAAAATTCAATTTCAGAAACTTACCATCACCGTAATTTGTGTTTATTTGCAACCATCGACACGCATCTCCGAATCATCCCTGGTTATTTATTGGGTAAATCCTAGGGTAAAGTTTCCACAAATGAAATCATTTCATCTGTGGAGACTTTAATGTGCACAATACCACGTGGGGCAGTCCTCATACCGATTCGCATAGGAGAACACTTGAAAAAGCAATTGATCTTGTTGTTCTGAATGATGGACCAGTAACGTTTGTAAGAGTTTTTAACTATGCCAGCTGTCTAAATTTTGCTATAACCTCCCCTGACATTGCACGAGATATGAACTTGTGAACAGAGCTCAAAAGACGAGGGAGTGATTATTACCCAGTTCTCATGCAACACCCAAAAATGCAAGTACAAACGACCACGTTTATTTCAAAGCTAGCTGACTGGAAAAAGTTTCGTAAACATACTGGACGTGACTTGATGGAACTTAATGAACTGTATAAGTTTATGTCCTGCATTATTAGCAGTTACTCCCGTGCTCCAAGGTTTACAGCTGTCCTAGCGGGCCACTACAGTGTAGATGCAGACTATGAACGCCTACGAGCAATTTGAAGACGAGAAGAATGTCGCTATCGCCGCACTGAGAGGCTAGAAGATTAGAAGAAGAGTCAGGCCACACACATCCAATCTAACTGACACATGAAAAAGTTAGGTTGGAAAAATGGCATAATTCCTACAATTTATGACCCAATTTACACCACTTCCGAAAATCTGACAAACAATCACTGTTCTATGTCATCCAGTATCCCAGCGAAACCCATTCAGAGCATTGGCCATATATCTTGGATGATCCGAACATTATGTATCTAATAAGATTTGCACAATGCTGACTGGAACTGGGCAATTGGTTCACAACACTACTGCGCTGCCTAGTTCTGCAGAGCAGCAAATCCAAGATGCATGCGCTTTATCACATGCTCAACTGGATAACACGTATTCTCTACAAGAGTTGCGTACTGCTCGATCACTAACCCGCGTAAGAACGGCAACCGGTGCCGACAGTGTTCTATCGTACAGTGTTCTGATAAATCTAGGACCCAACGGCATGCCAGTTCTTCTACGGATATATAACGACATGTCGACGAAGGCGTACGTTCCAATGTGTTGGAAGGTCGTGAGAATCGTTCCACTGCTGAAGCCCGGTAAATCATCGCTTGCGCTTGACTCATTCCGACCAGTCAGCCTCATTAACTGTGTATCTAAAGTCATGGAAAAAATTGTTGACAGAAGAATACAGTGATGAATTGAAGCTAACAACTCTTTTCCAGAACACATGGCTGGCTTCATACGACGGTGATGCACCATGGACTGCGTCTTCGACCTCGTTACAATTGTAGAACATGAGACGAGCTGTGGAAGCATGGCAGTTGCGGCGTTCATAGATATTGAGAAGGCGTTCGACTCTGTGAGCCACCTTTCTGCGCTGCACGGGCTTACCTCACTCAGGGTTCACAGTCGCATCCTTCAATGAATCGCCAACTTCCTACGTAACAGACAAGTATACACGTCAACCAATAACGGAGACAGCGATCGCTTCAACATGAGCAGAGGTGTACCCCAAAAAAGCGTTCTAATTCCGCTTCTTTTCAATGCTGCAATGACAGGTCTTTCAGAAGTGCTGCCCGAAGCCTTGAACATATCAATGAATGCAGACAACATATGCATATGAACGTTCCACAAATCACTGGAAGTGATCAAACATCGCCTTCAACAACGACTAAATGCAATAAGGGATTACCTCAAAGAGCGAGGCATGCAGATTTTTCATGCCAAATCTGTAGTACTGCTGTTCACGAGAAAGGCAGTGAAAAACTTGAAGCTTTTTGTGAATGGCCAGAGAATAAAAATAGCATGAAAGCATCGTTTCCTTGGCGTTACCTTGGGTAGCCAACTCAGATGGAGTCAGCATATTGCTGATCTAGAAAATCAAGTATACTGCACCATAAATGTTATACGTCGCATCGCGGGAACAAAATGGGGCGGTACATCAGTGTCTCTACTCGACGTCCACTGAGCACTAATCCGACAGAAAATTGCCTACCCTGCACCAGTTCTCCACAACATCTCTCAAACGTCGTTAAACCGACTTCAGCTGTTCAAGCACGAAGCTTACGCATATGTCTAGAGGTTTTTCAGGCAACATCAAGTTCTCTGACGCTGGCAGAGGCAAGAGGTACCAACTTTGTAGTAATTAGAAATGTGGAGACATGCTTCTGCATGTATTTCGTCTAGTCTCGCAACACCCTTTCCATCCGCTCATATACTACATTGTTAACCATGCTGAAGCGCAAATACACCATGCGTACCGACATTACATTTCCCGGCATCCTGTGTCGGCACATTGGCCACTGGACTAAATCTACCCACCATGGCTGCTTGAGCTACAACTATTGAAACGTCTATAGAAAGACTTCGCAGCAAACATAAAGTGCCAATCTTTGCAGCACAGCAGTTGGCATCACATCATCTGTTTGACAGGCACCAAGGATGCACTCACGTGTACACTGATGGCTCCATCACCAAAGGGACAGCGACATCTGCATTCATAATTCCGGAATGGCACGAAGAATATGCAAGTCGGTTGGGCGACCTTTCCTCTTCAACAACGTCGGAGCTCGTAGCGATTTTGCTAGCCATAAGCTTTATTAAACTGTCAACGACACCAAGAAAATGAGTGATAATTAGAGACAATCTGGCAGCACTGGAATGTGTGGAAAATGCCAGTTCAAGACACATTGATGTGCGATAGTATACGCTGTTCAAAATAGCTCTCAGAAGCTACGAGGTCGAATCATAGAGTGGCATTTCACTGGGTTCCCCGTCACTGCGGAATTAAAGGACAGTCTGTAACCAATGAAAGTTTGTAACCAAAGTGCTCAGAGTTGTTTTGCGCAATGCGAGCAGCATCGTGAATAAATGTGGTTCAGTCGAAGACATAATATTCTGTTATTATTCTCATGTCTTAGTAATAACAGAAACATGGTTGCATGCAGAAGTTCAGGATTCGGAAATCGTACCCTCTACTTATAAGCTTATTCGTAAGAATAGGGAATGACGGGGTGGGGGAGTAGCTATCGCCATTAAAAACAACATTGGCTTCACAATTTTGGGTGGAATTTAGGACCACGAAAGTGTATGGTGCAAACTTAAATTTCTTGGCAAAATTATACTTTTGGGTGGCGTATACAGGCCACCTAATGCCTCCCACGAATATTTAGAAGCCATGTACGACTTCCTTGCAGAAAATACCAATTCGCGATTGAATATTATAGTTACAGGAGACTTTAACTTGCCAGGTATAAACTGGTCCGACTTATCCAGTGATGGCAAACAGTCCAAAAGAGCTGACTTACTGTTCACGACTGCGTTCAACTTTTCTTTACACCAACTACTTTCCGATGTTACTAGGATTGTTGACTCGTCCTCATCACAAGCATCCAAGGCCCTCGCAAGCTGCCTTGGAAAAGTGATGGAAAGAATGGTTCTATTTCGTCTCGAGTGGTACTTGGAACGATACACCAAATACCCTTCTTGCATGGCAGGCTTTCGTCGGGGCCGCTCCTCCATTGACTGTGTCATTGATTTATTGACATTTGTTCAACAAGAAAAAAGTCGCAAGCGCATATCAGTGGCACTCTTTCTTGACGTGAAGGGTGCATATGATAATGTAGCTCACGATTCCATCCTCACTTCTCTCGCAGCAATGGGCATTGGTGGACGAATGTTTCAATGGATAAAAGACTATATAACTGGCAGGGGTTTCTTTGTGCAAACAGATGAGGGTAAAACTGCTGAACATCACACCTACTGCGGAGTACCTCAGGGAGGTGTTTTAAGCCCCACATTATTCAATGTGGCCCTCATTGGTCTGGTGAAGGTTCTGCCAAAGTCGGTGTGCCTATCCATATACGCCGATGATATTAGCCTCTGGAGTGCTGCAGTTACTCGCCCTCAGGTGCGTGCACGAATACAGCGGGCAGCAACCCTCACAACAGCCTACCTTCAGAAACAAGGCCTAAATATATCAACTGTGAAGTGCGCGTTGATGGCGTTTACACGCAAACCAATGACGCCATACCCTGTTTACATCAATGAGCAGTGTCAAATATGCACGGACGCATCGTTTCCTTGGCATAATTATCGACAGAAGTCTTTCGTGGAGCCCACATTGTGCGTACTTGAAGAAGAGACTGCTATCTATTGTGCATATCATGAAATTCTTGTGCGGTAAAGCATGGGGAACTTCTGTGGCCTCCATGCTACAGCTGTACAGGGCCCTATTTCTGGGTCTATTGCGCTACAGCTTGCCGGTGCTGACTAACACTTGCAAATCGAATACTCATTCATTGGAGAGTTTGCATGGTCAGGCACTGCGTATCTGCCTAGGACTGCCCCGATGCGCTTCTACTTATGCCACAATCATGCTTGCCAAAGACCATCCGGTCAGGACATATATAGTTGTGTATTGCCTCAGAGCGCACATTCGACATGCTAGCCGTGTCCCCGACCACCACTTGGCCCTTCTACCTTCCGGAAGACCACGTGCTACGTTTTCAGACGTCATAGCCAAGCACCTAAACAGCATTCCGTCAGGATATACGCCAGCTGCGAGAACGGCATGCCCTTTGTGGTGCCTCGACCAGCCGCAAGTACGTCTAGAAATTCCGGGAATCAAAAAGAAAAGCAGTCACTCCAGAGTAGCATTGAAGCAAGCAACACTGCTATTATTACATGAGTTTTACTTAGACCGAACGCAGATATACACTGATGGGTCCGTCTCATCCAGCAGCTCATCAGGTGCCGCTGTAATTCCGGCTGCAGAAATGACAATCAAGTTTAAGTTAACACATATGACTACATCTACGGCATCAGAGCTTGCTGCTATAAGGGCTGCTTTACAATATCTCGTTCAAGAACGTCCAGGAAAATGGGTCATATTCTGTGTTTCGAAGGCAGCGCTTCAGAGTTTGCAGTCTACAATGCGTAGGAGGAGCCATGACCAACTGGTAGAAGAAATAAGACATTGCCATCATGAAGCTCTAGCACGAGGGCATGATATTATATATCAATGGCTGCCTGGACATATCGGTATTACCGGAAATCAATTAGCCGATGATGCAGCCCACTCAGCCCATGAAGAAACCCGTGTAGTCCCGATTCCTCTATCAAGGAATGATGCAGCAAGACAACTTTACCTGCTGGCTCGAGATCTCACACGCACGTTCTGGTCGTCTACCACCTTCCAAAGGAGTCAATTTTATGAACTGGATCCTTCGCTCAAGCTAAAGCTACCATCACACCTTTCCCGCTCCGATGCGACACTGTTATGCCGCCTTTGGTTGGGTGTTGCATTCACAAAGGCGTACTCCTTTCGCATTGGTATGGCAGACACTCCTACATGTGACTACTGCGGAGATGAAGAGACCATCGAACACGTCCTGTGCAGCTGCGCTTGCTACGACACACAGCGATGCCAGCTACGGATGGTTTTGAATCGACTTGACCCCGGACCATTTTGTGTGCAGAAGATACTAGGACCTTGGGCATCTGCCTCAGTTGCGCAGAAAGCAACTAAAGCACTGCTACTTTACCTGAAGTCAACAAACCTGAGCGACCGCCTGTAAACTGTGTGTGCTCCCCGAGTGTGCTCGTGATTGTGTGTACCTTCTCATCTTTCTGCAACCTCTTTTCTCCCCTTTATCCCTTCCCCAGTGCAGGGTAGCAAACCGGATGTGCGTCTGGTTAACCTCCCTGCCTTTCCTTGCATCTTTATCTCTCTCACTCTCTCTCTCTCTCTCATCACTTCTTGACTTGGTCTTTGTTAGTAGGTCCCTTCAAGGCTCATCCATTAGTGTTGAAAACAGGATATCCAATCACAAGTTGCTTGCTTTGTCATGTCCTATCTCGAGTACGCGTTCCGTTACTAAGCCGTCAGAAATTCTTGTCAGAGACTACACTCATGCGGACGACAATACTGCTTTAAAATATTTGGAATCGCGCTTCACTAGTTTTAGCCTAATCACGGATGTTAAAGAAATATGCTCAAACTTTAAAGAAATTGTTTTCTATTGCGAGCGAGAGTATGCACCATTAAAGAGAAGACGTATTGATAGAGAGCACCCTTGGTTCTCGCGAGAAATGATTCATTTAAAACGAAAAATTAAGCTACGTCGCAAACGCGGTAACACAAGCGACATACAAAGCCTTATTTCTAATCTGAAGGAAACAACGCGATTAGCAAAAGAGCATTTCTGTTCTGTTATTCTGCAGTCATTAATGAACAATGAACCCCAAAAGTTTTGACGCTATATCTCGAAAGATAAACAAGGCATTTCGGAGATAAATGTTTCAGGCGAAAGTATTGTTGACGCGACTACCATTTCTAACAAATTTAATGCCTTTTTCCAATCAGTGTTTACGCTGACAGCTTCGTACGCAGCGCTGCCGTCATATGTTTTTGATTGTCCTATGCCTGAAGTAGAAATAACACAGGATGGTGTCCTCAGTCTTTTGCATAAACTAGACGTGAAGAAATCAGCTGGCCCCGATCAACTGTCCAATACATTTTTAAGTAGATATGCTGCATGGATAGCTAGATAGCTGCATCAAATTTACGTTATGTCCCTATGCACTTTGACTATTCCTGATGACTGGCTCTCGGCAAAAATTATCCCGTGCATAAATCTGGCTCTTCTCTGGAAATTAGCAACTACAGACCAGTTCCTTAACGAGTACTTCTAAAGTTTTCGAGCATATTATCTATAAGGCCATCATTACTTACCTCGAATACAGGAATTTGCTTTATTCCAAGCAGCATGGGTTTATATCTGGTTTGTCAACTGTTACCCAACTATCTGAAATAACTGAAGATTTAATTACTACACTAAATACTAATGGTCAAACCGACCCTATCTTTCTAGATTAGTTAAAGGCGTTCGATGTCGTTTCCCATCCCAATCTGATTACATAACTTCTCTCAATTGGCATTGAACAAAAAGTACTCACATGGATAGAATTTTATAGAACACAGTGTGTCGCCATTAGTGAGTGTATCTCTGAAGAATTGGATGTGTACTCTGGAGTCCCGCAGGGCTCTGTACTGGGCCCTCTACTTTTTTAGTATATATAAATGACATTTATCTTACTGTTGAACCCCCTATCTATAATAAATAATTTGCAGACGACTGCGTGATATACACTGCTAATAAAACCCGAGATGACCAAATTAAATTAAACAATGCTTTGCACTCAATTGAGACATGGTGTACAAAGTGGGGTTTAAGAATGAATGCTACTAAGACAACTTCAGTTACATGCAGCAAGAAAAAGAGGCCCCTCGGCTTTCCTTATTCTTTAGGAAATGCTATGATCAACAGATCCGACAAGGTTAAATATTTAGGCGTCGCACTAACAAGCAACCTCAGTTGGGAAACACACATTGATAACATTTCTCAGGGTGCACTTAAGAAATTGGCATTTTTGAAAAGAAAGGCGCTTAGTGCTCCTCCTGCTGTGAAATTGAACGCTTACAAAGCACTAGTACGACCTAAGTTGGAGTGTGCAGATGTCATTTGGAGCCCTTACCAACAATACTTAATAAGTAAAAATGAAAGAGTACAAAAGTTAGCTTTGCACTTCATTTATTCTGTTTATTCGCGTAACTCGGCTGTAACCACTTTACGTATTCGGGCATCCCTTCAAACACTCGAGCAGCGTAGGGTCATATCTAGATATAAATTTCTATATCAGCTTTACTATGGTCACTTCAATATGTCGTGGAAACATTACATCCGAGTGCCTTTCTAACGATCAGCGAGAACTCATCGCAGTAGAACTATTAGGCAACCGATTAGCCACATTAATTTGCATGTTTTCTTTGTTTCCTCGAGCAATTTCTTATTTGAATATGTTACCTGAAAAGACGGTCAACTCTGTGTCAATAGGGGTGTTTTCCGGCGTATTTGTAATGTAAGCTTTGGTTAAAGATTCATTTCAAAATTCGAAGACATTATCATTGTATTCTTTTACCGTATGCATACCGTATCGTATGCTTACACGCGATTGTGTAAGCATATTTACGCCTTCCCTTATGTGTGTTATACATTTTAAAATTACGTCAAGCAACACTGATGCATTGTCCAGTTGTATGTAGAATTCCTGTCAATGTATTTCTTTGTTTTCACTCCTACATATGCCCGAGAGGGGCCTGCAGTATCTGTAAATAAAAAAAAAGGAAATAAAATGGCGGATAAGTTGGCGAAAACCGCTCATAATTCTACGCAAACGTGCCTCATTCCAGTATCTCAATATGATGTATATAGAATTTTAAGAACAACAAAACGTGAATTATGCCTGTCTACCTGGTTCACAGACAAAACAGAAGAATCGATTCTATATTTTGTTGATCCTAATCTTGAATACCAATCAGACCATGACCTCCCAAGATGTATCGACACACTCATTCATCGCCTATGACTCGGAAATGCTGACACAAAGCACTTCCTACTTCGTATTCAGCGTGCAACATCGTCAGCATGTTCATGCGGCCACGACGACAAGGATATCTGTCACCTCTGGCTTGACAGTCCGAAACACGACACACCGAAGGCGACTAGTACAGAAACTGCTTAAGTTAGATACCGAGCAGCCATTTGCGCTGAATAAAATTCTAGGTCCATGGCCATCCAAAACAAATGGCAAAGCAAAAAAGATGCTGCAACACTTCTTCAAAGAAACGAAGATTTGTGACGACTACTGAGCGGACAAAAGTTAAAAGTGAGCGTGGCGTCTACGTGTTTGTTCTGCCCATCTAACCCATGTAGGACTGTATATATGTAGATAAGCTATTGTTTTTTATATTTTTCATTTGTACCAATTAAGTGGAAATAAGTAGCCATGGCGAAGTAACGGTGACAAAATCTCCTTCGTTTATTTTCTATTTCAATAAAAAAATATGAGCAAGTTCAAATCGAAGTAGGCGGTCGCTTTTGCGTGGATGCTGAAATGTTGCCATGCATGGATGCGACAAAAATAATTTCAGGCGTACGAACTAAATGCGAATAATAAACATACTACATAACGATGTGGCGTAACATTCACCAAACAAACGCCAATTTTAGCCAACCCGCTCAATCTTAAGGCACCTAATATATTTAAGAATGTTAAATTCGAAGCATTTCTTAGCAAACTTCGGGGACTTAGAGCGTATCTATCTATCTATCTATCTATCTATCTATCTATCTATCTATCTATCTATCTATCTATCTATCTATCTATCTATCTATCTATCTATCTATCTATCTATCTATCTATCTGTCTGTCTGTCTGTCTGTCTGTCTGTCTGTCTGTCTGTCTGTCTGTCTGTCTGTCTGTCTGTCTGTCTGTCTGTCTGTCTGTCTATCTATCTATCTATCTATCTATCTATCTATCTATCTATCTATCTATCTATCTATCTATTTATCTATCTATCTATCTATCCAGCTACGACTTTTAGCTCTCCTGGCCGTTTCGATAATGGTATCAATACCAAACTTGATATGTCATAAGATGACTGTAGGAAAAATATATTCGACTGGTCATAAAATGAAAATCATGACATGTCATGAATATCATGATTCACATTTCAAAGCCCTGCAGCTCTTGCGGTGGTTTCGTTCACATGGCATGTTGCAAAACTGGTATGGTATGTCATGAATGCATGGCCAACACAAGCGCCAAACCCTAAGATGAAAATCATGACATGCATGTCATGTAACAACTTGACTACATGCCACGGTTATGATGCGCTCGCGGCTATTTCGCTTGCGTCACATATACCGAATTTCGTATTACAGTACGTGAATGGATGACGAAGGTATGATACTGGTGCAAACATGATAAACATGAGATGCGTGTCTTACAACAACATGACTACATGCTACGCTCATGATGCGCTCGCTGCCGTTTCGCTAGCTTCACATGTACCAAACTTGGTATTACGCGGCGCGAACGGACCACATAGGTAAATGGCACGTCCAAACATGATAATCACGACAAGCGTGTCATGTAACAACATCAATACATGCCACACTGATGATGCACTCGTGGCCATTCCGCTAGCTTCACTATGCCGAATTTGGTATTACGTGACGCTAATGGATGACGAAGGTATGCGACTGGTGCAAACATAATAATCATGAGGGGCCGGATTCAAAAACTCACTTACTAAAACATTTTTGCGCAAGATAAATTTTGTTGCGTAAGCAGATTCACGAAACGAAAAAAACGTCGTAAGAAGCCATCGTTGTCACATCGGCCGCTGCAATAAAGCGCGCTGTGACTGCCCGGAAACATGTCAGCGATGGTGATGCAGTTGCTATATTCGCTTACGTCACCGAAAAGTGCTCGTAAGTGGATTCAAGAAGCGAAATTGTGCGTAAAAACAGCGTGGCTGAGAGAAAATCCTAAAAGTGGTCTGGACCACTCTTAGGAACAATGTGGCTACATAGAACCTGCCGCCGCGGCGGTATACTTTCGTGCCCTTGCTGGTTTGGGTTAATTGACGCCCATGAAGGGCTGCTGATGATTGCTCATGCGTTTTTATTTCTCTCGGCACTTTGAGTTTCGTGTGTTGTTTCCCTTGTACGCAGTGGATGGTGTTGACAACCACCGTCGCCAATTAAGTTCTAATCCACAGTAATTGAAGAATTCTATTGCGCGTCAACGGCGTAAAATTATGCATGTAAGGATTTGTGGTTGGATGAAAACCAATATGCTACGTTAATGGCCGGTGCATTCGAACGTGGCACGACATAGGATCAACCTTATTTGTTATGCTGTTGTGTTGCGCCCCATCTCGTCTAATTAAAATTATGACTCGAGATCCTTGCCTCATTGGTGGAAATTACCACCAAAGAGGTTAATGGGAGCACATTCCTTGCACGCTATTGGAAATAAAAATGAGAGGAACTTTTTAGTGAGTGGTTCATAAAGCTTGTGGTGTACTTCCATTTGCTTTAACTGTCCAATGGGTGCGATCTCTGAAATACAGCTGTGGATACACTTCGGGACGATCTGGAACGGCGCGTACACTTTGTAAACCGAAGCATATTAGGGATGTACGTGATTAAACATGGAACCACAAACGAATCAAGCATTTTCGCTTCCACTGTTCAGAAACTGATATGGACCATGACAATATGTCAAGCAGTCGGAATAAAATAACCCTAGTAACTTTGTATGACACCGGAAATTTGCAGACGTTCACGATTCTGGAGCAAACCTTGGCTGAATTCATCCCTGCGACAATTACCAGCTGTTTAACTTGGCACATGAACATCATTCAAAAGAAGAGCGAGCCACTGACATGTATTTTGTGCGACGCAGCGATCACTTGACCTGAGAATAATAGCGTTGCAAAGGCGAATCCCCTGTCGCATGTTCTGATCAAAGCTGACGACAAACGCGAGCAGACGATCGTTTGGCCGAAGGCACAGATTGTGATTGGTTGTGAAGCGATACCCTCTACATCAGCTCACTCCGTGACGTTGCCAAAACACTTCTTTCATCTGGCACACCTGTCGTGTTCGTCATATCAACCCCCATGCACATAAGAGCAAATTCTGTCACGCCGTGAAAATTGCGCAAGTACTTTCTGAGAGCTCTGTTACGTGCATAGAGTTATGCTTACGTGCTTCGCAGTTGTAGAAAACAACATGGCATCGTAAACAGCATATCGGTCGGTGCGACTTTCAGCAAACGCTTCTCGAATGAGTTACTTCAGCGTTCGACCGGATGCGTTGTGATTACGGCAGCTCTCTCGGTGCGTGAAAGCAGCGCGGAAAGTTGCGGCAGTGCAATGGTGTACGGTGAAACGCAGCGAAGCCTGTTCGTCGATGTGGTTATTAAGTGGGGATCGGCGCTGGTGTACCAACGACAACTAGCACTCGAGAAGCCTGAAATGTGTGTGTGTGCCGGTAACAGTTCGTTCGCTTGACTTTCCAGTCTCTCTGCTGGGCGCGGTGCGACATTTCGGATTGACAGCGTTTTGGCACGTTACTTCAGTGACCCCAAGTACGTAAGGAAACGTATAAACTACGTGCTGGGTTCGGTTCGTGCTTCGCCACTGGTTAGCCCGTGCGCTTGTATTTTCTTGTGAGCAATCTAGTGTTTGGGAGTGAAACGATGTTCGTTGTGAACAGTGGTGCTGTGTTAGACTTGCGAAGAAGCTGTGTTCGTGTGACCGAAAATTGAAACACAGCGATGATAACTGTTTTCCCCTGCGAAGTTGCGGTGGTGGAGCTTGGCACTTTTGTTTGTTAACTCGTCACTTCTCCCTTTGTGATAACCATAGTCCTAGCGCTGTGATGTGATGAACCAAAGCTGCGAGATGCAACATTCTGTCGGGGAAAGTGTTATGTTGGCAGCACGCCTAGACTGTTCTTCGGCAAGAACTTGAGAGTTCCATGGGGCAGCGAGAGCCCGTGAATGTCAAGCTTCCCTCCGGCCCCCAGAAAGAGCAAATATTTCGCCAGTGCCTTGCTTTGGATGAAGTTGTAGCCCAATACCGCCTAACCACAGGTTTCCGAGTTTGTCTGGCCATCGTTTTGCACTGCACTAGAGCCTTGAAAACAGCTGGTCATGGCCAGTTCTTACATTATATCACTGGACGTGCACGCCTGGCCAGCCCTTCATGGTTGTCATTGGCAGCTTCCAGTCTTCAGATGTCCCTTGCCTGTTGGCCGTAGAGCACACTTGGTTCCTCATGACACCGACGGCTACTAAATGCTGCCATCGGTGAGTTGACCTTGCAGAACTAAATTTCACCGGTACTCTAATTCACGCAGTACTATAACGTGTGCAAGTTTTTAAGCCCATCAAATGTAATGTTTTCCTACGGTAAGTTGAGTGAGTGAGTGAGTAAAAACTTTATTGAACATGTCCGGCGTCATTGAGCGGGGTGGGGCTACAAGCACCCCTGCCTAGGTGACGGCCTCGAGTCCTTGGACCCGGGCGGCATCCTGGGCTTGCCGGACGGCCCACAGTTGATCGGCAAGGTCATGGCTGAGCAGAGCCGCCTCCCATCGCGCCTCGCGGTTCGAGACTGCCATGTCTACCGGGTTCGTAGGGGACTGCTGCGCGTTATACGGTAAGTTGAAGCATGAAAAATTTACTACTACTGCTATATACATACATATATTATGGAGCAAATACATCAAGATATTTGTGATTTGATACAAGTGAGCTCTTGTTTGATTATAAGGTTGGGCCTGTCAATTTACCACGTTTGATAGTTGGAAAGTGAATGTGAATTTATTTTCCAGGAGCCAGGTATCACTTAAGAAATTTATGTTATTTTGGAAAATTAGTTCGATAGACCGTTACCACTGTGGTAGCACTATTATTCGTTAGGACATATATATCGCAGTACGTAAATTTTACATGAGGCTTCAGTTTATTTCAAAGTGATTATAGCAGATTTCGGTCACTTTGACGAAGTGATAGCTTCGCAAATAAGTATTAGAGGTGAGTGCTTATAATGGTTGTTTTTAAATATCTCATTTTTGGCTCCTCACAGATCGCAGAGATTGGTTTTTTAAGGTCCTCTGATGCATCGGTTGCACACACTGGCACATCAGTCCTCATCATGACTGAGCACCTGTACAAAAATAGGAAGGACACGTGCTCCCAGACTGTGCAAGTCTATGTCACTGCTGGGACTGTTATCATTCAGCGGATGTGGCGTGGAAGCATGCATGGCAGCCTCATCTCGAAGGACTGCGATCTGCTTGGGAGCTTCGAGGACACAAAACTGCCTAACGGCTGGCTGCAAGGTTAGTTTTTCTTTAATATATACGATTGCGTGAACACCACTTACTGTGCACAAATTGAAAACCCAAGCATGGTTGCTTGCAGTGGATACCTGTATTATTCTTACACATATTTCTTATGGAACATTTATACAACTAAATTTCAAGATAATTGAGAATGTTGAAAGTTGAAAGCCTGCAGCTTATGAATGAAACTCCAATCATCTGATACTCAAAAGCTTGTGCTTTTGAACGAGCACATATACTTTGATTCCTTAAAGAGCTCTCGAGCTTGTGACTCCCTCTGTGGATCAAGTTCTCTGGAAGGAAATAGCAAGTGGGGGAAAATTGCCTGGCTGTTCACAACTTGCAAGGAGAAAAACCTATTGAACAAGCCTCAGATGACATAGGGCCAGTGACTGCATCTTTTACTTAATGTAGCTTTTTCTTTCTCAGTGCTGTGGCTTGTCGTGTTTCAGCCACGATTGCGTAGTGGTATATATTTTTCTACAAATTGTACCTGACCTATGTATGCATTGTTGATCTCTAAAGGTGACGTTCAGTGTGTTTCAAAGCCATAGGCTCCTCATCTCTCTGCCTGTAGCTAGCCTACTTCAGCAGCAGAGCGATGCAGCCAGCACACATGCAAGCCAAATCACGCAGCGCTCCTTTGGTGTTCTGTGCAGGACGCAGCATATCCATCCGGCAAGACACTGGCATCAACAGTAATGGTGAGTGTTGGTGGCACCTGTAGGAGCCCGTTGTGCTTTTTGCGTATGATTATTTCCCCTGATGAAGTGCATTTTTAAAAGGTTTTCTTCATTTAGAATAATAGATGTCGGCAACAAGCACACTCATAATCCACAATTGCTTTGTGTCTTCTAGACTGCCCATTTCCTCCTATATGCGGTATGGTAAGCTGGCTATGTTAGACAAAATGTTAAAGTTATGAAGATCGGCTGCTGTGTTGTAATGCAGTCTAACTTGTGTTTCTTAGTGAACTTATTTGTGGTCTGCTTCTCGCACCTTGTGTAAAGTCGAAATAGAAGAAACTTTATTGGCTTTTTATGCCTGGCAGAAGTTTGATGCCTTCATCTATAACATTGTAGCTTTGCTCTTGTATCATAATAAAATATATTTTCAGTCTTCACTGTTTGTGTGTGGGTTGAGGCTTGTCATTGGATTCTGAAAATTAGCAGTGCATTATTCAGCAGTTATTCTGCTTGCATTCGAAATTATTTAAATTTTGCATGAAAGATAGCAAACTATGACACTAATTTAAAGGCTGCTGTAGTGTTAGTGGGCAATTATTTTTTAGCTGAAATTTTTAACATGCCTGTTAAGTGCCTGCATGTCTATGCATTTACCTGTCATAAATCACCGCATCCATGGTCGGCAATGGTAACTGTGTTTGCATTCTTTGTAGTACAAGAAGTAAACCATGGATGCGATAATATTGTACTTAGTCGATGTAATCCTTCAGTCTACACTCATTGGTATACTACCAATGATGCCATGAGTTTATAAGCTCTGGGAAGTGAATCTATGTGGAATATTTTATTTGGAAAGAAGAGGATCATCACTACTCTTAGTATATCTTAACAGTAGATTTTAGTGCTTGTGTATTGTTATCCCACTGCCTGTCCGTCCTTCAACAGTCTACTTATCTGTTTCCACTGCGTAAGTGTAATTTTTAATGAGTACTTTGCTCGGATAGCTTTGTTCATAATGTAATGCAAGTGACTTATCATCTATGCAGCTCTACTACATACTATAAATAAAAGTATTTATTTTTATTTATATGTAGCTATAGCAGGCATTTACTTATCTTTTTGAGGTGCCTGTACAATTGTTTAGCCCTACAAAGATACTGGTATACTCTAATATTGAAGCTGGCATCTTAGAATAGTTTGTTAGTGAAAAGAACAATGTGTTTACAATCAATATTACTATCCTCAGATGAACTGTGAAAACTCTATGAAAATTTATTTACACTTTTGAACTGTTAGAAAGTAAATGTTGTGGTGTTATTTTATTGTGGTCCCTGTTTTGTGCAAAATGACACATAATTACATTGCAGTGGCATAGTATTAGTTGTTATTTTACACATATGTGCTGAGCAACATTGCAGTTGAGGCCAGCAGCAAGACATACATGCAGTGCACTGGAGCATCACCGCACATAATTAGCGTACAGTCTTTGCCCTCCAGTGAACTGATTTTTTTTCAAGCAGACTAACAGAGAGCTGTATGGGAAATGTGTTGATGTGCAAACTTTGGAGTCTTTTAGGGGAGTGTTTTCAAAGAACGAAATAGGGTCTGTAGCTGTCAATATAAACACTGTTTGCACCAAGGAGCGTAGTAGCTTAGAATTGTATTAATCATGTATTGTCTAGAATTCCTTTGCGCTGTGCCGCTTTTCAGCCCAAGTGTCCTAACATGCTTTGTTAGTGTGTTGTGAATGACGCAAGCTATGTAAATAAACAGAGTAATATTGCAGACATGTACGAAATATTGATGCACAGCCCTTTTCTTTAGCATGACATTTTCAAGGGCTTTATTCTTGTGTTTATTATAAAAAGCAGACTAACAGACTTGTGTTTCTTATCAAAACTGCTTGTCATTGGGCAGCAGCAGAAGCTACGCTTTTCCGAGATGGTTCAAGAAACACCGAGTTCAGACAATCACATTGCTGGTGGATTTCTCTTGTAAGTTCCTTTATGCATATTCAAAATGAGTGTATTAGGATTGTTGTTTTATAGCCATTCATCTTGATATTTACACCTCAGTTTATGTATGTATCTTTTAAATGAGAAATAGTTTATCATTGATGAGTACGTTTGGTAATGATTTAACTGAATTTGTTTCTAGTTGTTTTCCTTTTGAGCCGTTATACGTTTAAATTAGTTTTTACTGCATAAAGATAAATGAAACCTAACACAAAATATGTCCATTCGAAGAAGTTTTTTGATTTGCCAACGTACAGTCATGAGCAAGAAACGGGGTAAAATGGAACCAACCAGCGAAGATTAGTGTAAAGCATAGGTACTCTACATGGCATATCTTGTACACATTGAGTTGGTCAAATATGTCGATTGCAACATATCAATTTTAATTGGAATAAGCAAGCTATCACCCGTCGTTGTATGTGAGTGTGATATTTATGCATATTGTAATGCCGGTTGGCAATTACTATTAAATTCACAAACCTAGTCAACCTGAATACACTAGTTTTGTCCATGCACCTTTTATCTGTACTGAAACTGTTGTTAATAAAAAATAAACTTTGGACAAAACATTTATTGTAGTAACCAAAACAGAGTATCTCTCTACGACACAAATCAAATTGCCATTGGTCTGTTCCGTTCTGGACAATAGGGAACTTTCTCAGCAGAACTCGATTAACTGCTATAGTTCATTTTTAATCATTGTTATCGACATTACACTGAATCGCGCAGCATGACAGATAGCGGGAGAGAAGACACAAACTAATCACTCTGTTTGTGTGTCTTCTCTAACTGTCCGTGCTCTTTGGCCTTGCTGCATCTAATGATGCCCACCAAAGTAGCACAAAAAAGTGTTCCGACAAAAGACAAAAGCAGTCAACTTGGCCGCAAGCAATTATCTCGCTGCATGTGGACATTTTCTTCAAAACACCATGACGACTGATTGCTGTTAGAATATCCAAACGCGTAAAAAGTAATATACCAGGTATGATAATGGTATTTCAGCTCTGGGCACTTTTGCGATAATAGAGGATGGAGGGGAAAATTATGATCCCTGAGTTATGTAATTCATGAAGGAGCACGGCATAGCGCTTTTGGGTCAAAAGGGGAGTGAAAGAAGTGCGAAAGCCACTTTCTCAAAAAATTGGTACCCACCGCCACGCATAATCTCAGGCCGGGCAACCTCTTAACAAAAAGTGCTCGGAGACACTGCGGTTCGAACCCAGAGCCTCCTGGATTGTAGCTGAGCGCTGTAAGCGCTCGTGCATTACAGCAGTGCTTCCATTCATTCTATTGCTGATATATCTTCAATGCTTCTAATGACAACAAATGCAAAAACGTGTGGTGAAACTTGGTCAAAAATAAAAAAAATAGCTTTAATGCCTTTGCCCAAGGTTACTAGAAGATAGTAACCGCCACGTGTGGCTGTATAACCGTGCACTATTTATCTTGTACATTACTGTCATGATGTTGGGATAGCCGGCTCTAACGTACGCTACCTTCTCATAGTTTTTCAAATATAAAAAAAATTAAAATATTTATCGGCCGGCGACAACGCTAATCAGCTACTATGCATTCACTGTCACTAGTCTCACTTTCACTAGATGATTATTGTTATTTAAGGAAGATTTGGCTCATTAACTCACAACTCTCCTAATTAGCACTGATTTTGTCACATCTAAAGACAGTCGCACTTCATCTCGCTTTCTGTGGGGCTGTCGCTCCCATAAAATGCGTATTCCACTTTTTTATGCTCTCTAAGCATCCGATGCTGCTTTGCGAAAACTTTCATTGTCGTCTGCTGGGCCAGAAAATTGTCTTTATTATCTATCGATTTCAAGCTTTCGGGGAAACGAAACGAGATTCTGTCTCTCTCTCTCTCTCTCTTCGTCCTTTTTGCACGTGTGATAATGTCTTTAGACTTTCAGACCCATATACACGTCCCTTGCTTTGTTCGCTCACTCAAACAACGCTGGACGAAACATTTGCACCGTGTTTTGTGAAAAGCATTAGCACTGAAACACCTCCCGACGAGTCTCCCTCGTTTTACGTAGACACATATCTAAGCGTAAGCGTAGGCACGTTCTCGCATTCCGGCTTTATAATAAAGCTGCAGTGCATGGAACCAGCGAAATTCCACTCACAATTTTATTTGATTACTGCTGCTCTTTACGTCTGCACAATTCCTCCGCAGGCACAAAAGTCGCTCCTGTGTCTTGTAAAAAGAATATTGCAACAAAGATTACCTTTTACTATAGGTACAAAACACCCCTACGTTCACCACTATGCCGTGCTCAATTACACCGGATTAGTTGAGTAGCAGGGCAGCTTCATTAAATGTAAGGTAACTAGTCGTGCTGAACAAGGGAAGACATTTGAGGCACATTTTCAAGCATTGCATGCATCGATTTATGCGTGGTTTTATTGATGTGGTGCTCCTGGAGTGTTGTTTACTTATACTTGGCGAGATAGTGCATGGATTGCTCGATGGCTTAAGGGCATAGAGGTATTTCTTTTTTGGCTACAGTCTTCAATAAAAGGCGAGTGCTTGACTGTGCACAGTACACCAAAACGTCTATTGCAACGTACGCGGCATCCCGTAAGTGCTGTAGCAGACGCTCGCGGAACTGAAACTTAGATGCAGCAAATCATTGGCTATCATAGTATACTCTCGATGCTAGACGCTTTGCGTGCTACCTTGATATTATCGACTCACACTTCTTTCTTTCCTTGTCGTTTCATTGGCTATCGTGTGTCCTCCTGGCCCTCTTAAGTGCCGAATAAGTTAAATTCGTACCCGCGCTATAGTAATCCCTCCAGATAAGACAATTCTTGGCTAAGAAAATCCGTAGCCAAGAGAAAGCTTTGTGAATTCGGCCGGAGAAGCGTATCATGTGAGAACATGGCTACATGCCACAGCCAAGGCGCCAATACATTTCGATGTGACGCGGTGCACGTGCTCGCTGGCGCTCATTTTGTGGCGTCACGCCGGCGTTGCCCTGCCAGGCGCCCGTCCTGCCATATACTCGCAGGTGCGCGCCGTGCTGCGTTGCTTGGACGCATGCACATTTCAGAACGTCCGGCGTCCATCCATCACGAAAAGAGAGAGACGTAGTGTTGTCTGGGTAACGCATCGGCGCGAAATGCAGCATGTCGCACTTCGCGCCGGTTGCCGTCGGGCCGCACCGACGGACGCTGGTCGCGCCCGGCGTCAGACTATAGAGTGCTCGCGTTTTGCTAACGTAGCGTCGCTGTGCCCATGGAGTGGACGTGTGCGTCAATGCTACATTGGTGTATATTGGGCCTTTTATGATGCGCTCGCAGCCGCTTTGCTAGCTCTACATATACCAAGTTTGGAGTTACGGGACGTCAATGGATGACGAAATATATGACTGGTGTAAACATGATAATCCTGACACGCTTGCCATGTAAGCACATGACAACACACCTCGCTCATAGCATGCTCGCGACCGTTTAACTATCTCCATACACACTAAATTTGGTATCACGTGACGTGAATAGATGACGAAGGTAAACGACCCATCGAAACATGATAATCAAGACACAGAAGTGATGCACGGCATCATTTACCTCCACCTCGTAAGGTTGTGCTGATTTTAAAGTGAAATATCAACATTTCTCATTTGTGCTTCGCATATCATCGATTTCCACTAAACTTGGGGTCTTCACTTTTTGGGGCTAAAAAGGGAAGTTTATTGTACACTTAACTTGTACGTACACAAACGAAACATCGAAAACAAGTAAGGACAGTGTATACACCTTACAAACGAGCACCAAAATCTAATTGATCGCTGGCTATCCAAATGTTACAAGTGAAACGAAAATTAAAAATAATTAAGGTAATCACATTTTACAGGATAACACTTATGCATGCGTACTAGAGTGGGCACATGGCTAGTACGGGACAACTGGAAGCCTCAGCTGTCCTTCTATTACTTTGAAGAAGCGTGTGTGCCATCGTCGAAAGAAGGCCTCTTCGCCGTGCGTTTCCAGCTGCTGATCTAGGTAATTCCACACAATGAGCCGAATTTTCTGTAGTGCGGGATAGGTGCCTCTATGCGGCTTGTGCCGTACTTGTGCTAAACAGCGTCGCCTCCACAGTACGTACAAGCTTATTGTAAAGACCAGTCTTGCAAACAGTCCACATTCTGTTCCCATGCGCGCTGTGCGAAAGCCAAAGAGGCGTTGTATCATGTGCCAGACGCCCCTCGCCACCGAGCACTGAAACAGAGCATGTTGGGCCCTCTCTCTTTTGCCGCAGTTTGTGCAGCGGTCATTTGGAACGACTCCCCAATGTGCTAACCAGTCACGCGTAGGCAATGCCCTCCAGCTTCTCAATCAATCCAATTCGCGCAACTGGTTAGGTACGCGATTGCAACGCCATCGTTCCCATTTTCTCGTTCAGGATGCTGTTTCTTCCTCTTAGCTCAGTGTGCTACTTGTCACCATTTTGCTTATTTCTTGCGATGAAACATCTTCCAGACTGCATAAACCTATTGATTCCAATGTTTTATTTAAGCCACTGGCAGCTCTGTAAAACTTAAGCGGAATTTCTGCTCGTTGTTCGATGTATGAATTGGCCGTGAAAGTACCTTTTAGTGTACTGCTCCAGTACACCATGAGCCTGTACCCGGGGTAGTTGCTTGTCATCGAACAGCTTCTGTGTTGTTTTTGCAGCCAGCGCTCTCGTGAACGTTGGTATATCTGGTAGGCTCAAGCCTCCACGGTTTGTGGGAAGCTGTAAAAATTTCCTCCGTACCTTTGCTGGTTTTCCTTCCCAGAGGAAGGTCCCCGCCATAGAGGCGAGGCGTCCTGTAACACGGCGAGGTAGGAGGGCGATGTGTGCTATGTAAAACGCAAAAGCTTTTGCCTGTGTCTTGATGACTGTTGCTGTTGCCGTTAGTGACAGATTAAAATGAGTGGCTGCTGCTATGACATCGGTAGATCTCCTAAGCACGTCATCCCAGGTCTTTTTTGATACATCTCCTTCCTCAAAGTAAACGCCTAACACCTTAACAGCTTGAACGTATTCTAAGTCTTTTGGCAATAGTTCTCTGAAGCGTCCAAAGTGCTATGCCTTACATTTGGTGGTGTTTAAAAGAGCACCAGACACATAAGAATACGCAGCAAAAATGTCAAGGAATGTACTATAGCTAGATAAGTTACAAAAAAATTCCGAAATATCATCGGCGTATGCAAAAATGTTTGAAGGTTTCCTTGCCTGGCATCGGGAAACCCACTATGCGCTCGCAGTTTTCAACCTTTCTAATCAAATGTTCTAGAGACAAAATGAATAATACCGAAGACAACGGACAGCCTTGCCTCACCCCTTGTTGAATTGCAAAGCTTCTGGTCACTTCATTGATAGATAGATTTGTGGGGTTTAACGTCCCAAAACCACCATATGAATATGAGAGACGCCGTAGTGGAGGGCTCCAGAAATTTTGACCACCTGGGGTTCTTTAACGTGCACCCAAATCTGAGTACACTGGCCTACGACATTTCCGCCTCCATCGGAAATGCAGCCGCCGCAGCCGGGATTTGAACCTGCGACCTGCGGGTCAGCAGCCGAGTACCTTAGCCACTTGACCACCGCGGCGGGGCTCTGGTCACTTCATTGTTGAAATAAAGACAGCTTCACAGGTCCTGATAAAGTACTTCTACCAGTCGTAAATACTGCTCTGGGAGGCCAAATATGCGCAAAACAGCGAAAAGATACCCATGTTCAACTCTATCAAATGCTTTGGCCTGATCAGGAGAAATGTATACTCCTGAGATTTGTTTTTTTTTTGGCACATGCGAAGAGGTCTCTGATGATTGTAAGAGGTACGAAGATGGAAACTTTTGGTACTGCACATGACTGAAGTGGGGACACAATCTCTTCCAAGAAAGGCCACAGACGCCGTGATAGCAGCGTGGTTACTAACTCATAGTCTGTGTTTATAAGGGTAATGGGCCTCCACGATTTACGATCTGAGGGCTCCATACCCTCTTTCAGCAATAGAATCACCCTTCCTTCGCTGAAGGACTGCGGTTTATGGCCATCACGCAACAAAATGTTCACGAGATCGGTGATCGCATCTCCTGAGATATCAAAGAAACGCAGATAAAATCCCGTGAATATTCTGTCTGGGCCTGGTGATGTGGACATATTCATTGATTTTAGGACATACCATACTTCTTCTTTATCAGTTTCTGCATATAATACTAAACCATCTTCCCAGCCTAGCGATGGGAAACCTTCGCAAAAGGGTGAGAGTTTAGCAGTAAACTCGTCTTCCTGTGCGTCATGGTCTGCAGTAAACAGTTTTGCTAAGTAGTCTCGGAAAACGTTTTTAACTTCGTCCGGGTCATTAACAATGGTACCATCCTCTTTCAGCGCCTCATCGATGCGGCGGGGCTGGCATCGACGTTCTCGGTTTCTTTGCCCATATGTCCAGTTTTCAATTTCATCTGTCGATGAGTGCATTTCTCTTGTGAGCCTTGTAGCCTGGGACCTCTGCTTTAGAAGAATTTGATACTTAATTTTTTGTGCTTCAAGGTATTCGAGCATAGCGAACGTAAGTGACCCACCTCTTTCAATAATTTGAATGCGTCGGAGAATCTCATTCATCTTGGCCGTGAGGCGATCGTGGCACGCTTTTCCTGCCTGTTGAGCTATAAGACGCCAGCGAGATTTTAAGTGGCCCCATGTAGTCGGAGTTATGCAACCCACTTCTGCCAGTGAGGCCGCCAGCTCAGTTTGAAGTACGGAAATGAAGAATAGTTGCGTCCATCCTCCATGGTTTGTGGATTCTCGTTGTTGTGCTAACGTTCAACGTGAAAAGTAATGGAGCATGATCGCTGAGTTTCTGCTGGCTTGGCGCAAGCTGGACCACCTCACATGCTTGTAGGTTCGCTAAAAAGTCTTCGGGCACATAAACTCTATCCATTCGGCTTTGGTGAATGCCACAGGCGCGGGCTGCGACAAACCCGACTCCTTGTAGAGTTAACCACCCATCTGACAGCTTGAGATCTTGAACTAATTGCTGTAGTTCTCTGGCGTAATAATTGTTGGCGCCATGGCTGGGACCCCTGACGTCTCGTGTAGTATCGAGCACACAGTTGAAATCTCTGACAAGCACATGTGATATCGGCTCGATCCAAAAAATTTTTGACACCTTTATAGAACCCGTTGGTTTCTGACCTCGTTACGGTCTCATATACGTTGACAAATCTGACTCGTTTGCAGTTAAGTATCACATATACTGTTATGATGCGGCCTTCGGTGTCAACAAGACAGTGAGCACCCCTCCTCAGCATTGCGTTCATGAAAATAACTCCAACGCCACGTGCACACGGATCTGTGAGTGAGAAGAAGGCCTCTACAAGAAACCTTTCCTGAAACTCTGCAACGTCAAGCTTAGTACGAAAGTTTGTCTTCTGCAAAAAGAGCATGTCTACGCGATGCGCCCGCGCGAGGTCAAGTACTGCCTGCTGCTTCGTCGGATTTCGGAAACCGCGAACATTGAACAAAACAAAAGAAAGTGATGCCATTGTTGAAATAAAGGCGAGAAAGTTGATTGATTGATTGATATGTGAGGTTTAACGTCCCAAAACCACTATATGATTATGAGAGACGCCGTAGTGGAGGGCTCCGGAAATTTAGACCACCTGGGGTTCTTTAACGTGCACCCAAATCTGAGCACACGGGCCTACAACATTTCCGCCTCCATCGGAAATGCAGCCGCCGCAGCCGGGATTCGAACCCGCGCCCTGCGGGTTAGCCGCCGAGTGCCTTAGCCACTAGACCACCGCGGCGGGGCAAATGCGAGAAAGTTGCCTAAAGGAAAGAAAAGGAAAGAGGGACGAGAGCCAAATGCTAAAAGTACATATCGTCGTCACTCACAGTTGGTCACGCTTGTCGTGGTGGTGGTCCACCGCGGGGTTTCTTAAATAATCCCTGTTTAGCGGAGTCGCTGCCGCTGCTCCCACTGCCTGGCTTGGATCGGCGTTGTGAACTTGAAGGACTCGATGCGTCTGCAGATCGTGTGGGTTTGGTAGAAACCTCAGTGTCAGCCGGTTTGCTCCGCTTCTTCTTGGTCGGCTTCTTAGCTGCTTCATCGATGTCGAAGGCGTAGCCTTCCTGTTCTTCAAGGTTGTCGACAATCCAAGGTTAGCGTTTGGTGTGTTGTCACTAGCGTCTGTCACTGTCGTGGCAGCGGAAATCAAAGCAGTGCTTCCTGCGATGCCTCTTGTAATGGGTACCCGGTCGTCCGGCGTTTGGCGCTTCTTGGACGCCATTGATGCGCTGCAGTTATGTCGAGTTCCGATGCTGCCTACTAGTGAAGAAAAATCACTGAGCGTTTCCGTGGAACTCCCATTCGGATGTTCATGTTGCGTCTGAGCGGGCTGTTCATCTGAAGTTGCCCCGTCTGGCATGCTGGCCGGCTTGACGCGAGTAGCGTATTCCGACTGCGCGTCTACAAAATCATCGGGCAGGCTCTCTTCATCCCAGTGGTCTGGTGTCTTGACTCGTGTCTCGTTTTCTTTTGCGGACGCAGTACTTCATAGGTTCTAGATTGCTTGACCACACTTCAGGAGTTTGAAGAAGATTCTTCAAATGTTGAGAAGTCTTGGACACTCCTTGATGGCGTCTTCTGAGCTGAATCTGCGTATGATCTGCGCTTGAAACACTCTTTGGTCGGGTGATCACCTCCAAACTTTCTGCAGGCTTCAGAGCACTCTTCCACAGCGTGTCTGTAGGCGCTGCACCTATGACAGAAAGGTGTTGCACAAGCCACGGCCATGTGGCCTTTGTTGTGGCAACGCGCACAGACGCGACGCATGCCACGGCACTCCAACATAACGCGTTGTCCATGGATTCAAATGAAGTTCGGTGCGGGCTTTGCCCTTTCCATCTTCACCACTCGTGTACTGGTAAATGTAGACTGACGTCGTTTAAGAGTACCATATGTTGTACTACGTACTTTGCTGAAAGGCTGCAAAGCAGAGACGACCACGTCATTGGGTACGTACGGCGGCAACCTGTACACACTCACGAACACACTTGGTGGGCCGACGACTTTTACTTGAACTTTTTTCATCTGAAGGACAAAACCTTCATTCACCATGACCTTGGTGGCTTGTTCCCCTGTCCTCGTTGCTACAAAGAACTTCAAAGTGCCGAGGTGTTGCAGGAACAACACCCCTTCGCCACCACTGGTCGTCTCTTTGAGACACTCGATGATCTCATCGATGGAGACCACGCCTTCAGGAACGGTACACGTGAAACAATGTTCTTTTGGCGGGGTGCGTATTGGTTTCGACGCCATCCTCGCAGGGGCCCCAGGGGTCGGCGACTTCTCGGCCGAAGCCCCGGGGAACCTAAATGCGGGTGAGACGCCGAAGGGACGCCGCCAAAACACTGGACGCACGCGTTGGTGAGAGCCGCACTGACAAATTAAACACAAAATCTGATGGTGAATCTGCTTATAGGGGCACCCATTCGTCCCTCGCAGTTGTAGTCGTAGTCGTAGAGTGTAACCAGTGTTAGAGGAGACGACGCTAGGAGCCAGTCGAAGCAAACGTGCTTCGCATGAGCTCCCGCCTCGACGCCTCATCTCACCCAGAAAACCTCATTGCCGCCACCTATGAAGTACTGGACCGTTTTCTACTAATGAAGCGCAGTTGGCGGATGACCGGTTTTTAACCGTAAGTACATATTTCCTGAAAGTCTGCTTGTTTGAAGATCCAAGGCGAAGAACGCTGCTCTAAGCCTAAGCGGCGTCGGGCCCTTGGCCCGACGAAACGCTACTGGCGTTTCCGCGCAACGCGCGAGAATGGCTGACAACGACGCGGCTGCGTCAACCGGAGCCACGACATCGATTGAAGAAAAAACTTAAGGCGGAGAAAATGCTACCAGCGTCTCGCAAAAGAAGCCTTTTGACAACGGGGGATGGTTCACTGCAACGTACCACAACTCAAGGCTGATCGCCGTTCTGGAGACCGGGGCCGAAGCGGTGGACAAATCAGCGTCTAGCCAACCTAAACAGAAAGAGAATCCTCTTCGAAAAGAGAAACTGCCTCCACTGCCAAAAACTGACTTCAAGGTCATCATTAGACCGAGGGATGGGCTCAACATCAGTCAATTAAGCATGCATAAGATGGCGCGTGCTATAACTATGGCATGTGGTAACCCAGACATCTGCAACGAAGGCAACCTGCTTATACGGCTGCGCAATGGATCCAACATCGCCATAATCAGCACGCCAAGCATGAAGACCGCCAACATTATGCAGAGCCTTCGAAGTCTACGTTTTGGTGCAAAAGACTATGCAGTGATGGCTTACGTAGCCGCGCCGGACAACTCGTGCAAGGGTGTTATTCACGGACTGGACGCCGGGACCACGCCAACCGAATTACTAGCCCATATTCGGGTGCGTACCCAAGGAGTGAAAATACTTTACGCAAGAACGCTTTGAAAATCCCAAAGTGCCGTCATTACCTTTGAGGGAAAGATCGTCCCGCGCTATGTTTACTACTACGGTGATGAAACACGATGCTACCTTTATGGGTCATCACGGCAAGTTTGCTATATATGCTTCAAGCCTGGGCATAGGGCAGACGTATGCCCAAAACCAGACGCTGTTGTCTGCTCGAATTGCGCCGAGCCATTCATAGAGGACGGACACACCTGTGAGCCCCAGTGCGCACTATGCAAGGAAGCGCACCCTACGCGGGCAAAGGAGTGCAACGAACGCCTCAGGGGACCGAGAAGCCCACGACCAAGAACAAAAGAGCGGATGGCCGCCGGAGCACAAGGCGCCGATGGACGCGGCCGGGCCCGGAAACTCTGGTTCAGCAGGGATGGAAGCTCACCATCCAGGTCCCGATCAGCATCGAAACCACGGTCATGGTCGAGATCGGCGTCCAGGACCCACCAGGCTCCAGAAAACAAGAAAAAGTAGCAGAAGAAACCCTCCACCAGGAAGAAAGACGACGGTATGGTGAGCAGGAAAGCGCCTTTTTTCTCTGCCTCTCCCACTGCTCCAAACAACAGGACTACGCAGACAGTAATAGTCGGTAAGAATGGCAGTGCGGCACCTAACGACGAAGTAAAAGATTTAAGGCAGACTATTCAGACACTCAGGGCAGAAAACGCTGAACTCCGGCAGAAACTAAACGATCCCATAGATGAACTGAAGGCCCTGAGAACATGACAGACCAATGCTAACCCCCAATCAGACTTAACGCTGACAGCCACCGTAGGGCGCCAGGAATTCACAACTACCATGGCTGCCATAAAAAAATGCCCTAGCAAATCTTGGCAACCTCATCTCTAACAACCAAGGATAGAGAACGTCTGGTGCAACTCAAGGCCATGAAATCCAGAGGCAAACCCTACGCTCGGCCATCACCTGAGTATGGCGAGCAGCGGTAAATGCTCGGTCAAGTTGGAAACCCTCGAAATATGGCAGTGGAACTGTCGCAGAATCCGTCGAAAGCAAGGTCTTCTGAATCAATACATCAATAAATGCACAACTCCACCAGACATCATCGCCCTCCAGGAAACCGGCTGCTCACCGAAACTCACTGGCTTTTCGGTTTATGAGGGTCTTGGCCAAAGTAAGGTCGCTACTTTAGTTGCCAAAGCGGTCACCGCAATTAGACATGACATCGATGCAATAGACATTGACCACGTTCTCATTGAAATCATAACGAAACAAAGAACCGACGAAAGCATATTTCTCCTCAATATCTACAGCCCACCAAGCCAGCGGAAAACCAACTTCAGCTCCCTTCTGCGCAAGGCAGAACAAGCAGCAGGCATTGGAGACTTTAATGCGTGGCACAAGAGCTGGGAATAGGTCAAGGAAACTCAGAAAGGCACGGAATGGGCCAGAGAAGCTGATCGCTGAAGGCTAAGCCTCATTACAGACCACACTCAACCAACGCGACCGGGGAATAGTATCAACCGAGATACGTGCCCGGACTTGGCGTTCGTTAAAGTTGTTAGGGAGGCCCGATGGGAAAACGGCAGGGAAACGCTTGGCAGTGACCACTGCACTTTGCGTATCCAGATAGAAACCCTCCCGGTTAAAAAACGACATGGCCGGGCTCGACTTACAGACTGGGAAGCTTTTAGAAAATTTAGGGCAGAATTCGGGGGTAAAGAAATTGCGGACATTGAGAGATGGGTCTCGGGAATCAAGGCAGACTGGAAACGATTAACTCGAGAAGTTACCCTATGTACAAACACGCCCGAGGTGGACAAGCATCTCCTACACCTCTGGGACGCCCACCGGGACCTATTAAGAAGATGGAAGCTACTAAGACTTAGAATCGCTGCAGTCACCAGGGAAGCCGAAGAGTATGCGACGGAGCTGTCAAGGCGCAGTTGGGACCAAAAATGCAACGAGCTACAAGGTACACTAGGTTGTAAAAGGACATGGGCCTTGCTGAGGGCCCTCATAGACCCAGCCACCACCCAGACTGAAACCTGTAAGACGACTCAAAAGATTGCACAACAATTCAAAGGCACAGACTGGGAACTGCTAGAATACATAAATCTGCGCTATATTGGCGATACAACGAATACTGACTGCAACCTGGCATACACTGGTGCAGCTAATCCCACTCTGGACGAGCCCATTACCACAGAAGAAGTTCGACGTGCTATTCTGTCGGCAACAAAGAACACTACGCCAGGAAAGGATGGCATAAGCAAAGCTATGATACGGAACCTCAATGACAAATCTATCACAAAGTTTACAGCATTCATCAACAAACATTGGGAGAAGGGTACCGTTCCAAACGACTGGAAACATGCGGAAATAATAATGATTCCAAAGTCTGGAAAGCCTAAGCTTGGAAAATTTAAGACCCATTTCGTTGACTTCGTGTTTGGGACAAGTATAAGAGAGAATCGTGCTTCAGAGGCTGGAGACCAACCTGCAAGACAACGAACTCATGCCGCACATCATGTTTAGCTTCCGAAAATGCCCCCCTACACAGGACGTCCTCCTACAAATCAAGGAGGAGGTGCTTACCGATATCCCAAAATATGGCGAAAACGTACTACTTGCACTGGATCATAAGGCTGCTTTCGACAATGTCAGTCATAAGGCTTTACTAGAGGGGCTTAGCAAATTAGGCTGTGGAAAGCGAATGCCCAACTACATCAAACCTTTTCTCAGTAACAGAACCGCCACAATTGCTAAGCAGGCATCCGCACTGATACGTTTGATACACCCACAAAAGGAGCACCCCAAGGTTCTGTGATATCGCCGATGCTGTTCAACATCGTTATTGTCGGCTTAGCTCGGAACCTCGAAAACATTGAAAGACTCAAACATGCCATCTACGCATACGATGTTACAATCTGGGTGACAAGAGGATCTCTAGGCCAAAAACAAGATATTCTGCAACGCGCAGCTGATACAGTTCACGATTACGTGCATCAACGTGGCCTCGACTGCTCTCCGGAGAAATCAGAAGTTTTGAGAGTCTACAGACGAGGACACGATCTGCAAAACTCCATGAACGTCTATAATGGGTGAAAGAAGGTTCCCGAAGTGTCCCGAATCAAGATTCTCGGCATATGGATACAAAGCAACTGCCGTATAGACCACACCCTCAGACAGCTGTCAAACACTACAGCACAAATCACAAGGATGATCACCAGAATCTCTAACAAAAGATGGGGTATGAAGAAGGAGGACACTTGTAGGCAAGTACAGGCCCTCGTGGTCAGTAGGATTGTATACAGTGTCTCCTACCAAACACCACTCCCACAGGAAAAAGAACAATTAGAGGCAATCCTAAGAAAAACCTACAAGTGCGCCCTTGGTCTACCTGTCAACACCTCGACAGAGAAATTCCTTAAACTCAGGATAAATAACACAGTGCAAGAACACTTCGAGGCACATCTTGTTGCGCAGAAAATGAGACTAATGTTGACTGCTACGGGCAGGCATACGTTGCAGACATTGGGCATGAGGGATGCTTGCAGAGAAATCAATAACACGGCGAGCATACCAAAGAACAATCGCCAGATCATTGAAGTCAGCCCAATACCTCAAAACATGCATCCAGAAATTCATAAGGCTCGAAGAATAGCCAGATCAGAAGCACAAGAAAAAAATTTCAAGGCGAGAACCGACGTATTGTACGTTGACGCGACCACATACAAACAGCGCTCCGGGGCAGTTGTAAGCGTTGTTGATCACCAACTTAGGGAAGTCAACAGCGCTTCGATCAAAAGCAACATCCTCGAGGCTGAGGAAGTAGCGATCGCGCTCGCCATCACACACCAGAGCGAAGAGTCTACTACAGAAACAGTTACTGACTCGCAAGAAGCGTGTCGTCGGTACAGCAGTGGACGCATATCCAGTGCTGCCATCCGCATACTCAAGGGAAGAAAAATCAACTTCTCGAGCTGCTCCATTACGTGGACACAAGGCCATGAAACTTTGACAGGGAACAAGCGTGCCGACGCCAGTGCCCGAAAATATGCCGACAGGGGGGCGCACAACGACGAGGAACCAGCCACAGTTACTAGACGCTATGGAGAAATTTTAGAACACCAGAGAGCCCTGAGGAGGATATACCCCCTCCCCACAAAGACCTCAATAGAGAGCAGTCGGTTGCCTGGAGAGAGCTGCAGACTAATACGTACCCCAATCTCAGTCTTCTGAGTAAAATTTATCCGGGAATATACACCAACAAATGCCCACTATGCAGAAAACACCCCACACTTTACCACGTGACATGGGCCTGCCAACCCACACAGGTAGTTGCAAGAAACTGTACACTGACACCGGAGCAGTGGTAGGCTGCGCTGTCCTGCTCTAAGCCGGAAGAACAGCTCAAGCTGATCGACAGAGCTTGCAAGATGGCAAAGGCCACAGGGGCCCTGAACTGAGGGCTCCACCTTCACCGGAAAAAAGCTATTTGTAATAAAGTTTCGCATTCCATCCCAACCAGTGTTATATTTTGACCTGCAAGGTGGTGCCGGTCGGAGATTTCTCCTGTTTATTGTTGAGCAATAAAATGTTCGCGGCGGGCACGTTAACTAAAAGCCGAATGCTCCTGTCTCTCATTCCCCATTAGCAGCGATTGGCATGTACATTGAGCACTATCTGACAAGAAAGGGTTGCTACGTTATACTCGCTAGATGTAACCTCCTTAGTTTTCGAAAGGTTTGGCGAGCGTTGAGCCGCAGTGCCATGAATACAATGAACTAGTATATACCATGAACTCGAGGTGGTTAAAGGTGGGAAGTAGATACGAAGCGCAAGCCGTATGAAAGTAAAAGCTGAGTTCTCCTGTTTCTCACTTCCCATTAGCAGCCATTGGCATGTACATCGAGCACTATCTGACAGGCAAAGGTTGCTACGTTATACTCGCTGGGCGTAACCTCCTTGGTTTTAGAAAGGTTTAGCGAGCGTTGGGCCGCAGTGCCATGAATACAGTGAACTAGTATATACCATGAACTCGAGGTGGTTAAAGGTGGGAAGTAGACCCGAAGCGCAAGACGTAAGAAAGTGTGCGTGTACCACCTCTCGTTTAGTCCTTGGAATGTCCGCTGGATGGCGGTGCTTCTGTATGGGGAACATATGATGAAAATATGCAAGATGGTGGTACTTGGAGTGTTGAATATGTGGACGAACGGTCACAGAGACGGACGCATGGACGAACGGAAGCAAGAACTAATAAACAGACGAATGCTTCACCCTATTCTCCATCATTCACTCCGTAGATATGCTGTCAATTTTTTTTCTGCGCAACTGTGTGCCTTTCTTACACCCCGTAGCTTTGGTAGTGCTGAACCAAATGGTTTTAGGCCTTAGGTCAGCACGAACGCAAAAGCCCAAGATTGGCTTGGGTTCTGCGCGTGCGCATGGGCGCGTCGCAAGCTTCTTGGTTCCCCAAACTCTCTTCTACTGTAAAAAGTGTGCTGGCGTCACTTGCGGAGACACTGGGTGCGTCCGTTACGGACAACGGCGGCGTCCGCGAGAGATGCTGGACGAGTCTCAACAGTGGTGATGTCTTACCCTTCTCCTCGATCCTCGAGGCCGGCGCATCTATACTCGGCGGCAGCTTTTCTTGGCATTAGAGCGAAGACTGCAGCGCCAAAATGCGTTAGTCTTACCACCAGTGAATGGAGTTCCAAAATAGCACTCGTATTTTCAACGTTAAACATAAAAAACCCTCCTTTATTTTCTGCATGGAGCTATGCGAGACAGGATGCAGCTCACACCATTAAGGCATTTGCAATTCCTTCATTCTATTCGCTGTTGCTTTGCGTTTTTGAACGCTTGAGAAAGACCCGCCTTTTCACCTGCACCTCAAAGCTAAGTGGCGTCTGCGTCTGCATGAAACGCTGATGGCGCGCCGCCGTCATTTTCCCCAGCGTCACAGGACGCGCGCCAAAACGGACTTCTTCGCGTAGTGCTACATGTGCAGAAGCTCCGTCCATAGAGAAATAAAAGGTTAAGAGTGGACACTCCCGTAGACCCCAGCGGCCCAATCGACCCTAGCACACCTGGTGGTTGGTGAGAGCAAGTGACGTGCGCTTCCTGTTTCGGTTTCACTGGCGCAAATTTTGAATTTCTTTGCGTAACCGACGTTTGGCTTTGATGAAAGTTCATGATTTCAGACCACTTTTCATCGCCCAAATGGATAGTTTTTGTAGGTCATTTTGATTTAGCGATTCCCTGTTTTGTTTTGTTCAGTGGTTCGTGCGAATTGGTCGTGACGTAATTTTTATTTCGATTAAGTTATAATAAAAAGAGATGCAGGTAATGATAATTCACTACGGTTTTATTCATCGCGCTTGTGTTCTTCTTTTGGAACAAGTGATCAATGTATATATCAGTCAAAGAGACAGAGTATCCGCAATGTTTTATTCAAAGGCAAGGTAGAGTCTGAGAATATAAAAAGCACAATATGACAAAGGTATACAACAAATGCATCTCGCCTTACAAATAAATTGTAACAAATACAGAGAGAACACAGACAACGCACACATCGCTAGAGTTGGCAGAAGCCGAGAAGCTGGTGAAGTATGACACACCGGGCCAGTGGGTAAGTAAGGATCTATGGCAAAAACACAGCGCACAATGCTGATGAAGAAGGAAGAAGTGACATATACACAGCAATGAAGTCACGAATCACACCTGGGGTTAACCGAAACAATGCATAGAAAAAAAAGAGCGGACAAAAACCACACGACACAATATAGCAGAAAAGCAAAGGTGCAGTGTGCTGGCTGTGCTTAAGAACAGCTAGTCCAAAATGAAAAAAAAAGCAGACTTTATGCCTGCTTGTCCTCAGAAAGGTAGGGCTTTGCAGCTTGCTCACTACAAGAAAGACAAACTTTATGCTACAACACTGGCAGGTCTTGTGGCTCTTCCTATGCGTCGCCTTCATCAAAAACTTGAGATCCCAAGTGATTTGCGTCTGGGTGTTGCTGTGACGCTTGCGAGCTAAAATAGATTGTTGTCATCACTTATACAGAATTGTGAATCTTAATTGGTGCTACGAGAGCGGTATAACAGGGCTAATAAATAGCAGAAGGAAACCACTTTGGCTCATTAATTTTCACAAAGGCTCTACATCGTACGTTATCACTCACAAGCTATATAAAAATAAAATGGCAGCGTCCGCAGCCCCATCAAACGCTACAAGTTTGGGTATTCTTTTGAAAATTTTGATGGGCGAGTTGAGGAGGTTGATGAGAAGCTAAAATACGAAAAGCGTGATAACGTGAACCGTGCCCACTTCATACTGTGTTCCTTGCCCGCTCGAAGACATTTCAACAAGCGGTATTGTTATCGATATATTACTTGAGCTGGAGAAGTAAAGCATACACTGTGACCAGGCGACCCACAGTAAAGTGTACAGTTCGCCCGCATTTGCTACAAAAATACAGGCAGGATACCCAACATTCTTTTTAAGGCTATGCAAACCACTTAGAGCGAATATACAGTGTCCCTACTCCTCATACCGGGTAACCTAAACAATGTATTCAACGAAGGAGTGGTTAGTCCAGTTGAACTGAATATAAGCATATAAGACCATAATGAAGTCTGCTGTAACAAAGTAATAACATAACAAAGCTATTGCAGGATTTGGCTCAACTCGAATACTTTAGTGTAAACCCGCCGCTAATTGCTAACCTTTGAACTTGTCAAGCTGTATGCCTGAGATTGTAGACTGGAACCTAACCCTATCTAAGTTTCGGTTCACAAAACGCACATGCCAACATAAACGAACCCAGCAAAACATTTTCAGAAACTTCGCGCGACACCCAGCAGAGCAGAAATGAAAATCGCCAACACTTGACAGATGGTGATACAAAACATCGCACACTTTCAGGTGATATGCAGTGGCCTCAATCATGCCAAGAAAGTGAGATTCAAGTTGTTGTACGTATGCAAAAGCTGCTTCTGATGGCGCAGTGAGATTCCCAAAAAGTTTGCTGAGGACGTGGTATGCTTTGAGCATTGTGAAATACTGGTGGGTCCGCTGTGCTGCTACTTTGGCTTGCAGATGTTAAATGGTTTGCTTGTATTTTATTGATGGAGACATTGTCGCTGGCACACAGCAGCGCACTGCAATAAACAAAAAAATGGATGTAAAAGCGAAGAACAACTAATCCCATACCAGCACTTTCCTCGCTCTTTCAGACCCAAGGTGCACAACTTTCTGTGGTGCAAAGTTTTCGATTGCACTACCTAAAAACAAACCATTCACAATGTTGACACTGCACAAAAAAATGAAAATCACTGAGAGCCCACCCTTACAATTTTTTAAGTGCCACACGTAGTGTCCTTTTGAGGATAGTTTCCTCAGAATGTCCTAAACATAAAATAGCGCATTAAAACAGCTGCAATAAAAGCATAGTCACCATTTTCTCTAGGGCACTCAGGCGTGAAGCTGTTGGCGGAGACGTCTTCTGGAGGGTCTTGTGAAGCTTGTTCAGTGCCTCGGACAGTGCTGTTGGAACAATCTTGCGAGCGGCCTGCAGAAGTCTCTATATCAATCCACTCTGGTGTTGAAGTGAACATACAACTTACTGGTCACACAAGTTCCTTTTGTGACAGCTGAACGACTGGTTAAGGTTTTCTCCGGCAGGACGAAGTCAGCAGAAATTCTTTCACCAGCTACAAGGGAGCTGTCACCTGCAGAGGTTTGTTCAACAGTCAATTTGGGTAAAAAAAAAAGAAATCGCAACACTGAACACACCCTGCTCATCGGGGCACCTCAAAGTGTGGGAGCCGCTTTTTGAAGCCTCTACCGCAGCCCCCGAAGAAATTAAATTACGACAATGTGTCAGTAACAGACTTAAAATAACACAAACTGAAGCTCATTCGCACCTTGCAGTGCAGCTTCTGCAGTCATGTCACAGTCACTATTTGAAGCGACGCTCAGAGAACCTGCATATATGTGCAGTTGGTGCAAAATACAAAGCTTGTAGCATGGGGAAACTTAAACAGCTCTTTCAAACGCATAAATTAGTCGAACGTGGAAAAAAAGAGAAGGCACCAGCCAGGAAACAAGTAATTTGTAATTTTTGGAATTATCAACAGTGCCAGCTTTCACTGATGAAAGGTATATGTACATGTGCACTCAGGCTTGAAGATAACGTGAAATAGCCCTTTAAAGTCTTTCAAAAACAAGTTTCGCAGGTCAAGAGCATCAAAAAACGACAGAAATGTAAAGCTGCTGTTAGGAAGGTAATATCCCACAATTCACAAAATTTAAGACTTTCCAAGTGTTACTTCTATAGTGAGGTTTCTCCATCATCTACAAAGATCTTCGCGGTTAACTGTCGCCACTGATTCAATACAAGTGGCTGCTAATGCACATATTTGAGTTTCAGTCAATCGCTTACATGGTGCAGTTGGTTGCACACTGGAAACAGCCATTCTTGTAAGCCTTGTGTGCCCAGGGTCCATGAAACTTTGAGCAGTAAAATGGTCGCTACAAAGTTTGTACGTTGCGTACAATAGGCTGGCCGGCTTACTCAGGAAATCATCGCGTCCAGCATACTGAATCCATGCTTTCATCCTGCATTGGCAATGAACTATCAGCTGAAAAGGGAAGTGCTTGAATAGTGATTTTTTATTGTTACCCTTACTGAGCAAGTACGAACAGTAAGCCTAAAGACATGCAAACCATACAAAAGCTTTAACACACCTGCCGTCCCATGGTATGCGGAAGAAACTCGTCCCAGGCTTCTTGTGGGTTCTGCCATTGTTGAAGCACCACGATACACAGCAGTAGCTGCCGTAGCTTGGACAGCCGGACGGCATGGCATCAGCGCGGTCTGAAAATGTTAGTAAGTGGATGCTTCGCTGTCAAATTACGGAAAAGATATGTGCACGTCATAAGTGTACCAACAAACCCCTTTGAATGATTAGCTAATCGATGCACAATACAAAACCAGTGATACATCTCTGACCCATAAAACTCTGACTTACAAAGATATACGTCAAGACCACGTACAAAGATCTTCAGAAGTTTGCAGGCCGATATCCCTTGTAATGCAATGGTATCGCGGCCTGGGAACTTTAGAACACCTTCGTACGTACGCAGTATCAGCAGTACATTGGGAAGAAAAATCGTAGTTGAAATTTGTGCGGTAAAATTATATTGGAAACGTCAAAAAAATGTGTGAGCAGCTTGCACTAGTGGCACAAGGCTAGCGAAGAAACGAAGGTGATGGCCACTTGGCTAGTCCAGATTTGCCTCCGGCACACCAAGAATTATTCGTGTTCCGAGCCTTCGGGAAACACGTCGTGAAGCATGCGAGGCCCAGTGAACGCTTCTCAATATTTTGCACCGAGCCACCGAGCCTATGACCTAGCTGCCCAGCTATGCTCAGCGCACAGACGCTCGCGTCCGTCGCAGACGCAGCACGCGTCGCCTCGGCTTGACGCCGTGCCGCCTTTGCTATACTGCATACGTTGCACAATGTTCCCGTCTATCCGCCGCATAGAGCCACAAACTTTCTTTTTAGCGAACCTCCCAGTCCTTACAAGCTTCAGAAAAAGGTTGCAACTGCGTGAATGAGTCGCCACGTAAGAAACAAACTCGCACACACGAAGCGCAACGTGTGTGTGTGCATCTTTCTATGTTTGCTGCATGGTGTCTTATTCGCGCAGGTGTAACCGTTTTCTGAAAAAATGACCCAAAAAGCCCAACAACCTGTCATTCAACAAGCTTAGCTTGAAAATGTGCCTCACCTGTTATCTCACGCACGAAAACGCCGACGCAGCCGACGTTGACGAAAGCGACGAAAGCTTCTCGCTGTCAGTCATGCACGGGCTTGTCGCTGGGTGGATGGTGTTTATAACAGTATGGCTGAAGAAAAATAATCGCGTAAGGTGTGTTGAATAAATTGTTTTTATGTATAAAGAACATACCAGATTTGGGCGTATATTTATTATTTTGTGAAAACAGTTCTGTTGCATTGATTATAACTTTTTTTTGCGCTTGCGCCCTCTGACGTTTGGTGAGAGCACTTGTTCGTTACGTAGTCGTGACGCACTTCCTGAAGCCAGGTTTCGCGGAGTGTCCTCTCTTGTCTTTTCCTTTCTATATGCTCCGTCTCCATAGCTTTCCCTTCAGTGCAAAGAAAACTTGTCGCCGAGTATAGTGTCGGCGGCTTCCTCGTCCACGTTCTGTACATGTGTTGTAAATATAACCATTTTGTTTGCTTCCTTCTGGCTGCCTTTTGCTTTGCCACTGCCTGGATGCTCCCTACCCGGTGTTGGCTCTCGCTACCCGCTACCCAAGAGACCGGTGGGGCCTCTTCGTATTAAGAGGGTGACGGAACAGCCAGCAAACTCTACGTACATACTTTTAGGGGCGAAGCTTCTTATAACGGCACCCTTTCGTCCCTCATAGCCGTTGTAGTATGTAACAAATATAACATTTTGACCTACAAGGTGGGGCTGGTGAAAGCTTTCTTCTGTGCGTTGTCGAACACTGAAAAATAGTGCTTAATGTACATGCCAATGGCTGCTAAAGGGGAATGAGAGACAGGAGCATTCGGCTTTTAGTTAACGTGCACGCTGCGATCCCCACTAGCAGCCGTTAGCATGTACATTGAGCACTATCTGACAAGAAAGGGTTGCTACGTTATACTCGCTGGGTGTAACCTCCTTAGTTTTAGAAAGGTTTAGCGAGCGTTGAGCGGCAGTGCCATGAATACAATGAACTAGTATATACCATGAATTAACTCGAGGTGGTTAAAGGTGCGAAGTAGATACGAAGCGCAAGCCGTAAGAAAGTAAACGCCAAATTCTCCTGTCTCTCACTTCCTATTAGCAGCCGTTGGCATGTACATTGAGCACTATCTGACAGGAAAAGGTTGCTACGTTATACTCGCTGGGCGCAACCTCCTTGGTTTTAGAAAGGTTTAGCAAGCGTTAGGCCGCAGTGCCATGAATACGGTAAACTAGTATATACCATGAACTCGAGGTGGTTAAAGGTGGGAAGTAGACCCGAAGCGCAAGCCGTAAGAAAGTGTGCGTGTGCCACCTCTCGTTTAGTCCTTGGAATGTCCGCTGGATCGCGGTGCTTCTATATGGGGAATATATGATGAAAAGATGCGAGAGGGTGGTACTTGGAGTGTTGAATAGATGGACGAACGGACACAGACAGATGCATGGATGGATGCATGAACGGACGCAGGGGTGGATGCATAGACGAACGGAGGTACGGACGCACGAACAGACGCATGCACGGACGGGCGGATGGACGCATGGACGGACGGAAGCAAGAACGAATGGACGGACGAATGCTTCGTCCCACTCTCCCTCATTCACTCTGTGGATATGCTGCCAATTTTTTTTTCATAGTGTTTTGCGCACCTCCGCCGTTGTCAGAACAGTATATCGACAGACAGACAGACAGACAGACAGACAGACAGACAGACAGACAGACAGACAGACAGACAGACAGACAGACAGACAGGCAGGCAGGCAGGCAGGCAGGCAGGCAGGCAGGCGCTCGGACGGATGGATACACTGAGGGACGCAAGGACGCATGCACGGACAAACCGACAGACGGACGCACGGACGGATGCATACTTAGACGGACACACGCACGTTTGCACACACGGACGGACAGACAGACTCACGTATGAATGGACGGATAGCTGTATGCACACATGACCATATGGATGCACGCACAGGCGGATTGACAGATGGACGCATGTACGGACAGACGGCAGACAGACGAACGCCTTCACGGATGGACAGATGGACGCACGCATGGATCAGACGGGTAGATGGAGGCACGCGCGGACTGACGAAGGGACGCATGCACAGACGGAAAAACAGACGCACGCATGGAGGGACGGACAGATGGAGGCACGCGCGGACGGATTAACGAACAGACGCATGCACGATTAGATGCACAGGTGGATGCACGCGCGGACGGACGGACAGATGCAGGCGCGAATGAACAGACACACGCGCGGACGCATTGACGGAAGCATACATGCACGGACAGCAAACAGATGCTTCACCCCCTCATCATCATTCAATTCGCGAATATGCTGTGAGTTTTTATTTTGCCAATTAATTTCCTCTTTTTTGTTTATAGATGCGTTGCGCGCTCATATTGAAAAAGACGGGGACATTTGAGGCTAATGCACACCGGTGACTAGGAGTAGTCGCGCAACCATTTGCGACTGGCCGCACACAGTGTCGCAATGCGACGGCTTTGGCTAGTCACTTCCTGACCGATTTTTTAGTCTCACGACTGACTGCAGTCGCAAAACTGCTGAAACCAATTAGCGATGTTCAGTTCTTTTTATGAGGGAAGCTCCTTAAAGCGGCACCCGTTCGTCCCTCATAATAGTTGTAGTGTGTAACCAGTCGTACGCTTCGACCTGCAAGGTGGAGCTGGTGGGAGATTTTTCCTATGCGTTGTTGAACAATAAAAAATTCGCAGCGTGCGCGTCAACTAATAGCCGAATTCTCCTGTCTCTCATTCCCCATTAGCAGCCATTAGCATGTACATTGAACCCTATCTGACAAGAAAGGGTTGCTACGTTATACTCGCTGGGCGTAACATCTTTGGTTTTAGAAAGGTTTAGCGAGCGTTGAGCCGCAGTGCCATGAATACAGTGAACTAGTACATACCATGAACTCGAGATGGTTAGAGGTGGGAAGTAGATACGAAGTGCAAGCCGTAAGAAAGTAAAAGCCGAATTCTCCCGTCTCTCATTCCCCATTAGCAGCCATTGGCGTGTACATTGAGCACTATATGACAAAAAAAGGGTTGCTACGTCAAACTCGCTGGGCGTAACCTCCTTGGTTATAGAAAGGTTTAGCGAGCATTGCGCCGCAGTACCATGAATACAGTGAACTAGTACATACCATGAACTCGAGGTGGTTAAAGGTGGGAAGTAGACACGAAGCCCAAGCCGTAAGAAAGTGTGCGTGTGCCATTTCTCGTTTAGTCCTTGGAATGTCCGCTGGATGGCGGTGCTTCTATATGGGGAATAAATGATGAAAATATGCGAGATGATGGTACATAGAGTGTTGAATAGATGGACGAACGGGCACACAGACAGATGCACGGACGGCTTCACGGACGGATGGACGCATGGACGGACGCAGGGGTGGATGCATGGACGAACGCAGGGACGGATGCACAGATGGACATGCGGACGTACGAACAGATGCACGCACGACGGTCACAAAGACGGGCGCATGAACGGACGGAAGCAAGAACGAAAGGGCGGACGGATGCTTCGCCCCACTCTCCATCAATCACTCCGTGGATATGCAGCCATTTTTTTTTGTCTTGAACTTGACTTGTCACCACCTTCCATGCAGCTCGTTTGGAACGCGTTTGTGCTTCATGTCTTGGCACCGACTAAAGACACCGCGTTCGAGACGCGTTTATGTTGCATTTTAGGCTGTGGGCTACCTACTTCTCTGGGCTACCTACTTTGCCGGCTACATGAGAACTGTAATGGGACTTAAGATGACCGCCGTCCATTTAGCTGTCTGTTTGGCCGTCTACGGTGAGTATTGGAGCACACCCTACATCAGTCGCTTCTTAGTCGCCAGTTGCAAATGGTAGCGCGACTGCTGCTAGTCACTGGTGTGCAGCAGCCTTTATAGTGCGCGTCTAAATACTTTGTTTCGAACTTCGATAATTCGAGCTGGAATAACATGAGACGTACATGAAAGCATAAATTCTGTGCCTTAACACTAGACTCTGTTCGACCACTTTGGTTCAGCTTTACCAAAGCTATGGGGTATAAGAAAGCCACACGCTTGTGCAGCGAAACATAGTCCTACCTATACAAGTACCTTAATTTTGAAATTGCTGGCAAGAATTGACGTTTATTTGGTGTGTTTTACGCCACATCGATACATGATATGTTTATTCTTCTTCGCATTTATTTCCTGTGCATTCAATTATTTGTGTCAGTTACCACCGATAACTGCCAACATGGCAGCACCCATGCAGAAGTGACTGCCCGCTTCGATCCAGACGCCCACTGCGCTGACAGCAGTTAACAAATGATGAAATCAGCCATCGGTTTGTTTAATCTCACTCAAGGACTGAAAAATCAGATACGTTTTGTCAATATTAGTGAAATATGCTGCTTGCTTAAACACACCAGCTAAGCCTAACGCGCCGAGGCAGTGTTCGGACTGCGACGTCAGACCAAGAACGCTGCATCTCCAATAATCGGACATGCAACCTCGCACAGCATTCCGGTCGCGTCAGATTCTCTTTCGGTGGAAGCAAAAAAAAAGAGAAAAAGTGTGTTGCAGCGGGAGACGCGAAGGAACCCGTCGACGGAGAAACAGACATACGAGAGCCCCGAATAGCATCAGAGAGAAACAGCCACAAGGTGAAGTTACCGCCGGCATGATATTCAACGGATCTTCAGCAGAGGAACAAATTCGCGCTTCTTTAAGTTCCCGGTGTAGTTGCGTGTAGTAAAGTAGCCATAATACCCAAAATTCATTGAGCAGACGCCATGAATTTGGTGAGCAGACTACACGGTACGAATGAATACCTGTGGAGGGGCTAAGTGCCCTTCTTATTGGCTGAGGGGCCTGTAGCCTCCGCAGTGCTGAAAGTAACTTCTGAAACAGAATATGGGTGCATTCATAGAGTTTATAATTATACACTAGAAGGTGCTCTGGCGCTAGTGTCTATGGTAGCTGCAAAACACGGCGCTTCAGCGAGCATGGTAATGATGGGTAGTACACACATATGGCTAATTTTCGTACTTCTGGCCTGCTTCTGGCTCTGTGCGTGTTCATGTGGCTTGGAGTTGTTTTTTCATGAAAACATAAATTCGCAAATATTCACCGTTAGTGCCTCTCAAGCTTAATTTTTTAGGCTTACCTTTTAGAGTCAAGTCACTAAGTTCAAAAGGGTTTGTTTGTTCTTTCAAAACGAAACCATAACCAGCAATAAACGAAGCCGCAAATACAATTCGCCGCCCGCAAGTACGACGACAAGGCAAATGTGTGTACTACCCACCATTCCCTTGATCGCTGAATGATCGCAGCGCCAGAGTTCCCTCTAGTCAATTTTGGGAAACTCTATGGGTGCAAACTCTATGGGTGCACACACACGGAGCCAAAAGCAGGCCAGAAGTACGAATACTAGACAAATGTGTGTACTATCATAGCCTTCTAGATTTCCCTTGCCTGCCGAATTATCGGCGGTCGCTTGAAAAGCGGCCGTCGTCGGCACTATAGTGATGGCGCCACGTAAGTAGCGGTGTCTTCAAATCAGTTTTTACGTTTTTGGAGCTTATACGCAACAAAAATAACGTAAAAAGTTTTAAAAAAGCGTAAACGTAATTACAATTAACCCTACATAAGTGACGCCGTCATTCAACAGGCAACTCTTTCAATACAAGGCATAAGCCAGGAAATTAGTAGCGAACGCCAAAATTGCCGATCTCAAAGGCCAAGTACAAAGAGCCTTACCCCCACATAGGCAGCGCCGCCATTGATGACGGCCGTTTTGCGCTCATCCGGCAGGCAAGGAAAATCTAGGAAACTATGGTACTACCCATCATTTCCATGCTCTCTGAAGCACCGTGCGTTGCAGCCCCCATGGACACTAGTGCCAGAGTTTCCTCTAGTGTATATTAGGAAACTCTAATTTCAACGCTTTTCGTTTCGGCAGGAGACGCGCCGCAGCGTCTAGTGCAACGCTCCCTGTTTCTTCACCTGCATCATGTGCCTTTTTCGACTGTGAGGCTTCTCACCTAACCGGTGGTACCTTTCAACTCGGCAAGTGGCCGTGACCTCACCAAAGCCAAGCTTGTCGCAGTGAGTTGATCCTTCATCCATCCATGCGTGGGGCTCCGACGCTCTGAGGTGACCTCTACGTGGCTGCTGCTACTGCGGCGTGGTTTCCACGTTCTATACTACGGGCCCGAAGCAGACATCAGTGCGAAAGGCTCTCAGCGAACTCACAATTCTGTGTCGATGGAGCATTCAACCACCGTAACGCCGTCTTTCAATGAACAAGGGTCATCGTCAGCAACGGAGGACACCACCGAGCATTGCACGGCAGTAACGACACCCGAGACGCACACCGTGGGGCTGACATCTGATCTTGCTTTCACCAGTTCTCCTTCCGGGCAACAAAATGATATTTTGACTGGGGAAAGAATGGAGGACAATGCTACCTCGAACTCTCCTGCTGACCACACCGTAACGACGATGCAGGTGGCTGTTAGAAGACCGTCATCAAGAAAAGACGCTCCCACAAAATGAACACCCACAAGGAAACCCAACCAAGCGAGAGCATTCCGGGCGTCTCTCAGCGCATTGTACGCAATCAAAGTGGGAACTAGCATCTGCCTCGACTTCCTATACAAGATGAAAAAATGATTATACGCCCCCATGAAGGGCTTTGCCTGGATATGTGGAAGCACCCTGAACTCACTGGCGCTCTCTGGAGCGCTGCTGGTTTGACTACCAAAGACCGCGAGGACATCATATTCCGACTGCGACCACTGCAAAAGCTAGCGATCATCAGCACGCCCCAGTCCCATGTAGCCGACGCGTTATGTAGGGAGGGTGCGGGAGCTGAAACTCGGTGAGCGTGTTTATCTCATCACAACATACTTTGCGGCTCCGGACAACTCTTCCAAGGGTATTGTTCCTGGCATCGTGTTCGGTACGTCGTCTTCCACGCTAGTAGATTAACTTGTGGCTCCTGCAACCCAAATACGTTAAGCACGCATGATGGGTCAGACCAAAACTGCTTTGGTCACTCTTGAAGGATTGAAGGTCCCTCGTTACGTACACTTGTACGGGGTCGAACTGCGTTGTCACCCCCGACAAGTGGTTTGCAAGATTTGCCTTTCGCTGAGCAATCGGGATGATCATTGCCCTACACCAGACGTTGTCGTATGCCCGACGTGCAGCACCGACAACCTTACCCAGTCGCATCCGCGCACTCCTCACTGCAAACTTTGTGTTGGACGTCGCCCTACGACGGATTCAAACTGCCCTCGGCGTGAAAGGCAGACACTCAACAAGACATTAGTGCGGAAAGCCCTCGAAAACAATCTGCGTGAACTCCAACCCTCTAGTGACAATACCGTGTCAAGCAAGACAGCCGAGACCCGCCATTCGTGCACCCCCATGAAGGCAGGAGAGTCGCGCTCCAAGAGCCGATCCAAATCGTGTCGCAAGTCAAAGACCCGCTATAAGTCCCGGACCCGCTTCAAATCCGGCACTCGCTCCCAATCCCGGACTCGCCTCGAGTCCCGCTCCTGCTCCTGCGAGGAATTATGGCGTCCATTGAAAACGCGCGCTCCTTCACCATCTACGCAAAACTCTACAAAAAGGCTTTGCAGACCAAACCTGTTATCAAGGAGGTACACGTTTTCTTTTTTCAAGCAGCAGCGGGCCCCGGAAGGGAACGCAACCAAGGTGGCTCCTCGATAGGTAGGTCAAGTAAAGCGTCTCCCACAGCCTGCTCCATCCTGCCAATCACTCCCTACTGCCCCCCGCCAGATCACTAAATCCTCGACCGGCCCGAATTCTCTCGCGGAAATAGCACGCCTACGTCGAGACATGAAGGCACGTTGCAAACGCCTGCAAAAGCAAATGGACGCGCTGGTAGCATAAATGGGCACCAGTATGAAGGCTGCACTCAACAGAATAGAACACCGCATGAAAATCCTCCAAATTGAGACGATATAGCGCGTCCAGTCATGTATAGAACGCACGCTTGCACGTACCACTGCCATGCCAACTACCGAGACTATATTTGATCAAATCTCCCGGCCGTCAACGTCCGATGCGAGTACACGGCGCTCACACCCCTGCACACGTCTTTTCTGTTTCCTCTCGCGATGACGATGGCGTCGTGTTACTCGCCACAACTAGTGGTGTGGCAACGTAACTGCCGGGGATTCCGCTAAAAGCGGAATTCCCAGCAGTAGTACGTAGCCGCATCCACTTAGGTTTCTGATGATATCCTGTTACAAAAACCGCATTGTCCACCTTATTTATCAGGCCGCAACACGCTCTTGGGTGCCTTTCCGCTTGTGGGAGCCCTAGTTTTGAAACATGTCACGTGCTGAGTGCATGCCACAACTAGTGACTTCTCTCACCAAATAATCGAAACGCCACGGAAGACGAACGGGGGACTCACTGGGCGTGAGCTTCCTAGCGCTGCTGTTTTTCGCCAATTTTGTAAGTTTTCTTACTCGTCTTCTGTATCTTACTGCCAAGATTTGGCCACCACCTTCGTGGTGCACCAGGCGACACGTCTCCAAAGCGCTGTAGCCTTATCTTAGGCTAACACGACGTCCGAAAGCTTCGGCTACTGGTGGCGGCCATTCTTCTCAGCGACCATTCTTCTTAGCAGTCATCAGGTGAAGAAGAAGTGATGAATGCGTCCGAACAGCAAGATAATCCCGTGTTTCGCAGACACGAGAACTGTGGCGGCCCCTCGACGACACCCAACGCCAACGATGAGTGTGTTACTCAAACACGCGAACTGATAATCAAGAGGAATACACCGATGCAACGTTCATCGACACCGCGGAAATTAACTGTGATATAGAAGCAGAAGACAGGCGTTTCACAACAGTCACGTACAAGAAAGCCCGACCAGCGGAGATACCCGTAATTTTCAAGCTGACAGATTCTAGCATCTTATTCTGGAAAGTCAATTCGAACAATTTGGCCAGTGAAGTAGTATCTGCTGCTAAAGAGAAAGGGCAGTCGTTGCGTGGCAACAGAGATGGCAACTTCTCCGTAAGTGTCCCTAAAGCTACTGCGTCCTCCATACTTCTTGAGTTACCACATGTTACTGGTCTTGAAGTGGCACTTTGTATACCGTAGTCCTATGTAAGGAACCTAGGAAATATTAGACAAGTACCAGTGCAATACAGTGAAGATCAACTGCTTGAATATTCAAGAGACAGCGGTGTAATCTCAGCCAGGAGACAGACTAAATGGCTCCATCGTGAAGATGGTTCAGCAGAGTCACATTTACTCGGCAGTGTAATTCTTGAAGGCTCCCCCGACAAGCCACTGCCACCTCGTATTCTCCTAGGTTTCACAAGTCATCCGGTGGAAGAGTACCTACAGCCCGCTACGCGATGTTACAACTGTCAACGATATGGACATGTTGCCAAATCGTGCCATGGACAACTTCCCTGCAAAATCAGTGCACGAGCACATGATTACAAAGAATGTATATTGAGGAATCATCCCAAATGTGCCAATTGCAATGGAGACCACGTACCGTCGTATGCTGGTTGTCCGAAACACCAGGTGGCTACTCGACAAGAGGAGTAGGAGGAGGTAAGTTTATTTACAGAAAGGCAGAGAGGTCGGCCTGAGCGATAGCTTGGTCTAGCCTGCTACTCTACACTGGGGGAAGGGAAAGGGGAAAATAAAGATGAATGGTTGATGATGGTGAGATTGAGGGGTGAGTATAAAGTGTTCTTTTTAGCTGAGACACATTTCATAGCCGCGCACATAGTACAGTTGTTTCCAAAAAGGTCATAACTGCTCTTGCGACCGCAGTTGCACTGTTGGTGTCTGGCCCAGGGCCTAACATGGTCTCATCAGTTAATGACCTACTGCGATATAGTTCAGTAGAAGAAATAAGTATTTGTCGTTCACGTGCGTATGCTGGGCAGACACAAAATATCTGCTCAAGTGTTTCTGGCACATCACAGTGTTCACAATTAGGACCGGTGTCACTGCGACCAAATTTTGCTTGGAAGAGCTCCAAAAAAGGCATCGCCTTGTGCGAACCCGGAAACTGTACATCCACTCTCTATGACTTGAGATCACAGAAGAGTACATCACTACTATCGTATGCGATGGTAGCCAAGCGTGCTTCAGCTCAGAAAAACAAGAGTACAACCAAAACAGACCGTAGAGGACGATCACCAAGCGCTCAAAGGCAGACAAGCGACAGCAGGACACCGAAACCATCAGCAACTCAGGATAACCAAGCGTCTACACCTTTCACCTCGTCAAAGCCAAAGGCGCAAGAGCAACGTACATCGAAAACAGGTGATGTGGATATGGTTGTGTCGACGCTCTTTCTTGCTTTGAAGGCAATCCTGCGGGTATTCCTACAGGCCTATGACCTTCCAGAGGTGAGCGCAGTCCTTAGAGTCTCTAGCAGTACAACAAAAAATTGTTGTATAGAAAAATGGCTCTACAAATGAACAACTGTTTCCGCAACACAGCTGTGTTTCAGTGGAATGCCAATGGCCTTAGGTCCAAAAGCACAGATTTTAGGAAGCTGGTTACTGAGTATAACTTTCCCGTTCTGTGTCCAAATGAAATCAACGCTGGCTCTGACTTTAAGATTTCACATATGCAACAAGAAGAAATCCAGGCCTGAGCAAGGCACTGTTATGGGTACGGCTTGACATAGCCTCTTTTGTTTTCTACTCGTCGGACTCGGATGTGCCAGAATTTGTAGAGTGCAAAATTTCATTTCAGAAACTTACCATCACCGTAATTTGTGTTTATTTGCAACCATCGACACGCATCTCCAAATCATCTCTGGTTCATTTATTGGACAAACCCCAGGAACCTGCCCTCATCTGTGGAGATTTTAATGCGCACAATACCACGTGGGGCAGTACTCATACCGATTAGCGTGGGAGAACACTTGAAGAAGCAATTGATTGATCTGGTCTTGTTGTACCGAATGATGGATCAGTAACGTTTTTAAGAGTTTATAGTTATGCCAGCTGTCTAGATTTAGCTATAGTCTCCCTTGACATTGCACGTAATATGAACTGGTGAACAGAGGTCGAAACACGAAGGAGTGATTATTACCCAGTTCTCATGCAACACCCAAGAATGCAAGTGCAAACGACCACATTAATTTCAAAGCTGACTGACTGGAAAATATTTCGTGAACATACTGGACGTGACTTGATTGGAGTTGATGAACTGTATACGTTTATGTCCTGCAATAAAAGCAGTTGCTCTTGTGCGCCAAGGTTCACAGCTGTCTTAGCAGGCCACTCCTGTGTAGATGCAGATTATGAGCGCCTACGAGCAATTATAAGACGAGCAGAACGTCGCTATCACTGCACTGGGAGGTTAGAAGATTACAAGAAGAGTCGGGCCACACACATCCAATCTATCCGACACATGCAAAAGTTAGGTCAGAAAATGGCATGAGTCCTAAAATTCATTGACCCCATTTACTCCACTTCCGAAAACCTAGCAAACAATCACTGCCCTAAGTCATCCAGTATCCCAGCGAAACCCATTCCGAGCATTGGCCATATCTCTTGGATGATCCGAACGTTATGTATTTAATAGGTTTTGCACAATGCTGACTGGAACTGGGCAATTGATTCACAACACTACTGCGCTGCCTAGTTCTGCAGAGCAGCAAATCCAAGATGCATACGCTTTATCCCATGCTCTACTGGATAACACATATTTTCTGCAAGAGTTAAGTACTGCACTATCCCTAACCCACGTAAGAACGGCAACCGGTGCCGACAGCGCATCGTACAGTGTTCTGATAAATCTAGGACCCAACGGCATGCCAGTTCTTCTACGGATATATAACGACATGTCGTCGAAGGCGTACGTTCCAATGTGTTGGAAGGTCGCGATAATCGTTCCACTGCTGAAGCCCGCTAAATCATCGCTTTCGCTCGACTTATTCCGACCAGTCAGCCTCACTAGCTCTTTGTCTAAAGTCATGAAACAAAATGGTTGACAGAAGATTACAGTGGTGGATTGAAGCTAACAACGCTCTTCCAGAACAGATCGATGGCTTCAGACGACGGCGATGCACCATGGAATGCGCCTTCGACCTCATTACATTTATAGAACATGAGACGAGCTGCGGAAGCATGGCTGTTGCGGCGTTCATAGATATTAAGAAGGCGTTCGACTCTGTGAGCCACTTTTCTATGCTGCACGGGCTTACCTCACTTGGGGTTCACAGTCGCATCCTTCAATGAATCACCAACTTCCTACGCAACAGACAAGTATACATGTCAACCAATAACGGAGACAGCGATCGCTTCAACGTGAGCAGCGGTGTACCCCAAGGAAGCGTTCTAAGTCCGCTTCTTTTGATGCTGCAATGGCAGGTCTTACAGAAATGCTGCCGGAAGCCTTGAACATATCCATGAATGCAGACGACATATGCATATGAACATCCCACAAATCACTGGAAGTCATCGAACATCGGCATCAACAAAAAACTTGAAGCTTTTTGTGAATGGCCAGAGAATAGAAACCGCACGAAAGCATTGCTTTCTTGGCATTACCTTAGAGAGCCAACTCAGATGGAGTCAGCCTATTGCTGATCTAGAAAATCAAGTAAACTGCACCATAAATGTTATACGTCGCATCGCGGGAACAAAATGGGGTGGTATATCAGCGTCTGTACTCCACGTCCATTGTGCACTAATCTGACAGAAAATTGCCTACTTCGTGCCAGTTCTCCACAACATCCCTCAGACGTCGCTACACCGACTTCAGCTGTTCAAGCACAAAGCTTACGCATATGTCTGGGGTTCCTCAGGCAACATTAAGTTCTCTGACACTGTCAGAGGCAAGAGAACCCAACTTTGTAGTAATTATAAATGTGGAGACATGTCGGCACCTCTTTCGTCTAGTCACGCAACACCCTTCCCATCCGCTCATATCCAACATCGTTAACCATGCTGGAGCGCAAATACTACATATGTACCAACAGTACATTTTGCGGCATCCTGTGTCGACACATAAATAGCCACTGGACTAAAACTACTCACCATGGCTGCTTGAGCTACCAACTATTGAAACGTGAATAGAAGAGATTCGCAGCAAACATGAAGTGCCAATCGTTGCCGCACAGCAGTTGGCATCACATCATCTGTTTGACAGGTACCGAAGATACACTCACGTGTACACTGACGGCTCCGTCACCACAGAGACAGCGACATCAGGCTTTATAATTCCGGAATTGCACGGAGAATATGCACGCCGGTTGGGCCACCTCTCCTCTTCAACAACGTCGGAGCTCGGAGCGTAGGTGGAGGCCTGTGTGGTCAGCCGGCTGACATATCACTTGCCCTTCCAGCGGTTGACCCAATCGCAACCATTACGCATAGACCCCATGATCAGCAAAGCGACAAAGCTTGCCCACGGCGTTCCGAACTACACTTCCACACGTCTTCTTCTTAAGTTGGGGACACACAAAACACTATGCGAGCTGCTTGAGGCAGATTGGGTCAGCCACCGCCAACGCCTCCTATTCACCCCTACTGACCGCAATCTGCTCTCACGCCTCGGTTGTCCTGTTCGACCAATTGAGATTAAAACCCACGCCACACCCTTATCGCCTGTGATACGGAAAATACTGTCTGTACCTTGTTTACCACGTAACATGCACCCCCAGCAAGACAAGGAACAACGCTAATCTCGAATACGATACTTCAGCCGTATGCTCGAAGACATCCCAGAATCGCGTACTATTTACACGGACGCAGCCCGAACTCGCAAAGGTCACACCTCGGTAGTGTTAGATGGCACCGACTCTCTGCAGGACTCGGCTGCAATGCGTGAGACACATGCCGCTCACAGCGAAATCCTTGAAGTCGCTCTAGCGATACGATACGCTATCCGTGTTCACAGTGAGGTCTACATATTGACAGACTCACAGCAGGCATGTCGAGCCTTCCTATCAAGACATGGCATCCCAAGAGCGGCCCACCAAATTCTCAAATTCCGCTAAGTGAGTCAAACAGTACTTTTCGCGTCCACTTAGTCTAGACTCCTAGTGATGCCTCTCTGTCGAACAATGTACGCGCACACGCTGTTGCCCACAAAATTTCGCTCCGGGCGGCCCGGCAAGGCGAGGAGACCATTTCGAAGTGGCGGGACCCTCTTCTCACTTACAGCGACATTCGTCGTCACTACAGGAACGTCCGTCGCACTCAGAGCACCCCACCGCCATCTTTCTCGCGAGAGGGGTGCAGTAGCGTTACGCCAGCTACAGACTAAAACATATCCCAATCTAGTATCATAAAGTCTACCTGCAGTGCTATGAATACCGTTGCCCCGGCTGTAGAAACTCGCCCACGACCTTCCATGTCTCGATTGAGTGCACTGCTAAGATCATTCCTCCCTTACCTGCTTTCCTTCACCCTTTACGTAACGAGGAGCTGGGAGATGATGTTCTCCATTATGGACCTCCCGAGGTCCTCCGAGCTTCGATACAGCGGGCCCGACTCGTCGCTGGATGATAGTTAGAGCGCGAGAACAGAACGACGACGCAGAGACAAGAAGAATACGAAAGACACGAGCGTTAACTTCCAACTGAGTTTATTGTGCAAAGCGCGAAAATATATAGAGGAGACAGTAAACCATGTGACAAAAACCATATGGCGCAAAGAGCAAAACATGAGTAACGCGAAAAAAACAAAAGTACAGAAAAAGGCAAAGAAAAGTCGATGAGGAAACGAAACTTGAAAGTATATGTAATATAACTACTTGGGCGAACCGAAATCTTCGAGGAACCTTAGTTACTTCTCGGACAGAGACACGGAAGGTTTGCTTATGCAAGACATTTGTTCGCGTGCCACCTGCGCGGCCTCGACGATGACTCGCGTGCGCTCATCCTTGTGCCTGTACAGCGTCGTTGTGTCCTTGAAAAGGGGCCCACAGTTGCGCTCAGTGCAGTGCTGAGCAAGAAAACCATCTTTCTCGTTTCTATAATTGTTAGCGTGTTCTCTCAGTCAATCGTTCAGACACCTTCCGGTCATTCCGACATAACAAGCACCGCATGAAGGGGGGTCCTACATAGACAACTTTCTGGGAGCTTGCCGCATACTTTTTTCTATGCTGGACTCTACATTCCGTTGATGACTGCGGTTTCAGGGGGTTTGTAGATTTGGTGTGGCTGATTAGTTTGAACGGTGTAGATAACAGGACACGAACTCCTACTCGTTTTCCGATTTTCTTGAGCCTGTGTGATATGTGGTGTTTGTATGGAATTGCGGCTATCCTTTCACGCTCTGTATTTATGTTGCTCAGATCCTGTCACTGCCTTGCTCTGCTTTATTTTCCCGCAGGATAGTCTCAGCAACGGAAGCGATAAACGTCTCAGGGAAACCCGAGGCCTCAATCCGAGAAACGAGCTCTCAAGCTCGCAGAGATGTGCACGCGCGACCTATTTTAGGCATTCTCAAGACAGGTTCGCGCTATGCCTCGCTTAACTAACTTGCTGTGAGCGAAAAAAAAAAGTAAAGGTTTCTGCGCACGTGCTTAATAACACGAACAGATGTGCTGTGAGCTAAAGAACAGTCTTAAATCCAAAAAGCATAACTTGTCATTCTCGGGCATTTAATGTTTCAACACAAGAGGCTTTAAACAATCTTCAAACACACCTATCGTTCAAGCCGCAATCGAGTGGAACATAGAAGGGTTAAAATTTAGAAGAACCAAGAAATCATCCACGTATCTGAATACTTTGACGACATGCGTGCCCTCTCACTTATTCTGCAGTTTATTGCCCATTTTTGCCAATAGTAGATCCATTAGTTATGCATAGCTCATGTATAATGCATGTATGAGCTATGCACTATGCATGAGCCGATTGAAACACCTTTTTTCTGCAGATAAATGCAATCATTCCATTGAACGAAAGTAGAGGTAAGGTACAGCAAAAAAGGTAAAAAATCTCGCGCACTGATGACAGTTAATAATTGGAAGTTCAATCCCGAAGACTTCTATGCTATCCTTTATGAAATCTAATACCTAATCGGGAGGCAGTGAGTAGTATAGGTCCTTTATGTCAATTGAAAAACCATAAGCATCACATTGAATTGAATTGAATTTTATTGGTCACACTTTTTACAAAAAAATTGCATACACTGCGTGGACCCATAGCCATAGGCTAGTTTGGGTCCAAAAAAGAAAGATTTTATAAAGGCACTTCGGAAAAGTGTAACTAAAAAGTTCTACAATATCAATAAAGAATTAACTAAAGATCTTACAATCTAATGTAATAAAGAATCGGTAAAGAAACATTACAGTGCATGAAATAACCGCACTAAACCGTTACAATGCACGAGAGAACGAAAATGGAATAAACACCTACTTACATATTGAAATCAAGACAGTCATCAGACTAATTATGACAGGACATTAATAAATCAATACACTCTTCTAAATAGTGTTTTTCTAGTGCCTTAGTGAAATTTGACCACTTTTTATTTCGAAAGGAATAACATTTCAGATTTTAATACCAACAAACTGTAAAAACCGTTCACCATATACGTTCTTAGTTCATGGAATATTTCATTTACCAAAGGTTAAATGTCCAGTAGAACAAGAAGGGGTGGAAAACATCGACACATGAAAAGGGTGGTTGTAATTAATAACTGTGTGTACGCATCTGGCTAGTTTTAATTTCCATAGATTGTAGAAGGGCAAAATAAGTAATCTGGAAAACAAAGGTTTTCTGGGGTCGTTATAATTGGAATGAGTAATTGATTTGACTGTTTGAAAAATTCTATCAGTGCCTGCGATTTTTTTAACACAAATGGGTCATCAATCTTTAGACACTTTAGATGGGTCTAACTAAACAAGCCGAACTGCTTTTGCCTCGTTCCACTTTCTGTCACAATGAATCGGAAGGGCATGTCGACTTTATGTGTTTTGGCATAAAAAAAACATGCTGAGCCCATTTTTGTTGTTTTTGCTAATATGCTGTGCTGTTTCAACTCTAGTTTACGACACATTTCCTTGGCTTGCGTTTTTACTCTATTTAGACGAATGTCAGTACAACATTTGTAAACAGAGCCAATAACTGTGACCGCCTTTTCAAGGTACATGCAATTAGGAAGAATAGCGGAACCACCCAAACAGAGCGCACCATTGAAAGAGGCTCGGGTGCGGACCTCTCTTGGTCGACACCGAACTTCAGACCTAGGTCGAGGGTGTTGTGAGCGTGTTGTGTGTTGTGTCTGTCTCTGTGTCGCCGTTCTGTTCTCGCGCTATAACTATCGTCATGTCATACCAACTACCCAAGCTGCCACACTCCTCATCGCTGAAGTCGTCTATAGAGACCCCGGTCTAGGGGTTCCTCCCACGCCATCCTTCTCTATGCTTTTGTGACTAAATACGTTTCTCTCTCTCTCGTTTCGGCAGTACAGGGAACCATACATCTTCATTGCTGTTTTCTAATAGACAGTGCTCCGCATCTTTAACAAGTCTTAATAAAGCTAACCTGTCACGTCTTAAAAATACACACTCGAACTTATCCACCTTCATAGTATGAACGTAAATAGTGATGTCTGCAGTTGTGCACCACTCAGCTGCAGGTAGCAGAGTGGCCGCGCCACCAGTCAGCATCGATACTTTCTGCAAGACTTTCAGGCGCGAAACATTCACTTACTCGTTGAGATGCGTGCCTACAAACTCGTAACTATACTCTTTCAGAAGTTCCCTTCAGCCCTGAAGGCTACAAGGTCCCCAGCCAATAGTGCGATATTTGGAGATGCAGCGTTGTTCGTCTGGCAACACAGCCCAAGCCCTGGCCTTTGCCCGTTAGGCGCTTATCAGACACGGCTACGTAAGCAGCATATCTCACTAATAACGACCAAACTTACCTTATGCTTCAACCTTGGAGCAAGATTAAAGAAATTTCAGGATTTATTTGTTGCTGTCAGTGCTGTGGACGTTTAGTAGAAGCAAGTTCGGATCGAAGCGGGCGGTCACTTCTGCGCGGGGGCTGCCATGTTGATTTGTAACCAAAGTTTCTGCCGGTAACCGACACAAATAATTAAATACGTGCCAAATAAATGCAACGAAGAAAAACTTTGACAGATCCCACGTACCCGAGAATCGACGTTATGCGAAGCATGAGGAGGAAAAATGACCGTGTTGCAATTTTTTTAATGACATGTTATGAAATGACGCTAAGTATATGTACAAATGTTGCACGCACAGACATATGTTGAAGAGTTGCAGATGTTTATATAACCGTTTGTTTGCAATTGCGCAACGAAGCCAACTAAAACATGCGTATTAGCAGTCCCAGAAGCTGATATATGAAGCCCGGATGCTCGCGAGGATGCTGGCCCTGGACACTGCCACCTACATAAATCAGCTTCAGCGCATGGGAGCCAACCACCATTGACGTTAACCCGACATGACGGCTGTATCAAAGGAGTACATATGTAATATTAATCAAATTGGGTATGCCGCGCTGCACCCACTATTGACGTTTCATGATGCTTAGCGTCTACTTGAAAAGTAGTTCCGAGACCTGGCGTAGCTCTGCGGTAGAATGCTTCATTGACACGAATAATGCTTGGGTTCGATTCCAGCTGGGACCATGACATTTATTCTTTGCATTTGTCGGGTCGACGCTACTGATGTCGGGTATTTCTTATCGCTCGCACGTTAAGATGGCTCATGTGTGTTCTCGTCGTTCCTGGGTAGACACTAAGTGTGAATGACCTGTGACACATATCCGCATACCAGCGGCACATACCCGCCTGTGGTATGTGCCACTGTCCGGCGGGAAGTGTTTGATGACATGCGCGACGGGATTGTGACATTATTATTATCTTGACTAGCGCGTCATATTTGTAACCATCTTACCCTCCCATGCTATTTTGGGTTCATGCCAAGTTAAGGGTGTGACCACGAGAGCACGCAAACGTAAGCGGCTAGATAGACAGATAGATAGATAGATAGATAGATAGATAGATAGATAGATAAATAGATACGCTCAAAGTCGCTCAAGTTCACTAAGAAATACTTCGCATTTAAAACATGACGTGCATTGATTTGGCGCAACACACACCGGCGTGGTTTCTCCTGCGCGCGCGCTTATCAATTCGGGAGAGGACCAAGGTCCCTTCGCAAGCTGCCACGAGCGCGTGTGTATGCTAGTTTTGTGCGTGCTTTCTGCTTGAGGTGTGGGCTGCAAGTTTTGAGCTGCTTGCCATTCCTAACGTGACTTTGCGGTTTGTTGCTGTTGCTGAAACAATGCACAATAAACGCTCAACTACCTCTATAAGGACACGTTTCACTTTCGTGTTATACCGATTCCTACAAAAAAGAGATCAGGCACGTTTTTTTAACCGCTACTATAACTAGTAGCGGCACATATAGCGCAGCTGAACAGGCTATTAAATGGCCCCTAAACCACCTTCGATCTGTTTCGAAGGTGGTTTAGTCGGATCGTGTGCTGAAAACAGTCGGATCGTGTGCTGATCCGACTGTAGGCCAGCACGATCAAAGATGGAAATCCTGCCATGCGTACATTTATACCACGCTGTATTACTAATTTGTGTGGTGAAGTTGGTATACGAGACGTGTGTGTCTATAAAACAAAATATTTTATTAGCATTTCCAAGCAGAGGAAGCTATTTTGATTTTATTTCTAAGCAGAGACGTCACCCAATGATGGAACACGTGCTTGCGACGCGAATGGTCTGGGTTCGATCATCACTGAGACCCGGTATTTTTTTTTAATGCGAATGCGTTTCTCAGTCGGGCTTTGCCCTGTTGACACCCTTTCGCAGCCCTCTCCCATAGCAACAGCTGTGGGCGCGCGCGCTTATCCTCGCCCCTGGCAACCGTATACAGTTGAGCGTGACGTGCCACCGCCTCAATGCGGTGCGTTTGAAACGAGTTTGTAGCGTTTGTGTTGCCAGCGTTTGGGTTGATAAGACGCTGACATTAGCCCCGTGTACATGGACGCGACGGGGGCGGGCTGAGTTGACTGGCGGGTTCAGCTTACCTCGACGCGCCCGAGTTTATATGAACTCGCACGGACGAGTTGAGATGAGCGGTGATCGCACGACCCTTTGCGTCGAGGCGAGCCGAAAGCCTGTCTTCCGGTACCGGTTTCCGCTCCTCCAAGCCTGCGCTTTCGCCGCTGTGGGCTGCCATTGTTTACGCAGTTGTCGCTCCACCACCGCGATGGCTGTCTTGGTATATATAAGTATTGGATTAGTGCATTTGCCATAGGTCTTCATTGTAATCAGAGACGGGAATATTGACAGTACAACCATGTGCATGGTCAATTCATGACCTACATTTATCCTGCGTAGCATTCCTTGCCGAGTACCCCAGCACCTTAGACTGTGGAATGCCCTGCCTTCAAACAAAAATGCGTGACGGGCGGAGTAACACATTTATTTGTTATAACCGAAATGGAGATAATTGGTCAAACAGAATTTTATTGCCATAAGAGCGCAAATTCCCTTAATTGGTCATACGTCATTATCAATAAAAAACAAGAATAACCAAAATTTAAAAATATCACCAGAACGAAGTTACGAAATAAATACATGGCTCATTCCACGCTAAACGTTCCAGGCAGTACGCTCGACCATCTCCGATAAGAATATAAAAATTCATGGTCGATCGTTTGACTACACTAATCGCTTCCATTTTTGTTTTGAGACCAGTTTTCGGAGGAAATTTTTCTAACTCTCAGAGCAATTCAAATATCGTGGCACCGCCCAATAACTAGGTTGTGAAAAAAACTCGTGGGTAGGAAGAACACAGCGTTTCCTTGGCACAACGCGTTCACAGCTACTAGGTTGTCTCAAGATGTTCTTTGAGGGGAAGCAATGCGTTGTTCTTGGGCGATATTTAAACATTTTTTACAGCTCTTACAACTTTTTATGAGATAATGCAGCTGCATAATTTGTTTCTATTACTGGCGGTAAGCGCAGTAAAATGGAGCACGAATCAACAAGCCGGCTTTGGTGCATTTAGGAGGCTGCCGAGGAATCCTCGGTGCAGTGAAGTGCGCTTACGGCCCGCCGTTGACAGCCTTGGGAGCAGCTCAATATAAATAATATTTTCTCACGTAAAACAAAGATTCGTATTAAACTTACAGAAATAAATATCGTTTCTGCACCCTTTGAAATGATCAAAAGTGTATATTTTTATATGAAGTGCCACACAGACCGATAAGTGCCTGAACATGAGCAATATTGCAAAATTTTCAAAGTTCATGTGCCAGCGCTTCCAAACTACTGTCTTCGCGACTCGTGTTTTTCCCCACTTACCATCAACAATGAAAGCAAGCTATGTGGCTGCGTTGTCTCTGGAAAAGTTGAAAAGCTGTAAAAATTTCTGACTTTGGTCAAGAACACTGCATTGCTTCCCCGCAAAGCACATTAACATACACTAGTGGTGAATGCGTTTTAACAAGGAAATGCGGTTCTTTTCCTACCGACTGGAATCGTTTTACCGTGCAGCGTATAATATTTCAATTTTTCGAAGTTTCGTCGCAACCTAACTGCCACCATATTTAGCTAGCAACTTCGTTATTTCATCATCTGTCCACATGGTGCGTGGAGCCCGCGAGGATGTCATCGTGCCTAGCGCGCGCGTACCGGCCGACAGAGAAAAAGCAACGTCGGAGTGATGGGGAAGCGGAGACCGCGACGGGCGGGAGAGGTCAGGAGCCGTCAACTCAGCGCGACCGGTTATACATGCCCTTTCTGAGCGCGGCGAGTTCGGTGAACCTACCCCCTGTCTCCGGGTCGACGGGACTCGCCGCGACGACTCTCCGCCCCGACGCGTCCGCTTATACATGGGGAGGGCGAGTCCAGAAAACCTGTTTATTTCGACTCAATGCGCCCTCGTCGGGTCAATGTAAACGGGCCTATTATGGCTGTCAGGTACAATGACAGGTGCTGTGCTTCGCCGCTCCTCTCGTCATTCGCTCTCTCTTCTCCCTGTGCCCCAATCCTGCGTTTGATAGAGTGAAGTGCGCGCCTCGCTCTCGACCGTTCGCTGGCTGGGCGCCTCTCAAGGCGATGGCAGAAGTCGGAGAAGGCGAATGTCTGACGGCAACGGTACCCCTTGCAAGAAGTGTAACACAACCTGAGCATTACACCTCTCGCTGGGAGTGGCATCACTGCAGTAGCTTCAACGTCATAATCAACCAGATGAGAAGAAGCGGAAGAGAAGGCTGCGAAGAGAAGAGCGCGTGATGCCGAACGCAAGCGAGCGAACCGAGCTGCTGATAGCGGACTCCGTGATTAGCAAAGAACGCGTGATGCCAAACGCAAGCTAGCGAAGTCGGCTGCCGACACCGAATTCCGCGCTCGAAGCCGCTGCGAAACGCCAACACCGAGCCGAGGACGCTGACGTTCGTGTTCGATACGTGGCGGTGAAACGTCGATGGCGAGCCGCCGATCCTCGAGTAAAGCGGCGCGAGGACGAGTCCAAGCGGCAACGACGACAGGCTCATGCCGCTGTCGCCCGCGCTCTCGATCGCGGCACGCTATAGCGGCTGCGCGCACTCAGAACTTTACGCAGCCGCACACCCACTTCTAGCGTGACTTTGAGGACCACAGCTTTCACAACTGTGAGGTTCACGATAGGCTGTGATTTCACAATAATCTGAGCGTCATAGGGAACACCAACAATGACTCGAGTCGTTTAAGCGCGCTTCGGGTTCTGTGGAACGAGTTTGGAAGAGAATGCCCCGACTCGTCTCGTCATTAATTTACAATATTAAAATTACTACGCCATGGAATATCGACGCAAGATATACATTCGCATTTTCTCGCGATTCCCTTCGGGGAGGTGGGGGCATTTTATTATTTATTTTATTTGCACCATTCTTCATTTCTCAGTCATGCACAAGATGATAATTCTTTGCTTTTGACCAATGCCGTGGACAGTGACACCGATAACAACACCAGAATTTCTGCGAAACAAGTTCTTCAACGCTGTCACGTAAAAAGGTACGACTTCCGGGTAGTGTGCTCACCCTCCTTGCTGTCCTTCATCGTATTTCCCGCGACCACGCGTTTGCATTTGCACTAGCCACGTGCATACCGCACGTGCATCCCCATTGACGATGGCATTAGCGCGGGGTGCTTAACGAACATACCAGGACATTGCAGAACATGCCAACCCACATTGTGGAAATGATCTGGGGAAGGCGATGGCGACGCCTCCTCATTCCGAACGGAGGCGCGCTGGCATGGCGTGAACCCGTACGGGCCCATCATGCTGACGATTTTCTGAAGGCATGCACACAGCGTGCATAATGACATGATTATATAAAAAAGAATTCGATTGAGCATGGGTGGCACGTTTTTCAGCCTGTAGCCGCTCCTACACAGAAACCATTCGACTCACGCTCCACACGGGTCCCGAGGGACCGCACTGTCGCCACTACCAAGCAATAATTGCGGCACACCGCGGTTAGTCTTTTACTTTACCACGAATATAGAACCAGTGTGCTAAGCACATCACTTCACCAGGAAAGCTATTCTCAATGTGCCCATGGAATGGACTCTACTTTTCAGCCGCCGCTTATTGAGGTCAGCCTACAGCCCGCTTGGTCTTTTCGGTTCTTACTCTTCAACTTTACGTCACGAAGTTTTCACAACTATCTACTCACAATATAGAAACATAATACGCTTCGATCACAGAAGGGGAAAAATAGGACAGAGCACGCTTGGCATTCATAACCCAACCTCCGCTGAGCCGCTGCTCGGTCTCCTGACACAATTTCCGTCATGATTTTGTTCCTTCTTTCTTGGCTAGATCGTGGGAAAAGAGCGACTATTCGCGCCTAGTGTTCAAAAACCAGCCTCATCAGACATCACTCCCCTCTCGGGCACCATGCTCCAGTCACAGTTCCGAGCATATTCCTATTATTGCGATAGCAATTATATGCACAGTCTCGTCTGTTTTTTTTTTTTGCCGTCGCCGTTATTCACCGTATATGTACCAGTATATATATATATATATATATATATATATATATATATATATATATATATATATATATATATATATATATATATAAAGGGAAAGAGATGTATACCTAAGGGCTCGTTTTTTCCGTGTTCTAACACAATATTAATGAGATCTAACAGACAGTAATGCCAAGGAATGTACAGGGGAAGTTATTAGAACCAATGGAATGTAAATAAGAAGAAAGAAAGAAAAGTGGATGAAAAAATAACCAGCCGTGAGCAGGAATCGAACCTACGTCCTTCGAATAACGCGTTCGATGCTCTAACAACTGAGCTATCACAGCGGCGTTCCCTCCATCCACTTTTTTGGGTTTATATGTGAATTTAGAAGTAGGAGTGACAGTCAGCGCCATCTATAAGCCAAACGACGAGTGTGAAAACACTCTTATGCGCATGTTTGGCGTCACGTAGCACGTGAACTTATTATGAGCGGGCAGCTGATTAATTGTCCCTCTTATACAACCTAAACACACCAAGTCTGCCAGTACGAGACCCTCGTTCAATGAAATAAGGGAACGAGGTGTATACCTAAGGGCTCGTTTTTTCCGTGTTTTAACACAATATTAATGAGATCTAACAGACAGTAATGCCAAGGAATGTACAGGGGAAGTTATTAGAACCAATAGATTGTAAATAAGAAGAAAGAAACTTTTCTTTCTTTCTTCTTATTTACATTCCATTGGTTCTAATAACTTCCCCTGTACCTTCCTTGGCATTACTGTCTGTTAGATCTCAATAATATATATATATATATATATATATATATATATATATAAGGGAAAGAAGTGTATACCTAAGGGCTCGTTTTTTCGTGTTTTTAACACAATATTAATGAGATCTAACAGACAGTAATGCCAAGGAGTGTACAGGGGAAGTTATTAGAACCAATGAAATGTAAATAAGGAGAAAGAAGAAAGAAAAGTGGATGAAAAAATAACCAGCCGTGAGCAGGAATCGAACCTACGACCTTCGAATAACGCGTTCGATGCTCTAACCACTGAGCCATCACAGCGGCCTATATATATATATATATATATATATATATATATATATATATATATATATATATATATATATATATATATATATATATATATATATATATATATATATATATATATATTGTGATGTAACGGTGAAGGCAACCTTTATTAGGCCCGGAAGACACGATGAAGCGACCACGCCCAAGGCACAGAACTCAGACAAGCTAAGTCCCCACAGCAGAAGAAGATGACGACCACTCTTGATGATGAATATGTGTAAAGATAGATGATGTGCTTAATGAATGCCTACACTAACTTCCCCCCCCACGTGAAAGCGGTCATCCTGACCGCAGTTCCTGGCCGCATTTTAAAGCGAAGATGAACGCCGTATGAAAGGCTTCATGCGGGATACGTGGACTATTTCTGCTGCCCTGTAGCGGCGGTCCGTCGGAAGAAGAACGGGTGCCACGCGATAATTCACAGGAGACGTTTGCTCCAAGACAGTGTAGGGGCCAATAAAACGTAATTGAAACTTCTCGCACAGTCCGGGAGTGCGAATGGGTGTAAGAAGGAGGACTTCGTCGCCAGGGCTGAAAGACACGGCACGATGAGAGGCATCATATTCAAGCTTGCGATCCTGTTGCTTGGCTTCAGTGTTGACGCGAGCCAGCTGGCGGCAATGAAGTAGACGAGACACGTATTCTTCACTTGAAGATGAACATGGTTTGACAGGCGCAGAGAAGAACGAAACATCGAGGAAAGAAGAGGGGAAGCGACCGTGGACGAGGTAGAACGGCGAGTAACCGGTTGTGCGCTGTACAGAGGTATTATAGGCAAAAGTGACAAATGGCAAAATGGTGTCCCAGTTTCTGTGGTCGGGTTCGATATACATCGCAATCATATCTGACAGTGTACGATGGAAGCGCTCAGTCAGGCTGTTCGTCTGAGGATGGTAACTGGAGCTTGTTTTGTGTATAGTGCCGGCTGCCTTGAGCACTTCTTCGACGAGTGTTGAAAGAAATACTCTTCCACGGTCGCTCAGGATTACACGAGGAGCTCCGTGTCGAAGGATTATTGCTCGAAGGATGAAGTCGGCCACTTCCGAAGCTGACGCAGAAGGCACGGGAGCTGTTTCGGCTTAGCGGGTCAGGTGGTCGACAGCTGTAACTATCCAACGATTGCCCGTGACAGTCATAGGGAGCGGACCATACAGGTCAATGCCAACTACCTCGAATGGTTGCAGGGGACACGGGAGCGGTTGTAATTGTCCACTTCGAGTTGATGTAGGTAGCTTGCGACGCTGACAAAGGGCGCATGAGGCAACGTACTTCGCGACACAGGTGGACAAGCCCGGCCAGTAGTAGTGACATCTTATGCGGTCATACGTTTTCTGGAAGCCCATGTGTCCAGCAGACATGTCGTCGTGATATGTCTTGAGGACTTGAGCCCGAAGAGAGCGAGGTAGAACGGGCACCCAGCGTTGGCCATCAGGGTGGTAGATATGACGGTACAGGACGTGGTTGTTGAGCTTGAATTGCGTGAGCTGTCGGCGAAGACGGGCGTTAGGAGGCCGGCAAGTCCCGTCAAGACGGTCCATGATGCGGCGACAGTAAGGGTCAGCACGTTGGTGAGATAAGAACAAACCACACTCGCTCGGAGAAGTTGGGTCCAAAGTAGTTAATGACGAAACATGTAGGGAAGAGACGGCCGAAAGCTTCTCGTGTGCGGCAGTGGCGGGTTTGTTAAGCGGGTCCGAAGATAGCGGGCAACGCGAAAGGGCGTCGGCGTCTTGATGCTTGTTTCCCGACTTGTATGTGATAGTGAAGTCGTATTCTTGTAAGCGAAGAATCCAGCGACCAAGGCGGCCGGACAAGTTCTTGATTGTCGAGAGCCAGCACAAGGCGTGATGGTCCGTAACCACAGTAAAGGGGCGGCCGTGGAGATAAGGTCGAAACTTTTGTATCGACCATACGACCGCTAGCCACTCCTGTTCGGTGATGGTATAATTCTTTTCAGCAGGGGTCAGTGCACAGCTCGCGTATGCGACGACTTTGTCACGTGAAGATTTGTCTCGCTGTAGGAGAATTCCACCAATGCCTCGACCACTAGCGTCTGTATGCAGGAGCGTAGGCGCGGTTTCGTCGAAATGGCAGAGGACTGGTTCGGATGTGAGTGCACACTTCAGTTGGGCAAACGCCGCTTCACATTCAGGAGACCACACAAAGGTGACGCCTGATCCGAGCAACTTGTGCAGTGGTGAAGCTATTGAGGCGAAGTCTCGAATGAATCGGCGAAAATAAGAAGCGAGGCCGAGGAAACTGCGCAAATCTTTGGCTTTTTCAGGACGCGGGAAGTGTTGGACAGCGGAAATCTTGTCAGGATCGGGACGAATACCGTCCTTGCTTACGATGTGGCCTAACACTTTAATCGTCTTGCTCGCAAAACGGCACTTCTTGGTGTTCAGCTGAAGGCCTGCGTTTGCAAGGCACGTAAGAACTTCGTCCAGTCGTTGCAAGTGCTGAGGGAAGGTTGACGAGAAAATAACGATATCGTCTAAATAGCACAAGCAAGTCTTCCACTTCAAGCCTCGTAAAACTGTGTCGATCATCCGCTCGAATGTTGCTGGAGCATTGCAAAGGCCGAATGGCATGACGTTGAATTCATACAGCCCATCTGGTGTTGAGAACGCTGTCTTTTCTTTGTCATCCTCGTGCATGGGTATTTGCCAGTAACCTGAACGCAGGTCTAGGCTTGAAAAGTACTCAGCACCTTGCAGTGAATCCAAAGCATCGTCTATGCGCGGCATGGGGTAAACATCCTTGTGGGTAATCTTATTAAGTGCTCTGTAGTCAACGCAAAACCGCACGGAGCCATCTTTTTTTCCTTACTAAAACAACAGGGGATGACCAAGGACTCGCTGAGGGACGTATAATGTTCCGTTGCAGCATATCGGCTACATTTTGTTCAATGATTTCACGCTCGGATGAAGAGACGCGATATGGTCGACGGCGTACAATGGAAGTGCCATCGGTCTGGATACGATGCCTAATAATGGACGTCTGTCCCAGAGATGAGGAATGGGCATCAAACAATCTCCTATGCTTTTGTAGCAATGCAAGCAACTCATCTGTCTGTGAAGAGGTCAGTTCTGGACTAATAGTCGCAGCAAGAACAGAAACGCTTGATGAACGTCCAATAGAAGGAAGGTTAGAACACGCTGGCATAAGCGAGACAACAGAGACAGGTTGAGATTCAGAAACGCAAGCCATTGTGGTGCCTTTAGGAATGAGAATTTTCTCAGAAGTCTGGTTCGTAGCGTAGAGAAGTCCGGAGCCATTGTGGAATCGCGCTAGACCTGAAGCAAAGGCTATACCTCTTGCGAGACAGCGTGCAGATGGTTGGACAAACACGTCGCCAGAGTCGATCACATTAGAAGTGATGGCAACTATCCGCTGATGACCAGGTGGTAGCTCGGTCTCTTCAGCAGCGAGCAAGCGAACGGGTTTGTCATCCGCATACAGGGCATAGTCAGTTTCCATCATATGAACAACATTTTCTTTACAGCAGATGGAAGCGTTCGCCGTAGACAGAAAATCCCAGCCTTATATAATCTGGTGGGCACACGAATTCAGCACAGCAAATTGTACAAAATGAAGAATACCAGCTATAAAAACACGAGCGGTGCACATAGCGGCAGGTCTAATGGCGTCCCCTTGAGCAGCCTGCAGTGTAGGTCCATCATAAGGGGTGGTGACTTTCCGTAGACGTGAGCACAAAGAACGATGAATCACAGACAAAGAGGCACCAGTGTCTATTAAAGCGTCCACGTACACACCTTCTATTAAAACAGCTATCGTATTATATGGACGCACTGGAGGAATTTCTGTCTTTTCGTTCGATGCAGCTTTTCCTCCAAAAGCTGCAGAGGTTAGTTTTCCGGGCGTTGGTTGTTGAATTGCGAAACAGGTCGCAATGGAGACGTGGAACGGCGGAGGGGTGAGGGTGAGCGGCGTCTAGTAGAGCGGTAGGAACTGGTTGGCTCAGATGTCGAAGTTGGAGACGGTGAGCGGCGTAGCGGCGGATCATAAGGACGACGGTGGAAAGCGTACCAGTTTGTCCCATCATCCCGTCCGTAGGTGTCGAGTCCACGACGCTCGTCCTGCTGACGCTTCCGACAGACGCGTGCAATGTGGCCCCGATAGCCGCAGTAATAACAGATCAGACGATGCGGCCGACACGGTGGGTGAAAGGGCTGGCTAGTCACACTCGGAGTTAACGAAGCCAGCGGGACAGGCGTCGAGTGTGCGGGCATCGGTTGTACCACGGGTGGTGAGCCAGCGAGGACTTGTGCGTACGTCGGCTGGAGTCGAGGTACTGGAGAGTCTACAAACGCTGGCCTGGTCATGGACGCCAACTCCTCTTTGATAACATCCCGCAAAACATTGTTGGAGGGGGGAGGTGGACTCGGTGTCATTGAGAGGCCGAAAGATTGCAGCTCTTCCAGTATAAGCGCCCGGATCATGGCACGCAATGAGGCATCAGTCGTGGTAGTGTTTTCAGAGCTGTCCGGCGGTAACCGTTGGGATTCAAGTTCCTCCAGGCGTTGGCACGTGGCAACAACGTCAGCGACCGTAGTCGGGTTTTGAATGACCAAGGCATTGAACGCGACCGTGCCTATCCCTTTCAGTAGATGACGAACTCTCTCTGATTCAGACATGGACGTGCTGAAACGGTGACAGAGAGCAAGCACATCCTCTATGTACGATGTGTAGGACTCACCGCATTGTTGCTTGCGAGAATCCAGTGCCTTCTTCGCGAGAGCTGAACGAACCGCCGGGGTGCCGAAAATTTGGCGAAGCTGTTGCTTGAAACGTGTCCAGTCCGTAATGTCCGTTTCATGATTGAAAAACCATGTTTTCGCTACGCCCGTGAGGTAGAAAGAAACACGGCGAAGCTTGGTAGGATCATCCCAGTTGTTAGTGGAACTCGCTCGATTGAACTGGTCCAACCAATCTTCCACATCTTCACCTCGAAGTCCGGCGAACGTGGGCGGCTCACGCTGGTGCGCGGTGATAATCCACGATGGATAGGCCGTGGTAGCCGGGGCCGTGGAGGTAGACGCAGAAGCGCCGGTTGGCTCGTCCTGAGGCATGTTACCGGACACCTGGTACAAACGACGACCTGAGCGCAGCTCCAGGAGGCAGATCGGGCTGGGAGAGGACGGAAGATCGTATAGCACGCTCCACCACTTGTGATGTAACGGTGAAGGCAACCTTTATTAGGCCCGGAAGACACGATGAAGCGACCTACGCCCAAGGCACAGAACTCAGACAAGCTAAGTCCCCACAGCAGAAGAAGATGACGACCACTCTTGATGATGAATATGTGTAAAGATAGATGATGTGCTTAATGAATGCCTACAATATATATATATATATATATATATATATATATATATATATAGTGGTTGAGTGGCCGTAGCGTTGCATATAGTCTAGTAGATCCTCCGTGAGCGGTCACAACGTGGTTTATTTCGACGTTTCGGCCTAGAGTCTGGCCTTCATCGGGGATAAAGATAGAGTTTGTCGGTGCTCAGCTTTATACAATCTCAAATCAGAGGGCAAGAAAAGAGGGAAAAAAGGAAAGAAAAAAGAAAAGGAAAGAAAAAAAAGAAAAAAGAGAAAAATAATATACGGTGGACGCCCCTCGGGTGCCCCCCTTCCACTTTTTCTTCCACTCCCCCCCATCTCTCTCCCCCCTCTCCCCTTCACCTTTCTGATGTCAGCGGTCTGTGTATGTTTCCGTTGACTAGCGCATTCCTCCCGATCAGACGGCCCCTCCTGGCACTGGCGGTTCGGTGTGGGGCAAAAAAGAGCTTTTCAGGAAGTCCTAAGCCTTTAACTACTCGGGGTCCCGTAAACAATTCGTCGTAGAAGGACGGGGGCCGCGTATTGTGGCAGAGGCTGGTCAGCGGGCATTTTAGGAAGTTCTAAGCCTTTAACTACTCCGCGCCCTGTCAACATTTCGTCGTAAAAATAGGGGTGCCCCGTATTCCGGTAGGCTGTGCAAGCGCGTGCAATGCGAATTCCTTGCCCGCTTCTAAATTACACGTGTCGTGGGGGCCTCCCGGCTGTGCGCATGGTTGCTGTTGGGCATGTCGTGCATGGCACAATTGATTGGGTAGTAAAATAAAACAGAAAACAGACGACAGCTGCACTTAGGAAGAGTAGTTACACTTGGAATTGTTTTGGGTTGTCCAGTGCCCTTCGCAGCTGCAGTGCCGTGAACTCAGTTACTATTTTCATTGTTGCCGTTATTGTTTTCTAATGCTTTAATTGCTGCAAGTGTACCAGGATTCTCATTTATTCCTCTATCGAGGGTGTTAAATCGGTGGATAAGGTATGACTCTCGTTGTTCACGTTCTCGATTTGATTTAAATCCTGTCTCTAAGAGCGTTACTGATAGTTTGTCGAATTCATGGTCGGGAAGATTGAGATGTTTTGATAGAGGTAGACTTGGGGCTGATTTCGCATGGGCTCTGTGATTATTGAAGCGAATCCTAAATGGTGTTTCTGTTTGTCCGATGTACTGCATACCACACACGTTGCATTCGAGTAGGTACACCACTTTAGAGGAATCGCATGTTAGGTTTCCTCGTATGTTAATCGAAAACTTGGATTGCGTGCTGGTTGCTTTGTCTGTTTCTCGCATCGCCTTACATACAAGACATCGTGGCTTTAAGCAAGGGCGGCATGAATTATTGGGGGGTGATGTGTTAATTTGGGAGTGGACACGGGTGTCTTTGAGGTTACGTGGTCGTCGGTAAACGACGCCTGGAGCGGATGGGAATGCGCGTTTCAGACGTTCACTTTGTTCCAGAATGTTGTAATGTCGTTTAAGGATTTTGTTTACAGTGGGGAAGTTTGTGCTGTAAGTCAAGCAGAAGTTTGTTCGTTGTGGGTCTTCTCGTGGTGGTCGCTTCATAAGTAAGTCTTCACGCTTTAGTTTTCTCGCTTTTTGAACAGCGTCATTAATTACATGTGGGGGGTATTTTTGTTGCTAGAGCATAAATTTTAGCCTCTATGAGCTCGTGTCAAAGTCAGCGTCTCTAGAGCAGATTCGCTTAAACCGGTGAGCCTGGCTGTATGGGATACTGTTTTTACAGTGGCGTGGGTGATCGCTTTGGTAATGAAGGTATTGTTGTCGATCCGTTGGTTTGCGATATAGGGTTGTAGAGAGCTTCTCTTCTTCTATCGTTATGGTAACATCAAGAAAATTTACGGTAACTTGCGAGTATGTGTGTATGAAGTGTATGTTCGGATGTACAGCATTGTAAGTGTCTATAAAGCTGAGAAGTTCGTCCTCGCTGTGGGTCCAAATAAGAAAGATGTCATGTATGTATCTTCTGTATAACATTGGTTTCAAGGAACTTTGTGCAAGAAATTCAGATTCTAGCTTTCCCATAAATATGTTGACATAATTAGGTGCCATTTTGGTGCCCATAGCGGTCCCGCTGATTTGTCGAAAATACTCTTGGTTAAACTCGAATGAATTTAATTCGAGGACCATCCTCGTCAGTGTTGCAATGGCAGAGAAATCTGGGGTGTTAGATTGTCTATGGTTTGTGTACATGTTTTGTAATGCAGCTATGCCGTCATCGTGAGGAATATTTGTATATAATGAAGAGACATCAAGAGTAACCAAGTACGAGTTTTTCGGCACACAGATACCCGCAATGTCTCGAAGAAAATGTGTGGTGTCTTTTATGTACGACGCGAGGGTGCATGGAATGTAGCTTATTAGTTTGTCCACGTACCCTGATATGGGTTCAGTTATTGTACCGATGCCTGATATGATTGGTCGACCTGGGTTACCGGGTTTATGAATTTTTGGGAGGATGTAGAAGCGACCTGGACGAGGGTATGCTGCTTGCATCAGTTTGTGGTCAGTGTTGGTTATCTTTTCTGCGTCCAACAGTTTCTTTAGTTCTGTTGATACGATACGTTTGTATTCGTCTGTCGGATCACCTGGGAGGCGTTCGTAAAATCTTGAGTCGTCTAGTTGGCGGTATGCTTCTTGTAAGTAGTTGGTTGTATTAAGGACTACAATTGCTCCTCCTTTGTCAGCGGGTTTTATTGTTATGTCTGTCCTAGATGCCAAATTTTTCATACTTATTTTTTCAGATTTGGTCAAGTTTTCTCGGTTTCCTTTCTGTCTGTGGTATTCGTGTACTATATCTTTCTGTACTGCGGTGATATAAAGGTCCAAGCACTTGTCTCGATTACTGTTCGGTGTCCAATCATTTGATTTACGACGGTGAATTGTTTCGTGGTTAGAAGGCCTGTCCAAGAAATATTCGCGCAACCTTAAGCTTCGAGCGAAGTTGTCGAGGTCTCGGAGCAAGTGGAATTCATCGAAAAATTTTGTGGTCGGGCAGAAGCTTAGTCCCTTAGATAGCAGTTTTACTTCGTCAGGTGACAAGCTCGTGTCCGATAAGTTTACAACCACAGTGTCACACGGTGTGTTCCTAGATGGGGGCTCGTTTGTACCATTAGTGTTTTCCTGGGTGGTGGTATTGTAATGATAAGGCACTGTATCAGGGAACGCGGGTGTGGGCACATGGTCTCTTTCGAGTTTATGAATTTTTGTGGTCATGATGGCTTGGTATTTATTCTGCTCAAATTCTGTTAATCGCGTGATTTCTTCGTTCGATAAAGTGTTGTGGTGGAGAATGGTGTTGGTCATAGCGACCAGTTTCTTTACCTGCTTGTCACTATGATTAAGAGCAATTTCTGTTAATTTAGGAGATGCCTCAAGGAGGACGTTTTTCCATGTTATTTGGTCGTGTTTATCTAGATTTGTAGCGGCTGGTGTGAGGGAGAGTGTCATATCCATGGAGGCTGTTCTAGCACGAAGGTACACTTGCAATGTTGATTTATGCATTTCATGTCTAATTCGTTTGTCAGCAAGTTTTCGTACTTTAAGGAAAGTGGCACTGCAACTGGGAAGTGATGAGCTGGACTTACATTTCAGAAGTCAATCTTCTTTTGGGTGCGGGGATGGCACTGATGAGGTGCGCAGGTTGTAGTTATGTCCGGCAGGCCTTCGTCGTTGTGGGGAGAATTTCAGCGTTGGGCTCCCGGCGAACGTGTTCGTTGGCAGTTCCGGGGTCCGCAATAGGGGGACGCGGTTCCGTAGTTCAGCAGGCTTCCCTTTGAGGAGTGGTGTAGTGGTGCTGTCGTGTAGTGCTTTTGGTCTCGACATCCGCAATAGAGGGACGCGTGTTGGCTGTTCTGCAGACTTCCCCCCTAGTAGTGGTGCGCTGTTGATATTGGTGAGGGGGTGCTTGAGGCTCGCGGGAGTCACAGTTTCGCTGATCGTCGGGAACTCATCTGTGGTGTTGGGTGGGTGTGGGGCTCCTGGTGTATGTTGATATGCAGAAGTCTTCTCGTGGGTGTCTTGTTGTGTTGAACGTATATTCACGGGAGCTGCTGGTTGAGTCGACCACCCCGTTGTAGCTTCAAGATCTCCACGACCGAGTGCTTTCTTGAGGGTTTCGGCAATCAAAGCGACACCCATAAAACTCGGATGAAGCCCATCCGCAGCAAGAAAGCGTCTTGGTGGCAACTGCTCGAATTGGTAGTCAATGTATGACACCTTGCTTGGTCTTCGGCAGTAGGCCTTGACTGTCTCGTTGAATTGACGGGCGTCCCGGTTAAAGCGGTGCACGAATTGTTCGTTCGATCGTTGCAGGTGTAGGTTGAGGTACCGGGGCAGCACGCATAAACAACGAGCCTTTTTTAATACTTACGGCAGTCCACTGGTCCCACGACACAACATAGAGGCTTGGACTTTCTGTTCTGACATGGAAGCGGCCCGCAACGTGCTAAAGCATGTTCCGAAGGTCCTAATAAAGTTCATTGATCTATCCATTCATGGTTGTGATATTGTCAGAGGCCTCTGCCCATAGGCCCAGAACAAGCCAAGTTTACGGGAGAAGTCGATCAGTGTAGCCGGAGCTGATTACAGGAGTGCTGATGTACAGTATTTAAACGTTGAAGGTAGCGTGTTGTGACAATAGGCAGTTATAGTTTACCGTTATCATGATAGCGGGGGTTAAGGGAATGGCGTTACGATGCAGCGGACGTTCGTTGCGGATGGCGTCTTATAGTTTAGTGAAATACCGTTTTCGTGGTTTACGTGCCCTAGCTGAGATGGTGGCGCCACCTATCAGAGGTTTGACAAGTAAAAGAACTGTGAAAAGGAAAATAAAACGAGAAAGTTTGCGTGTGTCACTGCGTGAATCATTGTTACGATATATTTTAATAATAATAAAAGTAAATAAACGGGAACCACGCACAAAACGCGAGAACATTTAGATTGCGAATTTGTATACATCTATGCTTCAGTTAGGTCTAGATACGCACAGAGGCAAAGCTGCTGGTGAGGATCGGGTAACATCAGATCTGCTGAAAGATGGAGGACAGATTGTGTTAGAAAAACTAGCCACTCTATTTACGAGGTGTCTCCTGACGGGAAAAGTACCAGAGTCTTGGAAGAACGCTAACATCATCTTAATACATAAGAAAGGAGATGACAAGGACTTGAAGAATTACAGGCCGATCAGCTTGCTCTCTGTAGTATACAAGCTATTTACAAAGGTAATTGCTAACAGAGTAAAGAAAACATTAGAATTCAATCAACCAAAGGAACAAGCAGGATTTCGAACAGGCTACTCAACAATTGACCACATTCATACTATAAATCAGGTAATAGAGAAATGCTCAGAGTATAACCAACCACTATACATAGCCTTCATAGATTACGAGAAGGCGTTTGATTCAGTAGAAATATCATCCGTCATGCAAACACTGCGGAATCAGGGCGTAGATGAAGTATATATAAACATTCTGGAAGAAATCTACAGGGGATCAACTGCTACCATAGTGCTTCATAAAGAAAGCAACAGAATACCAATCAAGAAGGGTGTAAGGCAGGGGGACACAATTTCCCCAATGCTATTTACCGCGTGCTTACAGGAGGTTTTCAGAAGCCTAGAATGGGAACACTTAGAAATAAGAGTTAATGGAAAGTACCTTAGTAACCTGCGCTTCGCCGATGACATTGCATTGTTGAGTAACTCGGGCGACGAATTGCAACTCACGATTACGGAGTTAGACAAGGAGAGCAGAAAGGTGGGTCTTAAAATTAATCTGCAGAAAACGAAAGTAATGTACAACAACCTCGGCAAGGAGCAGCGGTTCGAGATAGGTAATAGTGCACTTGAAGTTGTAAAAGACTATGTCTACTTAGGGCAGGTAATAACCGCAGAGCCGAACCACGAGATTGAAGTAACTAGAAGAATAAGAATGGGGTGGAGCACATTCGGCAAGCACTCTCAAATTATGACAGGTAGATTGCCACTATCCCTCAAGAGGAAGGTATATAACAGCTGTATCTTGCCGGTACTTAGCTACGGAGCAGAAACCTGGAGACTCACAAAGAGGGTTCAGCTTAAATTGAGGACGACGCAGCGAGCAATGGAAAGAAAAATGGTAGGTGTAACCTTAAGAGACAAGAAGAGAGCAGAGTGGATTAGGGAACAAACGGGGGTTAAGGATATCATAGCTGAAATCAAGAAGAAGAAATGGACATGGGCAGGGCATGTAGCGCGTAGACAGGATAACCGCTGGTCATTAAGGGTAACTGACTGGATTCCCAGAGAAGGGAAGCGGGTTCGGAGGAGACAGAAGGTTAGGTGGGCAGATGAGATTAAGAAATTTGCGGGTATAAATTGGCAGCAGCAAGCACAGGACCGGGTTAACTGGCGGAACATGGGAGAGGCCTTTGTCCTGCAGTGGACGTAGTCAGGCTGATGATGATGATGATGACGTTCAAAGTAGGAAGCTATCTAAAAAATCTCGCTAGCTTATCCGTAATACTCGGTCATCGAAGCTAACTGAAGGCAAGCGAGGTCATTTTAAACAGTCGTTTGCTGAGAAGAAAGTGAATCTTTCAGTCACTACGCCAAGATCACTTCGAAGCGAGCGTCCGTAAGCGCCGCCATGTTTGCGTATACTATCTGAAAAATAGCGCGCGTACGGAAGCGTTACGAACGTTGCGGGTAAAGTACGTGTCTGCGCATGCGCACTTCTGTCCATCTATCACAATAAGCGCACCATCCCGCTAAGCCCGGTATACTATAACTGCCTAGTATTGATTGTAGCGTGTTCTACATGTTATTAACTTGATGCAAGCTTTAATGAAAGCGTGTGGGAGCATCTCGACGATTGCGCTTTTAGGCCTTGATTCTCCTATAATTACCAGCAGAGAAAGACTTAATTGAGTCCAAGGCAGCTCAATTAAGCTGACGTTTTCTTCTCCGCCCCGAATTGTAAAAGTCAGGCACCACTTACGTTCCAACCCAGAAAAGAAGGGAGATACAAGACGCGTTTGTCCCACATAGAGGGAGAAGACACAATGCGATAACAAGGCACAGCACAGTACACGACCTGCTCGAAGTGTCACACGAGTAAACCAGCTGTGTAGTCAGGTGCAGTGGCAGCTGTCTCTCAGACGCGCTACGAAGGCATGAAAGCACCACAGAGTGTGGGAAACTTTCCTGGAGACGGAACAAAATGAAAAAAAAAAAGCTGCGCAGAGGAGATCAACCTTTTCAAGCAGCTCCGAATATCCCTTCCTAGACCATAGAATCGCCAAAGTCAGCCGGGCATGCAATCCGCTTGGCGAGGCGCGTTGACAGCTTTGAAGCACGTGCGTTGTCGACGCATCAGGTACACCTATAGGACCGTTGACTCAAAGCAAATCATTGTAGGTTGAACGGAAATCATCTGACGCGTCCAAGCGGTGCCAGGCCATGGAGGCCGATCATCACATTGGGTAGTTATTCTCGATGAGTCTTGGCTAGAGTTTGGCGACCAGCGTGTCCCCTGTTTCCGGTTATTCTTCCGGAATGTCAGTTTGATGTCACGAAGCTTTTACAGATCTCGACACTAATAAGAGAGAGAGAGAGAGAGAAATGGTTATTGATACAGAAAAGCTGGGAGATAGGCCTGAATCCATGTTCTAGCCTGATACTCAACGTTAGGAAAGGAGAGGGGCGGCAAAGAAAGTATAGAGAAACGTTGATGATGCAGGAAGGTGGCGATGAAGCAGGACCTTGGATAAATTTATAGTCTCTTGTCGAGCTCTGTATCTCTTAAAAACTTGGTCAGCACTTGCAAAATATATCACGCTGATGACGAGGCGGTGGTCCCAAAAGAACTTTTTCGGAAACTTGCTGCTTGGTACATTTCATCAAGACGATGGCCATCGAATTTTTTGCGCAATATATTGTGGGAAGACGCACAAGATATCTTCAGTAGTCTCAGGGGTGCCACTGGCCTCACAAATGGGGCTGTCTGCATGGCCGATAACGTATAGGTAACTACTGGTAAACGCCACATCTAATTGTAACCGGTGCAATAAGCTTGTACTGCAACTTGTGATGCTTGGCTGTAATCTAACATGCATATCTCGGTCGAGTTCATGAAGACGGCGGTGATGGTCACTTGGTAATGACCAATACGCTGCTTTAGTTTTTTAAAGGAGCGTATACACAACAGACTTAGTACCCGATCGTGAACACGGAATAGTCAATATTGACCATAAGCCATCTTTGCCTCCGCATCGGCTTGCTCGTTTCCATGTAGGCCACAGTGTTCTGGAACCCACTGATACTTTATTACGATGTCCACTTTTCATGGCTACATTGTGTGATTTAGTCACTTCTTGAGCGAGAAGGTTCCATTGACCCCATTTAAGCATTGGGTTTATGACCGGCTGGTTTAGAATCGCAAAATACAGCCCAGCTGCGAGGAGGACATGCCTGCGCGGAAGGGGCGCAGCACAGTCACAGCAGAAGATCGAAGAGCGGCCTTTTTTAGCCTTTTGTAAACTCTCATTGGGTAACTACTGCAAGCACACTTGCTTGATGCCCGCTACACCGTAAGCAAAAGTTAGCCGAGATGGGAGTTTCTCCAGCACATGAGCCCACAAAACTCCCCTGCCCCAAATATTTACTCCCTGGTAGGGAGTGAACTCGGCACATCTCATCGTAAAACGCCCCCTCTTTGATCACAGAGTTTATGAACGACATGACCTTGTTAAACTCCTCAGGAAAATTCAGGTCACGTGGTTACAAACTCCCTATAGGAGCTTTAAAAACCCTCTTTGGGCGTGACGTGTGTGTTGGTGTGTGTGTGTGTGTGTGTGTGTGTGTGTGTGTGTGTGTGTGTGTGTGTGTGTGTGTGTGTGTGTGTGTGTGTGTGTGTGTGTGTGTGTGTGTGTGTGTGTGTGTGTGTGTGTGTGTGTGTGTGTGTGTGTGTGTGTGTGTGTGTGTGTGTGTGTGTGTGTGTGTGTGTGTGTGTGTGTGTGTGTGTGTGTGTGTGTGTGTGTACGGGCACATGTTTGCACGTCGGTGTGAAACACATGTGCTTTGTGTGGCTAACCATGTGAACATCTGTCAACAGGCAACAAAATTATAAGTGCTGCGAAGAATAGCAACGACCGGTTGGTATTTACTGCGAACATTTCAATATATTTCACACCGTTAAACCACGCTGCACATCGGTCCGATTCCTCAACGAAACGCCGTGAATGCCGCGCTTCAAAGGGCCGATTAACAAAAACTTCGAAGAATAAATTATAGGTAGCAAAAGTAAGCTGTTACGATCGTCAGCGGCTGCTCCTGGAGTTTCACCGCCAAAAACTTCAAAGCGGTCTAAAGTAGGCTTCGCTCGACTACGGCAGGCTGGCCGGCGACTGGTCTCAGAGTTGCGCCGGCGACGCGCTCGCCCCGTCTCCGCCGATAGTGGCTTCTCGGAGTGTCACCGGTATTTCACCGGCTGTAAGATCTAAGTGGTAACAAGGCCTCGCTATGTCGTCGGTATCAAGCCGGCATCGTATCGAGCTCGCACTGCGCGCCGGCCACCGCGGCAAGCGCTACGAGCTAGCACCAACCACCGGCGAGGCAAAGAATGTGTTTCATTAAAAAAATGAAGGCTGCTGGGATGTATAACAGTCTTCGGCGCCTTGCGACCACATCTTTCAATGACGAACTATAAGGCGAGCGCCGAACGAGGCGAGTACGATCGTCGGCGATTGCACCGTAAAACTTCGAAGCGGTTCGAAGTAGGCTTCGCTCGACCACGGCAGGCGGTCAGCAACCGGTGTGAGAGTTGCGCCGGCTACGCGCTCGCCCCGTCTCCGCCGATGGTGAGTTCTCGGAGTGTCACCGGTATTTCACCGGCTGCAACATCTAAGCGGTAGGAAGGCCTCGCTATGGCGTCGGTATCAAGCCGGCATCGTATCGAGCTCGCACTGCGCACCGGCCGCCGTGGCGAGCTCTGCGAGCTATACATGCAATGCATGCGAGCAACGGGAACAGCGACTGCGAACCGTCTCATTCGTTTAAGTCTATCGTTCCGTAGCTTAAACTGCGTGGATAGCGGACACCTATTTCTGTGCATGGGAAAAACAACGAGACGTAAACTGCACATCAGCAAGCATTTTGTGATCGCCAGCTGTCATTCATCGAATCACCGTGCCGTACTCGTGAGTGAGGCCTAGTCGTCGAACGTGGTAGCGGCGGTCTACCTCGGTTCATCGCTGGAGCAGCTGAATGTGTCTCGTTAATGTGTTCATTCAAGGCCGCGCTTTTTGTGTATGATTCAGGGCATTTTACGGGTTCACAAACAGTACAGCTAATGCAAATCCAGCCTGTACGACAGAGCGTCAACTGATAAAAATTTTTCGCTATAGTAAAACAGTATTGAATATTAGGCAGGATTATGATAAAAGGCATGTGTATTGAAGTGCTCACATCAGACAACCGCAAGTTTATATTTACGCCGGGCGTATTTATTGCTTAATTATTAGAAAAAAAGGCTTTCACTTGGGCTACATGGGAGGTCAGAATGTGGTGCCTATATATACCCGGTGACTATATAGTAGGCGTGTACTGAGTGTGGCAAGCTGTCATTCTTTCGTCGGCACTCACGCGCGTCGGACGCAAGAATCATGTGCTCCGTTGGAGTGGCGTTTGCGGCACATACTAGCCGCGGTAACAGGATGACCGAAGACCAAGATGCAGGATACGAGATTATTTTGCCACCACTACCCAAGGGACGCGTCGCGCAAAACACTGTGTTTTTTACACGGTGATGTGCGTGGCAGACCGTATCGAGTAGAAGATTTCCGAGACGCGCTCGGACCTACAGGACTGCTGCCGGAGGTGTTGGCACTGGGAGCATACCAGATAAATTATGTCTGGGCAGTCACCATGAACAACGCGGACGCTACGAGACGCTTGCTGAACGTGAAGGAGCTGAAAGTCAAGGGTCGACGCTGCATCATCGTAGACGACCCCCAGTATCAGCAGGTGCGGCTGCGTCTTCATTGGCTGCTGTACGGCGTCAACGATGAAGACGTGCGAACGGCGTTGGCGGCTTTTGGGAAGGTCTTACAAGTCACAAGGGAGCATTGGCGTGTTCAAGAAGTCAGCGACAAGGGTTCAACCACATGGACTGTGCTTCTTAAGCTCAAGAGTGGCGTGAAGGTTGAAGATCTCCCGAATCAAATCAGGGTGGGTGGTGAACTGGCACTTGTGGTTGCACCTGGTCGGCCAATGCAGTGTCTGCGTTGCCAAGGTACCGGCCATGTTAGAAGAGAGTGTAAGGTACCCCGATGCTCGCGTTGTCGGCGGCTTGGCCACAGCGAAGATGCGTGCATGCGCACGTACGCATCGGCTATCGGATCAGCCGAAGGTGAAGACACAGCAGAGTTGGTGATGGACGCGACCGAGGCTGAAGACGCGGCGAAAGGCGCGGGCGACGTGGTGAACCCAGAAGCTTCAACAGGTACAGCCACTCTGACTGGTGGTGATGAACCAACAGCCAAAGCAGACATAGCATCTGGGGAGGTTACTCAAGAGCCAGCCGGCCAAACCGAAGAAGGCTTCACAAGCACCCCATCGAAGGAGCCTGAGCAACACCACCTAGACTTTTTTTCAGGCCTCCGCAAGCCTACGTGACGTCATCAGAGTGAGATCTGCCTGGAAGATGGCTTCACTCAATAACCGGCACATGTTCGCGTTTTGTCGTTGCGCGGCCCAGTTGCCCTCGTAGCATTTTTTTTCTCGGAGATTTACGCCTAGAAGCAGGCCCGTGGCCAGGGGGGAGGGGTTAGGAGGCCCCCCTTCCCCCACAAAATTCGGACGGAGGGGGCTGTTTTACTGAGAATAGTGAAAATAGGGGTTTGTCAAGGACTTCAACAGGTGCCCTGCCACCCGAAAATTAATTGTTGGCTACGGGCCTGCCTAGAAGGAATTTTTGTTAGCAACAGGTGTAAATATTATAGACCCCGAAAAGTTTTTGATATTTACACCTAATTTACAATTGTAGCAGAACCTTGTGATGAGCTCATCGCGCAATTAAGAAGTTCACATCTAGCAGCAGAGCAGTGGTAACGGGAAACGAGTCTATTGGCTATAATACCACACGCGAGAAAGTTTGCCTCAGTGAGTTATGATTTTACTGAAGTAAGGCGCGTTATCGGACTCGTTGGTTTATGTGAAGTTTTTGAAGGCATCGGAGGGTCTATTTTGCATTTCAGTAAATGGACCAGCAGATTTGTGTCAAAACAAGACTGCATGTTTTATTATATAAAATGCTTTTGAAAACAAACCAACAATGAAATAAAACCATTGAACGAGGATTCATGCGAAGTTTTTTCGCATACGATAATTTCATAAAAAGTAAAATAAAGCAAACATGACATTTCCTGCAAAATGTTTTCGACACTTAGTTGACTAATTTTCAGTAAATTTAATTGAACACACACGAAATCGGTTAGATATGATCTATTTAAATGTTCAAATGATTCTTTCACATAACAGTTCAAGTGCCAAAATAAAGGCAATGTTCACAGCAAAGCAAAAAATGTGACAATACTGACAAAATGTGACAATGCGACAATTGTGGAGATAAAGTTTTTAACATTTTTAAAATAATCTTGTAGAAGGTGTTGAAACTGGGAGCTCAAACGATTTGGCTTTATAAACCCAAAGGACACATTATCAGCATGTGCGAGAGATTACGCCTGTAGTGTCTTCAGTTTCAAAGACAATGTTGGAGCAAGTCGTACAAGCTCATTTCTCTCTCTCTCATGGAGCTCTAGCAGCGTGTTGAATGAAGCTGTTAGCACGCACGGCTTGTCAGGTAGTCCATTCATTTCTGGAAAGAACATACATTTACCACTGTTGCGCTGGTTAAGTCAATTGTTTCGTATGCATTTTAAACATGAACAGAATCTAAAATAAAAAACAGTGGTCTTGATTGGTCTGATGGATGCTTGTAGACCGTATCAACCTTCCGTGGCTCTGAAAACAATGACATTGCCTTCCCATTGATTGAGCTGTTGTCTGAAACAACCGCGATTACTCGAAAGCCTGTTGCCTCCATCCTATGAATGAGCTCAGAAATTGATGCAGCTGTATTGCATCTATTTTCGCCACTGGAAGGATGTGCACTATGTCTATGCTTGAAAACAGGAGGCTTTGAATCATAAACACATGTGTAGTTTTTGCTGCGTTTTGACTGTTTGTAGCCATTCCTACTAGACCAGCACCTTTGTAGTCAATGTAGGGCTGCAGATGAATTTCGTCCATGACAAGCGTCACAGTTTTTTCGTGGTCATCTATTCCTACGGCCAGCCTCATTGCATACGACAGAAATAAATCGTCTTGTTGCTCAGAGCATGGGTTCACATGGTATGACCCACAAACACGTCTAATTGTGTCGGGATGTGAAAGTTTCAAATTGGATGTGGACCTAATAAATCTGTACGCATGTGGAGATATTGTGAACACAAGGCTAGCAAATACCAGCAAGTCCACAGGGTATCTCGAAGTTCTGCTCAGTAAAATGCCGACTTGCTGTTTTACGAACTCGACAACTTCCGCTTGCCACTCATGTGGGAAACTTTGTGACGTTAGTTCATCCAGTGTTTCCACTGTCTTCTTCATGACAATCTGCAAGCGTTCTTCGCTGTCGGAGAAGTTTCCTGCCAAACTTTGCACAGCAATAAGGACCTTGTCGGTTTCCCACAGATCACACAAATAAACAGAAAGCACGAGGGTTCCAAGCTTGTTAAGCTGCACGTCACCAACGAACACTTTCAAATCAGCTGACACTGTCACAGAAAAACGCACAGTTTGAGCTTCTTGAGAATCAAAGTTTAGGAAGAGGACTTTGTCGTGAGTAACAAGTTTTGTCCAGAAGGTGTTTGTCTGGAAACTTGTCAAAGCGGTGAGCAAGTCTTCAAAAGTACTGATGTTATTCTTTTTCTTCTCTTCCCCATGAGCTTCAGCGGACTGCCTTATTGCCTTCTGTAGCGATTCTCCCTCTAGACGAAGCCGCTTCTCTCCAGGGCCTTCCCGAACAACAGTAGTGGGACGAGAAAGATACGAAGGGCAGTTTGGAAATAGGCTCGGGATAGCACCAGACTTGAATTGTCTCAGCTGGAGATGAACTTCAAGTACTCGTCGGGTTTTCTCATCTTGATAGATAGAAGTGGTGACAAAATCACTTGTATGAAAGTGCTTCTCACAAACCTGAAAAAAAAGAAAAATGAAACAGAGCTTATAGCACAATAATCAAGGAAGAAAAAGTTAGTGGACATTCGTCAACTACATATCAGAAAATGTGGCTGTATTATTAGGCATTATCATAGTAGCAATGCCTTGTTAGGCAGCCCAACAGGCGAGCGCTGTTTAATAAATCTAACTCTCATAGGATTTGATCACGCGCTGCAGTCCGTTTAGAGTGACTCAGGCCATCAGCTAGGCCTGAGATTGCGGGGAAAGTACCTGTTTGTCAAGACTGGTCGCGCGAAAACAAAAATAAGGCAAACAGCACGATTACTAATACTGCGTGTCTCATGTCCCTCGTAAAATATGCTGCAAGTGCCCCGAAGGCATAGCTCACAAATAATGAAAATTGAAAGGTTTTTAGTTGCATAGCTGGGTGAGTTTACACATGCGTAGGCTCCTGCGACAAGTGAAAGAATGCACTTACCACAGTGTACTTTGTGGGCGCAAAATCCTTGCGAGGGATCGCTCTCGTCCATGCGTTTCTTTGGTCGGCGTCCATCGGAAACCGATAGACGCGCGCTTTAGGTCCATGAGCATAGTTTGAGTTGCACCCCGGTGCACAGCAGCATCCAGGTATATTGCGTAGTTTACCCAACCATGCTCACACAGCACAAGAGAAAGAAAAAACAGCGTCAGCGGTACAAAATGCAAGTAGCCTACAACCACAACAGCCAGCAGAGCGAGTGAGCACGTAAGATCAATGTGGCCAGACGCACTGTCATGCGCTGCCAACTTCGCTCGGCTGTGCACAAAAATGTTTAAAGCGTGAATAGATCAAGTAAATAAGTACATCATTTGAAAGATAAAATATTGCTAAGCTTTTTTTCTTAGATAGTAGGTAATTTATTTATATTTATTTATACATGTACCTACATCGCCCTTACGGGCATTATTGTAGGGGGGAGAACAAGCAAAAGAGTACAGTACAGTCGATATACCGAAAAAGATGGTTGCGGATAAAAGGCTGTATCGTTTGAAAGAACATAGTCATAACAAAGTGAAACAACAAAGTGAAACAACACTGTCATAAATAAGGCATCAAATTGCAAATACAAAGCAAAACGTTGAAAGAGAAGAGTGCTATTGGTAACACAGGGCAATAAAAACAAAAGAAAATAATTAGTACGGAACGCATCAAAAATGTACAGTAATGATTAGTTCAACAAAAAATTGTGCAAATTTTTAACAAAAGATAAGGGAGGCGCAGAGACAATTTCCTCTGGCAAGCCGTTCCACTCATGCGTGGTTCTTGGAAAAAAGGCGTATTTGAATGCGTTGATCCTGGAAGTGTATTCACGCAGTTTTAAAGAATGGTCAGTACGGGGTGACACATAGGTAGGTGGCCTTATATACTGATCCTTGTCGATGCCTGTTTTATTCATGAATATGCTGTAAAATAGGGACAGTCGTAGGTATTTTCGCCGGTCAGCTAACAGAGGCCATTGCAATCCTGAACGAACGTCAGCTGATCTTATGGTAAAGTTATAATTGCTTGCCACAAAGCGTGCTGCGCGTGCCTGTACACGCTCCAGGGCTTCTATATTTGATTTTTGAGGGGTCCCAGGCACTGCAGGCATATTCTAATATGGGACGTACATTGGATATGTATAGTGTTTCTTTCAACTTAGTTGGTGCCTGTCTGAAATTGCGCCTAAAAAATTTAGCACTCGACTAGCCTTTAATGTTAAGTAATTAATATGAGCGTTCCAAGATAGGTTGGCAGAAAAAATGACCCCTGAATATTTATATTCTGTTTCAACCGGCAAGGTAGCCCTGGCCATGACGTAATTTGAAATCCGAGGCTATTTTTTGTTCGTAAACCTCACCACTTTACACTTCGACAGATTTAGTGTCATTCTCCATAAATCACACCAAGAAACTATGAAGTTCAAGTCATTCTGCAATTGAACGGTGTCCGCTTCAGAGGTAATGTTACTGTAAATGCAGCAATCGTCAGCATACAATCGAACACGGCTAGAGAGATTGTCGGAGATATCATTTATAAAAATAAGAAAAAGCAGGGGCCCCAAAACTAACCCTTGCGGCACTCCTGACAATACACCGACGCTTGATGAGCACACACCGTCAAGAATCACGCACTGCTGTCTTTCTGAAAGGTACGCCTCAATCCACATGAGAAGGGCATTAGGTATGCCTAGACAATGAAGCTTTTGCAACAACAACACATGTGACACGGAATCGAATGCCTTCTGGAAATCCAGAAATATACAGTCAGCCTGAAGGCCTGAGTTAATAGAAGCAGCAATGTCGTGCGTGAACTCGACCAGTTGTGTATCGCACGAGAAACCCGCCCTGAAACCGTGTTGAAATGGGGAAAAGAAGTTATTACTTTGAAGATGATTCATTAAGTTTGTAAGATGATTCATTAAGTTTGTGTAAATGATATGTTCGAGTGTCTTGCAGCACACGCTTGTCAGAGAAATGGGCCTGTAGTTACACTTTTTTGTTTTATCTCCGCTTTTATATACTGGGGTTACGTTGGCATTTTTCCAATCAGCCGGTAAAACGCATTGTTCAAGCGACGTTTTGTACATGAGAGTTAAAAAAGGGGCGATAGACACTGCGCAGTTTTTCAAGACGAAGTTGGATATACAGTCAGGACCAGGAGCAGAGTGAACATTTATTTTTTTCAACAAGAGCACGACACCGCGTTCGGAAACTTCTATGTCGTTCATTTGCGGGAGCGAGCCATCATTCTGGCATAGACTACATGTGTTAACTGGATGCGAGAACACAGACTGAAAGTATGTATTGATACCCTGAGCTTTGGCTTCCGTGTTAGATTCGTAATTTATCCCGTCTATGATGTCAGGAATAGTGGGTCTAGAATTACTTTTATTTTTCACGTATTTCCACACTTCCTTGGGGTTGGTTTTAAGTTTCTCGCCTAGATCACAAAGGTACATTTCTTGTGCTCTGCGCATAGCTTTTGTCACCATTTTGCCTATCTCTTTCATTTTTGAAAGCAACGCAGGATCAGGCACTTGGCAATACTTTCGATACAATCAATTCTTTCTATTTATCTTTGATTGGAGTTCCCTACTGAGCCATGGTTTATCATTGCGTCGCTTGGCCGAAATGATACACGAGGGAATGAAAGTTTGGGTCAAGGACATTATCTTTGTTTTGAAGAAATTCCACTGCGCATTCATGTCTAACGATGAACTATGCGATTGGAACTCAGGAAAAAATGCATCCAGTTCACGCGACAGTGATAGGTAGTCACCTTTTTTCATATGAGAACACTTTGTGGGGTGCCTGAGCGCGGCGGTTTTTAGCACTACAAGACATTTTAGTGACAACAACTTCATGGTCGCTGATACCAGGGACTGTGACAACAGAGGATACAAGATCCGGTTCACTGCACAAACATAAATCAAGAATGTTTGCACTGTCACCACCAATTCTTGTTGGCGTTTCGACAAATTGAAATAATGAGTGGGCATTAATCATCTCCCTAAAGGTAGTATACAGGAAAGACGTTGTGTTTAACACGGGTTTAAAGGACTTCCATTCTACATCCGGGAAGTTAAAATCGCCTCCAAGAATTACGTGCGTTGTTTGCAAACTTAATAAAACGTTGCTCAACTGAAAGAGAGGATGGGCAGTTCTTATACCGGGTGGCCTATAAAATGAGCCAATGGCAACGGAAGAAACGTTTTGTAGCAAAATTTTACACCAGACAGTTTCGCATGAGTCGGCTTCAATGCTTATAGAATTGCTAGCTATGCTATCTTGAATGAGAACAAATACACCACCACCATGGCAATTACGGTCTTTCCTATATACGGTATAGCCAGAGGGAAACATTTCGCTGTCGCTAATTGTGTTGTCGAGCCATGATTCTGTACCAATGACTACGTGCGGATTTGTTGATTCTATCAAGGAACTGAACTCTATAGTTTTATTTTTGAGGCTTCTGCAATTTACTAAAATACATACGAGATCGTGTTTGCCGGATGGTTTCTTTTTACGGTAAGCTGCATTCGTTAGTGGCTATCGAGTATTCCTGGTCACGGTGTCAGTTTCAGCATTATATACGAAGGTTTGGTTGCCTATTTTCATTTTATTAAAATGCAACTTGTATTCTGCTTTACGGTCTTTGGCGAACTGAATCAGTTTCCTCCTTTCCTGTCGAACTTTACTGGAATAGTCCTCACTCAACGCAAACTCAGTTCCTTTCAGCTTTGAGGCAACAGCAAGCACACGTTCTTTGTCTTTAAATGACAAAAACCTCAGAATTATGGGCCTTGCCTTTACCGCTGTGTAGCGTCCTAGCCTGTGAGCTCTTTCAATGGCAGCAGTGCTGATTGCCACGTTCAGTTTTTCGGAGCAAACGGCAATCACTCGAGCCTCTGACTGAGCCCACGTTTCATTTACAGTATCTGGAAGGCCATAAACTATCAAATTGTTTCTTCTAGATCTGCCATCTAGGTCCTCATACGAGTCCCGTAATTTGGCGCAGGTATCAGCAAGTTCTTCATTTTGAGCGAGTAGTTGCGTTACGTCATCCCGTAAAGGGGACACGTTATCTTCCACGAGCTTGACCTTTTCTGCCAGTTGCGATAGCTTTTGTTCGAGTGCTTGTTGGTCGGCTCGAATGGAACGAATTTCCGAAAGAATTTCAGTCTGTTGCTGTTGCATTGACGGTAGTTTCATGATGACATCAAACATTTCTTTTTCTTGTTGGGATGTCAGAGGGCCCGGGTTTTGTTCTACATCCCCAGACAGAAGCAGCAACATTCGAGCAACACGCATGCATGACAAAAATTTTGCACCCAGCAGGAAAACATTTTGAACAATCGTAGTCGACAGCGAGTTGGGATCTGGCACCAATTTTTTAAACGGCTTTCCGTTAACAAGGCGATAAGAATAACCAACCTGAAGAAAGACGAGCCGTGAGTGACTGACAGCCATGCCGGTGCCAGATCCCAAAGTGGGTGGTTGCAGTAGTCGCTTAAGTAGCCCTGCGCCGTCCTGTAGCGTCCCGGGTTGCCAGACGAAGTAACAGTAGCCGGACGGTGCCGACAGCGCTAGCACATCCAGCGGTGAGGAGCAATCCGACAGCAGCTGAAAAGCCGGGCAGATATCCGGGTTTGTGCCGTCATCGAAGATAGGACACGTTGTTGCTCCAGAACCAAGGAAAATTGCCAGCATCTGCGCAACCTGAAGAAAGACGAGCCGTGAGTGACTGACAGCCATGCCGGTGCCAGCGGTGTAATAGTTTCCTACAGTTTGCCTACTGAAAACTTGTTTCGAAGCAAAAAAGATTGTCTGTCTATTTGGCGAACAGAAGCCGCAAGCCATTCCGACCCCAGCCAGTCGAGCGTTGCTTTCTCACAGATCTCACAGCAGTGACGTCACGCTGGCGAGACGGAGGCTTGCCGAGGCCTTGCAAAAAAGTCTAGGTGGTGTTGGCCTGAGCCGGTGGAATTAACCGAACTTCCAGTGTCGTGCGAGAGTATCAGTGATGGGGCGCCAAGCAAAAGACCCCGCGAGCAGTCTGCAGGACGGTGTGAGGCGTCCAGTGAAAAGCATGAAGAAGGGCCACCTGCGAAGGCGACTTCGTTCAGACGCAGCAGCTCAAGGCTGCGTCCCAACCCGATATCGGACAAACACTGGCCACCTTTGTCCTCCAGTGGCACGGGTCCACCTGGAGGCTCCGAAGATGTCTAGCTCTATGCTAGACGCCGAAGGTAAGCATCATGCCCCGGGCTAACTTCTTCACTGTGTAGACATGGCTTTTGCACCGAAACTTAGAGTGGCAACGTTAAATGTTCGAGGTCTTGCCGCCAAGCGGAAACAGAGCCAAGTTTACAGGCTGCTTGTGGATCATGATCTGGATGTACTAGCTGTACAAGAAACAAAAGTAGACGGTGAGGAGGAGACCCGGGGCATGGTGCTGAGGTTTACGGCGCGTTACTACGTAATTGTAAGTCAAGCAATATGCACGTCTGCAGGCTGTGTTTTGTTCATTAAGAAGTTACCGGGTCTTGTAGTGCAAGATACCTTCGCTTGCCCGTCTGGTAGATCGGTTTTCTGTGATTTTGTATTCAATGAATGTCAGTGGCGTATAGTGTGTATTTATGCACCAACCATTTGTGAGGAGCGATCACTTTTTTTTCAAGCCTAAAGCAGCACTTCACTTTGGAAAGGAAATCTGTATTACTTGGTGATTTTAACTGCGTCTTCAATGGGCGAGATCGAGCAAATGGACGCGCCAATTACGATAAAAGTAGTAGGACGCTAGCGGACGTAGTTACTGAATTCGAGTTAGAAGACGTGGGCAGCTGTATAGAGGGAACGCGGGATGTGCGTTTCACACATTTTCAGGGGAATATCCATGCGCGCCTTGATCGCATTTACGTGTCGCTTGAATTATTAGCCCACTGTAAGACATATGCTGTCTACCCTATACACTTCAGTGATCATTGTTTAGGTAAATGTGATATGGGAAAGAAAACAAAAGGTGGAACTTCCTCATGGGAGCTGTGGTAGATGAATTCCACTTTGATCACTGACGAATATTTCTTAGATCAGGTTATGAGCTGCATCAATGAAATAAAAATGAATGATGGAGCTAAACTTGCAGAACAATGGGAAGAGTTCAAGCAGCGAATAAAAATAAAAGCTATTGATCGTTCTTGCGCATTGAGTTACGAAAGGAAAAAGAAAGAAAAAGAACTCCGAAATACTTTGGAAAGACTAATAGACTTGGAGTGCAAACAACCGGTAGAGTACAAAATTGACATACGCAATATTAAGCAGAAACTTGCACTGCATGACGAGGAACGCTACCGCGGTGCACTCGTCCGTGCAAGGGCTGCGGCTTTAGCGGCTGGAGAGACGCCAACCAAAAGAGCGCTAGGGGTGGAGAAAACGAACGCTCGACGGAACCATATCGAAAAAATAGAGAAGGATGGTCACGAAGTAACCGATACGAACAGCATTTTATGCGTATTTTCAAGTCATTTTGAAAACCTTTTTGCGTGTAGACAGGCAAACCTAGAAAGATTTAAAGACGAATATTTAGGACGCATGCCGCAAGTTAGTGAGGAAGTGAAAAACGCTTTGGAATTATCTATATCTGCATCTGAAGTTGAACGGGCGATTGACAAGTTAAATCCTGGGAAATCTCCAGGACCAGATGGTCTTTGTGCCAAGTGGTACAAATGTTTTAAAAGCGAATTGTCTTCAATACTTGCGGGCGTTTTTAATGAGGCATATGAGGAAAAGAAATTACCGCCATCCTTTGGTGAATCACGTACCGTTCTGATTCCGAAAAAAGACGAGGTTGAAAAGCTCAGGCACGTCACAGCGTACAGGCCAATCGCACTGACAAACGTAGACTACAAAATATTAATGAAAATTTTGGCGGCCAGACTTCAGTCAGTAATAAAAGATATCGTCGGTCCACACCAAACGTGTGGAATAAAAGGTCGGTCCATAGTTACAAACGTTCATAAAATGCGATCCGTGCTCGAATGTGTTGAGACCAGTCATGCTCCTGTGGCCATACTCCAGCTGGATCTGGAGAAAGCGTTTGCGTTTCCCACGCTCTTTTGTTTGCAGTATTGAAGCACATTAATGTTGGTAAGATAATTATTGACGGAGTAGCCATGGCATATCGGAATGGTAGTACGGGACTAATTATCAACAAGACATTGGGCCCCTCCATAAGAATCGAGTGCTCAGTGCGTCAAGGTTGCCCTGTTAGTCCACTTTTGTTTTGCATCTATATTGAAAATTTATGTCGGTCGATATTGCAGAATGACATCATTAATGGATTTAGAGTACAATCTTCAGAGGTGAAACTACTCGCATACGCTGATGATGTTGCGATTTGTAGCACTTCCTATGAAGGTATTGAAGAATCAATCAGAGTTTCTAAATCTTTCGCCGAAGTTACAGGAAACCATATAAACTGGGGTAAATACTTCGGCTTCTGGCATGAATATTGGCCTTCAACGCCAGAATTTTTTGCAGCCATTAAATGGACAAGAACGCCAGTTAAATATCTCGGAGTACCGCTCGAATCATACAAAAGTACTGATGAATATTGGACACAGCAAACGAAAGAAATTAAAGGGAAAGCGAATAGGTGGAATGCGACCTATCTGTCCATGTTTGCTAGGGCTACTGCATGCAACTGGTTTTTTGTGTCTAAGCTGTGGTATGTGATGCAAGTGCTGTACTGTTCCCGGGTCAATGTGCAAAAATTACATCGGGTGTTTGCAGTATTTGTGTGGGGTTCTAGTTCTAACTGGGAAAGGTGCAGTCACACGAATTTGTTCAGACGGGTGAAGTGTGGTGGCCTTGGGCTAGGACATCTGTTTATCAAGCAGTTAGTAAATAGGTTTTTCTTTTTTCGCGAGACAAGAGATCATTTCCTACTAACAGTGTGTCAAACAAAACTAAGTAGACTGTTGCCCGAGTTTGTTGTGAGCACTCATGTTACCACAGGGGCTGTGCAAGGATACATGAAGGAAGTTGTGGCCAGCGTGCTTTTTTTGTGTGTTCGGTTTTCAACTGACTACCTGTGGTCTGTTGGAAAGAAAAAAACTGTACAAAGATTTATGTGACACGATGCTCCCCATCCCACTGTACAGAGCGCTATATACAGCACGCAAGAGTCAGAATGTACTTAAACGAGTTAAAAAAATGCCAGCAGCTCCAAGTGCGAAAACGTTCTTTTTCAAATTACACACTGGAACACTTCCTGTAAGAACCTTCCTAGAGGAGCAGGGGTTTTATATGCCTTGGGGATCTCACTGTCTAATCTGTAAGAAACCGAAAACTATTGACCATGTTTTTCTGCACTGTTGGGAAGGAGTTTATTTTTGGGACGTATTACAAAGGACAATCAAAAAAGAGTTCCCGTTAGACCCTCATGGGATCAGGTATTTGGCAATAGAGAATGAGGATGGATTACCTTTCGAATTTATCATGATGACTGCCTTGCACAGTATATGGCACTCTAGAATGGCTGGATTTCATTGTGACCCAGACAGAAGACCAGCAAGAGAGTATTTTAAAGAAAGCATCTCAAGATTACTCGAGGTAGTAAGAACAGACGAATGTGTACCTTTATGGGTAGAAAGGGTAGAAGCCTTACTGACCATGAAGGAACTCTAGGAGGTGATGTGTTATAGTAATGCTTGACGGGCTTAGTTATTTTTAAGTTTATGGTATTGTTCGTTGTGAATTGTAATATATTTATCTTAGCGACCCGTTTGTGAAGTTGAACCAGAAATAAAAAAATATGCGTGTGGCAAGCTGTGGTGAGTGCGAGTGTTGTAATATTACGTGAACGTTGTGAGAATGTTTGTGTGCTGTAATCATTGTTGTGCGCATTAAATGTAATGCAATTAAAATTACGCTTGCACATGGTACGGCTGCTGACATAATTTTTTTCTCAGTCGATGCAAAAAATTTACTCCCATACTGACCTGAAAAAGTTCCCCAATGGATGTAAATAAAAACCCCCCTGGCACCATGCAAAAACCTTCTACTGATGGGGAGTAAATTTTTTACTCCCTCCAGACGGTGTTTATAAAACTCCCAGCGGGGCGTGCGCTAGAGGACAAGGTCATTTACTGTCATCTCGGCTTATTTCTGTTTACAGTGTACGGCGTTAATATTAAAAATTTAAGGGTAGTAGGCCCACATTCGCTTTACTATATTTTTCGTCATTCTTCTGAGAAGCGTGGTATCCGCTAAACTATTACGAAGAATTTTGTGCGAATTGTTCATGCAGTGGCTGACGACGATGGGGAATTATGCCTGAAGTGGGTATGCGCCGCATTTTTAGCTGAATAAAAAGCAAGCTTTTCTAATGGGGTGGAGCATTGGACGACCCACTTGTTACGCTATCGGCGTAGTGAAACGCCTGGCTGTTTTTTACTGTTTTAAAACGCTTCATATACCATAATAACGTGATTGCTTTCCCGACATCAAGTTTGCTAACAAATCCAAAGCACTGGTGGGGCTCAGTGGTAGAATACTGGGCTCGCACCCAGCAGACCCGGGTAGGAGCCCCACAGAGTCATTCGTAATAATTAGTTTTCCTTTCTTATTTCGTGCGACAGTGGTTACAGACACCGGCGATGGCGGCAAACAACTACGGCGTTGCGCGAGATTTGAGTTGTGATCTCATAACAACTTTAGCTGTAAAACTAATGAGAACAATATGCTTTATTTCGTGTATTTAGGTTTTCTAGTGAATATACGTAGCGAACAAGCTATTTATATGTGTGCAGACATAGTATGGTCCCAGGTGCATTTTTGTGACCAAGTAAACATTTCTTAACAATTACCTTGCCTCACAGGTTGCACAATAAAACCTCTACAATTAGAGTACTTCATTGCTTTCAAATGTCACAGTGAAACTGTAATGCCAACCAAGGTTGCGAGAAACTCTGCCTGAAAAATAACGTGTGCAAAATTGTGTTGTCATCGTGCACCATAAATTACAAAAAATACTTATTGTGTATCGCAAGAATGCTTGGTTGCACGCAGTAAAGTAAAAAATTTTCACGAAAAGCTATCACTGTGACCAAGCCTGCTTGACATATGGGGCATAACATCAAAATCATTCCCATACGCATGCAGTGACAAAATCGATTGTAATAAACTTGGTCCGCAAAGTAAGCAAAAGCGAAATGTAATTATGAATGTACAAAAACATGCTGCGTGTGCCTCTCATTTCAAGTTGTAAGCGGAGCCATCCGTGACTTGTGAAACGTAGACCCGACGAGGACTACGCCATCTACGCTTAACAGAGAATAACGATGTTCTCTCCGACCAGGCGGGTCATCGCAATGACGCGTTCTCGAAAACTATTCCTTTCAATGGTGCGACGAGCGGCCGTTGAAACCAGGCACTAACTCGTTCAGTTAGTAAGGGAGGGCTAGCTGAAGTTTCAACTTCTGTGGCTAGAAATATTTGCCTGGCTGATGTATTCTAAATATCATGAGAGACATGTGCGCTTTTTGGAAAAGAAAGTTCAGGCAAAGAGACGCACAAAGTTTTCGGTGACAATGTCCTCGTTATTTCACGCCTTGGAAGAACACACTGGAAAATTTGAGAAACCACAACAATTTGTGACTGCCACAAGACCGCTACTCTATACGTGTGTGAAGGTTCACGTCAATTGAAAAAAATAATCGATTCTATTCCGGTATGTCGTGTGTCTCTTTGCTGAGTGAAACGTTGCTTGCACATAGTTAATTTCAGTTTTTGTAAAAAACTGTGGCTACTTTGTATCTTGTTGTTAATTTTACATGATAACGTGTCCACCCATGCATCGAATTCTGTGCATGCCACGCTGTGCTAGTTGTAGAAGAAGAGATCGAAGAAGTGAATGGCTGCTGGGGCTTAGTAAACAGTATGTATATATATATATATATATTGACACGTGTTTATATGAAAAAGAACGATGACAGGAATGTTTTGTAGATTCCAGCTAGTGGGTCATGTGGTTTTTCGGGACGACAACGAAGCAGGCATCTTGCTGTACAGCTGAGTGAACCACTACCTTTTCAGATCTTTAGTTTATAATTCGTAGTTATGTCTTTCAAAAATAAAAGATGGTTTGACCGCTTGCTCAGCACACATTTTTGTTTTTTGGTAGTATTATTTTAAGCTACTTTTTCAGATTGGCTTCATTTTCAGTTTAGTTTCATTTAAGTATCCTGCCGCCCGGTTCTTGGCCCATCCCCCTTTGTGGGTAAGCGCCATTCATCAGAGGTCCTGAATACGCTCTTTTCGCTGCCGTAAGCTGCTGTCATCTTTTGTTCGCGTTGCACTGCGACACTGGTGGAGGATCTGGGCCGTGACGCTGCGCGATGCTTCACACTCCTAGTGGGAGCCGTTCGTCCAGCCCGGAGGTGCCTACTGCAACCCCTGTCCATCGATTCAGTCGTCGGCTACGAGGTATTCCTCCAGACTGCAACCTCTAGCAGAAAACCTCTACCAGACATCTAGAAATGGCTAACACCAGCCCCCAGTCTGCACTTCTCGGCACTAGTCCTCCCGCTCCATCCCAGGTAACGTTTTTTTCAATCGCTGGAGCCTAAACGCTTTGGTGGTGGCGCACACGAAGATGTAGAAGACTGGTTAGACCACTATGACCGTATTGCGAAGATCAACCACTGGTCTGCTCAGGAAAAGCTCGGCCGGGCCTACTTCTATCTCGATGACAGCGCTCGTACTTGGTACGAGAACAGAGAAGGCAACCTGTCCACATGGACCGACTTTCATCAGAAGATGGTTCAAACTTTTGCCAATGTCGACAGACGTGACGGCGCTCACCAACTACTAGAGCTAAGGGTCCAAAAACCCAATGAAACGGTCGCCATGTTCGCCGAAGACATGACACGTTTATTTCGGAGGGCTGACCTGCAGATGACTGAAGATAGGAAGTTGCGCTACCTCATGCGTGGCATGAAAGAGCAGCTGTTCGCCGGACTTCTGCGCAACCCGCCAAGCACTGTAGAGAACTTCATCAAAGAAGCGTCGGCTATCGAGCGGGCCCTTCACCAACGTTGCCGACAATATGACCGCTTGTGCAGCAGCCCCCAAACTCGGGCCGCCGCTGTGACGTTTGACAGTCATAGCTCCTTACGTGACATGATTAGAGAGATTGTTCGTGAAGAATTGCAAAGGCTACGGACTGCGGTAGTGGATACACCCATGGCATCTGTCGCTCAAGTCGTCCGTGACGAAATCCGCCAAGCATTCTCGACAGCTGATCCTGCCCCCGAACAACGTCCCATGACGTACGCCGCCGCCCTTCAAAGCTCCCCACCCGCTCCGCCTTCATACTACCCGCCACCTGCAACTGTTCCTTGGTCACCACCACAAGGGGAGACATCGTGGCGCCCATCCATCCAGCCCCCATACGACCAGTCGTCTTCTGGCTTGCCATGGCCTTCGTAGCGTGAGGTGTCATCACGGCAACCACAGCTTCGCCGAACAGACACTTGGCGCACTGCCGACAGGCGTCCACTCTGTTTTAACTGCGGAGGTGTAGGCCACATAGCCCGCTATTGCTGGCACCGCACCAATCCGTCTCGCCCTCTCAGGCCACGGTTTGACATTCGACATGCCAACGAGTACGTATCCCGCCGTGGAGATGTCGGTTCTCAAGGACCTCCGGTACCTCGACACCCATTCGACGGCCGCCGTAACAATGATGACGAGGCTATAACTGATTACGAGCCGGTCTTCCGACATCGACCACGCTCTCCTTCTCCTGCCCAGTCACCTTCGTTGCAGCGCCACACTTTTGCCGGCACTAGAGGAGCGAGGTCACCCAGCCCACACCGGGGAAACTGAAGGCAGTGACCTCAGGGGGTAAGGTTGCAGGCTGTCAAGACGAAGAAAAAAAGCCCCCATTACTCCCACCTCAGGACGCTGTAAAGCCGACAAGACGTTATACCAACGAAACTGTCACCCCAGGCCTTGCCGTTCTTGTGAATGGACAGCAAGTCAAAGCTTTAGTCGACACCGGGGCTGACTTCTCTGTTATCAGTGATGACCTTGCCGTACGCCTCAAGAAAGTAAAGACAGCGTGGACGGGACCTCACTTAAGGACGGCAGGCGGCCAATTACTGATGCCTGTCGGAATGTGCACAGCAAGACTCGACATCGGTGGCTCTACTTTCGTGGCGACGTTCGTCGTTCTCGCTTCATGCTGTAAAGACATGATTATCGGAATGGATTTCTTGAGAGAACATGGCGCCGTGATCAACATCCCTGACAGTGTCATTACATTTCGCAACAACAGCCCTACTTTAGTCGATTGTTCAGAGCCGAGACATACGTCTTGTTCAGGGCCTTTGCGTCCGGCGGATGACGATGTGGTCGTCCCGCCACGATCGTGTACGCTTGTTTCGGTGGCAGGGGATTAGCCATTTGACGGCGACGGCATTGCTGACCAAATACGCTCACTGATATTTAGCCACGGTATTTAAGTTGCTCGAGGTCTTGTCACTGTCACTGCTGGACGCACAAACTTGCTGCTCACTAACTTCAGCACTGCCCCGCCGCGGTGGTCTAGTGGCTAAGGTACTCGGCTGATGACCCGCAGGGCGCGGGTTCGAATCCCGGCTGCGGCGGCTGCATTTCCGATGGAGGCGGAAATGTTGTAGGCCCGTGTGCTCAGATTTGGGTGCACGTTAAAGAACCCCAGGTGGTCAAAATTTCCGGAGCCCTCCACTACGGCGTCTCTCATAATCATAGAGTGGTTTTGGGACGTTAAACCCCACATATCAATCAATCAACTTCAGCACTGAGCGCCGACATCTCCCGAAGGGTACAGCCGTCGCTTACTTTGACACTACTGCAGAAATCCAAGGCAGTTTATCGGCCCTAGACGAAGCACCTCAAGAAGAATCACTACCTAATCTTGACGTTGGTACTACGTTGTCAAGGGACGAACGAACTAGACTTCTTGAGCTGCTAAGTGAATTCCAGGACTGCTTTTCAACAACATCACGGGACGGTCGAACGCCGCTAACAAAGCATCGAATAATTACCCACGACGCAGCAAGGCCTATACACCAGAATCCTTATCGTGTGGCTCCAAAGGAACGGGAAGTGATACAGCAACAAGTCGCTAAAATGCTTGAAGATGATGTGGTTCAGCCATCACAGAGCCCGTGGGCATCGCCTGTAGTATTAATAAAAAGGACGGTACCCTGCGTTTTTGCGTGGATTACAGGAAGCTGAATCAAGTGACTAAGAAAGATGTGTATCCACTTCCACGTATTGATGACTCCCTCGATAGGCTTCGAAACGCTCGCTACTTTTCTTCAATGGACCTCAGAAGTGGATATTGGCAGATCGAGGTAGACCCAAGAGATCGGGAAAAAACCGCTTTTGTGACGCCGGATGGTTTATATGAATTTAAAGTTCTACCGTTCGGTCTGTGCTCAGCGCCCGCTACTTTTCAAAGGCTCATGGACACTGTACTTTCAGGGTTAAAATGGAAGACCTGTTTAGTTTATCTAGACGACGTCATAGTGTTTTCCCCAACTTTTGAAGAGCATCTCAAGAGGCTAGAAGTTGTTTTACGAGCCATACGCTCCACAGGCCTCACATTGAAACCAGAGAAATGCCACTTTTGTTTTGAAGAACGGCTGTTTCTTGGTCATGTCGTCAGCTGTAACGGCGTTCGGCCTGATTCCGAAAAACTTGCGGCCGTGGCGCAGTTCCCAGTACCGTCCGATAAGAAAGCTGTCAGGCGCTTTCTGGGCCTATGCGCCTACTATCGCTGGTTCATCGCCGACTTCGCACGGATTGCGTCACCGTTAACTCGCCTCACTAGAGACGACGCCACCTTTGAGTGGAATCACGAACAGCAAGCAGCGTTTAATGACCTCCGCCAACGTCTTCAAACACCCCCAGTGCTTGCTCACTTCGACGAACAAGCGCCAACAATGTTTCACACTGACGCAAGCAATGTAGGCCTCGGAGCGGTGCTTGTGCAGTGGCAAGAAGACACGGAACGAGTGATCGCCTACGCAAGCAGGACGCTAATACGCGCTGAGGCCAATTATTAAACAACTGAGAAAGAATGCCTCGCCGTGGTCTGGGCAGTTATGAAATTTCGCCCGTGCTTGTATGGCCGCCCTTTCAAAGTTATAAGTGACCATCATTCCCTCTGTTGGTTAACTAAGTTAGGAGATCCAACCGGCCGATTAGCACGGTGGAGTCTGAAGTTACAAGAGTTTGATATGACGGTCATACACAAGTCTGGGAAGCGCCATACGGACGCCGACTGCCTGTCTCGATCACCAGTACAGTCAGCTTCTCTTTCTGACGACGACGATATGGCCTTCCTTGGTGTTCTCGACGCGTCCACGATTGCCCAACAACAACGAAGTGACCCTGAATTGCTTGATTTGATTAATTACGTGGACGGACGTTCTTCGAGGGCACCTAGAGTCTTTGCAAGGACATTATCGTCGTTTTGTTTACGCAATGGCGTCCTCTACAAGAGAAACTTTTCGTCCATCGGAGCTCCCTATTTGCTGGTTATTCCTGCACCCCTTCGAACTGAAGTGCTCCAAGCATGTCACAATGAGCCGACGTCTGGCCATTTAGGCTACACTCGCACATTGGCCAGAGTACAGCAGAGATACTACTGGCCACGACTCACAACAGCCGTCAAGCACCACGTTCACACTTGCATCGATTGCCAGAGACGCAAGCCACCTCTAAAGAGACCCGCCGGTCAGCTGCAACCAGTTCAGGTTCCACGTACACCGTTTGAACAGATAGGAATGGATATTTTGGGACTCCTTTCTACTTCCACTGTAGGGAATCACTGGGTTATAGCCGCAACAGACTACCTAACTAGGTATGCCGAAACAAAAGCTATCCAAGAGAGCACCGCAGTGGAAGTGGCGAGATTTTTTATAGAAAATATTGTGCTACGCCACGGTGCTCCAACTATGTTGATCACGGACCGCGGAACAGCATTTACGGCAGCTATTTTAGACCACGTCCTGATGCTTAGTGGAACGTCTCACCGTAAGACCACTGCCTACCACCCGCAAACAAATGGACTAACAGAGCGCCTCAACAAGACGATTGAAGACATGCTGTCGATGTACGTGGATGTCTAACATAAGAATTGGGACGAGATTTTACCCTATATCACGTTCGCATACAATACGGCTAAACAAGAGACGACTCGCATGACTCCATTCAGCTTGGTTCACGGACGGGAGGTACGGACTATGCTGGATGCGATGTTGCTACATGAATGGGACGCTACCGACACAGGCGCTGACGTGTTCACTGAACGCGCGGAAGAAGCTAGACAGCTCGCCCGCTTACGGATCCACCCCAATCGTCTTCAAAAGCACTCATCTACCAGCACCCCAACTTCTCGGCCCCATGTACGAAGGATCGGGAAACTGTTGTCACCACGCCGGCGTCAGGCACCAAAAATCAAGGCCGCCACCACGAAAAGCGCGAAGCTAACGGCCGCAGCCGAGGAGGCCGCCGCCGCCATTTCCTTAGTACCACAGCCTTCCCAACTCCATCTTGTACCCACACTACAAGAGGGAAGCAAGGCTGAGCTGCAGGACTACCAAGAATCGGTCGCATCAACACCGGCAGACAGCGAGGAACAGGCCAGTACCGATTCCTCCTCGCCCACATCATCCTCCTCTTGGGAGCACAACACGCCTCCGTCCTCCTCTCCGTCCCTGTCGCCCTCCCCAAAGGGTCTGGCCCTTTTCAGAACCGGAATCTGCGCTGACGGACCAGGCCGCCAACGAGCAACACAACAGGCGTCGTTTGCAGCTCCCCCCAAGCGAGCGCGCGCTCACTCTGCGCCGCCGGCAACCACTTTCTGCCCTTGCCTGCTGGCTGTGCAAGCCTGCCGCGCCGGGCGTCAAGAAGACCTGTTCGGAGAGGGGTGTGCACGTAGTGCTGTCTCTCCCCTTTTTCCAGGCGAAGGAACGCGCATGACCTCTACTGGAAGGGCAACCGAGGCAACATTGGAGTCTCTTGCGCAAGCGGGAGCCTCCCAGACCGCCACAGGAAATCCCACCCTCCTCGAGCCTTCCCCACCTTCTTCCGGTCACGCAACCCGTCCGACCCGTCCTCCAGAGAGAGCGGCCTCTCCGGTGTCTGATGGGGTGGTTTGTTTACCTCCCACCTCCTCGCCACAACAACAGCACTCTCCTCCACTCTCCCGCTCAAAGGAGAGCACGGGCGCGTCGTCTCCTACGGCCGCAGCTCCTCCGAACTCTGCCGCTAGCACCGCGCCACACCCTCCTTCTGCTTTCGGCCCCATGCGCCCACTGACGGTGGACGCCTCTACCGAAGCAGATTATGAAGAGGCCCGACGCAAGCATCAGCAGAAAAACGGATTTCCGTGCCAGGCATCAACAGCTACAAATGCCCCTTCCAGTAGGCAGCCAGCCAGTGCAGCTCCCCCAAGCAAGGGAAAGGGGCCCCGCCAGAAACCAGGTCGCCGCCAGCACCAACTCGATATTATCGAACACCTGGTCGCGAATGAGCCCCGTCGCACCTCTGCCACCATCCTCTACCGCCCCAAGGGCAGGAAGAACAACTTCCTCTCCCTCAGCCGCGACGCAATTGCAGCACAGCTCTCGAAGGTGCCCGGCACGAAGCGTGTGCGCATTAACTTCAGCGGCAACGTTGTTGCGGTTGACACCACACCCGGAGCTGACACCTCCGCTCTCCTGGCAGTGGAAAGCATCGGGAAAGTGGCTGTCAACGCCAAGACCGCCAACAAAGGAACCTGTACCGGCGTACTTCACGGCGTTGACGCGGCTTTTGACGAGGAGGTCCTCAAAAACAACATAGAGAGCTCTGCTCCCATCCTCTCTTGTGCCCGTACCGGACGCAATGTCCTTCTCCGATTTGTGGGTAACGCACCGCCACCTGAGGTGGCGTTATTTAAGCAGACCCGCCCTGTACGTTGTCGTCGTCGCCGCCCTCTCCAGTGCGCTGGCTGTGGCGCTTTCGGACACACTCATGCGACGTGCACCAGCTCCCCACGCTGTTCGCGCTGTGGCGGCGACCACGCCCGCGCCGACTGCGTTGCACCCGGCCCCAAGTGCCTACACTGCGGCGGCCCACATCCCGCCACCGAGCCCCGATGCCCTCGCTGGCAACACGAGAGGAAGGTGCTAGAAATCATGGCCTCTGCGGACCCGCCCCTCTCTCGTCGTGAGGCCGAGAGGAACCTTAAGAGCGAGAGAAAAGCCGTGCCTGCTCGAGCACCGTGCACTGGTATTTCCTCGGTAGTGCAACCGGGCCGGACGTACAGCGCGGTTGTTTCGCCCCCGGCCGCCGAACCCTCGGCCCCCGACTGCGAGGTGCAAAAGGACATGGTGATTAGTGCCCTGGCCGCTGCCGTGCAGGCCCTCATCGGGACAATACCGCAATCCGGCCCTGTGTTCGAGCTGTGCAACGCGGCCCTGGCCGCCCACGCTGCCCTCAATCAACATGGCTAGCGGCAAGGTGTTTCGGCCGCGGATTCTTCAATGGAACGTTCGTTCTCTCCGCTGCCGTCACGCCGAGCTGTCTACCCAACTCCTCCGACGCGAGTACGACGTCTTGCTGCTGCAGGAAACCTACGCTCGCGTCGGAACACTCAACCTACCTGGTTTTGTCGGCTATCAAAGCACCACGCAGTGCGAACTTGAAGAGTGTAGCGCAGTCCGGTGCAGCACTCCCTCGCATCCTCCCGGCACGTCGCGGGCTTCGGTTTATGTGCGCGCCGACCTCCCTCACGCTGCAGTGGACATCGAGGACATTCTCTGTGACACCCTCGAGGCCGTCGCCCTGACTGTGCGCATCGGGAGCACGGACACCAGTGTCGCGAGCGTGTACGTGCGCACATCGAACTACTCGGCACGCTGGGACACCCAATTCGTGTGCCGCCTCGCAGACCGCCTAAATCGCGACGCGGTCATCGGTGGCGACTTTAACTCTCACCACACCTCGTGGGGCAGTGGCGTGACGAACCACCGTGGGCGCGACCTTCTCGATGCCGTGCAAAAGGCCGGGCTGCTCGTTATAAACACGGGTTGCTGTACTCTCGCGCGCCGTGGTGTGTCCGACAGTGCCATCGACCTGACTCTCGTGGGTGGTACGTGTAAATATGAGTGGCAATGTGCACCGGACTCTCAGGGCTCCGACCACTACCCCATCGTGGTCACACCCCCCTCAGCTTACATCAGGTACACTCGGACCTACAGTGTTGTGAAGTGGACTCGCTTCAGAGAACTGTGTGCTAGAGTGCCAGTCTCTGCAGACTTCTTCACCGCGCTGGCCGAGTGTCACGACGCAGCTAACACCCACTGCACCGTGCCTGCGGGCACCCCCGCACCAGACATCAGCCTCCTCAACCTACGCGCCGCGCGTCGCAGGGCGCAGATTGTGGCGGTGCGCTCGCAGAAGGCGGAACATTGGCGTGCCTATAACTCTATTGACGCGGTGTGCCGCAGGCACGCCAGACGCCGTCGCAACCAGAGCTGGGGGAGCCTCTGCTCGTCACTAGATGACCCTCAGAACCACGCCCAAGCCTGGCGCATTTTCGCTGCCGTTCTTCGCACCAGAGAGCCTCGCTGCCCGGTTCTCTGTGTTGCTGTTGCAATGAAGATCGCCACGCAGGAATTGGCTGAGCTGCTGGCAGACAAGTTTGCCCCTCCTGCTTGCCCACAGCCTCCACAGGGACTACCACCTGTGCCTGCACTCAACAGGCCTGAGCTGTTCGCTCCCGAGCGGTACTTTCCCACCGAGGGCATTCTGCTAGAGATCCGCGCATTGTGCACGGAGGAGTTTACTCTCAGCGAGCTGACCGCAGTGCTCAACAACCGCACGAAGCGGTCTGCCCCGGGAGTGGACGGCCTCACCTACCAGGTGCTGCGCAACATTGACCCCTCCACGCGGCCCCGGTTGCTGGAGGCCTACAACGAAGTGTGGCGCACAAGTCAGGTGCCTCCTGGCTGGAAAGAGGCGCTCGTGGTGCCCATCCTGAAGCCACGGAAGCCGGCCACGGAGCTTTCATCCTACCGGCCAGTGTCACTTACCTCGGCCGCAGGGAAAGTCATGGAAGCCATGGCATTGCGACGCCTTCGCTGGATTGCCACCGCAACCAACGCATTCCCTCCCGAACAGAGCGGATTTCGCCCAAGGCGCTGTACGTTCGACTCACTGGCCGACGTGATCGCCACCCTCGAGGAGGCCAAGTACCGCGGCGATTACGGCATCCTCGTGCTGCTCGACGTGAGAAGTGCGTTTGACTGTTTGCCCCACGCATCGATTTTGGACGCACTTCGTGACCTCGGTGTGTGCGGGCGGATGTTTGACTACCTGGATAGCTTCTTGGGCGACCGCACTCTTCGCGTTCGTGTTGGCTCCACAATCAGCGGTCCCCACTCCGTCACCGCAGGCGTACCCCAGGGCAGCATATTGAGCCCTTTTCTGTTCAATCTGGCTCTTGCCAAGCTGCCCGACTACATCCCGTGCAACACGGCGTGTGAAGTGCATGTGGCGATTTACGCCGATGACATTGCGCTGTTTGCCTGCGGCCCCGGTCGCCACCGGGCAGCCCTTCTCGAGTCCCTCCAGGTGGCCATCGACGCGGTTGACGCATTCCTGAACGGGGTTGGACTAGCGCTCGCCGCCTCCAAGACGGAGGCACTGCTCGTCCACCCGCGAGCGTCGACACGCCGCTCCACGCCTCGGCTCTCACTCCGGGGCCTCCCCATCGAGTGGAGCACGAAGGTGCGCTACTTGGGGGTGACCATAGACCACCGGCTCAGCTGGCGACCGGCCGTCAACGATCTGCGGACGAGCAACCGCAAGGTACTCGGCGCCGCACGCAGTCTCCTCGCGCGAGGTCACGGCTGCACCCCTGCCCTTGCCCTGCGAGTCTACAACGCAGTCGCATCGGCACGCGTGATCTACACTGCAGCAGTGGCTTCGTTGAGTGCTTGCCAGCTAGCTGCCTTGGACGCGGACCATCGCAACGCCGTGCGGGAGTACTACGGACTTCCCCAAACCTCCCAGGTGGGCCCCACGCTCGCCGAAGCGGGGGAAACTCCCATCTCCCTGCGGGTGACCCAGCGGACACTAAATCATGTACTGCGGCTGAAAACCACAAGGCAGGGGCAGCTCCTTGTGAACAGGCTATATGCTCTACCTCACTCATCCATGGGGCAGCGGGCGAGTGAGCTCTTGACGGTTGTCCCAGACACGCAGTACCCCAGCTGGCTGGCTATCCCACCCTACCGCCACACCCCTCTGGTGATCACCAAGACCATTGGCGGCATCAAAGCGAAGGCGCGCACCCCGCTGGCAGCGATGCAGCAGGAGTGCTCCGCCCTCCTTCATGAACAGCTGAACGGCCGGCTGCTTGTTTACGTCGACGGGTCAGCGCTTCGCGACGGCTCCGCGGCCGCCGCCTGCGTTGTGCCATCAGTCGGCGCGGTTCTCAAGTGCCGCCTCCCCTCCCTCGCCTCCTCCACTGTGGCGGAACTCGCCGCTATAAATTTGGCAGCCGATTTCTTGAGTGAGCGGGCACCCATGAGCGCTGCAGCCATCATCTGCGACTCCCGGGCGGCCTTGTCCGCGATCTCGCGCGAGGAAGACGGCAGCCTCCTTGCGCAGAGAGTTGCCCGGAAGCTACACGCCGTGCAGCAAACGTGCTGCGACCTTTCGCTGCACTGGGTGCCTTCGCACATCGGAATACCCGGCAACGAGGCGGCCGACTGTGCCGCGAGGGATGCGCACGACCCCGACACCGGCGTCACCAACTTCGTGTGCTCCGCGGATGCCGGCCGTCTCCTCACCGCCCGCTACGTGCGCGAGCGTCATCCCGACCCTCGCGTAGCAGCTGGAAAGCCGCCGCGGCGGCTCCCTCTCAAGGGACTCCCAAGACGAGACCGCGGTTTCCTTCTCCGTCTCCGCACCGGAGACAACTACACCGCCGAGCGAAAACATCGGCACTCCGGGCGTGGCAGTCCATACTGCATGGACTGCGGCGACCTGGAGACTCTGGACCACCTTTTGCTTCATTGCCCGGCTGGTGACGCGAGCAGACAGGTGATGCTCGCAACGTACGGAGCTCTCGGCCTGCCTCGGACAACAACTGAGCACCTCTTGTTCCCGAACAGTGGCCGCGCGCATATCAAGCGTGCCCTTTCAGCGCTGCTCGACTTTGTAGACGGAAGCGGACTGCGTGAGCGAATTTAGAGAATTCGCGCCCCGTGATTTTGGTAGACGATCTGTGCGTCCCCCCCTTCCTTTGCTCGCTCTCTCCTTTCTCTTTCCTCTCTTCGCTCAAGTCTATTATCCCCCATTCCCCTTCCCATGTGAACCACTGCTGAGGTGTCGCACTTAGCTGCAGACAGTTGCGGGGTTCACTTTTCTTTTCTTTTCCAATTTTAAGAACCACTTCCCCCTTACGGATCCACCAGCGACAAGACTACGATGCAGGCCGCTACAATGCTCGCCATAGAACTGTAACGTACAAAATCGGTGACAGAGTGTGGGTTTTGACACCTGTATGAAAACGTGGACTGTCCGAGAAGCTGCTAAGGCGATATTTCGGGCCATACCGAGTATCGCGCCAGCTAAGTGACGTCACCTACGACGTTGTCTCCGACAGTCCCCAATGCCCGAGGCGTCGCCAGCACCAGCCTGAACTTGTTCATGTAGTGCGTATGAAGCCGTATGTGAGTGACTGACTGCACGTTTAAAAAAAATACTGTGCGTCTGCATCAGCGTCGGGGCGATGCTCTTATAAGGAGGGGCAAGTGACACGTGTTTATATGAAAAAGAACGATGACAGGAATGTTTTGTAGATTCCACCTAGTGGGTCAGGTGGTTTTTCGGGACGACAGCGAAGCAGGCATCTTGCTGTACAGCTGATCCTGAATACGCTCTTTTCGCTGCCGTAAGCTATATATATATATATATATATATATATATATATATATATATATATATATATATATATATATATAACGAAGAGTGGCGCGGCAGCTGTGGGTCATGGGCTGGAGAGCGAGGAGGAAAAGGCAGAATAGAACAGCTTGCCCGACGACCGGGTGTTGCGTCTGTCTCGCTCATTACAATTGCGCAGCCGTTTAACGAACCTGTCCGCGATGACCTGCGTGAAGAAACCGTCCTACGGAGCGGACGCACTCTCCAGTGGCCTGCAGCTCCTCATCCCGTGGCCATGGCATCCGACCTGGCCACTGCGGGTACCGAGACCAGCGCGCTGCCTGCGTGCGTCCTTGCCAAACCACAAGGTGACTCCACTGACTTGGCTTCGCGAACCGCCTCCTTGCCCAGGGACGCCGTACACGCTCCCTTGGACTTCGCCTCAGGTACCATCCCTGGAGCAACGTCAGTTCCGTCGCCAGAAGACAGGCGTAATTCCTCGCCTGTAGCCACCAACGAACTCTGCATGGTTCTGCAGACCATCGCTACTTCGAGCCAGCGTCTTGCAGACGCCACTGTCACCTTCTCAGCAGCCTGTGCACGCACCACGTCGCCTCCTCCGTCCATGGCTGCAATTCCTGACTTATTGATCAAGACCCAATCGGGATGAAATTCATTCGTTGGCCCGTCGACATGCATGGACTGACGACGTGACGCTATCGCTAGCCGTAAGCCGACTGCGCGAGTCCGCCAAAGCGTGGCCCCAATACAATGGCTGCAAGTACAAATCCTGGAGTGACTGGTCTACAGCCTTTGTCACAGCCTTCCCACCACTTCCATCCGCATACGACGACCATTTCATGCGCATGCGATCACGTCGGCAGGCTCCATCGGAAGACGCTCGTAAATACGTCTACGATAAGCTCGGGCTTCTCGACAAATGTGGCATTACATGGATCTCTCCGGCTGCCCGCCAGTATGTCATTGGTGGCTTGGCTGGCCCTACCCATGCTGCCATTTTATCTTGCCAGTCACCTGAAGCGTCACCCCAGGTTTTCGCTCAAAAGGCAGCCGAAATTCAGCAGAACTCTCGTCGTCGGCTTAGCTTGGACACATTACCGACTGTCCGTTCGACTTACGCCTCCACACGACACGGATGCTTCAAGTGCAGTCGCCTTGGCCACAACACCAAGGACTGTAGTCAACCCTTCTAAGCCCGAATCCATTACCAAGCTTGTCAAATCCCTCGGATGTCCATTCGTGTTGAGGTAATATGTGACCTACCTGCTCTGGTGGATACCGGTGCGGAACGAACGGCGCTACACCCACGTCATGCTCCGGACACTATCCGACCATGGACGCCACCTCCCCTCTACGGACTTAGAGGAAGAGCTATGCCAGTCGGAATACTCGACATTTCAGTCCGGACGGCAGCGGGCACTAAAGTTCTTCCAGCCATTCCTGTCTTTGAAAACCTCTCTGCCGACATGATCCTTGGTGCTGGCTTTTTGCTATCTGATTACATTGAGCTCACCATACATCGCGACCACGTCGAGCTCCGGTCTTTGACAGCTGAGACTACCGCCACAACCCTTCCACCACCAACAGGTGAGCTGTCCACTCGGCCTACCTTATCTTCTATATTGGCTCGCCATCAGCCAGTATTCGCTAGCAATACAACAGAACTGCCAGACACTAATTTGCTGCTCCATCGCATACCAACGGGAGATCATCCACCAATATGTGTACCACTGCGACGATACGCTGAGCGAGAACGGGCAGTGATCGCAGAACAAGTAGACGAAATGCTTGCCTCGGGCATTATTAGGCCGTCATCGAGTCCGCGGGCAGCACCAGTCGTCCTTGTTCGCAAGAAAAACGAATCACTACGCTTCTGCGTGGACTACAGGCAGCTCAATAAGTGTACAATGCCTGACTCCTACCCTTTATCCCGACTTGATGACGCTGTTGATGAAATACGTAACTGCAAGTTCTTTTCGTCGCTTGGTTTACGCGCAGGGTACTGGCAGACTAACGTCGCGAAGGAAGATAGATGTAAAACGGCCTTTCGCACACCTTTCGGTTTGTATGAATTCAACCGCATGCCGTTTGGCCTAAGAACGGCTTCTAGCACTTTTCAGCGTGCGATGAATTCAGTTCTCGGACCTTTGAAAAACCAAGCCTGTGTGGTGTACTTAGATGGCATCCTGGTCGTTGGCAGGACGGAGGATGAACACCTTCGCAATTTAGACGAAGTACTACACAAACTCTATGCAGCAGGGTTTCGTTTGAACCAAGAGAAATGCCGGTTTGGGGTGTGTAAGATGTCGTACCTGGGACATAATATATCTCTTGTCGGCATTCAGCCACTCCCGGTGCGAATAGCTGCCGTGTCGCAGTATCCCACACCAACCTGCTTGAAGCAGGTTCAGTCATTTCAGAATATGGCCTCGTATTTGCGAAGATTTATTCACCACTTCGCTTCGATCGCAGCCCCCTTGAGCGGTGTTCTTAAAAAGGACGTGCGGTTTGAATGGGACATCTCACAAGAAAATGCTTTTCGAGCTATAATACAAAAGCTCACTTGTTGCGCCGTACTAGGTCACTTCAATGAGGACTGTTCCACCGAAGTGCACACTGATGCCAGCCAAGTCGGCTTAAGAGCTGTGTTAATTCAGCGTGATCCAGATGGCCTGGAACACGTGGTCGCTTATGCCAGCCGAAAACTTTCAGACACCAAGCGCCACTATCACTCCAACGAGCTTGAATGTCTTGCAGTGGTATGGAGCGTCGATAATAAGTTTCGACATTATCTTTTCGGGCGTAAATTCACTGTTGTGGCTGATAATGCTGCTATAGCATGGATGTTCTCCAAGCAGCAACTTAAGCACAAATTTGCCCGGTGGATAATCACACTGCAAGAATGCGACTTTGACGTGCGCCGCCGCGCGGGGGGGGCAAAACAACGTCGCCGATGCACTCTCACGGAACCCGCTTGACTGCGCGCAACAAACCAGGCAAACCCACATTTTTTTCGCCCAGATGGATATATCCCGAGACCAATAGGTGGATAAAGGTTTGCCATCCGATATTGCATCTATCACTGAAAAGGGAAATCACAGTACTTTTGTGATGCGCAATAGCGCATTGTATCGGCGTCACTGGCGAGCGGACCGATCGGAAGAACGTTACCTCCTGGTTATCCCGAAATCCCACAGGTCAGAAATATAACGAGCCATTCACGACTCCCCAGAAGGCGGAAACATCGGCCAACGAGCCACGCTCCGGAAGCTATAAGAACGTTTTTGGTGGCCGAAGATGCAAAGTAGCGTCCGTTCTTATGTCGCCAGTTGCAAAATCTGTCAGTAGTTTAAGCGACTGCCTGGGTGTCAACCTGAATTACTAACACCAATCCAGATGCCCGAAACAATTTTCCACACAATTGGCATTCATTACAGGGGACCTCTACTCACCACCACTGCGGGAAATCGTTACGTCATTGTAGCAGTAGACTGCCTGTCAAAATACGTGGAAGTGGAGACCGTGCCATCTCTTTCATCCACTTACCTAATCGACTTCCTCAAGCACCAATTTGAATGGAGACATGGCTTACCAAAAAAGTTAATATCTGATCGGGCTGCAACGTTTTGTAGCGGGGAACTGAAAAAAGTACCTTTGCACGGCAGGCGTGCCGCACCACTTCGCATCCGCGTTTCATCCTCAAGCAAACGGCATTACTGAGAGAACTAACCAGAGCATCCAGGCATGACTCGCTCCATATACGAAGGCAGGGAAAAGAGGAGAGGGCGACTGGGACGTCCACCTTCTGTCAGTCGCTTTTGCGATTAACACGGCACTGCAGACGTCTACCGGGGAAACGCCCTACGAAATTGCTTATGGAAAACTACCACAGGTGAAAGCGGTCCTCAGTCTGGATGCTCCCATTAGAGTTTCGCGTGCCAACGGTCACAAAGCGGCCTGTCAGAAGATCTGAACTAAGGCGATCAAGAAAGCCACCCACGCACAAGACAATCAAAAGCGCCACTGTGACAGATGCCGTAGGCCCGCTCCTGCTTACAACATCGGACACGAGGTCTGGGTGCAAAGGGGCACCAGCGGGCCCGGCAAGAAGCTACTCCTTAAGTTCGACGGGCCATTCATAATTACTCAGCATGTAGGAGAAAATACCTGGTGTGTGAACACCTCAGCTGCGAACTTCACTCTCAATAAACGCAAAAAAAACAAATTTGCCGTGCGTGTTTCGCGCTTGAAAAAAGCAGTCGGACTGCTGCAGGTGCTATGAACTGCAATTTCTTTTTTTTTCTTTGTCAGGTCCGCAGTGTGGCCGAATGTAACGAAGAGCGGCGCAGCAGCTGTGGGCCATGGGCTGGAGAGCGAGGAAGAAGAGGCCGAATAGAACAGCTTGCCCGACTAATGGGTGTTGTGTCTGTCGCGCTCATTACTATATATATATATATATATATATATATATATATATAGAGAGAGAGAGAGAGAGAGAGAGAGAAAACACTACCTAAGGAAACACTACTGAGCCTTTGAAGCTCTAAAGAGGAGGAGAGTCCTACAGAAATTCGGACGTTTTGACAATGTGCCCACGATTGCAAGTGTCAACCTTCCATCGCAGGACGACATCTCTTCTCTTATGAGACGAGTGGTTAAGAAAGAACTTGCTCAACTGCTAGCTGTGGACACTGCCGGTGTCTGCCATCAGTGTGCATTTGACCAACGGCCCCGTGAACCACTGGTACCTCGAATGCGTCAGAGCTACTTTGAGCTTCGCCCGAATAACACCAATCAGTTCGAACGAAGGAGTGATCGGCCACTCGAAAACCAGGAACGCAGGCAAGCTGCATCACGGCAATTTACCCCTCAGCCGCCATTTCCCGGCTTTTATCAACCAACGAGGTCTACTTCGCCGGGGTCGACTAGAGGCGACACCCGTACTTGCTAGAACTGAGGGCTACCTGGACACATCGCTAGGCACTACTACCGTCGCCGGCAGCAAGCTCCAAGATTCAACGTGTACACGCCCTATGTGCCTGCTGGCGAGCTTCGACCATTTTAGGGCTTTTTCCATGGGCAACACACAGCACGTGCTGACTCGCCTTGCTCCGACCGCAGCGTTACCCCACCACCCAAACGCCAACAGCGGTCCCCGTCTCCGCGTCGCCACTCGGGGACGCCACCACCACTGGGAAACTAACTGGTCGACCGATGGGGGCGAGGCCGCAAAATCATCTTCCGCAAGACCCCCTTGTGTTGTAATGGTTAAGAACAAATTGAGTGCTTTTATAGACAATGTGAGTTAGTTGATACTGGTGCTGATACTGGTGCTGTCGTTTTCATAATTAGCCGGTCTTTTAAATATCGCCTTGGGACGAAAGTAATGTTTGCTTGGAATCGGAGTGCTACGTTCCGCGGCGTAGGGGGAGAAACGTTGAGCCCGGTTGGTGTTTGTTCTGTTTTACTTCCTGTAAGAAATCAGACGTTCAGAGCTGAACTAACGGCGCATGCACATGCGACCCCCGACTTCATTCTAGGTATAGATTTTTTGTGTTAATGTGGTGCCACTCTGGATTGTGGTAGTGGTGGGAATATTTTTCGTCCCGTGTTGCCCTCTCTATTGACAGAAGATATCAATGATGACAGCTCGGACGTGTCTTCCGTGTCTGAAGACGTCTGCTTGGCCCCGCGTACCGTAATGTTTGTGCGCGTAAACTCTTCACGTTTTTGTGTGGGTTCTTACTGCGGTTTAGCTGAGCTGAACTTCTGTAACGCACTTAAAAAAACGTTATTGTGCCTTGTTGCCTCATGCTCACCGTCGATGGTTGTGCCGATTTGTGGACTGTGAACGTTTCCGCGAAGCCCATATCTCTGCCTGCAGGACTTAAATTGGCAAGCTTTCAAGAGCAGAGTACTCTTACCATACGGTCACTTCAAATGTTGGTGGATGTAAAGAAACCCCACGCCAATTTGTACCCCGACTCTTCTGCCAGCATTGACCGTATGATCAACAAGTCATTTCCTTGAACTGAACGGTCGCTGCTGCAGGATGTGATCGCAGGCTACGCCTCAGTCTTTGCCCAAGACGAGACGTCAATTGTTACGACACCGTCTTCACGTACGCAACACCGCATCTATACAGGCCAAGCACCACCAATACGCCAGAAGCCCTATCGCGTACCGCCTTCCGAAAGGAAAGTCATCGCTGAGCAAGTTGAAGACATGCTAAAGAAGGTCGTCATACGAGAATCGTGTAGTCCGTGGGCAGCTCCTGTCATTCTAGTCAGGAAGAAGGATAACTCATTGAAATTCTGCGTAGACCATTGTCGCCTAAGTGCCATCACACACACACACAAAAAAAGACGTCTACCCTTTGCCACGTATAGATGACGCCGTGGACTGCCTGCATTCTGCCTCCTATTTTTCTTCTGTTGACTTGCGTTCTGGGTATTCGCAAATTCATATGCATCCCTCAGATAAAGAGAAGACGGCCTTCGTAACACCAGACAGTCTTTTTGAGTTTAACGTTATGCCTTTTGGTTTGTGCAATGCTCCAGCGAGATTCGAGAGATTTATGGATACAGTACTCCTTGGACTAAAACGGGAAATTTTCATGCGCTATTTAGACTACGTGATTATCTACGGCAAGACTTTTCAAGAGCATAACCACCACTAGTCACTTGTGTTTGAAAGCTTACGCGAAGCTGGCCTTGTTTTAAACTAAAGGAAGTGCCATTTTAAAGAACGGGCTTTGTCGTGGATAAAGAAGGCGTACGACCAGACCCACAGAAGACTGCAGTGGTTCGCAACTTTGAACAACCACGAACAGTGTAGGACCTACGAAGTTTTCTGGGTCTGTGCTCATATTTCCGCCGATTTATTAAGAACTTCGCACAACTTGCCTCCCAACTGACGTCCCTTCTTCATAAAGACACACCGTGCTTGTGGGATGATAAATGTGAGGCTGCATTTCGACAGCTGAAGTTTTTATTGACTTCAGGACCCATCCTGAAGCATTTTGATCCTGACGCTTTGATTGAACTTCATACTGATGCTAATGGGCTAAGTGTTGGTGCTGTGCTGGTCCAACTCTGCAACAGCCGTCAGCACGTCGTAGCATATGCCAGTCGGACACTGAGCAGAGCAGAGAACTACACCGTCACCGAGCTCGAGTGCTTAGCAGTCGTCTTCACCATTCAGAAGTTCCGACCGTATCTACATGGCCGCAAGTTCACAATAGTGACCGATCATCACATCACTATGCTGGCTTGTGGGAATTTGTGACCCGTCTGGCCATCTGGCTCATTGGGCGTTGCGCCTGTAAGAGTACAGCTTTTCTGTGACCTATAAGAGCAGACGATGTCACACAGATGCCGACTGCCTATCCCACCTTCCTTCAGTACGCACCAATGCTGACGACGATGACGGCGATGACTATTTAGTTTCTCTCTCGTGCGACTTCCCAGATATCAGCAACTTCAAACATGAGCAACAACGTGACCCTACCCTGAAACCCTTGCTAGAAGCTGCTCACAACTCCACTGCCAAGCATTGTACAACCAAGCATTGTACAACCAAGCATTGTACAACCAAGCATTGTACAATTTTAAATGGCTTGCTGTATAAGAGGAACTATTTAGCAGACATATCTTTCTGTTTCTTCTAGTGGTGCTGGAAAGCTTGCGCCCGGTTGTTCATTTTATGCACAACGACATAACACCTCGTCATTTCGGTTACACACGTATGCCACATTGACTATGTGAGAGGTTCTACGGCGAAAAGTGTTGAAAACCACAAAAGAGTACGTCACCAGCTGCGCTATATGTCAGTGCCACAAGCAATCCACCACTGCCCCGGCAGGGTATTTGCAGCCCATCCCTCTACCAACATCTCCTTTTGAAAAAGTCGGCATCGACTTGCTCGGACCCCCTCCTAAGAGCCCATCCAGCCACCAATATGTTTGTTACAAGGTCCGTTTGATTCGCTTGCACCACGTGAACCAGTTCACGGGGTGCTGCACTTTGCCATTCATTTCAGCGGTGCAGCATTGATGACCTCTGAACCCTGCCATTCGTTTCAAAAGGCGCAGAAGAAATGCAGCATTAGTTTACGATTTTCGTACACCTCCTACGCTGATGGTGCCGGCTTGGTGCAGCCGCACGTGCAGCTGAGCAGACAATTCAGCACCTAGGCGTAAGCGCTGTACCCGCCTCTACTAACGCGGTGTGTTTTGCCAAGTTGTTTACGTCTCATAAACTGTCTCTATGTGCAGTTTGCCATTGTTCAGCGTTAGCTGAACGGTGTAAATTAAGCGAACAGAAATAAGGCCTGCACCTTGTTGGCACATCGTCATTCGTTTTGGGGGTCGCGCTGTGCCGGCACCGCTGAACTCGCGCTGCGCAGCCGTGAACCGGTTCTGAGTGGTGCAGGTGAATCGAACGGATCTAGAGTGGCTGTGTTCCAATACTCACCGTAGACGGCTAAATCGACAGCTAAATGGACGACGGCCATCTCAAGTCCCATTCCAATTCTTGCGTAGCCGGCAAAGTAGACAGCTCCGAGAAGACCACATCGTAGACAAATACGATGCAGGATACTTTGCTGTCTAAACAAGATGGCGGCTCAGCGACTCGCTCAAATAGATGAAATCTCACCAGAATGGCCGCCTGCACACAAGCAGACGCTTTCCCAGACGCTCAATCTGAGTAAAGTTTATTTTTTTATTTCAACACGAAATTAGCCAGACATTACAATTGTTACGTTTGTTTATTATAGCTTTTTCTTCTCCACGCGAGGCGGCCCATCGTCGCGTAAAAGCTGTAGGCAATGTGAGGTCGAGGAAAAAAATGGAGAAAGTGATGGTCACCCAGAGTGACCTGCTGATGAGAATCACCAAGCTCGAGACTGCGTTGGCGACAGAGCAAGAGAAAACGAGGGCTATGGAAGAAAGACTGAAGTCCGCCGAGGAGAATCACCAAGCTCGAGACTGCGTTGGCGACAGAGCAAGAGAAAACGAGGGCTATGGAAGAAAGACTGAAGTCCGCCGAGGAAGCAATAGCCAAGGTGAACAGAGGAGCGGCCTACGGAGAGAACAGTAGGGAACCAGCAACCAGAACGGCGGAGAAGAAAGAGCAAGCAAGTTTGGAAAAAACAGGTTCAGCCGGTTCAATTGTCGCAAAGCCCAACTTTAGCGAAGTAGTGGTGGGGCTGGGAGGGGACAAAGCAGCCGCCGTCACGGGTGCAAGTCCCCCAGGTGCAGGAAGCTCCAGCTGAAAAGTCACAGCATGTGATAATTGCCGGGGACTCGAATTTAAATCGATGCACAGAAGCCATCAAAGCGAGGGTAAGAATTTACAACAGGGTTGCAGTAGGGGCGTTCCCAGGACGCAAGCTGGAAGCAGTCATGAGGCAAGCAAGCGCAAAACTCAAAACTACAGGTGATAGACGAAACCTCGTGATAATTTCAGGCAATTTAAACAATGTCTTAAATGAAGATACAGCAGGACTAGCAACCACACTGGCAAAAGGCGTCGATGACATGCGCGCCACTTCTCCTCAGGTACAGGTAGTGATATGCACGATACCGGAGGCACCGGTGCGTGACGGCAACCTGCAAAGAGCGGTTGTCAACGCAAACCAAGAGATATGGCGGATCAGTCGAGAAAAAGGCTTTGAGGTGGTGGAAATAAACAGAGAGGTGCATAGGTGTAATGGTTTTCAACGAGACGGAATTCACTTCGATGGGCGGCTAGGTCATGAGGTGGGTTGGTGACTTGCACGATGCGCAGTAGCTTTTTTGGGGGTAAGCGGGCCCTTCGGGGTGCAGGATAGCTAGTAACAAGGAAAAAAACCAGAGAGACTATTTGACAGATGGTATGGTCAAATACGATTCCAAAGTGGCACCAGTGGTTAAGATAGGTAGAGTTGGGGGCAGAAATAGACGTAGCCACGAGCGCCGAGTCAATTCAGACATAGGGTATATCAACATGCAGGGTGGTAGGATCAGGCTGAAGTGGGAAGAGATGGAAGAACAGCTAAGGGAAGAGAGGCCGATGGTATATGGTTTTGTAGAAACACATCTCAGGGACATGGAACAACCCCCGAACAATCCGGACTACGCGTGGAAATATTGTAATAGAACAGAATGCAGCAGAAAGGGGTGTGGTATTGGGACATTCATTCATAAAAGTACAGACTGGCAAAGGGTCAAGCAGAAGTGCAAGGAACATTTATGGCTAAAAGGGAAAGTGGCAGGGCAAATGACACTTTTTGGTTTCGTGTACTTGTGGACGGGAGCAAAGGCCAGGGAGGAAAACCATGCAATGGTAGAGTGTATATAAAGGACATTCAAGAGTTAGGAGGAGAGTGCGAGATAATTATAATAGGAGATATGAATGCGCACATAGAAGATATAAATGGGTATACTGACCCGACAGGCAAAATGATCATGGATATGTGTGAAAGGCTTGATTTGATCATTTGCAACAGTACCGAAAAGTGTGAAGGGCAAATAACATGGGAGGTAGGAAGGCTGCAGGCGACCATAGATTACGCACTGACGTCACATAATATGTATGACAAGCTCTGGGGAATGCATATAGATGCAGTGGCTCCAGAAGTCTGGGTAGTGATCACAAGCGTATCGAGCTAAGTTTTGGAAGAGCAGTGAAAGTGAGAAGAAGACAAGATGAGCAACTACAGGAGAATTTTTATTCAGAAAGGCAAATTGAAATAGCCACTAAACAAATTGAGAAAGTAATCACTGAGGATAATAAGGCAGTGTGGACATACACGAATCTAATTAGACTGTATGAGCTAGAGCTTGCTAAGGCACTTGACAAGTCACCCTGGAAAAGAAGCCACCAACCCAAAATTTGGTGGGATGAGGAAGGTAAGAGAGCCATAGCAAAACATCAGGAAGCCTCTAAGGAACACAGACATGCTAAGCAGCGGGGTGAACCGACAGATGATGTTAAAAGAAAATGGGAAATCTTTTTAAGCTGTAAAAGAGATGCATACCTTCTGATCAATGAAAAGATTAGAAGAAATGGAGCTCAGTGGCTGGCAGAAGTACATAAAAAGATAGAAAGGCAGCTGCGAAATTTTGGAACCATCAAAACTCCCTAAGAAATCAGACGAGCCTAGAACAGAGGTTTATAACTACAGCTCAACGTGCTAGGCTAGAAGGGGACGAAGCTATTGAATATATAAGAACAAGGGCGACAAAAAAATTTCAACAAAGAAGTGCTTTATGCACCACAATAGACAAGGATGAATCAAGTGGCGCAAATGGCTCCATTTTTACAACAAGAGTGGGAAAGGGCTGAAGAAAGGGTTCCTAGTACATCAACAGGCCCAGATGGCATTCCAATTATGCTGATAAAGACATTAGGTCCGAAGTCTAAGCAGGCTTTGAGAGAGGCAGTGAGCAAAATAATAATCGATGGATAAGTTCCCTATGAATGGAAACTTAGCAGGATGAGCATGATTTATAAAGGAAAGGGGGACAAAGCTGACATAAACAACTACCATCCTATAACAGTGACATCAGTGGTCTACAGGCTGGCGATGCAGATTATAAAGGAAAGACTGCAGGCATGGATAGAGGATGTGGGTGTGCTGAGGGAACTGCAGAATGGGTTTCGGAAACACAGGAGGTTGGAAGACAATCTGTTCTCACTGACGCAGTGCATCGAAATAGCAGAAAAACAACACAGGCCCCTGTGGCTAGCATTTTTGGATATCAAGGGTGCGTACGATAGCGTGGTTCAAGAGGAATCGTGGGGAATACTGGACACACTAGGCGTGGAAGATGTGACTAATCTTTTAAAGGATATCTATAAAGGTAACAAGGCAATTCTAAAGTGGGAAAAACAGGTATCCAAGTCTGCAGAGGTAAAACGGGGGCTTAGGCAGGGGTGTCCCCTGTCACCCTTATTATTCATGATGTACCTACAAAGATTAGAGGCCAAATTAAAGTACCAGTCCTATACTTCACTATTTAAAGAAAAATAAAGATAAATCTAGTTGGTGGTTCACTAACTAATATGGCTTGGTGGCGTTAGCTGCCACCCTATCTAAAGGGTACAGGCGCATCAATCCAATTTCAATTTCAAAATTTGTTTTATTGTTTTCTTGTACAAGACACAAGAAACAAAAGGCACATAGTCTGATAGAGGACCCAACACCCTTGTACACAGTTCTTACATCAAAAAATAAAAATAAAAAAAGCTCTGGCGGCATCAGTCCTTCATGAAAAAAAGAAGCAACAGAGAAAAGATAGCTGTCAAAAATCATCATGTTACATTGAATCGGACTGACTGCACAAATCTTGTAACATACTTACTACATAACATACTTAAATAACAATCACTCAGGAAAGAATCAGACTAGATCATTAGAGACACGTGATACATACCATTATATTTTATGGTCAATAAAATACATGCAGTACAAGATTTCCATCGCCCGACTACTACGATTGTTAACATCAGTATTTTTAGGATCCATCAAAAAGTATGTTTTCCTGCATTAGCACTTCTTCAACTTGTACCTTGAATGCTTTTTCTGTACAATTGAAATTAAGCTTATGTTCTAATTTGTTTAATATGCAAGTTGTTTCATGGGTAAAAGTTTGTTTACCATAATTTCTTCGTGTTCGTTGTGGACGACGTAAGACTTGGCGGATAGGATAAGTGTGTTGTCTAGCTCCTTCGTTGGGCTCATACAATTTTTTGCTGTATATGATTTGCAATATTTTCATGTAATAGGCTTGATCAGCACGAAGCATATGATATCTTTGAAATAAAGGTGCTGTCCTCAAGTTTGCGTAATTTCCTTGGTGTTTGCAGTATATGCGGAGAACCCTTTTTTGTAGAAGTACAAGTTTGTTGTAGTTAGTTTTGGTAGCTCCATAGCACAGCTTAGAATAAAAAAAGCAATTGTATAGCTGTTGTTTCAGCCATAGGGGAATCAGTTTAGAAATTCTGTACATAATACCAATGCTTTTTGATAAGTCTGCACATAGTTGGCTAATATGCGCGTTCCAGCTTAACTCATCATTAAACGTCACTTCAAACCAGAAGAAACTTTTGGTTTTTACTTGCTGCAGTTTCATTCCTGCATAAGTAATGGTTATTTCCTTGTCAATGGGTGTATTGCGTGACCTGAATACAATGTATTTTGTTTTTTCAGCATTTATTTGCAATTTTCTTTGATTAATCCAGCAAGCTAGGGATACAAGGTAGTGATTCACACTGTATTCTAATTCAATCAGGTCCCGTGATTTGAAAAATAGATTGGTGTCGTTGGCGTACATTATTAATTCTGGGGAAACAGGTACATGAAATATATCGTGTATAAATATTGTGAATAATAACGGATCTAGCTTAGAACCCTGAGGGACGCCTCATTCAAGCGTTAGATAACTAGACGAAACATCCTGCATACGTACGAACTATTGACGAATATTTAAATAGCTTACCAGCAACCGACTTGCAACACCCATAATTCCGTACTTCTCGAACTTCTGTAATAAAATTTTGTGATCTATAGAATCAACTGCCTTGTTTAGATCTAAAAATAGACCAAGCGCATAGTTTTTGTCTTCAATATTAATTATTATTTTATCATTGATGTACAAAAGTGCTTGTTCAGTGGATTTATTCTTTTGGAAGCCATACTGACTCTTTGTAATTACCTTGCGAGCGTTAAAAAATGTAACTAATCGGACGTAAATTATATCTTCGAAAATCTTTGAAAACACAGTTAAGATAGATATTGGTCTGTAATAACTAAATTGTCCATTATCCCCCTTTGTGTATTGGCGTAACTCAGGCTATTTCCAATTCTTCCGGGAAAATTCCACCAGTTAATGTTAAATTTAGAAAACATGCTAGCACTTCGCTGATCTCATGCGCGACATGTATTACTGCATTCGAAGTAATTCCATCTATACCCGCAGCTACATTTCATTCTAGCTCTTTTATTACTGCTACTACTTCGTTGGGATCTGTTGGTTTCAAGAAAATAGTTTCACTGACCTCAGTTATAACTTCATTATTATTTGTACTGCTTTCTGCACCAGGTGGATAAGCCCCCGCTTTTTTTAAAATGTCTGTTCATATCGTCAACTAGTTTTATGTTTTCTGCGGTCGTCAGGGCTGTGTGGGATTGGTCACTTTTTGTTCTTCCTGCTAGGTTGTTAACTGCTTCCAACAATTTTTTTGGTTGATGTCGCAGCCGATAGAAAAGTTCCTCGAAGTACGCGTCTTTCGCCCCTTTAATATGGCTGTTTAATTTATTTCTATATTTCTTATATTCCTTTAGCACTTCTGGATAGTAATTTCTAAGAACCTTGTGAAATATTGAATTCTTGTGTTTTATACGTCTATACAAGTTCTTATCTACCCATGGCTTTCTTGCTTTTCTGTTTCTGTGATAAGCTTGTTGCAATGAAAAAGCAATGTCATAGTATTCACGCATACGCTGCAAGAAAATACTGTAAGCCTTCCCAGCCTCGGATTCGCGATAAACATCTTGCCATCGTTCTTTTGACAGCAACAGCGAAAAATTCTCCAATGTTTGATCATTTATCTTGCAATGAAAATGAGCTGGGCCACGTGCATTTTCGATAATGTATCTGATTTTGATCATGCAGAAAATCGGAAGATGATCGCATACATCAGAAACTAGAACACCTGCTTTGATGCCACTACTGCATATGTTTGATAGGCATACATCTATTAAAGTACCAGAAGTTGCCGTTATTCTAGTGGGCAAATCAATAAAGTTTTCGAAAGCATGACAATGAACAAGATTACTTATCTCATGTGACAATGTGTCTTCTGAGATCATGTTTATGTTAATATCACCCATGATAATGGAGAGTTCACTTGTTTGGTATTGTTATTGAAGTAACCATAAATTATTAAAATTATTTTTTGCCCATTCGGGGGCCTGTAAATTACAGATACTGTTGTTTTTCCTATTCGCAGCGTTAAACACTCGATATCCTCACTAATTTCTGAGAGTTCTTCAGCCACAGAGTAAGAAAGGGTGTCTTTGAGATATATTGCCACTCCGCCCCCCCTTTTTTTATTCTTCACCACGTGTTCAGAATGATAGCCAGGAAAAAATGGAGTTTGATCATGTACTGTCATCCAGGTCTTGGTTACACAAATAATATCGAATTTTACTGCTGTCGATTCGAAATATATGCTCAGATCTTCTACTTTATTTTTCATGCTTCTCGCATTAATATGTACGGCTCTCAAAGCCTTCTCTTCATTTAACTCTTTCGCAAATCTACCCAAGGTGTAGTATCCATTTTCTTTGTTTTCGATTGCCATTTGGAAATGCCTCTCAGACACTGCCCGTCTATTCTACTGGTGCCATTTTGGACAGATTGTCTAGACTAGTTATGCGCAGAACAGGAGTGTTGTCGTCCCTTCTTGCGCATACTTTGCCTCTTGACGTCCAAACGTACTTCCACGTTACTTCTCTCTTTCTTTGTTTTGCGGCTGCAAGCAACTTCTTGTTTGCCTGTGTCAGGTGCTCATTGACGAACACATTATTTGTAATCTGATGTCCCAGTGTGGCTGCATTTAACCTCTTTTTCCTTTTTTCCTTACTAATGTGAAAACCTCATCTCGCTTAGTTCTTTGAACAAAACGAACAATTATATTCTTAGTTCCTGCTTTCGGAGTCTGCACCCAGTGGCAGGTGTCAATATCAGTCGGACTAATCGTGACACCAATGCACGGCCCTATCCGTTCCACAACTTTTATGGGATCAGCCTGTTCTGTTATTCCTTTAATTTCCAGATTGTTCATGCGTTGATCCTGTTCCAATTCGTCAATTGTTGTGACAGTCTTTAATTCTCCGTTTTTAATTTTCTGTTTGGGGTTGTCATTTCCCTCACTTCATATTTGAAGCAGCGTCTCGGTGGGCGTAGTTTCCAGTCCGTAGTCGGTCACGTGTCTTGGTATGGTAATTGTCCTCACTGCTTGGGTCGTAGTGGCTGCCACATCGATAACGACGCCTCTGTGCTTTGGATGCGTTGGTCGCTGCTATCTGAGATACCTGCAAGTGCAGACAGCTCAGATTAGATGCGTGGTGTATTCGCACTGCTGCCGAACTGTTGAACGGGTCAGTCAGTCTGTCATATTTGAAGCAGCGTCTCGGTGGGCGTAGTTTCCAGTCCGTAGTCGGTCACGTGTCTTGGTATGGTAATTGTCCTCACTGCTTGGGTCGTAGGGGCCGCCACATCGATAACGACGCCTCTGCGCTCCGGATGCGTTGATCGCTGCTATCTGAGATACCTGCAAGTGCAGACAGCTCTGATTAGATGCGTGGTGTATTCGCACTGCTGCCGAACTGTTGAACGGGTCAGTCAGTCTGTCATATTTGAAGCAGCGTCTCGATGGGCGTAGTTTCCAGTCCGTAGTCGGTCACGTGTCTTGGTATGGTAATTGTCCTCACTGCTTGGGTCGTAGTGGCCGCCACATCGATAACGACGCCTCTGCGCTTTGGATGCGTTGGTCGCTGCTATCTGAGATACCTGCAAGTGCAGACAGCTCAGATTAGATGCGTGGTGTATTCGCACTGCTGCCGAACTGTTGAATGGGTCAGTCAGTCCGTCATATTTGAAGCAGCGTCTCGGTAGGCGTAGTTTCCAGTCCGTAGTCGGTCACGTGTCTTGGTATGGTAATTGTCCTCACTGCTTGGGTCGTAGTGGCCGCCACATCGATAACGACGCCTCTGCGCTCCGGATGCGTTGATCGCTGCTATCTGAGATACCTGCAAGTGCAGACAGCTCTGATTAGATGCGTGGTGTATTCGCACTGCTGCCGAACTGTTGAACGGGTCAGTCAGTCTGTCATATTTGAAGCAGCGTCTCGGTGGGCGTAGTTTCCAGTCCGTAGTCGGTCACGTGTCTTGGTATGGTAATTGTCCTCACTGCTTGGGTCGTAGTGACCGCCACATCGATAACGACGCCTCTGCGCTCCGGATGCGTTGATCGCTGCTATCTGAGATACCTGCAAGTGCAGACAGCTCAGATTAGATGCGTGGTGTATTCGCACTGCTGCCGAACTGTTGAACGGGTCAGTCAGTCTGTCATATTTGAAGCAGCGTCTCGGTGGGCGTAGTTTCCAGTCCGTAGTCGGTCACGTGTCTTGGTATGGTAATTGTCCTCACTGCTTGGGTCATAGTGGCCGCCACATCGATAACGACGCCTCTGCGCTTGGGATGCGTTGGTCGCTGCTATCTGAGATACCTGCAAGTGCAGACAGCTCTCATTAGATGCGTGCTGTATTCGCACTGCTGCCGAACTGATGAACGGGTCAGTCAGTCCATCATATTTGAAGCAGCGTCTCGGTGGGTGTAGTTTCCAGTCCGTAGTCAGTCACGTGTCTTGGTATGGTAATTGTCCTCACTGCTTAGGTCGTAGTGGCCGCCACATCGAAAACGACGTCTCTGCGCTCCGGATGCGTTGGTCGCCGCTATCTGAGATACCTGCAAGTGCAGACAGCTCAGATTAGATGCGTTCTGTATTCGCACTGCTGCCGTACTGTTGGCAGGCAATCCATTGCTGGCAGGCAAGCACCGCTGGCAGGCAATCCGTCAATCCATCCGTCCTATATATGATGAAAAGATGCGAGATGGTGGTACTTGGAGAGTTGACTAGATTGACGAACGGACACACGGACAGATGCATGGACGGACACACAGATGGCTGCATGGACAGATGCAGGGACGAAGGCACGAACAGACGCACGCACAACCGGGTGGATGGACGCACGAACGGTCGGAAGCAAGAACGAATGGATGGACGGATGCTTCGTCCCACTCTTCATCATTCACCCCATGGATATACTGCCATTTCTTTAACCATTTCTTTGCCAGCCGGTGGACTCGAAGTGTTCTTTTCTCAGGCCTGATTCTCAAGCTAGCGCCGTGCTCAGGCGCGTTTCATCGTTTGGCCGTGAGTTGGCTCAGCAAGTCGTGCAGCTTTTATGTGGCTAACATGGTGTACGAACCAGTGCCCCGTACCGATTTCGTCAACATCGTGGTGACTGCGCTTGCTAGATCATAGCCTTCTAGGGAAATCTAGGAGGCTATGGCTTGATCGGCAGTAGTCGCAGGCTGCAGTGCGCTTGCCTTGCCACAACAGGTAAGCAGTCGTCTCTATTATTTGTAGTTGTACTCTGCCCTGTTGGTCGCTATCTCGTATATAACAGTCATAACTACCTGTACACATCAGACAGCGTGATAATATAGGGCTATGCTGCCGGGATTCGAGGACACTTTCCCAGAGGCTTCCCGTATCATAGTGCCGACTTTCTTGGCACCTGTGATAGCTTCCTGAAAAGTTGTGTAACTTGCACCGAGTCCTCCTCTCATTACGCTGATATGCTGGAGTGGCGAAATTGAATTGTGTTTCGCGTTGCCCTTTAGGAATTGAGAGAACAACACTGGTGTAACTGTAATGACCCAAAATGTGTGCTTTTCCGCAACGCACATGCATGGCAGTGAAGCCAAACTTGTTCGTGGATTGCATCGTTTGTTTCATTGGCAGGCATAGCGTTCGAAGTTCAAATCAGCACGTATTTTAATTTACGCTTATCCAATGACATAAACGTTCTTTAATTATGTGGATGCATTTGTCATGGACTTGCCACCAAAATCCTAAGCTCTCGTTTTATGGAAGAACACTTAACCGAACCTGTCTTTTACACACTGCTGTACCGGGGAATGAACATGTTGGCTGTTTCTGATGCTAATACATACTGGGCGACAAAGGCCATGGGATCACTTTGTAAGCAACTATTCATTCGAGCTGACATCCCCAAAGCCCAGAGATGGATTATGCATTGTGGCACCGCTGCAGACTAACACATACCCAAATCAAGACACACTCAAAGCTACATTCGCAATATACTTAGACGAGCACCCCTGGAGCTTAGCGGTGCGAACACTGACACATATTATATACGAGTGTTCTTCATGTCCCTGTGAGGTGAACTCAATACAGGCCAACTTAATTGCACATCGGTCTTGGGAAATGTATCTCTCTGAGAAGGCCTTGAAGAGACTAGTGCTTGACTTGAAGCTGGCTCAGAAAGCTGGTAGTCGGGGAAGCCCCAAGAGCCCCACCAACCTTAGCTCTAAAAAACACTTCAGCTATATAAATGTTCGCTCTATTCTTGCTACAGCAGCCCAAGTTATGCAAGCTTGTTCAGACAACTCGTCCTTTTACGCCGAAGCCTGCAAGAGACACTAGCAAGCCTTTCCTTCTCAAGTTTTGTTTACTTTCAGCTTGAACCTGATTTTTCAATATAATCTACTCAGTAAAGCTATTTAAGTACACTGTTATAATAAATTAAAATTATAGCACCTCATTTGATTTAACAAAACTGCAAGCAAGAAGCAAGTGGAACAACTACTGCTATGTAGCCTTTCACTATTAAAGTGGCGAGTTGGGCTTGTCGGTACATTATTCTGGTGCACTACAGTGTGGAAAACACAAAATAGACAGAACACAAATGACGAGTGCTGATTGGGTGAGCAATCCTGGCATGTTATACAATGGCTAGCAAGGAAACCTCCAAAATCTTTTCAGTCATGCACACTCTTCACATTGTTTGCATGCTCTCTTACCCTATCGGTTGTGCAATGTCCGGTTTGGCCATCGTACACTTTACCGCACTTTACAAGGAATTTCGTACACCACTCCTTCTGCACGATCAGCAAAGGGCCTCCTGTGCTTTGTGTCACAGGCCTGTTCCGTCTTTGCCTCCGGGTCGGTCTATCTGCAGAGCTTAGACAGCCTGTTTGGTGCTAAAATACGAGTTTCATGTGTTACCACTGGGCCACCTTTTTCAAACTGGGCGAGAGCTTATGCAATATATGTCGATGTCAAACACAAGACGTGGGACGCCATTCTTCCGTACATGACCTTCGCATACAACACGGCGGTGCAGGAGACGACGCAGATATCTCCATACAAATTGGTCTACAGAAGGAGCCCAGCAACGACGCTCGATATCATGTTACCCAATGTCACCGACGAAGAAAACCTCGATGTGAGTGAGTACCTTAAACGCGCCGAAGAAGAAGCCCGACAACTCGCGCGTCTCCGTATCAAGAATCAACAGACGACCGACAGCCACCGTTACAACCTTCGACGACGCTTCGTGGAATACCAGCCCGGTGAACGTGTTTGGGTGGGGACGCCGATACGCCGACGTGGACTAAGTGAAAAGCTTCTGCGACGGTACTTCGGACCGTACAGGGTGGTTAGACGTCTCAACCCACTTGATTACGAGGTTGTCCCCGACGGCATTACGAACTTTCAACGACGCCGATCGCGACCTGATCTCGTCCATGTCGCGCGCCTCAAGCCATTTCATGCGCGTTAACAAACTGAAACAGTGTTTTTTGTATTATATTGTATCGTAATTTATTCATTGTACTTTCTTGCATTATTGTTGTACCTTCATCTTTAGTTAAAGCATCGGGACGATGCCTTTTTCAGATCCCTGTACCTCTCGCTTGGCGTGCGAGAGGTACGGGGATCGTTACCCCGCACCTCCACCAGATGTCACGAGGTCGTGACATGGCCGAAGACAGGAGACTTTGTGTTGGAATCTAACTGTTTATTTGGACGAACCTGTGCCCAGTAAACGGAAAGTCCGATTACAGAAGCAGTCTTGGACTGATAGGGGCGAACATAGCGTCGGCCGTCGATCCACTACTCTTGCCGTCGAATGTTCTAGCGTTATCGCTGGCGGTGGCGTAGGTTCCAGAATAATCTGTACCATTCGCAGAGTGGGCGTGATCTTATCGAAATGATCTGCTACAGTCCGGAAGCTTCTCGAAAACTGCAGGCGCGGTTCGCACTGAGAATTGTGTAGTGTTTTGAGACGATAACAAAACTTGGGAAATTGAACGCGTGGCACTATAAGGTATCATCGCTACCTTCTGTCTGCGAGGTGCGATAGTTTTACAATTTCGCAGCTGATGGTGCACCTTCTTGAGCAGGCTGTCTGACTGAAATGAGGAGTGGCTTGAGATGCCCAGTACCTGTCAGCCTTTCAGCTTGACGTTTAAATGCTTAAGAAGTACAGTGTGGGCAAGGACTGGGCTTAGTGGCACCGTTCGGAGCATCATGCTAAACTACGTGCTTTTCGTTATACAGGCTTTCACGGGACTGAACGTGCTTCCCTGCTGGATTGCTGTGGTCATTCCGCCACAACGCCGATGTCATCAAGTATCCAACGCGTGCAACTTGGGACGACGCTGCTACCACTATCAGCATGACAGAAAGAACCCCATCATGATGCGACGCTTCGCACGTCACGTCCGCAGGATCCTTTTGGCACACCAGCGACATCTGGCACATGAGCAGGTCTGCATAAAAGGCCGAACATTACCCGCACGCACTTCACTGGGCTTGGTGGCACCGTTCGGAGCATCTTGCTAAACTACGTGCTCTTCGTTATACAGGCTTTCACGGGACTGAACGTGCTTCCCTGCTGGATTGTTGTGGTCATTCCGCCACAACGCCGATGTCATCAAGTATCCAACGCGTGCAACTTGGGACGACGCTGCTACCGCTATCAGCATGGCAGAAAGAACCCCATCATGATGCGACGCTTCGCACGTCACGTCCGGAGGATCCTTTTGGCACACCAGCGACATCTGGCACATGAGCAGGTTTGCATAAAAGGCCGAACATTACCCGCACGCACTTCACTGGGCTTGGTGGCACCGTTCGGAGCATCTTGCTAAACTACGTGCTCTTCGTTATACAGGTTGGTGATAAACCGTCCTTTTTAAATGTACAAAAACTAGTTCTGTTGGAAGAGTTGTGCTGCCAAGTGTGTTCCCGTGATATTTTTGTTATTGCAACTGAGTGGTGGCACAGAAGAGAACCCAGGTCCTGAAAAATAGATCAAATACTAAAGGCCATCAATGAACTTAAGACATCTCATACAGCTCTTGAGACGGGTCATAAATATGTCGAAATAAGGCTATCTCAGATTAAAAGTACCTTTACGTCCTTAAAGTAATGTCAGGAGAAGATAGAAAAATGTGAAGCAACCATATCGGCTTCGCGCAGTGAGTTCACTGAAATGCACAACAAAATAGAAGAACTAGAGAATAGAAGCCGCCGAAACAATATCATTATTTATGGTCTTAAAGAAGCAGAACAAAAACCAGAAATGGTGCAATAACTTGTCATGCAAGGGATATTTCCTGAAATGTTGGGCATCGAAGTGAAATCTGTTGAGCGTGTGCTCAGGCTCGGTCTTCGGAAGCCTAACCGCGACCGACCAGTTATATTGCGCTTCTATAATTTTACAGAAAAAATGCTGGTATTACGAAACTGTTATAAACTAAAAAATACAGCCATATCTGTATCGAAAGACTATTCTAAGTTTGTTCGTGAAACTCGGAGGAAGCTGTGGCAGGCGTCTGCGCTGAATCGCAGTAACGGAGATAAGGTGACACTAGTTTATGATAAACTTAAAATCAACGGAGAATGCTTCACATGGAATGAGATAGAAAATAAAATGGTGGCTGTGAAATGTGCTTGTACCGATGGTCACAAAAAGGCAAGCACTTCTCAAGCGTGACAGAAAACAAAAGAGCCACTTACGCTGCTTTGCTTTATAGCAAGAAGTATCGTAAACAAAACACAGCAGTTGGAAGAACTGTTGCTTTCGTACGTACCTGATATAGTGGTCATTACGCAAACGTGGCTAAACCCTGATATTCACGATTCAGAGATAGTGCCAGCAGCATACGCGCTGCTTCGTACAGATCGGGATGGCCGTGGCGGGGGCGTGACCATCACCATTAAACGGGACACGTCTTTTCAAAAATAAAGTGGCATTGCTGGTCACGAAAGTGTGTGGTGTTCAATCCTTATAATAATGTCCCTGCGTTGACTTGTGCTGTATACCGGTTTCTGGGTGCTCCTGATGAATACCCTGTAAAGTTACAGAACTTTCTTCACGGCTGTGTAGGTGAGCGAACGAAACTAATACTTACTGGTGATTTTAATATGCCGGGAATAAACTGGGACACTTTTGCCATCGGAAATACTGCTGTTAAAGGTTCAGATATACTTTTTGACATTGGGATTAGTTACTCGTTGACGCAGCTGGTGATAGAACCGACTCGCATCCACGGGTCGGCATGTTCAGTGCTTGATCTTGCATTTGTGTCTGGCTCATTAACACCACAAATAAGTATTGAACAGGGAATCTCTGGTCACAAGCTCATTCTGTTGACATTTCATGGCATGGGTGGCCATGTATCGCACGCAATGACGCGCATATCAGTTAACGATTACTACAGAGCGAATGACGAAAGTGTTATAGATTTTCTTGAAGCATCACAAGACGATTTCTTGAATACGTCATCAGGTGACGTGGATCTATGGAACAAACTAAAATCTGGAATCACGCATTGTGAATCAACCTTTACACCTACTAAGCTAAAGAAAACTAGGCGTCAAATGTCGTGGATTACGAGAAACATAATTCACCTAAAAAGAAAAGTGCAAAGACTCCGCAAACATAAAAAGATCTGCTGCACTCAATGAGCTTTCACGCCACTTAAAAACCGAAATAAAGATGGCAAGAGACCACTTTTTCTCAAGCACTCTGACTTAGTTTATGACAAATCAACCATGTAAATTTTGAAAGTACTTATCAAAGCCAAATAGCACAGTAACTAAAATGGAAATATTGGGTAGCCTTGTTGAAGATGCACGGATTATTGCAGATGCTTTCAACATCTACTTCCAATCAGTTTTCACGCGTGCGCAGCCTTCATTTTTACCGTTGTCTAACAGTGAAATCACATGCCAGAGTTAACAATAACAGAGTCTAGCATACTTAACCTGCTTCTTCAACTCGATGTCAAAAAATCACAAGGCCTGGAAGAAATTTCTAATGTCTTTCTTAAGCGCTATGCCGCTCAGCTAACCCCTTTTTGCACAAGATATTTTCCTTATCATTAGAAACAGCGGTGCTTCCTGATGAATGGTTGTGTGCAAAAGTAATTCCTATCCATGAAAGTGGGAACAAACAACTGATAAACACATACAGGCCAATATCACTGACAAGTACATGCTGCAAGCTAATGGAGCATGTAATAAACAAAGCACTTATGAATTATCTAGAGGAAAATAATCTGCTTTACCCGAACCAACATGATTTTAGAAGGAAGCTTTTGACCACTACACAACTTTGAGAGATTACTCATGACTTTGCTTTAGCTATTAATTCTAGACTGCAAATAGATGCAATATTTATTGATTTTTCTAAGGCATTCGACCGCGTCCTGCACCATTGCTCATACAAAAACTTGAATAGATTTGGGATTAACTCAAAAATAGTCCATTAGATTGCCGCTTATCTTTCCAACGGCACCCAGTATGTTTCTTTTAATAATGTCAAATCTGACTGTGCCGACGTGTTCTCTGGTTTTCCCCTAGGGTCCGTACTAGGACCAACACTCTTTCTCATATACATCAATGAGATCTACACTACTATAGAACCAGGTATTACAATGAGGCTTTTTGCGTATGACTGCATCATATACTCTCCCACTAGCACAACAGAAGACCAGGTGAAACTTGACAAATCTTTAGAAAATGTTGGACAATGGTGTGAAAAAAATGATATGCAAATTAATACAGACAAAACCACGTGGATTACAATTTCTCATAGAAAGACACCACTCCACTTTCAGTACACCTTCTCTGGGGCAGACATCAAGCACGTAAATACCGTAAAGTACCTGGGGGTCACAATAACATCATCATTAAAGTGGGATGTCCACATTAATCAAATTTTTGCATGTGCATATAAACAACTAGGTTTTTTAAGGCGTAAACTGACCGGAACTTCCCCTCAAGTTAAATTAACAGCGTACAAGACGCTCATTAGACCGGTCCTAGAATATGCAGCAATAGTTTGGAACCCCGCACCAAAAGAACATGATTAATGCATTGGAAAAGATTCAAAACCGGGCTCTTAGGTTTATTTTTTCAAAGTATGCCAGGCAGGAGAGTATTTCCGTGCTGTGTTTGCAAGCACGTGTCGCAACTCTTGCTAGCCGATGACAATTAGCCAGCCTGAAATTTTTTTTCGTCTTTCAAACAACCTGGTAAATTTAAATAAGTATCATTACCTTAAAGCTCTGCACCGTCACTCCAGTAGAACTAACAACGACAAATGCATTTGCCCGTTCCTGTCATATGGTAACACGTTGAAGTATTCTTTTTTCCCCCGCAGCTATAGAGATGTGGAATGACTTGCCGAATGACGTCAGTGCACAATCACCTGAATCATTTTCATCACTGTTGGAAACTAATTTAGAGGCATTGCAATAAATCCTGTGCTATCTTCGCCGAAATGAAGGTTGAAACAGTGTATCGCGCGTGTGCTCGCACATCGCTACACGTGCTTTACCGCCTGCATCTGTATATCAATGTTACCGATGATGTTATCATGCTAAGTGGTTTTTTTTAGTGAAACACATGTACATTGTTTATTGCTTTATACTGTCATATCGTTGTTTTCACGGTTTGTGTTGCATATTTTCCATTTCCTTTCATCTCCACGATATGAAGTGTTATTTGCTCTGTACGCCCTCTCCTGTATAGGCCTGAAAAGGCCCACAGTATTGAATAAATAAATAAATAAAATAAGATTTGTCCAGAGCACTCTTGAGGCACGACGTGAAAATAGTGCGTTTAACGAGCTTAGAGTGGGCGGACTTGAAAGGTAGTAGTGGTTTGTTAGCGCATGGTTTATAGCACCAGCAGATGCTAACACCTGTAAAACGAAACCGAACATCTAAAACTGTAATTTAGTCATTTACCGGCAATTTTTGGGTTAGACTAAATGGGGTTATCACATGAAAAAACACAATAAGTAGCACTTTGCTTTGTAGTTCCATGTCGTGTGGGTCACAATTTAAATATCATAATCGTCAACATATCAGAATATGCCAGAGCATTTTTGTTGGTCTGACGAATGAAGTGAGCAAGAACTAGGTCTCTAAAAATCGAGCGATGCAGGAATGAGTGCATACATCTTGCTTATGCAGGTGTGGGATCCCTTCAAACATTACGTACGTACACAGCTAGTAAAAGCTTAAACGTTCTAAGAAACCACCAGCAGAAATCCCCGCAGAGTTTTGAAAAGCAACGAAACTGTTTGTCAATAGAATGCTCATCACACTCAGGGATCAGGTTATGATGCAGAGAATAAAAAAGATATTCGATGTCGGTCGATAAGTACTGACAGCACTTGTCAATGAAAATGTCAAAGACATCTAAAGCCTGGTTAGATTTAGTCTCCATAAAAGGGTCACCTATCACAAAAAGCTTAAGATTACTCTGATTCGGATTCGTAAACAATAGCCAGAAATGGTATGATGACATTGTGCATTTTTGCACTAAAAAGACATTTAATAAATTGTTCTTGCTTTTATCGATCACTTTAATCAGAAAGGTTAAGCTTGTTTCATAGTCTTTTGGCATTAGACTTCTGTTTACTCAATGAATTATTGGAGTGAAAATCGACTGTAGAAATTGATTCTCTCGATATTGATTCAAAAGTAATTTCGCTCAGTAGAATCGTGAAACCACCTTTCTTATCGACCAGCAGAATATGGAGGAGCGTTCGCATAGAAAAGAAGCCGCTTATCTAATGGATGGGCTGTGTTTAAGTTCTTGCAGCTGTTATAAAGAAGTTAGCACCTTCTGAAAGACAACATGTGCTTTAATCGGAAAGGGCTTCCTGCGAAACCTTACCTACAAAAGAAAGCTGTGCTGGCCTTGACTTCCTGAATGCCACAGAAAACATAAGTCTAAAGGAAAGAACAAAGGTTGGACAGGCTGGCAAAGTTACTTCACCGATGCTGTGCACATTGCATTGTGTTTCTTATGTGCGAGGGGTACACCAGGTCCTCAGTTTTTCAGGACAGTATAAATATATGTGCTATTTCACAATAAACATTGTTGAAAGTTCAGTGCTTGTTTTCGTAATTTGTGTTTAGTCTATTGTGTCTTTTTTTCACTGTAGTGCACCAAAAAATTTATTATTGTTTCGCAAATACATTCACAGACCAGGACTATCGCCAAAGTGTTTGAGTCTCACCAATTATGTTATGAAAGGTACATGATAGTCTCTTTCGAGTGCATGAGTATTGAAACAAACACCTTTAACTCTCATATGCTCTTACATCTGTAAAAAGCGTATGAGAGTCAAACATGACATCGGCATCTGCAAAGCACTTTCAGTGTCATGTAAACTGAACCTAACAAAGAAAAGTTTTACACTACCCTTTACTTTTAATTTATTGGTCTGCATTTAATAGTCACTTTTTTTTGATAGTGTGCTCCTCATCACTTCCTCTACTGAGTCATGTAGTCGACAACTGAAGGAGATTCATAGTAATACCATGAAAGAACATATGTATAAAATTTGTATGCCCCTGTGTTGTGAGATTGTTTATGTACAACGTAAAGGAAGGAGCGAGTAGAAACAACTCTGGGCGATATTTCATAGCTTAAGAAAGCTGCATGTGTCACTACTACGCCTGCATTATCTTAAAATAAAGATGCCTTTTTAGAGCTTTCTGCTAAGTTTTGTTTTTGCATCTTGCAGTTTGAGTGAATGTTACAGTGGTACCTTGTTCTGAAAAATGCATCACAGCAGCCCCATTTAAGATAAGGAATCACCTTGGCCCACTATACTGCAGTTTCTGCAGTGCACACAAGATTCATTCACATGTATGAGACAATAAAGAAGTAAGCAAGTGTCAACACTGCATCAGTCTCTCAACTCATTTACTTCAAAAGCAGCATTCTGCCATGTGGTCTAAAGGAAACTGTCACCAACAATACGTCAATTATTACATTATTGTTTTTTCACTTGCTTTTGTTTCAAATATTCTATCAAGCCAATGTGTGCTCCCAAGTAGGTGCAGGGCTCTAGCGCCACCTAGATGAAGGCATCCGAGAAGGCGTGTCCGACACAAGAGAGATGGAGACACCTGAACTGCCAAAGGGTGCAAGAAAAAAAAAACACTTTATTCACATTGAATGCACTCTTCATATAACTCATGCGTATGGTAAGATCATATGCTTCTTTTTATATTTCCAAAGTTCGACAAACATTCATCAGCTCTTTGCAGTGCCACCGATTCAACAAGTTTTAGATGGTTCATTCAGAGATATACCGTTATAGTGCAAGAAAAGTACATAAATACTGGGGATACAATATTTATTCTTTTGTTATTTGCAGCTCCTCTAAACGTGACTTGCATAGATCATGTCTTGGAGCTGTCTGCTGCTTCAGTTTCTCACACTTCAGCATAGGTGAACTTTTTGCTCTGGAGATCACAGCACCGATTGAGTGCACAGATTCTGCAGGTTGTCCTTTGCCCACATCCCGTGGAGGCCTTGCATAACATAAGCATTGTGAATGCTGAGCATATTGCTTTCTCTTCATATTTTACATAGAGAGCCTTAAAAAATTAGAGCAATAAATACCCAAAAGGGTGAATAAAAAGAAAATGTTTAACCCTTTAATTGTAAAAAACGTGTGGCACTTGACAAAGACACAGACTAAGAAAGACAGCAGGACGCGCGTGGGACAGAGCATTGTCCTATCGTCTTTCGTATTGTCTTTTTTGTGCACCACACGTTTTGATGATGTATCGCCACAAGTCTAGTCCTAACACTGTCAATTTAACCCTACATAAGTACTCCTTTAATTCTGACAGAGTGCGGTACATTGATATAAACTACACATTACAAGGAAACTATCGCTGCTGTCTATTCTGCCCGAGAGTGGTTCTCCATGCCTTTTGGAATGATGATCTGCTTCACTCAAAATGAAAAATTTCATCAAAATCGGGCCAGTAGCTTACAGGAAAAAAAAGTGGGACATATATGTCCCAGTGACTCATGAGAGTGTTTTCAAAATGAGGGAAAACACTGTCTCATGATGGCACCATCTCGCGATTGTGTCAACGGGTATTTTTTGGGATAAACAGGCCAAAGCAAGTGGCAAAGAGTATCACTTCTCAAGTTGTGAAAAGTAAAGTTGTGTGGTCATTTCAACAGAACAACACCTACAGTTGTGCCTCTTATTAACCTTGCCTTAAAGCCCTCTGGTCTGTTCCTGTAAGGCTTACTTTTAGTTCACTGCATACATCAACCACTTTTTTTGTCCATTTGGCTGTCTTTGCTTATGGTGTTGGGATTGTTGAATACAGATGTCCCTGAACATATGCCTACTTTTCAAGAGGCATACGATATCAAAAAAAAAATTTTGAAGCATCAATATCCGCAATGGCGCTGAGAAATAAGCGGGACAGTTTCGCAGGGGATCATTCCGATCTATTTATCAGTAAAGTTATTACGCAACTTTACAGAAATTCACGATGACTGGAAGCTAACATCGCCTCTCTCAAAAACCAGACAAAGAGGAACTCATCCAGCATTTTTATTCATAGGTTTCCTGCAGACGAAATCTAACGCCACTGTAACACTACATCTAACCTTTGAAAGCATGGTAAAAGAATTTTTCTCAAGATTACGAAGACTTGGGTATAATATGAGTGATTTAACATTGTGCTAATTGCAATGGGTGATGTGAGAGAAATTTTTTTTTGCTGACGGAAAAGTGGGACATGTGAGTTCTGCAGTCCGCAGTCACACAAAGGGTTAATGTACACTTTTGTCTCCAAGCTCAACAATGCTTTAAAAAGTTCCAAGCACTTCTGAAGGTGCAGCGTCATGCTCTCTGGGTGCTATCTGTAGCTACTGTGTAACACATCTATACTCAGTGACTTGACAGCATTGTGGAAGCTACAGAATTGAAACGCATGCCTACTACCACGCAAAAAAATAGTGCCAAGTTTACTGATACTTTTCTTATTTGCTTTGCTGTAATTAAACTATGTTTATTATTATGAGAATTAAACACTTGCAGGAAGTACAGTGATGGAAGCGCTTTTTCATTTTCTGGAGCATACTTTGGAAAAGGAAAAGTACTGCTTTGGAACAGCCATAAGCATTTTCGGAGGAGAAAATAATGCTAGCTTAGAGCAGCTATTGATGTTTTAGGAGTAGACATTTTGCCATACATTACTAGGAGTTGAGAGCGTTGTCTAAGCATCTCACAAATGTTCATATCTCTTATGAAATATATTCAACAGACAACAACAAATGCAAATTTCATGAAGCAAACAATGGCAGATTGTCAAAAATAAGCTGTGAATTGAGCTACAATTTAAAATACCAGTATCTGTGGCAGAAATCAAATCGAACCAGTAAAAGCTGAGCGCCACATTTTAGAAGTAACCACAATACCCTATACCTTCTGCCAAAAAAGAACTAGATTATAAGTATGAGATGAAAGCGATCGTGCTCATTTTAACATTTCACCACACTAGCCTGCATGTCTAGCTGAGAAAGGAAAACAGCCAAATGAGCTATATGCTTAATATGCTAATTCTCGCCACACAAATGAGATCAGACTTGATGATAATACTGCACACTAGTAGCACACTGGAATGATAGTGCACAGATTTGTTTCAGTTTCTTTCAAACAGTAGAAGTTTGTCATTCTTGTTTTCTCAGTGTCATTTCAGAGCAGGTTTGGAGCACTTAATACTAACAAAAATACTGCGTGAAGCAGCATGGAGAAGCAAATTTATTTTGAAGCAGTTTAGAGCAATTGAAGCAGCACTTCCATTACTGGAAGTAATAAGTAAAATGCTGTTATTGTTAACTTTGCAAGATTGCCTCCCCCCCCCCTTTTTTTAGCACCATTTCTTTAGCACGCTCATTTTTCAAAGCAAACACGGCGTCCATGAAGTAGTAGGTCAGTGTGCGGCTGTAAACACACTTTTTACTTCGAAAAAAATATATATATATACTTGTGATATGCAGCACTGAAATGTAGAATGAACCATCGAAATATTTGTCCCATTCACATTTTCATGCAAATAATTTGGAAGATATGTTAATGATGCGTAAGATGTACTTGCAGGCTAGTTGGTAAGCAATTACAGTGTATGGCAGCGCACACCAGGTTACAGAACGAACGCGCACACAAAGAGACGACACTTGGCACTTGTGTCATCCCTTCATGTAGCCTGGCGACCACTGCCATAGGTTTTAACGACGCGAGTGAGCAAAACCAAAGTCATCCGAAAACTTAGAAGTACTTGTTGCTAGTCTAGTTGGTACATAATTATGAGGGAAAACTCTAGATGCTTAAAACACCACAAGAACGAAGAACACCCTATGCACAACCTGTGCTTCTTGGTTCCTATTTTGGTGTTTTAGGCATCTACAATTTTTCCTCATCTGAAAACTGCATAACTTGCAGAGTAACACAAATGTGCAGAAGCCCCAGCCTCCATAGCCTGTGCTCCAACATCAAGATAAGTTGTCGCTGAGTATATAACAACCAATCTTCAATATTACCCCCCCAATACCGGTGTGATCACAGTTCACATACTTTTTAACTGCAATTGTGAGCATGAAACCTACCACTGGAAAAGCTGGTACCACCATCGACGTGGAAAAGACATAACATGAGCACACAAAACTCTTTTACATAAGCTCTCTTTTACAGAGCTTAAAGAAAGAATTTTTAATGAGGAGGCAATGTTTCACAGACACACAGCACCAAGATCCTCTATTTAGTGTTTTTTTTTTGTAAACGTGCTACCAAAAGCATGGGAATAGCTTTGACAAACAGAACCAGGCAAGACAAAATTACATAACTCAGTCTATAAAATATGTTCCCTCTAAAACAATTGTAGCTGTTGCTTTTTGCATGCATCCAGGTCTCTTTGGTTACCAGCGTTGGTTACTGGTGCAGTGCCACATTTCTTGAGACCGTGCATGTGATGCTCTGCATCGTAATGTAATATACCCGATGCATTCGACCTGTTTAGAGAATTCACAAGGAAATAGCATTTAAAGGGTTCTTTACGCCTTCTACAAGATATTTTTTATAAGCCTAGGCCAAAGAATAATAAACATTTGCTAATTTATTCATAAGTTTATAGCTGGTGGCGCCCACTGGTTTACCGGCTACTTTTTTATTGTCATGAAAGAGAGCAATGAACAGCGTTTCCATAAAAGACTGCTTCTAGACAAGAGATCGCTCTGCATCTTGTGTTTGCCAGCAAATCTCTTTTTCGGAAGAAGGCTGTGTGGCAAGCATATGAGTGAAGGCTGGATGGTGAAACTTAACACTGTCTACAACCTTAAGTTCACAAACTCACCCAAGAGTCAACTTGCCTAGACAGACCGGCTGAGTAATATTTAGGTGAGTATAAGTCCGAGTGAGTCTTGTTGAAAAAAGTATTGCCGTGTCTGAGTGAGCTCCACGTTTTATCATCGGCCTATGGTTCTATCACTGAACTTCAGCATTATGTCTGCTTAGGACTCCAAGTATATCCACACGCATTACCCACTAGCATTCATGTGCCACCTCAATGTTTATTGATCAGACACGCGAGTTAGAGGAAAGGTGCCATGACCTCCCACCACAAACTGTTTCACTGGGAGCTCTTGATAATTATATATATGTTGTGAGTCACATGTTGAAATCATTGTTAACTCGTATGTAATTGTGCAAGACCAAAATATAAGAGATTTGGCGGTAGAGAGCATTGACACCATAACTGAAAAGCTCGTTTTACACTAACAGACTCATGAGTTTGCTCACCCAGGCTCAGGTCAAGCTGTGAGTGGGCTCAAATTTTTTTTATCGACCTGTGGCTACAACACGTGGTTGCAGTCACTGCTTCCGTGAGGACTTCACTTCACTTTATTACGTTAAAGACCCCTCAAAAGAATGTTACATGAGGGGTGGGTTGCACAGAGATGTAACTAATGCCACAATTTATTAACGAGACAGGTACATAGGTACACTTTGAACAAAGTGTGATAGACAAGTGATAGAAATGATGTCACGGGAGAGGCCATTCCGTTCTGCAGCTGCGCGGAAAAAAAAAAGATGCAGAAAGGGTAGTGGTGCCAGAACAGGGTCGAGAGACTTGAAGTGGATGGCCCGTACGGGGAGAAACGCGCATGGCAGGAGCGATGTCAGGAGGTTGGCTAAAAGAACTGTGATGAAGCTTGTGGTAAAGTGATGGTGTAGCGATTCTGCAGCGAGACGAAAGGGTGGTAAGCCCAGATTCATTTTTAAGGGATGACACACTGATATCTTACGAAAAGGAAGAATGAATGAAACGCACAGCACGATTTAGCACTAATTCGATGACGTTTATTAAGTAAACTAGATGAGGGCTCCAAATGGGTGATGCGTACTCAACTTTGAGTTATATTAGTGATCCGTAAGCCAAAAGTCTTACGTGATAGGGTGAGTGATGCAGATGGCGTTTTAAAAATCCTAATGACCAGTTAGCCGATGAAATGATATTAGTAATATACATGCGCCAGGAAAGATCAGGGGTTAGTGTTACGCCAAGGTATCTATAAGAGTCACTTGTTTCGACAGGTATGTTAGTGATTTCATAGAAGAATAGGAGCGAGTTTTTGCGGTGGTGAAAGGAAACTAATTTACATTTTTTAGGATTAAGGGTCATTATCCAGCGGTTACCCCAGTCTAAAACATTATTGAGGTCATTCTGTAGGTCAATTTGGTCAGAAGTGTTATTAATTTTTCTGTAGGTAACACAGTCGTCAGCGAACAAGCGAATGCTGCATGGTAAATTGTTAGGCAAGTCGGTGATATATATTAGGAATAATAGCAAACCGAGGACAGATCCCTGTGGTACACCGGACGTTACAGGAAGCGAGTTAGACTGGACATTGTTAAGGGAAACAAATTGGGAGCGGTTAGTCAGAAATTGGGCAATGCAGTTTAGAACGTTGTGTGGTAGATTCAGTTGAAAAAGCTTCATTAGTAGGCGCTTGTGGGGTACTTTGTCAAACGCTTTGGTGAAGTCGAGAAATATAGCATCTGTTTGTAGGTTAGTATGCAGGTCATGAAGAAAAAGGGCTAATTGGGTTTCGCATGAAAGGCTTTTTCGAAATCCATGCTGGGAGCGATTAAAAAAGCAGTTGGAGTCAAGGAACTGCATGATTTGAAAGTATATAATATGTTCCATGAGTTTGCACAACACACTGGCTAGTGATATGGGGCGGTAATTTAGCGGACAATCTCTGTCACCTGATTTGTGAACTGGAATTACCTTCCCACACTTCCAGTCGTTATGCAGAATTCCTGTGGACAGGGATTGGGAGAACAGCAAGAGTGAAAATTCGGCAGATATGTGCTTTGTGTTTTTAAGAGCTTGGTATTTATTACGATCGTACCAGTGGAAGATGACGATTTCATTTTATCTATTAAAGAAACGATACCAGAGAAGCTTGTGTTTATGGGCGGCATTTCAGGCAGACTAACAGAGAACAGTTCGGTATCAGTAGGGTTAGGTTCTTTCATAAAGACCGAATGAAAGGCTTCATTAAACACATTCACACTTTCAAAACTACTTGCTTCTTGACCAGACTGATTAGTAAGGATAACAGGGGGGGGGGGGGTGTCATTCGGGTTTATAACTTGCCAAAAACGTTTGGTAAGTTATATCAGGAAGGATTTTAGGCAGTTCACTGTGAAAGAATGAATACTTTGCGTTGCGCACTTCTATTAAGTATGCTTTTACTGCAATGTTGTACTTTTCTCATGCGCAAGGAAAGTTTCGAGTCATCGCGGCACAAAAAAGGAGTTTCTTCTTGTTTTCAAGTGTGTTTAATGATTTCGTAAACCAAGGTTTTTGGCGGGTGGGATGGAAGGACGGAAGCTAACTGGTTCACTTTGTTTTGAAGCGTATAACCAGTTTTCGTTAATAGGTTGATCCCAAAACCCGTCCTGGAACGACAGAAGAAAGGCATCAAGTTCACGAATGATGGCCTCATAGTTCCCCTTGTCATATAGCCAAATCGTTTTACTGCAAGCTTGACATATTTGAGGAACAAAGTTAAAATTAACGTGAATGAGTTTGTGATCGCTTAGTTCATTTATATATGGTATGGAAGACAAGCTGCCCGTGTCCGTTGTTAAGATTAAGTCAAGAATATTGTTGGTATCGGAAGTGACTCGTGTAGGTTGGGACATCAGCTGAGTAAGATTAAAATTTAGGCAGGCGTCAAGAAATTCGTTAGCTTCTGTTGCATTGGGTGTAGACGAGGTTTGGTTTGTCTAATCGATGTTTGGCAAGTTAAAGTATCTAAAGAGAAGGACGCGAGCATTTGGGTATTTGATCGACAGTTGGGTTAAAATACTGTTAAGTTTGTGAGAGAATCCTGGACTACTTTTAGGGGGCCTGTAACAAACACGTAAGAGCACCGACTGAGGTGCGGAACGACAGATCAACCATAGGGTTTTGAGGCCAGAGGGCTATTTTGATAGCAGAGCATGAGAGTTGTTTGTTTACGGCAATAAGAACGTCCCCGCCACGTGTGCCGGGACGATCCTTTCTAAAGAGAATAAAGTTCGGCGAGTCGGCCAAAACTTCGCTGTCGGTGACGTCAGCTGTCAACCATGTTTCGGTTAGTATAAGCAAACTGCTACTGGATGAAGATGCAAGGTTCAACACATGGTCGCGTTTGGAAAGAAAACTGCAAATGTTAGTGAATGTAACCGGAAAACCGAGATTGGCTTTGAGACCAAGAACAGAACGATTTGACAACCAAGGGTGAGAAGGGGTTTAATATGGTTTTTCTTCGATAGTTCCGGTAGTATCGTCGAAGACGTAGAGATTAGAGCCCATAAACAATGTTTTGTACCGTAGAAGCAAAGGGCCCGATTTTTCTTTAGCGAAGGCGAGAAGGTGCTTCCGTGCGTTCCGTACTAGTGGCGAGAAATCTTCCCCAACGCTAAAATCAGTATCTTTAAGTTTAGGGCCATTACCAAGGATAGTTTCCTTGGTTTTGAAAGAGGTGAATTTCACTAATATGGGCTGACACCAGTCTGGAGAGTGGCGACCGAAACGGTGGGCACGCTCAATTTCCTTTGATTCAATAGATATTTTGAAGTGGTCCCTGCAGAACGCAGTGACTAGCTGCTCAGACTGTTCATAGTTCTCGGATGGCGTGACGTCGGCTATTCGGTTAAACAGCAAGTTGTTCTTTCGGGAACGGTTCTCAGCATCGTCCAGTCGAGCCTCTAGTACCAAGACCTGGCTAGCAGTTTGGGAGGTGATGGTTGTTATGATGTCTAATTGCATTTGTAGTATTTTAACCTGATGGCAGTGCGATTTTAAGTTGATTCTTTTGCCTAGCGCGGCAATTGCTTTATCGGTGTTAGAGAGCTGGCATTTTAGGCTCTGCATGTCACCAATAAGCTGAGCTTGACCGGAATATAAGCTTTTAAGCTCATTAAGAATGTCTTCTAGGTTTGGGTGTCCAGGGTTAATTTCTATGTCACCAGATAACACCAGCAGCAGTGAAAAATAGTATTCATACAATCAGACACGATACAAACACAGCACTGCGGGCTCGGTAGCTGAATAGGGCATCGATTGCTAGATTTTTTAGCTAAAAGGCAATACCGGTTACTGACCTGCATGACAAACATAAGTGGGTTAGACTGTGTCACGGCCCAGCCACCGAGCCCACAGAGCTGGCCGGGCCGGAAGGGACGATTCATACACAGTGCGCCCGATGAAGTCGATGACGCTGTGGCCTTGATTTCCCTTTCGAGCATCCAGTTTACAGGTTCCAGCGTCGTAGAAACTGCGGTGTCCAACGCAGGGAGGAGGCCCTGGTCGTCCACGATGACAAGGCTTGCCGGGAAAGGGTTGATAACGCAGACGGCTGATGATAGGCCCAGAAGAACGGGGACCAGCACGCAGGAGATAGCGCAAACGAAATCCTGCATGACGAACAGAAGTGAGTTAGACCGTATCGCGGCACAGCCACCGAGCCCACAATTTCTGCATTTGTGTGGGGTTGCGATGTTCAGTTCGAAGCAGAAAGCGCTCAATGACACGTGTGCCAGAGCTCGCTGGCGGACTACTCATGCTTTTCTAGCATAAGCTGGCCCATATGTTGCCTACTTCCATATCGGCCCCAAAATTACACGTGGATATTCACTCCCAAATTCACGTTGCTTACCCATCCCAACCTTATTTGCTTTCTATGGAGCTGTATGTATTTACACCTGAAAGAGAATCTTGCTAAAAGTGGGTACAAGAAGGCGCCTATTTCTTTAAATTTTTCAGGGAAATTATTTAAACAAGTATATTGCAATAGTTATTGCGGAATCAGGGCGTAGATGAAGTATATATAAACATCCTGGAAGAAATCTACAGGGGATCAACTGCTACCATAGTGCTTCATAAAGTAAGCAACAGAATATTAATCAAGAAGGGTGTAAGGCAGGGGGACACAATCTCCCCAATGCTGTTTACCGCATCCTTACAGGAGGTTTTCAGAAGCCTAGAATGGGAACACTTAGAAATAAGAGTTAATGGAAAGTACCTTAGTAACCTGCGCTTCGCCGATGACATTGCATTGTTGAGTAACTCGGGCGACGAATTGCAACTCACGATTACGGAGTTAGACAAGGAGAGCAGAAAGGTGGGTCTTAAAATTAATCTGCAGAACACGAAAGTAATGTACAACAACCTCGGAAGAGAACAGCGCTTCGAGATAGGTAATAGTGCACTTCAAGTTGTAAAAGACTATGTCTACTTAGGGCAGGTAATAGCCGCAGAGCCGAACCACGAGATTGAAGTAACTAGAAGAATAAGAATGAGGTGGAGCACATTCGGCAAGCACTCTCAAATTATGACAGGTAGATTGCCACTATCCCTCAAAAAGAAGGTATATAACAGCTGTATCTTGCCGGTACTTAGCTACGGAGCAGAAACCTGGAGACTTACAAAGAGGGTTCAGCTTAAATTGAGGCCGACGCAGCGAGCAATGGAAAGAAAAATGGTAGGTGTAACCTTAAGAGACAAGAAGAGAGCAGAGTGGATTAGGGGACAAACGGGGGTCAAGGATATCATAGTTGAAATAAAGAAGAGGAAGTGGACATGGGCCGGGCATGTAGCGTGTAGACAGGATAACCGCTGGTCATTAAGGGTAACTAACTGGATTCCCAGAGAAGGGAAGCGAGTTAGGGGGAGACAGAAGGTTAGGTGGGCAGATGAGATTAAGAAGTTTGGGGTTATAAATTGGCAGCAGCAAGCACAGGAGCGGGTTAACTGGCAGAACATGGGAGAGGCCTTTGTACTGCAGTGGACGTAGTCAGGCTGATGATGATTGCAATAGTATTGAAAGTTCGGCTAGTTGGTACGAATGCATTTGTAATTACAGTGCAAAAACTATAAAGACAGAAAGAGTACAAACGAGCGCTTACACCTACAGCGCTCGTTTCTGTCCCTACTATCTTAGATTTTCGTTGTTTCTCCACTGTAACCAAAAATGAATTTCCAAAAAGCTTCGACAATATCTAAGCAAAAACAGCTATGTGTGTATACATTTATAGATTCATATTTATACTTCGCCACGACATCTCTTAATTGAGGCAAACCAGTGTAAGAGCGTGCTTTCCAGGGATTGCCGGCATTTTGCGAAATAAGCTTGTTCAGGAATATTATTCTCTAGCATCGATTACGTGCAATGTGCACACACTATACAATTTCTGTACACAACTTTCTGAATTTTTTTTCATCCAAGATTCATATTTTGACTGTAAAAACTCCTTTCGTTTGAAATTATTTACAGAAATGACCATCAGGACTTCTGCGCAGTGTTTTTATTAAGCACGGATAGCCAAATTTATGAGGAATGTACTCCGTAACTTTTTGCCCCAAACACTATAATAGACTATGCTATGCTTTATGCCTTCCACTCTTCCTAACATCACTCTTCACTCTCGCTTTCCTTTCCCACCCTTACTCTGTGCGAAGCTATGCTGAGAGCTGCTTGGCACATATCCACTTTGCAGAACTTTCCACTGAAAGAGCTCCGCTCCCCTGTAATGAAAAATCGCGACGCCTCCGTGGAACACGCAGCAGATTGTAACAGCGAAAGCTGCAAGAATGGCCTTTTTAAAGGTTATTGCCACTAATACAAGTACACATGCAAGGTACTAACTAGGCCATTTTCGTTTCTTGAGCAGGGAACCATGGACAAGCTAGAGTCCTGCCCTCACTAATTACCTGCCTAATTCTTCCTTTTTTGATAGTGCCAGAACACCAAAGTATTACAATCTATTGAGATTATGATTGCGTGACAGGTAAATGCACACAAAAATAGAGCCAAGGAATAAGCAATTATGATCGAGTAAAACAGACTGAATGCTGACACGCAGGCTCCTAGGAACGTGCTTAAACTGGTGGAGCTGATCTTATCGTTTCTGTTCTTGGCGCACGCGAACTAAAATGTTTTTGTCGTCTCTACCACAGCCAAAAAAAACTTGTTGCACATGGCCCTGTTTACATGACAGTGTGCTCATCTTTGCAGCTTGCAGATGTTGGACAGATGATGAAGCAAGGAGAATGCCAATATCTTCCTTTTAAATTTTGCAACTATTCTTGAACACGCAATTTTCATCTAGAAGTGGCACATACTTTGGTCATCTGGCCATGTTGTTCCTGAAGAGCCAATAAAAATTACAATGTGAAAATTTGCATTGGTTTTTCTGTTTAAAGATATTCAGACTGTATGTCGAGCTTTATTATTATACACGGGAATATCATATCATTCATTACTGGTGGATGTAATCTGACACATATTTGACTATGGTTTTAAATTAAGCAGAGGTGCCTGAATCGGTGACACCTTGTGAACTCTGGGTACGATGAATTTAGTGGCTGCTCAGGCCCAATGCTCAAACTCACCCGCTCTACGAATATAGCAGGCAACAATGGCAGGCGAATTTGCAGTGTCCATGACGAAGGCTGTCGTCATTCACCTCTCTTGCTGTGTTCTTGGGCTGCTTTCTAGGTGGTGCTGGCTGCTTACACCAGTGGTATTGTAATATGAACATTGCGAGAAATACACAACCATTCAAATAGTGTTTTTTTTTTAAAGGGAGATTGTGAAACAGGTGCCCAGCCGGCATCTGTAAACAAAGTTCAGCAGAGGACTGTGCCTGAAGCCGCATCTAGTTCTCCCAGCATTCTATGTGAAGGTTGACCTGGCACATAGTACAGTAAAAGCTCATTCATTCAAACTTGATTAAAATCAGCGCCTTGGTCTCGGCTCAGCCTTATGTATTTCAATGAGAGAAAATTTCAAATAATTTGAACACAACGTTATCAACAACGGGTATTTCAAACTGGAGCCCCCTGGCTTTCGTCCACGTTTGCGGAAATCGGCCTAGAGTGATCCTCCAAATCCCCCATTACTGTCATTTGTATAAAAAGTGTAGTAATCGATTTTTATGTTTGATTTTATGGTTGTAAATGTAGTTTGTCTGCTGCTACTGCGGTATGGGTGGAGCGGCCTAGTGCGGCCATGTTTGCCTTTAGCCTTATTTTTTGGACAAGTTTCACAATTGTTCTAAATAAAATAAAAAAGAAAGACTTTATATCTTGATTGAATGAGCTCTGCTATATAAATAAATGTATTTTGGAACACAAATAGCTTCACATATTTTGGCACTAAGGGCCAATGCTCACGTATATGCGTCTCTGTTTGTGGTGTATCCCTGACTACTCAATAAATTCTCTTCACTATTAGAGCATGAACTTAATTTATGAAATGACCTGCCGCACATGTGCACTATTACCTAATCAGCGGGAATGAGTCCAAAGGTGCCCTCTCTGGATTATCGCCGTGACACGATGTCTGTTTATTCTAGTGCCTGCTCACTAATTTGAGCAATCTTACTTTCAATTCGAATTAGCAAGCTTTTACTGAAACATGGTGCGCCACCATGCTTTTGTGCTAATTTTTTTAAATTTTGGTGGGTGTTTTGAAGCGATCAATGATGCCAAAAATGTAGCTCAACTAATGATGCTGGCATTAATTATACATTGCATTGGGGCATTTTCAATTCAACTTGATTATTATCAGAGAAACATATATTAAGGCATAAAAGTTGCCACCACTTGTTTGTAAAAGGTAATAAAGCTCCTTCGCCAAGTCAGCTGAAGAAAATCTGCTACCTGAATTGAATTAGTCACTATTAACGCTTACTTTATTTGTCATGCTGGTAATAAACTGCTTGTACCTAAAGTAAGAAGAGTTTGGGGCAATCTACAGAGACAAATATTTCTAAGTTGCTGTAGTCGGTATGCAAGGTGATTACGACAGTGTGCAGCTTTGTATTTGTCGCATGACTATCAGCTGATATCTTGGAATATCTGTGCTAGGTAGACAACGATGAAGTTACTAAAAGAAGTTTGCTGCCTAAACATACGGAATGAAAATGCTTATGGAGCTTGGGTGCAGGAGTCTATAATACAACGTATGGGTGACTGCTGCTGGTCCTGGAATAACTGATTTGCTTGTAACAGTAATCACTGAACCTCCAATTGGGGGCAAGCGTCATGTGTTTGTTTTCCAATGTGTTTTATGTTGACCGGGGGTGCTTGACAGTGCTTATTGCCGACTTCGCTTTTTCCTGACACCACTGATTGTCCTAGCTGAGTTATGTGCCACAAATCTAGTATAAGTGGTGACCTGTAACGCTTCAACACTGTATCAGCTCAGCTGCAATGAGTGTAGGGCTCTCGCTATCCGTTCAACACCTGCAAGATCTATGCTTGTGCAGTTGTAGCGTCACTCCTCAGGAGACAACTACATTGTACGAGTTAACGCCAACTGTTCTCAAACACTCTTTGTTTGTCCGCCTGCCTTTGGAAAGTGTAGCCATTCAAAAGAAAAGAATAAGAACTGCTGGTAGTGTGGCGGAGTAGATCTTGACCACTCTGTGTGTTTGGTCTCTCTCGCCCGATGGGGCACTCAATGGAGCCTCGCCCGTCGAGTGCCCTGCAGTTGCCAGCAATGGCTGGCGGTTTGACAAGTTGAAGAGGCAAATCAGTGTCAAGATGGAGGGTATAATTCCTTGTAGCTGCCTTCATATTCACTATATGGCTTGATTAGTGGTACAATTTATTGAATGATGATGTTGCCCGAATTCTTACAGGATTTCAAACACAGTTTCAACATTCATTTCAAGTCAAGTGTGTGCCTTTTATCCTATTCGAAATTATTTTCATGAATATTTTTTGCATGATGATAAGACTGAGCTGTCTAATCAATATACCATAGGGTGAAATAGTACACTTTTGACACAAACAAAGGGCTCAAGAAAAGCACGACATTCTTGTCCCCTTTGTCCATGTCAAAAGTCTACTACTTCACCTTACGGTGTAATGATCAGTCACAAACTAGCTTAGCTCTTAACCTTACTGACCAGTTTCATGTCTTCATTTTATTATTCTTACTATTATGCATAAGTGAAACTTTGGTGTTTTCAGAACTCTGGTACATTCGAATTTTCGCATCTTTCTATATGATTGTGAGCGCTATCACTGGGGTGCCACACTCTGCATACCTTTGCAACAGACAGCAGCTGGATAAACCGCTCAGACTCTAAAAAAGCATGATTATGGCTGCAAGACACGTTTCAGCACAAAAAACTGCACTGAAGTGCATCAGAATATTGTACCGACAAGCCCAACTCGCCACTTTAATAGTGAAAGGCTACATAGCAGTAGTTGTTTCACTTGCTTCTTGCTTTCAGTTTTGTTAAATCAGACGAGATGCTATATTTTTAATTTATTATAACAGTTTACTTAAACAGCTTTACTGAGTAGATTATATTGAAAAATCAGATTCAAGCAGAAAGTAAACAAAACTTGAGAATGAAAGGCTTGCTAGTGTCTCCTGCAGGCTTCGGCGTAAAAGGACGACTTGTCTGAACAAGCTTGCATAACTTGGGCTGCTGTAGCAAGAATAGAGCGAACATTTATATAGCTGAAGTGTTTTTCAGAGCTAAGGTTGGAGGGGCTCTTGGGGCTTCACCGACTACCAGCTTTTTGAGCCAGCTTCAAGTCAAGCACTAGGCTCTTCAAAGCCTTCTCAGAGAGATACATTTCCCAAGACCAATATGCAATTGTGTTGGCCTGTATTGAGTTCACCTCACAGGGACATGAAGAACACTCGTATATTGTAACCTAAAGTTGTGAGCCGGCAAGCCCTAGCGAGCCAAAAAGGGCAAAGAGAACGAAGAAGAAGTGTGGTTAGCGCCTCGTTCTGAAGATACACGCTCGTGTCTTTCTGCCCCGCTGTTCCTGTCTTGTCTCTACGGCTCTTGGTGCGTGACAAACTGGTGGAGATGCTGGGTAATCTATGCACCATACCCCTCCACATAGCAGGAACACAAGCGTCGTACCGGTAGTCACACCTGTGCATCGCGCCAGCAGAAGAATCCGAGGGCTATCCCCTGAGTTTGGACTGCTGGCAAACAACATGGCAGCTCCGACCAGCCCTACCGACACCAACCCAACCGGTACGAACGGCACAACGCCGCTTCATTGCACCTTACTCACACCGCGAACGCCAAATCCCTTTCATGGCACTGCACTTGAGGATGTAGAAGATTGGCTTGTTCATTACGAGTTTGTTGCCGTGCACAACCAGTGGGACGACGCATACAAACTGCGGCACGTCTATTTCAGTCTTTTGGACGGCGCACGTGTCTGGTATGAGAACCGGGCAGGTATTCTCACATCATGGGAAGACTTCAAACGCCGACTTCTTGGGACATATGCCAGCCCTGACCGTCGGGAGAAAGCTGAGCGCGATCTGCAGTCCCGCATACAATTGCCGAACGAAGGGGTTGCGATGTATGTCGAAGAAATGACGCACCTTTTCCACCGAGCTGACCCCGGCATTCCAGAAAAAAAGAAGGTACGGTACCTCATGCGCGGGGTGAAAGAGCAGCTTTTCGGTGGGCTTGTACGCAGTCCACCCAAGACTGTGTCAGAATTTCTCACGGAAGCCGTCACCATAGAAAGCACTCGTAGGCACCGGGCCCCGTCATACGAACGGCACGTCAACGCTTCAACTACGGACTACTTAGGAGCTTTCGGTTGCCAAGTGGATTTCTTCCGAGAGAGCATACTTTCAGTCATCCGCGAAGAACTCCAGAAGCTGTCAGTGCTCTCGAAGCCCACTACCTCCTCGTTGTCCAGCGTTGTCCGAGATGAAGTCCAGCATGCCTTAAGAGAACCGCCTTGCATGCGGGATTATCAACCACCCGGTGACTTTCCCCGCATGTCGTATGCTCAAGCTTTGCGGCAACCTGTTACACTTGCAATTCCGCATCCCACCGTGGCCCCAGCCGTGCTGCAGACGGTCCAAGCGGCGCCATATTACAGCGCACCTCGCCTGATCTCGCAGAAGTCAGACGTCTGGCGTGCGCCAGATCGACGTCCTCTCTCCTTCCACTGTGGTGAAGCTGGGCACCTGTACCGACAGTGTCCTTACGGACAACTTGGACTACGCGGATTTTCGACGAACTCGCCACCACCGAGGTTCGGTCAGCGGCCCCCTGAAATTGAAGAGTATGTGGCTCAACAGCGCGGAACTTCGTCATTCTTGCACCAGTCACGCTCCCCGTCACCGCGGCGATTTTCTCCTAATCGCCGCACCTAATCGAACGTGGCGCAGGGTCGGTCACACAGTCCACGCCGGGAAAACTAACCACAGTGACCTTCGGGGGCGAGGCCGCTCATACTGGACAAGTTCAAGGCCTCCTACCGACGCTTCCGAAAACTGATGATTCTCCGACGACGACGACACCAGCTGGTTCCGCAAAGATTTCATTAGACATTCCAGTACTGCTCGACGGTCGCAAAGTCAGTGCTTTAGTTGACACTGGTGCGGATTTTTCTATAATAAGTGAAAAACAGGCTGCTCTCCTAAAAAAAGTGACGATGCCTTGGAACCTCAGCCCAATTCGTACTGCTGGCGGGCACATCGTCATACCACTCGGCGTTTGCACAGCACGAATACAGATTCGTGGTTCTACCTTCGTTGTCAGTTTGAGCGTTCTCCGTCAGTGTTCTCGAGACCTGATCATTGGCATGGACTTCCTGAGGGAGCACGGTGCTATCATCGACATTCGACAACGCCTCGTCACGTTCTCGACAAAAAGCGCCACACAAGAGCATAATCCCAGCCATGATCGAGTATGTCTGCGGGTAATTGACGATGCTCTAATGATACCACCGTGCTCAAGTGTTATGGTTGAAGTGGCGTGTAACAAATCAGCACACAGTGAAATGGTGGTGGAGAGCAATCGATCCCTACTCTTTTCCCAAGGTCTCTGCGTAGCACGAAGCCTAGTAGACCTACAGGCTGGCCACTGCGAGGTACTTGTTACAAACTTCAGCTACGAGCGCCGACACCTTTTTCCTGGTACTGTCATCGCCTATGCCTACCCAGTAACCAATGTGACTGAGTGTTTTGCTTCCGAGGCAACCGATAATGCCGAAGCACCTCTCCGGGGCGTCGATATAAATCCAACGCTTTCTTACGAATACAAACAAAGGCTTAATGACCTGTTGATAAAATTCCACGCCTGTTTTGCACGTTCATCGAGAATCCGTCAAACATCGATTACCAAACACCGTATTACCACCTACGGTGACGCGCACCTTATACGGCAACAGCCTTACCGCGTTTCACCAACCGAGCGACGCGCGATTCAAAAGCAAGTGAAGGAAATGCTTCAAGACGGTGTAATACAGGCATCAAGCAGCCCTTGGTCATCGCCAGTGGTCCTTGTAAAGAAGAAGGATGGTACACTTCGCTTTTGTGTCGATTATAGGAAGCTGAATAACGTCACAAAGAAAGACGTGTAACCGTTGCCTCGAGTGGACGATTCTCTTGACAGGCTGAGGCGAGCAAAGTACTTTTCCTCAATCGACTTCAAAAGTGGTTATTGGCAAATTGAAGTCGATGAACGTGACCGCGAAAAAACGGCTTTTGTAACTCCTGACTGCCTGTATGAATTCCGAGTGCTCCCGTTCGGCCTCTGTTCCGATCCAGCCACATTCCAACGAATGATGGATACCGTTCTCGCTGACCTCAAGTGGAAAAGTTGCCTCGTCTATCTAGATGATGTCGTTGTCTTTCCAAAAACGTTTGACGAGCACCTTCTTCGCCTTTGAAGTGTTTTTGAAGCCATACGATCCGCTGACCTTACCCTCAAGCCAGAGAAGTGCCATTTCGGCTACAATGAACTGAAGTTCTTGGGTCACGTTGTGAGCACTGCAAGCGTTCGGTCACATCCCGAGAAGACTGCCGCTGTGGCCGCTTTTCCAGCTCCGACAGACAAAAAAAGTCTTCGGCGATTTCTAGGGCTCTGCGCCTACTATCGCCGCTTTATTGAAAACTTCTCTAAGGTTGCGGAGCCTCTCATTAGACTTACGCGTGACGACACCCCATTTCAGTGGACTGACGAACAAGCGACTGCCTTTGCGGAACTGCAACATCGATTGTCATCCCCTCCTGTACTCGGTCATTTCGATGAGGACGCTGACGCAGAGGTGCGCACTGACGCAAGCAACATTGGTCTCGGAGCTATCCTGGCGCAAACACAAGATGGGATCAATCGTGTGATTGCCTACGCGAGCCGCACTCTATCACGTGCCGAAACCAACTATTCAACGTCAAATAAGGTATGTCTCGCAGTAATACGGGCGATTACAAAGTTCAGGCCTTATCTCTATGGGCGCCCATTCAAAGTTGTGACTGATCACCACGCTTTATGTTGGTTTGTTAACCTCCGAAACCCCTCTGGGCGATTAGCACGGTGGAGTCTGCGACTTCAGGAGTTCGATGTCACCATCGTATACAAGTCGGGTAGAAAGCATGAAGACGCCGATACGCTATCAAGGGCACCTCTGGAATCCGACCATACAGCTGTAGAAGACGACAGCGCCTTCCTGGGGACTCTCAGTGGCGCGGACCTCCTCAGTAAGCAACGTGTGGACCCCGAGTTAAGGCCCATCATCGATCATTTAGAAGGCAGCACCGCGTTTGTTCCTCGTCCACTTTCTCGTACGTTCCATCATTTTGCTTACGACATGGCATATTATACAAGAAAAACACCGGTGTTGGCAGCAGATCTTATCTTCTAGTCGTCCCTCAAGACCTTCGTGATGACATCCTATTATCCTGCCACGATGAGCCGACATACAGCCATCTGGGATACTCACGGACGCTCGACCGGGTTCGACAGCTATATTTCTGGCCAAAACTCGCAGCTTGTGTCAAACGCTACGTGAAAGGATGCCGCGAATGTCAGTGTCGCAAGTCACCACCTGTAAAGCCTGCAGGCCTCTTACAACCTATCGATCCACCGCGTACGCCGTTTGACCAAGTTCGGATGGACCTGCTTGGACCGTTTCCTTTGTCTCACTCCGGAAACAAGTGGATCATCGTCGCAACTGATTACTTGACGTGTTACGCTGAAACGAAGCCATTGCCACGCGGTACAGCATCTGAAGTCGCCCAGTTTTTCATGCACCACATTGTGCTTCGTCACGGTGCCCCGTCATTCATCATCACTGACCGAGGGACAGCTTTTACGGCAAAACTGTTGGACGCCATCTTGAAGCTCAGTTACACAAACCGCCGCAAGACAACCGCATACCACCCCCAGAGTAACGGCTTAACGGAAAGGCTGAACAAAACGCTGGCGGACATGATTTCTATGTTCGTGGATGTGCAGCATAAAACATGGGACGAAATCCTGCCATACGTAACGTTTGCGTACAACACCGCAACCCAGGAAACGACAAGGTTCGCGCCATTCCGCCTCGTTTACGGTCGAGACGTGCAAACCATGCTAGACGCTATGATTCCTTGTGACATCGACCAGGAAGAGCTACTAACTCCTGATGTCGACGATTACATTCAGCGTGCAGAGGAAGCCCGTCAATTAGCTCGCGTGCGCATAAGATCGCAGCAATGTGAAGACGCCCGAAGGTAGAATATCCACCATCGACAAGTCTCCTATCAACCTGGCGACCAAGTGTGGGTTTGGACTCCTGTTAGACGGTGAGGTCTCAGCGAAAAACTCCTGAGCAAGTACTGCGGACCCTACAAAGTACTATGGCGGTTGAACGAGGTCAATTACAAAGTTATTCCTGACGGAGGCTCGGCAACGACCCAACGCCACTCACCACGAACAGAGATTGTGCATGTCGTCCGCCTAAAACCTCATATTACGCGGTGATACTCGCCTTATTGTGCCCGGGCAGCAAACATTTCCTTTTTTTTGACATTGTCCGTTAGGTCTCGAACTAACTGTGAACTCAGTTAATGGTTCTTTCTCTTATGACCAACCTCAGACATTTTTTTTTTTGCACCTGCATATGCCCTGTGCACTATAGGTACCGTTGCTCTCTCTCTCTCTTTCCTTATCGGCCCTTCCGTCCCCTTGTGTATGAGCATCGAGTCGACGCTCTCTCTAATGGGAGGGGGAATAATGCCACCTAGAGTTGTGAGCCGGCAAGCCCTAGCGAGCCAAAAAGGGCAAAGAGAACGAAGAAGAAGGGTGGTTAGCGCCTCGTTCTGAAGATACACGCTCGTGTCTTTCTGCCCCGCTGTTCCTGTCTTGTCTCTACGGCTCTTGGTGCGTGACAATATAATATGTGTCAGTGTTCGCACTGCTAAGCTCCAGGGGCGCTCGTCTCAGTATACTGCAAAAGTAGCTTTGAGTGTGTCTTAATTTGGGTATGTGTTAGTCTGCAGCGGTGCCACAATGCATAATCCGTCTCTGGGCTTTGGGGATGTCAGCTCGAATGAATAGTTGCTTACAAAGTGATCCCATGGCCTTTGTCGCCCAGTATGTATTAGCATCAGAAACAGCCAACATGTTCATTCCCTGGTACAGCAGTGTGTAGAAGGCAGGTTCGGTTAAGTGTTCTTCCATAATACGAGAGCTTAAGATTTTGGCGGCAGGTCCATGACAAATGCATCCACATAATTAAAGAACGTTTAAGTCATTGGATAAGCGTAAAGTAAAATACGTGCTGATTTGAACTTCGAACGCTATGCCTGCCAATGAAACAAACGATGCAATCCACGAACAAGTTCGGCTTCACTGCCATGCACGTGCGCTGCGGAAAAGCACGCATTTGGCGTCATTACAATTACACCAGTGTTGTTCTCTCAATCTCAAATGGGCAACGCAAAGCACAGTTCAATTTTGCCATTCCAGCGTAATGAGAGGAGGACTCGGTGCAAGTTACACAACTTATCATGAAGCTATTACAGGTGCCAAAAAAGTGGGCACTATGATACTGGAAGCCTCTGGGAAAGTGTTCTCGAATCTCGGCAGCATAGCCCTATATTATCACGCTGTCTGATGTGGACAGGTAGTTATGACTGTTATATACGAGATAGCGACCAACAGGGCAGAGTACAACTACAAATAATAGAGACGACTGCTTACCTGTTGTGGCAAGGCAAGCGCACTGCAGCCTGCGACTTCTGTCGATCAAGCCATAGCCTCCTGGATTTCCCTAGGAGGCTATGATCGAGCAAGCGCAGTCACCACGATGTTGACGCAATTGGTACGGGGCACCGGTTCGTGCACCACGTTAGGCACATTTCTAATTCATGCTCTTATATCAATGTGGCACAACAGAAACGCAAGAAACAAAATAGACATTTGCCTATAATCTAGTCACTAAACTCATGGCGAATGTTGCAGCGCGAGATTAGGCGTGCTATTCTGGACGCCATGTTTGTCAAATTTCGTAATCACGGCATTTTAAGCCAATCAGAGAGGTCGTAGCAGCTCACGTCAATGCATAGCCTCCTCTATAAAGTTATAGAGGAGGCTATGATTAATGACGGAATCTGACAACATGGCGGAATTCGACAATGTCCGAAATAGAATAGAGTTTCCTAATATTAGGAAACTCTATGCAAAACAGCACCCTAGAATGACGATAGCGCCCGTCGTCTTCTTGTCCCTTAGTCGTCGTTGTAATCTCGACGATAGCGCTCGTCGTCGTCTTCTTGTCCTTTTGCCATCGTTCTATCTCGCGCTATACACTCGTCAGGCCATACCGACCAGCCCAACAGCAACGCCTCTTTCGTCATGTTGTTTGGAAGAGGGTACATCTCCATCTGAATGGCAGTTTAACGATGATCCGTGATGTATAGGCGGGCTAATAGGCGGCGACCCGCTACCGTCTGCGAGACGATAGTTATAGCGCGAGAACAAAACGACGACACAGACAAGAAGGGCATAATTAATGACTCTGTGTCCTCGTTTTGTTCTCGCGCTATAACTATAGTCATGCCATACCAACTAGCCCAAGCTGACACACGCCCGCGAGAGTAGAGTGTACTGATTTGTGAAGTGGGCCTCTCGAAGCTCCCGAAACGTACTAACCATGCTTAGGCCTAGAAGGCACTGATTAGTGGTGGTCACAGGGAGGTCGAGGACCCGCTTTACGATTTAGCCGGGTGGCACGTGGTAACCTCAGCGCCTGCACTGGACCATAAGAAAGTTCTTCTGAGTCACTCAGTTGATAGACGGATGGTTATCACGTCACGCGGTCGCCCATCTGTCTTGTTTTTTTATTTATTTATTGGTACTGCGATCTTTTACAAGATCATAGCAGGGGTGGTACAAAACATAAACATCAGTGGAAACAGGCAAATAAACAATCAAAAAACAAATGTAATACAAACTTATGTAACTGATAGCTACAGTGATTCTTCGAGACAAGAGAATCAACAAAAAGCAAGGTACAAACATAGATAACAATCATTTCTGCAGTGACTCTTCAAATGCAGACAATGTATTTAGGGTAACAACATCGTTATGTAGATTGTTCCAATCCACGATAGTCCTCGGAAAAAAAGAATATTGGAAACAATTTGTTCGTTGCATCAATGGAGAGATAGTAAAGATTGTGTCGCTGTCTTGTTCCGTAACCCAATGAAAAGTGAACGATATGTGATGTGTCAACTGCATAGTGACCTTTTATTAACTGGAAAAGAAACTGCCTGATATACGCTGCGTTCGTGGGCCTGCCATCGAACATTTACAGAAGTAACGCGTTCTACCATTCCTGCGAGTTACCGTTACAGTTTCACCGATCGCGAATGGAACGCTGGTTTTCATCCCAAGAGCCACTGATTGATAAGTAGGGTTTAACGTCCCAAAACCACCATATGATTATGAGAGACGCCGTAGTGGAGGGCTCCGGAAATTTCGACCACCTGGGGTACGTTCTTTAACGTGCACACAAACCTAATCACACGGGCCTACAGCCAAGAGGAACGTCGTTTCTGACAACAATGCTTTCGCCTTCACAAAGGCACTTTCCTACTTCGTGCAGATGAGACACAAAAATGACGAGAGGCGGCACATTCCGAATGAGCTGAAGCACAGCGCTAAAGTTGTTGGAGTGAACTTTATTTTCATCAAAAATAGCCATATTGCACGAAGCCGACGACAACCTCAGCTCTCCGGTTCATTCTCCTCTTCTTCTTCGCTGTTATTTTGTTGCTGACTTGAAAAACCCATCGCAGCTGCGGTCGAGCATGTTGGAAACAATTGAAAATACATTAGACAGTTTTTAAATAACGTACCCATACCATTGCTAGACCATTTCTTTTCAGTTTGTCGCCAGTTTGTGGCGAAATAATTTTCTTAGAAGATAGCGCAGGTAACCAAGCGGCCAGGGGCCCAGGCAATTAATTCGTTAACAGGGATACACGTGTAACGGGGTTTACTTACGGCCCAGGATGTCGTCAACTCGCAAATCGATGACCTCGGCATTTGTAGGCTCCTCGTTCCTTGAAGCACCAGCATAAGTCCCGGGATTCTGAAAATAAAAATAAAATATAATGACCCCAATGAACGCCCCAGCGAACTGACATCACCTTGAAATCGCCCGCCATCACCTCTTCCTTAGGACCGTCAGTCCTCTTACTCTCCTGATTGCGTAGCGCGCTTAATATACTCATCTCCTCTACCTTGAGCTTGTTTATCTGTTTTTGAAAAGCTTCGATAGTTTCCAAGATGAGTTTCTCTTCTTCCATCAAATACTGTATGCATTTCAGCTCAGCCATAGCAATTGTAGCGCGCACAGCAAACGCAATCTGCGTGTCGCTTTGCTTGAAGCTCGTGTCTGTTTGTCCCACGTTTTCTCAGTTTTTCGGTTTTCTTTAGCGATTGTAGCGCCACCAATCAATTTTATCAAATACTTATAAAAAATGCGACTCCTAAAAACTACACAAAATTTTTTATTTCACAATAACAATTTTCTTAATTTTTATTTAAAAGTATTGCAAATACAACAGAATCATAAAGCTTGACGTTAGCCATGCCGTAGCACGAGCCGTAGCAAGAGAGAAGATGGGTTTGGCTAATTTCGATTTCATGTTGTTTTCTCTTGTGTTTGCGTACAACTCGCTATCTCGGTTTCATTTTTGTGACTGAAAATGCCGTCAGTCGACACGTTAACCGCTGGACACCGGGACTCCATAGATCGCACGTCGTGGAGTGAATGACAAAATACGAGCGGCCTTCGTGCGATCTCGGCAATAGTGTTGCACAGGTATGTGTCCTCCACGACTTGTCCGCCGACAAGTAAATAGTTTTTCGGCTTAATTAATCGCTTCTCACATCCTTTCGTTCTGTAATTTTTTTTTCTCTCTTTCTTTGTGTATTGTGTGTAGCCCAATCAAACCGGACGTGCAGTACTCACACTTCGGGGGGACGGCGTACATTGGAACGGGGTCGCATTTGTTAACGAAGTGTCGGTCGGTGTGTATTGTAGTCTTTCGGCATCATAATTGTCCTATGATCGCGTATGATTCGCCCTAGGACGTCGTCTCGCCACGCTTTCATGGGCGACTATGACATTGATGTGTCACGTTCTCGTGCACTTCATAAATGCCGAGTAGGTTCCGCTTAACATCGCATCCTCCTCCAGTATCTTGAACGAAACACCTAGTTACATGGCATGGTGTCAGAATGATTCGTTGTGTATGCGTGTAATTAACCTGTAAAAACAGGCTTCACTCTGAGTGGTCTCCGTTTTCTGTGTTCTGGGCCCTTAACAGGTACGTGTGCCGTTCGGTGTGCCTTGTGTGTCCCACGTCCCCATTATTTCAGATCCGCTTCACCTGGGAACTGTTATTTGAGACGTTATTCGCGAGCCTATTTAGCGCCCATTCATTGTTCTTCCACACTTGTTAATGTTTCGATCATGACTAGTACAAACCGGCAATCAGAGTCATCTCTTGAGTGATCTCAAGCCACTGCGTGAGATATCAGTGATAGTGATCATGTTAGCATTCGACATGCAACTGCTCTCTCACAGCTTCTCCACGCAAACAGTATTTTTTTTTAGTTCCAGCCACAGCACTGCTGCTTCCTCTTGATCGCGTTAGCGGACACAAACAATCACAACCTTGCATGCAACCATCTAGGTCACATCCTGCCAGCAGATTGGGTGTATGCTTTGTTAGCTTTCAGAATATTTTTCTTTCGAGGTACTTCAATCAGCGATGCAACTAACTGTCACATTGAATGATAGAAATACTTGTGTTATGACAAATTAGTGCAGTGTGTAGGTCTTGAAAGGGCAGAAAGGAGTCTGCTGCTGGTGTGCTTAAACGGTTCAACACAGCTTGATCGCTGTGCACATGCATCATTGAGTTCGATGTGGAAGGGTAAATATATCAAGACATAAGAAGATTGATCTCATGCGATAAATAATAAATTCTGAAGTTTCTGCATTAAGCTCTTGAGGAAAAGAGCCAAGCATGGTGTATGTCACAGATAGTGCGATGATTGTGCATCCAGCGTGTTGCCACATGGGAGCTCATAGGCTAAGTTCAATATTTGATTATTTCATTGAGTGGACAGTAATTTTCTTTGTTTTTTGTTTATCCAGTAATAGCTACAAACAGGATTACCAGGTTGAAAAGACAAAAGATAGCCAAAAAGTTGTGAACTTGACTCAAGTGCAGTAAAAGTAGCTAAAAGTAGCCATACACTCATGAAAAGCAATTCCAATGTTTTTATTTAAATGACTATATGTAATAGCCTCACGGCAAAATGTAAATACATACAGTATGAATCCTTTTAAATCAGAATTGTTGAAATTCAAGCTTAAGTTGCAGACATTAGCAATCCTTCCAAGCAAGAAAACAAGTTGTCTTACTCCATTAAAAAAAAAAAAACATGACATACACTTTATGCGTATTGTATGAATTATCTTAAAAGGTCTGGAAATGACAGCACAGACGTGACAGTAAAAAGGATAATAGCGTGAGTGTGCTCAAAAGGACAGTTGCTGGGGCTGAATCAAAGATTGTAGTCTCTTTTGCAATAATTTTTTGCATGATCGAGGTCTGGGCAGTTAAAGGCCAACTCTGGTAGTTTTTTGAGTGGTGTTTCTATTTTCCTGAGACACTCTTTGCACGCGCCCGATTGCTGAATTGCTCAGCAAACTTGAAGGTAATTATCGGTCAGCAAGAAGTTGGAATACCGAAACCAAACTGAACGCACTGTCAACGCATGATGTACTCATGATGTGTATGATGTAGTCTGTCACTTGGGAAGCCCAGATAGCAAGCTATTTGCATCTTGTGATAGTGGTTCGTACAGTCCACAAGACGACAGCAATTACCACCCATTGCACACCTATCCACAGGGAACAGAAAATTGCACGCCAAACCAGTGAAGCGCCGGCCAAGCACCACGGAAGAAGGAAGGAAGCTTTCCCGTGCCAAACACTCGCCCTCGCATTGAGGCCAGCACAGTAAACGCTGTAGCAGCCAAAGTCAGCGATGCCATCAGCTGCACCACTTCCGTTCACTTGCCAAACATGACGTCACCCTGACAGTTTTCCTAATAATTCTGGCAAGCCAGTTCAGCATTTCAAGGCAATCTTTAAAATTCATTTGCAAATGATCAACATATCTTTCAAGCCTGTAATTTGGCATAGATGATGAAAATGGGTAAAGGAACGCCCACAATGATTTTATTAAGATCTATTGACTCCAAAAAATTGCTGAAATTAGCCTGTAAGAACCCTGGTCTGGACATAACTGTAAGAAAAGATGTGACCGTTCATCCAATTTTTAATGCTGACGAGTGTCCTGGGGAGCTATTCTAGACATTGTCTTAAGTTAACAATGGCGGCCAGCTATGGTCACCTATGGCCTCTGATTGGATTAAATGCTGCCATTATGATATGCATGCATCGAGAATGGCGATTGTGGATGCAAAGTGCACTGCCCGTTATGTTTTAAAGTTGTGTTCATCAATAGGTGGTCTGTGAAATGACCACCCATTTCAACTTTTCTCCCGAGTCCCACTTTTGTATCCAAGAACTTTTTCTTTTGTGCAATACATGTGCTAAATTGAATTTTATGAGCTCGAAACAGGCTTTAGCTAAGTTTTGGCTCTGTATACCAAAATGCTAGCAGCTGAAACGTCACCTGATATTGATTATTTGTTTCAACTAAAGAGAACAAGAAAGAAACCAAAAAAAGAATATTCAGGTTGCCAAAATGTTTTTACCACCACTGATCTCGGAAAGTATCTAATTTGGCTCAAAGTAGCCGAACCTGGCAATCCTGGCTACAAACTGCTTGTTGATACTGTGATGCATGTTTCCATTGTTTTGAGCCAAGCTGTCAAAAGCACTGTGTACTTTGTTCATATAGCTTCAGTGATGCTTTATACAGCCTTTAGAAGTGCCCGTTCTTAAACCAATGTGGTCATCAAAGTGCCTCGCAATCGAGCCTCTTCATTCTCAAAAGAGGCATGAGTCGAATGGTTCTTGTTTGGGGCCAGACAAAGAATAATACACTTTAAAAATAGCTTTGAGCAAAGTGGTCACGAAAAAGATGCTCACACAAACTTCAGTTACTTTTGCATCCAAAGTTTTATTGTAGAGTGGCATGTCTTTATTTCTTTAATGTTAGCTCCATATCAGCCTCAAAGGGCTTAATCGTATTCAGACTCACCAGTGTTCTGATTAGTTTATTTCTGTTGAAGTGAAACTCACTGATACTCCACTCAGCCGGGCTCACTCAAACTTAACCAGACTTTTGATTCCGTTAGCTTATTTTTGCATTGTGGGGACACATACTGGCTAGCAGCTGGGCATCTACAACCAACTCAGAAGAGTGCATTTTATTGGGTTAATTTGTTATCTTTAACAGATGCACAACTCAGAAGCAGTGATACGAACAATCCAGATGACATGGCCATCAAAATTTTTCGTTTTTTATTGCGCTGTCATTGTACATTCTGGTTTCTCTGAGGTAACTCCAAAAGTTCAGGAATCTGTAAACGCCCCGCCGCGGTGGTCTAGTGGCTAAGGTACTCGGCTGGTGACCCGCAGGTCGCGGGATTGAATCCCGGCTGCGGCGGCTGCATTTCCGATGGAGGCGGAAATGTTGTAGGCCTGTGTGCTGTGATTTGGGTGCATGTTAACGAACCCCAGGTGGTCAAAATTTCTGGAGCCCTCCACTACGGTGTCTTTCATAATCATATGGTGGTTTCGGGGCATTAAACCCCACATATCAATCAATCAAGAATCTGTAAACTTGTTTCTTTATAGTTTGGTTATTCTGATGACATGACACAGTGATATTGTCAGGTGCTTCCTCAAGAAAGACGATGGCAGTTGTGCATGTGCCACGAAGGACTACGAAATGGACAAAAAAGAAGAACTCTCTTGCGCGTTCTATTAAAGGAACCTGCCTGCTTCTGGTGTCTCACTTTATGCGGGAAGACCTCTGTTTTGATGTCGTGACACTGGTGGAAGTACTGGGGCCTACAACCTGATGCAGGACAGTCTTGCTCGGACCCGTTCACCTAGTCCAGAAACTCAGCCCCTCGTCACGACTCCAGTGCACTGATTCAGTCGGCGCCTACTAGGCCTAAGTCCAGAGTCCGCACCGGTTCCGCCTCTTTCCAGCATGGCAGCTCCTACGACATCCACAATTATCCCGCCATCGCAGACCACTCTTCCCTCACAGGTAACTCTTGAACATCCTCGCGTTCCTGAAGTTTTCCGTGGGGAAGAGTACGAGGATGTCGAGGACTGGCTCGAACAGTTCGAATGGGTCGCTGTATCCAACCACTGGACCGAACAGCACAAACTTGGCCGTGCATATTTCGCACTAGAAGATAGCGCTCGCACATGGTATGAAAACCGCGAGGGTACATTCCAATCTTGGGAAGACTTCCGTCGAAAGCTCCTCGCTACATTTTTGAACTCGGACCGACGGGATCGCGCACAGCAAGTGATTGAGGCACGCGTGCAAAAACCCAATGAAACAGCCGCCATGTACGCAGAGGGTATGATCCGTCTTTTTCGACGAGCTGACCCTGACATGCCCAAGACAAAGAAGGTGCGTCACCTAATGCAGGGTGTTAAGGAACAAGTGTTTGCGGGCCTCGTACGAAATCCACCTACAACAGTAGATGAATTCATAAGAGAGGCGACAGTCATCGAGCGCGCACTGCAACAACGACGCCGACACTTCGACCGCCTGCAGAGCCACACGGCAGTAAGTGCTGCAGCTCAGAACACTGCCATATGTGAAAGTTCCCTGCGACAAATGATTAGGGAAATACTGCGTGAGGAACTTCGGGCCTTCTGCGTTCTCCCTGCCCAACCACCAGTCGCATCTGTTGCCGAAATCGTCCGCCAGGAGTTGAGGCAAGCCATTACACCACCCGCGCCAAGTCCTGAGCCACATCCAGCGAGCTACGCTGATGTGGTCCGTCGCCCTCCACCGACATTTGTGGCGACGCCCTTCCAGCCACAACCCACTGCCGTACCTTGGTGGCAACGGGATTCTACGAGACGACTACCAGTTCGCCGAACTGACTTGTGGCGCATGGCCGACCATCGACCTATTTGCTACCGCTGCGGAAAACCCGGTCACATTGCCTGCTATTGCCGTCACGGCGATTCTGGGTTCGGGAACTTTTCTCGTCCCGCTTCTTTCCGCTCCGAAGACCGTCGTGCCCACGATGCCGATCAACTATCGCCCGCCCAAGCAACCCCACCGCGTCGCTGGCGATCTCCATCACCTGCGTGTCACCGTGACTTCCCTCAGAGCTACGCGGACGTCACCAGAGGCCGTTCGCCTAGCCCGCGCCGGGGAAACTAACTGATGCGACCTCGGGGGGCAAGGTTGCCAATCGTCGACACACTGAAAAGTTCCCCCAATCATCGCAAGAAGGTATGGCGACAACGACGATGAATACGATGACGAATAGTAATACTGATGAAGTTGTACGTGCCGATCTGGGCGTTCTCATTGATGGACATCACGTTACAGCTCTGGTCGACACTGGCGCCGACTTCTCAATCATGCGACAAGAACTCGCCGACCGCCTTAGAAAGGTCAAGACACCGTGGACAGGGCCACACATAAGGAGTGCTGGTGGTCAGCTGATGACACCCACGGGTAAATGCACCACTAGACTTCGCATCGATGATTCTAGCTTCGTGGCCACTTTCGTCCTGTTGCCAGACTGCTGTAAAGAGTTAATTTTGGGCATGGATTTTCTTCAAGATCATGGCGCTGTTATCAACATCCCTCAACGTATGGTGACGTTTTGTGCACATCCTTATGCCGACAACAGCAGTGAAGAACAACGCGGCCGTTTGCGAATGGCCGATGATGTGACACTCCCACCGAGATCCTGCTGCCTTGTGTCGGTGTCCAGTGGGTGTCCTTGCTATAAAGATGTGATAGCGGAGCACATAGTCACTCTTTTGTTCACGCAAGGCATTTCCATCGCGAGGGGCGTCCTGGCGCTTACTGGTGGACAGGCAGAAGTGCTCCTCACAAACTTCAGCAATGAGCGCCGCCAAATCCAGAAGGGTACCGCAATTGCCTACTACGACGATGTAGACCAAGCCGGGGATTGTTTTACCTTGCAACCAGATGACGCGGCTGTCCCCGCCTCGACAACTTTGTCGGTAGACATCTGCTCTACGCTACCGCCCTCAGATAGCAAGCGCTTCCTTGAACTTATACACCAATTCGAAGACTGCTTTTCGCGTACGTCAAAGGTCCAGCAGACAGCATTGACCAAGCACCGCATTATTACTGAAGACAACATGCGACCGATTCGGCAAAACCCCTACCGTGTGTCTCCGAAAGAGCGCGAGGAGATACAGAAGCAAGTACACAAGATGCTCGCGGATGACGTCATACAACCTTCGAAAAGTCCTTGGACGTCCCCCGTGGTTTTGGTCAAGAAAAAAGACGGCAGCTTGCGCTTCTGTATTGATTATCGCAAGTTGAACCAAGTCACGAAGAAAGACGTCTATCCACTGCCCCGCATAGACGATTCACTCGATCGACTGCGTCATGCGCGCTATTTCTCTTCAATGGACCTCCGAAGCGGCTACTGGCAGATAGAAGTCGACGAGAGAGATCGTGAAAAAACGGCCTTCGTGACGCCCGACGGCCTATACGAATTTAAAGTGCTTCCTTTTGGGTTGTGCTCGGCGCCAGCCACTTTTCAGCGCCTCATGGACACCGTACCATCAGGTCTGAAGTGGAAAACATGCTTGGTCTATCTGGACGATGTTATTGTATTCTCAGCAACATTCGAGGAACATCTCAGCCGTTTATTCACCGTCCTCCAAGCCATACGTTCGGCCGGCCTTACTTTAAAACCAGAAAAATGTCATTTTGGTTTTAACGAACTCAGCTTCCTAGGCCACGTCGTCAGTCACGAGGGTGTTCGACCTGACCCGGCCAAAATAGACGCCGTAGCGCAATTTCCTGCACCACGCGACAAAAAGGCCGTGAGACGCTTTTTAGGGTTGTGTGCCTATTACCGGCGATTTATCGAGGACTTTTCGTCTATTGCGGCACCATTGACACGACTCACACGTGAAAACGTCCCTTTCCTTTGGGGTGAACAACAGCAAATCGCGTTCAATGAACTACGACAACGCCTGAAAACACCTCCAGTCCTCGCGCACTTCGACCAGGAAGCCCCTACAGCACTTCACACTGATGCCAGCAATGTAGGTCTGGGTGCCGTTCTGGTGCAGTGGCAAGATGGCTGTGAAAGAGTTATAGCCTACGCCAGCAGAACTCTCTCTCGCACGGAGGAGAACTACTTGACCACCGAGAAGGAGTGTCTCGCCGTGGTGTGGGGGGTCATCAAATTTCGCCCTTATTTGTACGGCCACTCCTTCAAGGTTGTTAGCGACCATCACTCTTTGTGCTGGCTCACCAACCTTAAAGATCCATCTGGTCGTTTAGCGCGCTGTAGCCTAAGGCTTCAAGAGTTTGACATGACCGTCGTCTATAAATCTGGGAAGAGGCACACCGACGCCGACTGTCTCTCACGGTCGCCAGTGGAAACTGCCGCTCCTGATGACGAAAACATCGACGCGGCATTCTTGGGAGTTGTCGACACGGCCACTATTGCACGAGAGCAGCGCAGTGACCCTGAGCTGTTACCACTCATTGAATATTTAGAAGGACGACGTGAAGACGCACCGCGGTTATTTGCTAGAGGACTGCCATCTTTTTGCTTGCGAAACGATGTTCTCTATAAGAAAAACTTCTCACCAAACGGTAACCCGCAGTGCTCGTCGGGCCTGCCTCTCTTCGAAAAGAAATTATGGAAGCGTGCCATGATGAAGCAACGTCTGGTCATCTAGGCTACACCCGAACATTGTGCCGACTGCGATGCAAGTACTACTGGCCAAAGTTACCTGCTGCTGTTAAACATTACGTGCGAACGTGCACCGACTGCCAAAGACGCAAAGCGCCTCCCAGCAAGCCAGCCGGTCTTTTACATCCAATCGAAGCACCAGAAAAGCCGTTCACCCAGATTGGAATGGATTTCCTGGGTCCCTTTCCAACTTCCACAACAGGGAACAGATGGATTATTGTGGTCACTGATTACCTGTCCCGTTATGCGGAGACTAAAGCTATGCAGCGCGGCACAGCAGCAGAAGCCGCTCAGTTCTTCATCGAGAACATCGTCCTTCTGCATGGCGCTCCGACAACAGTGATCACAGACAGAGGACCTGCCTTCACCGCAGAGCGTTTGGAGTCGGTTCTCAGACCTGATCAGCGGTACAGCTCACCGGAGAACAACTGCATACCATCCGCAGACAAACGGACTGACGGAGCGCCTCAATAGGACTCTCACAGACATGATCAGTATGTACGTTGACACGGAACACAAAAACTGGGATCAGATATTGCCGTACGTGACCTTTGCTTATAACACCGCTCGGCAAGAAACCACTGGAATGACACCGTTCAGTCTCATCTATGGTCGCGAAGTCACGACAACATTGGACGCCGTGTTGCCGCATGAGTGTGACGACATCCATGTAGGCGCCGAAGAATTCACTCAGCGTGCCAAAGAAGCCAGACAGCTCGCGCGCGTGCGCATCTGCCATCAGCAGCATCAAGATGCACAGCGCTACGACACCCGACACCAGTTTATTAGCTACACACCAGGTGACAAAGTGTGGGTCTGGATTCCAATACGTCGACGTGGATTGTCTGAGAAACTGCTAAGACGGTACTTTGGTCCATACAGCGTCACGCGACGCTTGAACGACGTTAACTACGAAGTTGTTCCTGACACTGATTGTAGTTCTAAGCGCCGAAAGCATTTGCCCGAAGTTGTGCACGTCGTGTGTATGAAACCGTATTTATAGAGTTAATTAGCTCCCGGCTGCCGTTTTCGTACGACCACTTCATATGCCTTGTAGAGAACCTAAGTTGCGCATCGGGACGATGCTTCTTTCGGAGGGAGGCAAATGTCACGTGCTTCCTCAAGAAAGACGATGGCAGTTGTGCATGTGCCACGAAGGACTACGAAATGGACGAAAAAGAACTCTCTTGCGCGTTCTATTAAAAGAACCTACCTGCTTCTGGTGTCTCAGTTTATGCGGGAAGACCTCTGTTTTGACGTCGTGACAATATTACCAAGGAACCTCAGTTAGCATGAAGAGGTGGTGTACACTGATGTTGTTTAGGTTTTGGCATGCACAGCTGCAAATGGCACATTCTCACAAAATAAGAAAAGCCGCCCGCATCTTTCCAAGGGGAAGGGGGGAACACGAGTAAATGCGTCACAGGGGGGGGGGGGTATCAGGTGAATGTTGCATAATTAAGTACGGTTTGGACATGCCGAATTGTTCTTTCATCTTTTTTGTTCTTATTTATTGAATGAAGCAGAAGCGTTGTCTTCTGTGTCCAGCGAAAGTTAAGTAAAGACGCCCTTGACTGGATTCAGTGCAATTCAGTGCCTTCATATATGGGGTGGCCAGTGAATGGTGTGCACCGTGAGTAGTTGGTTTTTTTTTTTTTACTAGCAGACGCTGCCTGCGTCGGCATTGCGAGGCGAGAGAGGGGGAGGGGAGCGACAGTATTGCAGGCAGTGTTGCCATCTCAGCGGATATTCTGCTAGATCTGGCGAAATTTTGATAACTTTAGCGGCGAAAATTTGCATTTAGCAGATGGCAAATTATTTAGCGGAATTGCAATGAGTTTTATCAGATAGCGTCTTTTAGCGAATTTCGGCATTTGCGAGGTAAAATGTAGTTCATTTTAGTACGAGGGATTCACCACCAGTAGTGGCGCTTATGTCTTGTCAGAAAAGATTAGGATTTCGGCGCCGCACGTGTGAGCAGGAAACCCGAAACCATGCTGAAAGCAGAAAGAGGGCTACCTTCAGAAGTTCCAAGAAGAATGGTTTAGGGACCTGGACTTGTGCACATGGCTCATTTGAAAGAGAAAACTAGACGGAGCCAAGTGTGCCCAATGTAAGTACTGCAGTTGTGCACTTGCTCCTAAGTACAGTGATCTGAAGGCGCACAAAACTAGCAAGAAGCACCAGAGCGCCACGGCAGTACTTTGTCCTACGCAGACACAAATCTGCTTCAAAAAGAAAACTGACGACAACTCTGCTAGCGCAGCAGAAGGCAGGGCAGCATTGTTCATCGCCGAACATTGCAGCATTATCACTGTCGATCACTTAACTGAATTCGTCAGAAAATCATTCTCTGACAGCGCCGCTGGCAAAGATTATCTCATGAAAAGGACAAAGTGCGCAGCAATCATCAAGAATGTTTTGTACCCACACTTTAAAGAGGACATCAAAGCTGATATTGGTTCCAGTAAATACAGTGTCATTGTCGACGAGTTCACAGACATAGCCATCACATTGTATTTGGCTGTGTCAATAATCTACCACAGCCCTTAAAGTTCAGACATCGTGACAAAATTCCTCTCGCTTTGTGTGCTAAATGCTTGCAATGCAGATAGAATTGTGAAAACTATAAAATACACATTAAGAGAACACGACCTAAAGCTAGACAACATAGTTGGTATAGAGACTGATAATGCAAGCATCATGGTAGGGGTGAACCACGGAGTTTACAAGCACCTCAAGGCTGATGTACCACATCTCATCCTGATTGGATGCGTCTGCCACTCGCTGCAGCTGGCGATTTCAGCCGCTGTGGCAGAAGGGCTCTCAAGAAGCCTCGATTACCTTGTTGGTGATACGTACAATTGGTTCGCCAGGTCCTTTTCTCGACAGCAAGCATACAAACATTTTGACATTCTGAACGATGGAGAAGAGCCATTGAAAATTGTCCAAGCTTGTTTCACGAGATGGCTGTCCATTGCGGCAGTGTTGAACGTGTGCTACACCAGTGGACCGAGCTAAAAGCTCGCTTTCAAGTCGCAAGACTGGCAGAAAAGTGTTACAGCGCAGTTCTGTACTCCACGTATTGTGACGAGATCAACAAAACTTATTTGCTCTTTTTGAGACCAGTGCTTACAGAGGTTCAGAGAGTTATTAAGTCTTTCGAAGCTCACAACACAGATCAAACAAAGCTTTTGGACGATCTTGTACATCTACTGTCATCACTCATAAAAAAAGTGGCGATTCCAACTGTGTCAGTGGATGTATACACCGCGAAAGTGGAGGACTATTTGAATCCCAAGCCGTACTTGGGCTACTCATTTGAGAAGCATGTTGACAACATGAAGAAAACTGGCTTAGCTGCTGATAAAGAGGAGAATGGAAGCAAACGATGCACCAAGTTTATTGTTGTACTCATCGTGCAAATACGTTAAAGGCTGCCGGATAATATCGAAATCCTCAGGAAAGTGTCTCAACTAGCAGTCGAAAAGGTGTTGTACATGCTAAAGCCCTCGCTGATGCCACTGTTGGAAGCAATCGGTATTCTGAGTACTAAAATTGGTGCCATAGAAAGCCAATGGAGAAGCATCACGACTGTAGCGTGGCAAGACATGTCAAGGACACTGAAGTTCTGGTGTGAAGTGTATAATTATCGAGACTCTTATGGTGGGAACCCATTTGCGGAACTAGTAGATTTCGCCATCTCCATGCTAGTACTACCATACTCGAATGCTGAAGTTGAGCGATCGTTCAGCCAGGTGAACTTGTTAAAGACAAAACTCCGAAACAGGCTCTCTCCCAACACAGTAAACACCATCATGGTCATCAGTGCTGGGGTGAAAAGAAACAAAAAGGGGTGCTTCGACTACGAGCTGCCAGAGAAAACAATCCACCTCATTGGAATTCGGGATGTGTACAAAGTGGGTGTGAGTTAAGCCCTCATCTTCAACAGGTGCTCCACACCAGCCACAGGGTCTGCTAGGCCAAGTGGGAGGCTCTAGCCCAGATTGTGATGATGACGATTTATTTACACTTTGAGACTTTTACGCTTTTGTGTCTGCGCTGAGAGACTGAGCACCGTGGTCAGAGTGAGTTCTCCGTCAAGGAATGTGAAAATTCAGTGATATTCTGTATTCTTACAAGTGTGTTAGTAAAGTACGTTCGTTTTCAGCATTTCTGTGTCTATTTCATATTCATGCTTCTTTTAGGGTCCTACAAAATGCTCGTTTGGCTTTATTGGATAACTTGGTGGTTTTGGAAAAAAGTTTAGCGGATTCTAGCGGATTTCACTACCCATTCTGGTGGAATTTTTGCCAACTGAGATGAAAACACTGATTGCGGGTGTCTTCGTGGCCTGGCATGGGACACGAGCATGTGCAGTGAGGGTGTGGACGGTGTTGCCACCGCTGTCGAAGTGCGACATCATGTGAATAAGAAATTCTCTGTATTTAAAAATGCTAGGCTTAAAACTGCTCTGTTGCACTTGCTCTGCTGTTGCGTGACACGCACAGATATATATACATGTATATATATATATATATATATATATATATATATATATATATATATATATATATATATATATATATATATATATATATATAACCAAGCATCGGATAATTACCGAGGACATGGCGAGACCAATTCACCAAAACCCCTATCGCGTGGCTGCCAGGGAACGCGAAGTGATACAAGAGCAAGTCGACAAAATGCTAGAAGATGACGTCATTCAGCCCTCAAAAAGCCCCTGGGCGTCACCTGTAGTCCTCGTTAAAAAAAAAGATGGCAGCCTGCGCTTCTGTGTAGACTACCGAAAACTCTATCAGGTGACAAAGAGAGATGTGTATCCACTTCCTCGTATAGATGACCCTCTCAACAGACTTCGACATGCTCGTTACTTTTCATCGATGGACTTAAGAAGTGGGTATTGGCAAATCGAGGTAGACCCAAGAGACCGCGAGAAGACTGCTTTTGTGACACCAGATGGCTTATATGAATTTAAAGTCTTGCCCTTTGGTTTATGTTCAGCGCCTGCTACCTTTCAAAGACTTATGGATACCGTACTTTTTGCGTTGAAGTGGAAAACCTGCTTGGTTTACCTTGATGATGTCTTAGTTTTTGCCGCAACATTTGACCAGCACCTTAAAAGACTTGAGGCAGTTTTACAAGCCATACGGTCTGCGGGCTTGACGTTGAAGCCTGAAAAATGCCACTTTTGCTACGAAGAGCTGCAATTTCTTGGCCACGTTGTCAGTCACGCAGGCGTTCGTCCTGATCCTGAAAAGATCGCAGCTGTTGCACAGTTCCCGGTGCCGACTGATAAGAAGGCTGTCTGACGATTCCTCCGACTATGTGTGTATTATAGGCGATTCATCGCGGACTTCGCACGCATCGCATCACCGTTGACCCGCCTCACGAGAGAAGACGTTGCTTTCCAATGGAGCAACGAAGAGGAAGCTGCTTTTAAGAACCTCCGCCAGCGACTACAGACGCCTCCAGTGCTTGCCCACTTTGATGAGAAAGCCCCAACGATGCTACACACGGATGCCAGCAATATTGGTTTGGGAGCTGTCCTTGTGCAGCTGCAAGAGCACACAGAAAGAGTAATCGCCTATGCAAGCCGAACACTAACACGCGCCGAGACTAATTACTCCACGACTGAAAAGGAATGCCTCGCCGTGGTATGGGCGGTCACAAAATTTCGCCCGTATTTATACGGCCGCCCTTTCAAAGTCATCAGCGACCACCACTCACTGTGTTGGTTGACAAATCTTAAAGATCCTACCGGGAGATTAGCGCGTTGGAGTCTCAGGCTGCAGGAGTACGACATGACTGTCGTACACAAGTCAGGAAAGCGCCACATGGACGCAGACTGTCTATCCCGCTCACCCATTGAATCGGCAACTCTATCCGATGAGGAGGAAACAGCATTTCTCGGTGTGCTTGACTCAACCGCTATTGCACAGCAACAACGTGGCGACCCTGAGTTACTTGCCCTAATTAATTATCTGGAGGGAACATCTCAGAAGGCACCAACTGTTTTCGTAAAAGCGCTGTCATCATTTTGCTTGTGGAGTGGAGTGCTATACAAAAGAAACTTCTCTTCGACAGGATCTGCGTATTTGCTCGTCATCCCAGCAGCCCTTCGCTCCGAAGTACTCGAAGCATGCCACAACGAGGTGACTTCAGGCCACTTAGGTTACACAAAAACGTTGGCCAGAGTACGGCAGCGCTACTTCTGGCCAAGACTGACCGTAGCCGTAAAACACCATGTTCGTACTTGCCTCGACTGCCAGCGACGGAAGTCACCGCCGACTAAACCAGCTGGCCTCCTGCAGCCCGTGCAGGTCCCAAGAACACCATTCGACCAGATTGGCATGGATATTTTGGGCCCACTTCCTACTTCTACTGCTGGGAACCGCTGGGTTATTGTCGCGACTGATTACCTTACCCGTTATGCTGAAACAAAGGCTATCCAGAGAGGTACAGCAGCGGAGGTGGCACAATTTTTCATCGAGAACGTTGTCCTGCGGCATGGTGCACCAAGCGTCGTAATCACAGACAGAGGAACCGCATTTACGGCAGCTCTTTTGGAACAAGTCTTCATGCTGAGTGGAACAACCCATCGCAAGACCACCGCCTACCACCCGCAATCGAACGGGCTTACGGAGCGTCTGAACAAAACAATTGAAGACATGCTTTCAATGTACGTAGACGTCGAACACAAAAATTGGGACGAAATCTTGCCATATATCACGTTTGCATACAACACTGCCAAGCAAGAAACAATCCAGATAACCCCGTTCAGCCTAATTCACGGAAGGGAAGTACGAACCATGTTAGATGCGATGCTACTGCACGAATGGGACGACATCGAACCGGACGCCGACATGTTTACAGAACGAGCGGAAGAAGCAAGCAGCTAGCACGCCTGCGAATCCAGCAACAACAAGAGTACGACGCGAGCCGCTACAATTCTCGCCGCAGAACAGTCGTTTACCAGACCGGCGACAGAGTATGGGTTTGGACGCCCATACGGAAACGAGGACTCTCTGAAAAGCTCCTGAGGAGATACTTTGGGCCATATCTAGTACTGAAACGACTGAGTGATGTTACCTACGAAGTCGTCCCCGACAGTCCATATAGTACGAGGCTTCGCCAGCATCGTCCTGAACTAGTTCACGTTGTGCGCATGAAGCCTTATGAAAGGTAGTGACTGCGCAAGACACTTCTTAAAGAACAGACAAAAAAAACTGCACTACTGGTTTAGCATCGGGGCGATGCTCAGTAAGAGGGGGGGGGGGGCAAATGACGCGTGTGTACTGGTGGACCAAAACGACAATAAGGGGATTTGGCGGACACCAGATAGTGGGGCTCTGGCTGATCGAAGAAAAAGAAGGCGATCTTGCTGTTCGGCTGCTGAGAGTCGCTGTGTCAACGTTCATTTGCCTTTGGTTCGCGCTGCACCGCGACAATATATATATACACCAAACTATTTTTTCACCCACTTTTATTTCTTATTTATATTACGTTCGTTCCAATAACTTCTCCTATACATTCTTTGGCATTATTGTCTGTTAGATCTCATTAATATTCTGTCAAAACATGGAAAAACGAGCCCTTAGTTATACACTTCTTCCTATAATATATACACACACACACACATATTGTGGGCATTCGTCATGTGCTTCTTTTCATATATGCATTATCATAATCATCATTATCCGCCTGGGTCTCTGTGCTCATCTTCACTGGGTGTCACCACAATCATCATCGTGTGTGTGCATGCTCGGTCTCAGACTGCCTGTTCGTTGCTGAGCCCTTGGGCTGAATGAAGGCTGTCTCAACCCAGACGTCATAGTTGGTGGAGGTGGATTTTCGGTCCTCGGTCCTCTCCCACTTCGACTCTCTGGAGCTGCGTTCAGGCCACCGATTGCCCCCACTGTTTGGCAGCATGTCACAGAACGAGCCTGCTGGCGCTGCTACCATCGCTGCTGCCATCTCTCCCCCGTTGTCTTCAGCTGCGCCTCTTGTTTACATACACAGCCACCAGTGTCATCTCCCTCTCTTTGCCGGTCTTCGCGGGGAAGACGTGGAAGACTGGCCTAATGAGTACAGCCGCGTGAGTGTTGCTAATCACTGGGACGATAGCGTCAAGCTCCGTTACGTCTCTTTCTACTTGACCGATGTGGCGAAGACATGGTATTTCAACCACGCTATTGACTTACCCGACTGGGCGACCTTCCAGCACCAGCTGCGACATGTTTTTGGGACACCGGCCGTTCGTTCCGCCGTTGCGAAGAGGACCCTCGATACTCGCAAACAACATCCCGGCGAATTAATCTTACACTTCATACATTGAGGATGTCCTTTCACTGTGCCGGCGTATCACTTCATCTATGCCAGAATCGGACAAAGTACGCCACATCTTGAAAGGCATTGGACCGGTTGCTTTTAATGCCCTTGCTGTGAAAAATCCAGCTACCATGGCTGACATCGTCGCGACCTGCCAGCTCTTTGATTCGCTGGACTCCGTTCGTCTCCAAATGGACATTGGCGACCATCACTCCACGTATCATGGCCATCTGCGTGACCTCATCCGGGACATTATACGAGAAGAATTGCGGTCTATGGGCTTCACACCTTCTTCACCGCATTCAACATAGTCTTCGGGAGTTCCTTTGCGTGACCTCAATAGGGATGAACTTACATCCATGACCGGCCCTGATCTCGTACAACCACCCGTTTCTCGCACCATATCAACCTACGCTCAAGTTGCTGCTGCGCCTCCGAGCAACGTACACGTGACATTGCCGCAACCATCCTACGCGTCGGTTGCTGCCGCTCCCCTGGTCAACTACTGTTCGATGCCACCTGACCCTTCTTCGGCCCACCTGAGCGCGCTATCTCCAAGTGCCGATAACGCCTTCTACTCCCCACCCTGGCGCTCGTCTCGCCCTGTCTACTATTACTGTGGGTATCGCGGCCACATTTCTCGTTTCTGCCACGAGCGCCAGCAAGACGAGCGCCACGGTTACGACATACGTGAATGAGATGTGTACTATCAAGGTCAAGGTGAACGCCATTCGTCACCTCTACACCGGTCTCCCTCTCTGCCCGCATCGAGTGCACCTTGGAACAGCCGGAACTCCAGACGCCGTTCGCCATCACCCTTTTGCCGCTCCTCCTCCCCACTTCGGCCTGCCTCATTCGTCACTAACAGTCATTCGGAAAACTAAGTGATGCAGTTTCTGGGGGGAAAATGGCATTCCGAATTAGCACTGATATTCCTCCATCAGGCCCGCGCAACATGATTTCGGTGGTAGTGGAAGGAGTGTACGTGGATGCTCTGGTGGACACGGGTGTGTCATTTTTTGTTATGCGCGTCGATTTAGGCCGTCTGAAAAAAGTGATGACTCCTTACGATGGACCGACGTTGATTGCTGCGCAGGGGTATTCGCTCTTCCGCTTTCTTACAAAGCCCGCGTTTTTATTGATGGTATCCGACACCACATCAGTTCACCGTCCTGACTGACTGCTCTCACCAATTAATTTTAGAGTGGGATTTTCTTTCTTCTGCTTCCGTGGCTATTTGCTGTGGTCAACGCGTTGTCCACCTCATCGACACGTACTGCACGCTCAACGACGACCCCCAGAGGCCACTTCGTTTGAGAGCTGCGGAAGATACCAAATTACCACCAGGTCAAGAGCGAATTGTAAAGATTACCTCCAAGGACATCCACCATGGTGACGTCTTGGTCTCACCATCATTTAGTTGCGTGGGTAAAGGCATCATTTTGGCTTCCGGTGTAGTTCGGTTTCTCAATGGTTCCGCACTTGTCGCCGCTGTGAATACAACATCCGAAAAATTCTACTGCCTCAGAACACCACAATGGCCTGCATGACGGATCCCGGGCCTACGTGCATCATGCTACTTTATGCTGTCTCCTCCAACGACAGCCCTAGTGGTGAGCCTGCTTCTTCCGCCTTTAGTGCAGCCATTAGCGACGACTTGACACCTTCACAGACGCAACAGCTGCTTGATTTGTTAAAGAAACACGTAAGTTCTTTCGATGTTTACTTCTCGAGGTTAGGCCGCACTACTACTACAATGCATCGAATCCACACAGTCAGAACATCTGTCGTACTCCGCTGGCCCCTACCGCGTGTCTCCTGCTGAGAGAAAAATTATCGAAGAAAATGTAGTTGACATGCTCAAACGAGAGGTAATTTGCCCCTCATCTAGCCCTTGGTCGTCGCCTGTGGTTCTGGTTCGTAAGAAGGACGGCTCTGTGCGCTTTTGCATCGATTACAGGGCACTCAACAAAATCACTCTGAAGGATCTATACCCAATGAATGCTCGCATTGACGACGCCCTGGATTCTCTACAAGGCGCGAAATACTTTTCCAGTCTCGACCTACGTTCCGGATACTGGCAAATTTCTATGCACGAAAAGGATAAAGAGAAAACGGCATTCGCAACCCCGACGGGCTATACAAATTCGATGTTGTGCCTTTTGAGCTGTGCAACACGCCCGCTACATTTGAGCGTATGATCGTTACCGTGCTGCGCGGCCTCAAATGGAAGACCTGCCTCGGCTACTTGGATGACATCGTCATTTTTTGTTGACGTTTTCTCAGCATATACAACGTTTAGATGACGTTCTGACGTGTCTTGCCGCCGCTGGTCTCCAACTCGACACAAAAAATGCCGTTTCGGCACAAAAGCTATCAAGGTTTTGGGCCACGTCCTGACCAAAGACGGAATTCGGGTTTTATACGCAACTTCGCATCAATAGCGGCTCCACTGCACCAACTTATTGCTTCTGACGTGCCCTTTCTGTGCATTATCATAATCATCATCATCCGCCTGGGTCTCTGTCCTCATCTTCACTGGGTGTCACCACAATCATCATCGTGTGTGTGCACGCTCGGTCTCAGACTGCCCGATCGATGCTGAGCCCTTGGGCTGAATAAACGCTGTCTCAACCCAGATGTCATAATATACAGACAATAATGTCAAGGAAAGTATAGGGGAGGTTATTAGACCGAATTGTAAGGTAAATTGGAAGAAAGAAAAGTGGGTGAAAAGATAACTTGCCCTGGGCAGGAACCAAACCCGCGACTTTCAAATAATGTGTTCGATGCTCTACCACTGAGCTACCACGGCGGCTATTCTCCCAGCAGTGTCAGTCAGCACCATCTGTAGACATGGCGGCGAGTATGGCACACTCTTTATGAGCCTGTGTGGCGTCACGTAGCACGTGAACTACACTCTTTATGAGCCTGTGTGGCCTCTCGTAACACGTGAACTAAGTTCACGTGCTTGAACAGGTGGGACAATCCAGAGTTGCGCAGCGTCCCATTTTACATTTCCGATGTTGCGAAAACTTGTTTCTGGAACCACCACCCGGATCTTCCCGACTGGGACACTTTCGAGCAGCAAATTCGTCAGATATTTGGTGCCCCTGCAGTTAGCACTGAGGCAGCAAAGAAGAAACTCGCTGAACGCACGCGGCTGCCGGGTGAATCTTACACCTCTTATATTGAGGATGTCCTTGCACTGTGCAAGCGCGTTAACACCGGCATGTCTCAGAACGACCAAATACGCCACATTATTAAAGGCATTAACACCGTCGCCTTTAACGCCCTCGGCACGCAAAATCCTGCCACCACCCAGGACGTGATAACCATCTGTCAGCAACTTGACGAGCTTCAGTCTCTTCGCCTTTGCTACAATGCCACCGATGTTCGTTTGCCTACACCCCTCGACTTGCGTGCGCTTATTCGCGACATCGTTCGTGAAGAGCTGAATGGGCGCTGCTCTTCCTGTGCTGCGGAAGTTACTTTCCCTTCTGAAAAAGATAGCTTGCGAAACCTGATTAAACAAGAGATCGCCTCCGCATCGCGTGCGACGTGTTCCAACAGTCCGTGCGTGCGCCAGATGCGCACGTACGCCTAAGTTGCCACGCTCTCTGCCGCACCCACTGTTTCTGTGCCTACAACACCAGACCATACGCCTGTGGCTTCGTTATCACCGCCAGTGCGTGACCACCTTGCTACGCACCTCAGCGCCCACCTCGATTAATCTGTTACTACTGCGGCTATCGAGGACATATCGCTCGGTTTTGTCGAACGTGCCAACAAGATGAGCAACGCGGCTACGCCCCCGAAGGACATTGAAGCTTCCGTCTGACCATGAACTACCTACGACCACCCTTCCTATCTTCCTATTACCGTTCACCGTCACCTACTTACTATACGGACATGCCTGGGAATTTCCGTACGTCTCGCCGCAGGTCACCTTCGCCAGGTCGCCTTTCAGTGTCGCTTCTATGGCCCGCCTCCCATTCCACGAACGCCCACGCAGAAAACTCCCCAATGCAGTTTTAGGAGGGGAAACTGCATCCTTTGGACAGCTAACAATTCCTCCAGAGCGGCCATGGAATTTGATAGTAGTGTTTGTAGAAGGTGTACGTGTTGAGGCTCTTGTAGACACTGGCGCTGCCGTTTCGATTATTCGTGCTGATTTTTGTTCCCGCCTTCGAAAAGTCACCACACCTTATGGCGGCCCACCTCTACGTGCGGCGACCAACGCTCTCATTCGTCCACTTGCACAGTGTACCATTCGTGTCTGCATAGAAGGCATTCGTCATCACATTGTTTTCGCGGTATTTCGTGAGTGCGCCCGTGCTCTCATTCTTGGGTGGGATTTCTTGTCTTCTGCATCCGCTTTCATATCATGTCATCAGCGCCTCCTGCATCTAAATGCCACTGACTCTTCTCCGCTTGAACACGATGGACGCATCCGCCTTGTCACCAAGTCAGATTACGTACTTCGGCCATACATCGAAGAAATTATAAGTGTTAATTGCACCGACATTGCGGATGGGGACGTACTAATTCTCCCTTACGGTCATACCCTACGTAGGGGCATTGCGATCACACCAGGGCTTATTCGCTTCTTTGATGGGTCTACGTACCTAACCGCCATAAATCAAACACCCGAGTGTGTACTGCTCCCATGTGGCTCAACAGTATCTTGCGCGGTCGACAGTGAGCCTGTTGCGATTGTTACTCTTCCGAACAACAACCACAACGATGTTCCAAAGTCGCAATCACTGCCATTCAATGCCTCTGCCACACCTGTGTCCGCAACAATAAGCAATGACTTAACACCTGATCAAACTGAAGATTTGCTCGCCCTGTTAAATAGACACCGTTCTCTATTTGACGTGAACTCGCCCGCCCTCAGCATGACTACCACCACTACTCACAGCATCCAGACTGACGGCTCTCGTATTGTACATCGACGTCCATATCGCGTGTCTCAGGCAGAACGCAAGATCATCGAGGAAAACGTCTCAGATATGCTACTACGCAACATCATACGTCCTTCCTCGAGTCCCTGGTCATCCACAGTTGTTCTCATTCAAAAGAAAGATGGGACAGTGCGTTTCTGCGTCGATTACCATGCGCTAAACAAAATAAAGCGCAAGGATGTTTATCCCCTCCCTCGTATCGATGATGCACTGGATTCATTACAGGGCGCAGAGTATTTTTCTAGCCTCGACCTTAGGTCAGGCTACTGGCACATACCAATGTCGGAGTCTGATAAAGAAAAGACCGCCTTTTCAATGCCACATGGGTTGTACGAGTTCAATGTGATGTCTTTTGGACTCTGTAATGCGCCCGCCACCTTCGAACGCATGATAGACGGCGTATTGCGTGGTTTGAAATGGAAAAAACATGTCTGTGCTATCTCGATGACATAGTAGTGTTTTCATCCACGTTCTCGCAGCATCTACAATGTCTTGACAAAGTCCTCACATGCCTTGCAAAAGCCAGTCTACAGCTTAACACCAAGAAATGTACCTTTGCTAGCAAGACAATCAAGGTTCTCGGCCACCTTGTCTGCAAAGAAGGAATTCGGCCCGACCCCGAGAAGCTTGCCGCTGTGTTTGATTTTCCTCATCCACTACGTCAAAAGGACCTGCGCAGCTTTCTCGGGTAATCTTCTTACTTCCGGCACTTCATACGTGGTTTTGCGGAACTTAAGTCTCCGCTCCATCAACTCCTCGCAAAGAACGTCTTCTTCATTTGGTCCGAAGACTGCGAAAGCGGTTTCACGGCATTGAAGCAAGCCCTCACGTCGGATCCGGTACTGTGCCACTTCGATTCCACCGCACCCACTATCCTTCACTCCGACGCATGTAGTCATGGTCTTGGTGCGGTACTCTTGCAGCGTGACGAAAACTCAAGCAAACGCGTCGTTGCTTACGCAAGTCGTGCTCTTACCGCTCCAGGAAAGAACTACACTATCACCGAGCAGGAGTGCCTTGCTCTTGTTTGGGCAGTGCGAAGATTCCGACCATATCTTCACGGCCATCATTTTACCGTCGTGACTGACCATAACGCCCTATGCTGGCTTTCATCGCTGAAAAACTTATCGGGTCACCTCGGTCGCTGGGCGCTTCGCTTGCAGGAGTATGATTTCGATGTCGCCTACAGATCTGTGAAGAAGCATCAAGATGCTGATGCTCTATCGCGCTGTCCTTTGCCCAGCGGAAGCCACTCACCATCGATACTCCGAAACGACAGCACCTCTTCAATTGCAGCGCTAAGTTCATCGCCTGCCACCTTATCCGTCCTTGTTTCACAACGTTTCGACCCATACTGCCGCACCATTGTTGACCGCTTGACCGGCTCTACTACTCCTCCAAACGCCAGACTCCGTCGACAACTTAAACAATTTAAGCTTGTCGGTGATGCTTTATGTCGCTACAGTTACCACATCGATGGCAACAAGTGGGTACCCGTCATCCCACGTTCTCTGCAACGTGAAGTTCTCGAAGCCTTTCATGATGATCCAAAAGCCGCTCATCTAGACTATCACAAGACTTACGACAAAATACGAAGTCATTGTTTTTGGCCTGGCCTCTCTTCAGCCGTCGCTAAGTACGTCGCCTCCTGTGTCCATTGCCAACGGCGAAAACGAGCGACAACTGCTCCGGCTGACTTAATGCAACCTCTTCCTTGTCCCGCCTGGCCTTTTGAAGTCGTTGGAATCGACTTGTATGGCCCTCTTCCTATATCATAAAATGGGGATCGCTGGATTGTCACTGCCGTCGACCACCTTACCCGCTACGCAGAAACAGCTTCTATACTATCTGGGACTGCCACTGAGATCGCCGATTTCTTTCTTCGCCACATCTTTTTGCGTCATGGAGCTCCACGCATTCTCTTCAGTGATCGTGGCAAAGTCTTCCTATCTTTCATTGTCGAGCAAGTTTTGCGTGCCTCGAACATTGTTCACAAGACCACTTCTAGCTACCACCCGCAGACCAACGGATTGACTGAACGGTTTCATCGGACCCTATCGGACATGATCGCCATGTACATTCACCCCAACCACACGAACTGGGATGCAATTCTACCCTTCGTGACATTCACCTATAATACGGCTGCTCAACGCACTACCGGCTTTTCTCCATTTTTTCTTGTCCATGGTCGCTCGCCGAGTTTCCCTCTGGATGTCTCTTTCCTTTCGGCCCCTGCACCCTCAACGGCTGCTTTCTATGAAAAATTCCTATCTCGTCTCCCACACTGCCGTCACCAGGCCCGTGTTAACACCGGCCTCTCTCAAGACACTCGAAAATCTCGCTACGACTCGTTTCGCCGTGTTGTGAGTTTTTCCCCTGGTGACGAAGTTCTTCTATGGACTCCACTATGCGTCCCCGGCCTATGTGACAAATTCATCAGTCGGTTCATTGGGCCATACACGGTGGTCGAACAGACATCTCCTGTCAATTACCACGTTTCTCCTCTTAGCGCTAGTCCTGATCATCGTTGCCGAGGAACAGAGATAGTGCACTTATCTCGTTTAAAGCCTTATGCGCGGCGCATTCCATAATACTGTCAAGCGACCAGGCGGCCGCTTTCACTGCGCGGGGGAATTGGTGTGAGTGCGACAAGCGAATGACTCTTTATTCTGTTTGATATCATCATCACCTGTACATCTTCTTTATCAGAAAATATCATCACCAGCGTGATTTAGCTCGAGCCTGGCTGAATAAACCAGTTCCTCACAATACCTTTAACTTCCATTAAGTGAGAAATCAAAGGCCAAGACTGGATTCATCACACCTGATGAGACCAGGCAGTTTTAACGTATGGTCTTCTGATTGAGAAATGGTTCTGCTGTATTTTAAAGCATAATAAACAAGGTCCTCGGATCTCTGCGCAACACTGTAGTACTGTGTTACATGGACAACCTGCTGATTCTAGGCAAGGATTGGGAAGAGTTGTTGGTTCGACTCAAACAAGTGTTGAATGCCCTGCGAGCTGCTGGCCTAACCCTGAAAATATCCAAGTGTGTTTTTGGAAGGAACGAAACTAACTACTTAGGCTTCAAGATTGCGAAGGGCTACCTGCAGCCAGGCGAAATGAAGCAAAAGGTTATACTGGACGCCAGCACGCCAACTTATGTTCACAGTGTAAGGAGATGTCTGGGACTAACAGGATTTTTGAGACGATTCATTCCCCATCGGGCCTTGAAGGCAGGACCGCTTACTTGCCTGACCAAGAAGGAGAGGAAGTTCACGTGCAGAGTGTCTGCCAACCTGGAAAACCTGGAAAAGTTGGGGGAATTCGAATTCTTCCAGAAAAGTCGGAGAATTTTTGAAAAATTTGGCCTGGTCATGGAAACTGGCTGTAGCCTGTGCGACCATCTTAAAAATAAGCATTACCATATATCAAAGCTTAAAAAGCCACTCCTTTGGGTGCAACTACAGTGAACAGCTAAAAGTTGTGTGAAAAAAAAAAAAGCGTTACCTGTGAAAAAAGTGTTACCTCTTGTTTTTGAAATCAGTGGTCTTACCGATGTACTGGTTGTCGTCTAAAGTAAAAAAACGACAGTAGAAATGTTTGCTTGGCAACTTGTCCTTCATGTTGTCTAAGGCATTCTCTAGCATCCATATTCCTACATACAATATTTTGTCTGTTGCTTCTATTTATCACGCGGCATATCTGACTTTCCAAGCACAGCATAAATCATGTCGTTAAATTTGTGCATGTTTGTCTTGACTATGATTTGGCTCAGCTTGAAGGCCTTCTGCTTCGGAGTGCCATTAGCAGAGGCTTGCCAGAAAATGTCATGCCTTTTATTATTATCACTATCATCATTTTTATTGGCGATGCAACGACGAACGTCCTCAGCTACGCACTTATTGCTGGTAGCTCGTGTTTCATTTGTAGAGCTGCATAACCTCACCTAAATTCTTCATTTCAGTTTGTTGAAATGATATTAATAAACCTGTGACTAATTTTTAGCCTTATATCCGTAGAAGAGTACAGGAACAAAGGTAACCTACCGGCATCTGTGATAAATCAATGGAATCAAGGGAGCTGTTGCTCCCCGACAGATTCCTTTTTGCCAGCTCATATTTGAACGCCATCGTTTTCAACACTACCCCTAGCTTTCATTGCAGGCATCTGAGGATTTTGTCGAACTCTGAGCGTCACAGCCCAGACAAATAAAACATCAACATACATGTGCTCATCATGGAATAAAAAAGAATGTAAAAAAGAAAATTATGCAGTAAGGCTCCATTCTTGTGACCTTGTTAGTCATTGTTCAATGCAAGGTGCACAGAATACGCGAGTAGTGCTGTTTCTTTTTTTCCTGAAAAGTGTATGCTAAAGGGGTGCAATTTAGGTGGGTATGCAAATCTATAATAAATAAAGCAATCTATGTCACATCAGATCCAATCCACATCCTAAATAGTTAAGTCAGTAAATACAGGTCTATGTAATCCAATCCACATCCTAAGTGGCCTGGGCTGTAATAATTACATTGAACTAGAATGTATTCCAGTGGCGGAACCTATCGGGCTCCGGCATCCTCCTTTTACACAGATGCGACAAAATCGTGCCACTTCTACATTTCTTAGCACCTTTGCCACTATTGTTGCACTGTCGTGGACTCTTTAGAACTATCTGATGCAGTTAATTTTAACTCAAGTGTTTGCATTCTGCCAAACAGCCAACTTGATCACTCTCTAGCTTGAAGGTATCATTTTGACCAAATATACATATTTTTTCATATTTACCACATGTACTCGGAACATTCTGAGCAAGTGCGGTACATTTATTTACTTATTTTATAGAATTGCCTTATTTTTTTTTTTTTAGCGCTCGAGGGTCTGTTTCTGGTGTACAATTTCCAAGCAGATAAATGTAAGGATCGCCCCACCGCGGTAGTCTAGTGGCTTAAAGTACTCGGCTGCTGACCCGCAGGTCGCGGGATCGAATCCCGGCTGCAGCGGCTGCATTTCCGATGGAGGCGAAATGTTGTAGGCTTGTGGGCTCAGACTTGGGCGCACGTTAAAGAACCCCAGGTGGTCGAAATTTTCGGAGCCCTCCACTACTATGGTGTGATGCCACTTGTCGTGCCAATCGACTGCCGTTACCACAGCACTGAAGTTGGTCTCGTCCCCCGCATGAAACTCTTCAAATGACATTCTTTATCACCTTTACTTGCTGCAGTCAGGATGGCCGCTTTCACAGGGGAGGGGGGGGGGGAGTTAGTATAGGCATCAATTATGCACTTCCTCCTCATCTGAGCAGAAGTCTGTCATTATCATCTGTTATGGCTGATGAGCATCATTGGTTTTTTGGGTGTGAGCTTCTCGATTGGACCTGTGGCGCTTGTTCGCTCCTGCAAGTAAACATGGATCCAACCGAGACATCATAATGTATGTATGTGTGTATATATGTATGTATGTATGTGTGCATGTATGTATGTATGTATGTATGTATGTATGTATGTATGTATGTATGTATGTATGTATGTATGTATGTATGTATGTATGTAAGGAACAGGGAATAAAGACATTCGTTGGTTTGGCACTGTATACTTTGAGCAACATTTCGTCTCGTGGACCAGACAAAGTTCATTACACGAAACGTTAGTGAGAATATGTAGTACCAAATCAATAGAAGTTTTTATTCCCTATTCGTTATTCTATCGGGGCTTACGTGACTTTTTTCCCCACTATATATATATATATTTTTTTTTCACCATTGAATAGGTAAACTGAAAATGCCAGTAGCTAGCAAGAGTCTTCATGTGGCCAACTCCTTTGAGGAACTCATGAAACTAGTGGACAGCGATGACATCACCCTCAAGGAGAAGCACTTCAAAGGGAAGAACCTACGAATGTAAGTTGCATTTATAGCAGCACTTGTCTTCACTGCCATTAACATGTGTTAATTTTGTCAGAGCTGTAGATTCACGTCGATAGTACATCAATTGAAGGGTTCCTGATCATTCTTTATTGAAGGGCTACTGACACAAAAACTTTGTCCTCGCGTTTTTCTGCTGCAATGTGCTGCTGGGGGTCTGTTAGCCATGACACTACACATAGTTTGCTGCAGCAGGTGACTGATAATTAAGTACAGGCCCTTCATTATTGATCAGTTTTGGTTTGAGAGAGCTCCAAAAACTGGGTGTAACTATCTCTACCTAGAATGTGCAGCTCTTGATCACGTCAGCACACAGAACTGTGGCACACTTCCACACAGTCCGTACCAAGAACCACTTTCGAATAGGAAACGGGACTGCAATGCTGCCAAAACAAAACTTTCTAAGTGTGTGCCACGGCCACGCACTTGCAACCAGCCGTTGAGAAATATAGACTGTGAGAACAAACTCGGCGAAAGAAATATGGCGGTAATGACGTCATCATAACTTGTTCTGTTGACCTGTAGCATGGTGACGTGAGGGAAAGTGGGGGTCCCGAAAAAGTCCCAATGGCATGAAGGAGTCGAGGGTTCACGCTAGCCTCAAAATTCTTTGAAAATACTTTTTAAATACTCAGCTATATTCACTGTTGATATTTTGCAGATGATATACTAATGTTCCTGAGAATCGACCTCACAGGCTATCTAGCCCGCAAAATTTTGTGTCAGTACCCCTTTAAGTCTCAGAAATACAGCATGGTACAGATTCGAGTTGGGTTTAAGTAGAAAAAACAGTGCTAGAAAGGGGGGACAAGACAAGAAAGGATAAGACCTGGTTCTTGTGCCATATTTCTTGAATTGCTTTTTCTATTCTCAGAAATGCTTTGGAACAAATAAGATGCTTTCCATAACTCTGTGTGATGTTGTAGAATCAGTGTGCGCAGTGTTCATCTTGCCCACCTGTACTCAACGTACTTCATTTTCACGGAACATGGGGGTGGTAGTGTCTTGCTTGGGCTGTTTCGATGCTTGGAGACTATAGGGTGAGCTTAGCTGTGCGTCAGCAGGCAATGGCCCATTGCTCAAGAAAGTGCACTGTAACTATTGAATTCAAAGTGCACACTTTCAACAGCTGCAGCCTCTTCAGTCATGTGAATTAGTGGACATACACTATACCCGTATGCACATATTCAACGTAGGTTTGTCTGGCTGGGTGAAAATTAATACAAATGAAGTAAGTTCTCGAACCACTTTTAGTTCAAAGTTTCTGAAGTTAAAATTGAAGGCTATAAGCTGAGCCGACCTTACGAGACTGATTCGCTTCCTTTATCAAGGGTAAGTGTAGAAGTGGGTTGCTGGAGAAGTGTGCGCCATTTTTTTTGCTGCCAGCAAGTCTAGTGGTCATTCCTCTGAATTTAAACTGTTCATAAAGTGGCTGGAGAGTTTATTTTATTTGTATAGACCAGTATGCACACACCCAAATCTTTTGCTTGTTCAGAATTGGCCACCCCGCAGGGGTGTCTGCACAAGCAGGTGTTTGGTGTGTGACGACACCACGAATCTGAGTTAACAAGGGGAATTTCGACTCCCTCCCACGCCTTGCCGTGCATAGAATTGCCATGTCTGGGGAAAAGGGGATCCTGGGAGTTGAGTCAATGCCGGTTGATTGGACCTTTAAGGAACCCGGGTGGAGGCAACACACCCATTTGGCTCCAGCTCTACGTAGACGGCACCCCTGGGCCCAGGGGAAAATGCCTTTTTTTTATCTCTCTCTCTTCACATCTTCGTCTTTCTCTCACTTTTGATATCTCCTGTCTACTCATCGCTTCCAATTACTTCTTGGCAGCAAGGGTTAATTTTGTGTATTATATTTAGCCTTCAGTATATATATTCGGTTATAGTGGCGGTGTATAACTGACGTCTGCGGGCTTTTAAACCTACAACGTCCCCATGTTGGACTTCGTGGTGGGTGGCTACCAGCACCACTGAATTTTGAAACTCTGTTATGGCAGAATCCTTCCCCCACCTTCTAGATAAGACAGGTCGCACCAAAGTACCATCATTTCCGACTTAGATCACTTTCCTCATCATCACGTCTTACATAGTGAAGGAACAACAAGTATATGCGCACTGTTCTTTTCCATTGTGTCAAAATCTTTAGAAGAAGCAATTGGCAAAGACTACAAGGCCTTAAAAATGATAATCCGAGAACTTCCCATTGAATTGAAGAACCAAGATCAAATCGAAAAGTTGTACGATCTTGTCACCATTGGCAACACAGATGTCACGATCACCGCACATCCCTCACTAAACGCATGTAGGGGCGTCATCTCAGAAGACAACTTCCTCAGCCTGAGAGATGAGGAGCTCCTCGAGGACTTCCAGGACTAAAATGTAATTAAGGTGCAATGTTGAAACGTTGTTGCTCTTGTTTCGCACAATGTGCAGGTTCGACTTGGGAGGTCCGAGGAGCCAGCTCAGGACACTTCCCGATGAACGCGTCCATTTTAAGCAAGCACTTAGTAACAATAACATGAAAGCACTTGACCCCCAAACATAAGAAGTCCTATCTCTCGGATACAGTTACATAAAAATACAGCAGGTGTATATTAGTCCCTAAACACAAGTCCTAAGCACTCAGTTTCTACACAGAGTGTGTCGCGGAATGTCAAAGGCGTGGCGTCTTGCCCACGTCGTTGCGTAGGAGCCTGGGTGCGAAGCACGGGGTCGATGCTGTTGGCGTCGTAGTTGGCATCAGCTTTGGGCAGCCACACAAGCTGTAGGAAAAGCAGCCTTCCTAGGCTGCCGACAGACACTGCACCACCTGACGCTGCATTTCACGCACTGGCTTCAAGGTAGAGTCCCGTCCGGACAGCCTCGCCTGAGCTCGAGCCCGAATATCGACAGCTCAGACCTGCCCACGGGCACGGGAACGGCAGCGCAGCCTGGTAGTTCTGGAGCCCCTCAGGTCACCGGTCTATGGAGGTAGCAGCCTTGGCTCTGGTTCGAAACCCGACCGTCCTGATGCGTGGCTCGTCTTCCTTTGGCCACCGCTGTGACTCTTCTTCTTTTTCCCTGCCTCGCACGTGCTTCGAATAACGCTGCGTCTGCATCGAATTGGAGCCCCTCAGGTCACCGGTCTATGGAGGTAGCAGCCTTGGCTCTGGTCCGAAACCCGACCGTCCTGATGCGTGGCTCGTCTTCCTCTGGCCACCGCTGTGACTCTTCTTCTTTTTCTCTGCCTCGCACGTGCTTCGAATAACGCTGCGTCTGCATCGAATATGCGCTTCAGTCGTTTCTTGTTATTTATTAACATCTGTGCCATCTTCTTCCTTGCCGACTTCGAACTTGGTTCATGGCACGCACTTCAAATTCTGCTCGCCCCGTTTCAAGTTCCGCGCACTCCACGCATTTTGAATTCCATGCACTCCATCACAAATGTATCAATCACAATCAAAAGAAACAGCTTCCGACTAAGCACATCATTTTCACTTTTGCAAGTAGCAATCTCCCAAGCTGACTCTATGCAAGATATCTGAAGATCAATCTCAGACCGTATGTATCGAACCCGAGGCGCTGCTTTAAGTGCCAATGGTTCGGTCACACTTCACAATCATGCAGAGGTAAAGGCACATGTGCAAGCAAATGAAAACTAAAGAATCCCAGTGTTGTGTCAACTGTCAAGGTGATTGGGCCTGTTCTCGATTTTGCCCTGGCTGGAGTAAGGAGAAAGAGGTGATTGAGCTAGGGCAGCACCACGACGGCCTCACGAGCCTGCGGGATCCACAGTCAGTGGTACCTCCACCTGTTCCCTTGGTGTTAGCAGCGTCTGCTGCTCCATTAACATCGATCAAAGTGGGCCTGCAGACTTCACCTGTGCAAGGTCCGCGACTCAATAGAATACCAAGGCCCGAGAGGCGCGTCTCAGTGCCTAGCTCTCAATCCTCCAGTGCGTCTGACAAGGCTATGGAGGTCAACAAAAAAAATGACACTACAGAAAAAAAAATTGCGTATTAGTAAAGTACAAGTTCATAATCCTGAAAACACTAGTCTTACCACGAGACTCTGACACTTGATAATCGAGAAAACGTGTGAAAAGAAAATGCGGGTGGAGATGCGAGCTTGAGATTTCTGCATGAAATGCCATGCAATAATAGATTTTGAAGGTGTCTGCTGGGTCCTACGTAGCTTCTAATTTATAACAATTAAGTAGATATCTTCTGTGGCTGTCATAGACCTAGCATAAGAAGTTGCGAAAAATTTCATTGAGCCAATATCACGAAGATGTGAACAAGTACATTTTAAAATTTTTGACACCACGCACACTAGTTTCAATGCAAAATTTAGAAATTAAACTTTAAATTTATTCCTTCCACTAGTAATGAGCTTAATGAGTTAGTGAAACTTATGGCATTAGAGTTCTTAGAGCGCAGTTTGTCAATCTAAGCTAAGTTTCTCTTTAGTGTCCCTTTAAGCATAGGTCGTGCTGGTGCACACACATTGTTTAAATAAACATTAATGGCCTTGTGATCAGAAATTCCATTGAAAACATTGCACAGATATCCCTTCTTTACCATTTCATCGCTGACAAAAAAAATATATCTGAGACAGAATCTTTGTGCATCGTATCATCGATCAGCTGAGGTAGATCAAAAGCTGTAGACATGTCAATTATTCAATCACAATTTCGGCTTTTATGACCAGTTGATATTAATGGATGCCAATCTATAGCAAGGGCACCCTTGAAAACAGGTTTTCCAGGAGAAGTGAAGTTCACTTTTTTCTAGTGTAAAGCTGCCCGGGTATCTGCTTTATGCAGAGTGAAAAGTCTTCTTTGAATAGTTTTGTGCCCTTCAATTTACTTGCATTACTCGAAAAAGTGACCTTGATTCTGAAATTGTGCAACTTCATAACAACAGGACTTGAGTTATTGCACTCCCACCCTATGAAAATGTTCTATGTTGTAGTCCTTAACGTCTAGTTTTGATGTAATCAGTCTTGTTACAGTCTCTAATAATTCATCAAATGTTTCACGAGAGCCCTCAGCTAAGTAGTATATTAGCAGATTATTTCTGCAGTACCTCTTTTCTAAGTCGTCATTTCTACGATCCAATGGACTCGAAGGTCAATTATGGCTTTATCTAGGTCAGATGCACGCAGGACAACTTCAGCAATCGGTGGGATAGATTGTACTGTTTTAGTTAATCGCTTTTCAAAAGATGCAACCCTAGAGGAAAGACTTTATATCTCTTAGCTAATTTTTATCAGTTCCAAGAGTTTTTCGAACAACATTTTTTTTTATTGGGTCCAGGGTTAGTTTTCACATCTCTGCACAAGAGCAACAACACCCAAAAAATCTATCAACAAAACAAAACACATTTATGAGAGCTGCAGGGGAGCCTGGCAGGAGCAGTAAAAAACAGTTGTCATATTTGTAGCTCTTGAAATTTTACATCAGACTTACCTGCAAGATAGGGAGAGCATAAGATCTTGGAGAGAGTGCATGCTATAGTGAACTGTTCTTGACCATCTATTCTTGTTTTACTTCATTTAGTCCTCATTCCCGAATGATTTGCTTTGCTTAATCACTTTTAACTTTCTCAATATTGGGAAACCCTTGCTCTTAAAGGCATATGAAATGTTTGATAATGCCTCGAGCATAATAGCTTGTATCATACGGTATCGTTGCTTGTGGATTATATGTGCTGCTATGGAAAAGGCAATGAAGATTAGCACACGAAAGAAGATGAGTTCGCTTGGCCAGTTATCAGACCAGCCTGATGTTCTGCTCGCCTCCAGTTGCAGGTTTCCGTCACATTATAACGAGACACGAGCATAATAGCTTTGTTGATTATTTTTCACGTTCTGGGCTGGGACAAGGAAACTAGAAAGAAGAAGAGCGCGAGCGAGGGACGCGGGGACGCTCAAGTGACAGCAGAGCGCTTCCGAGCGCAGTTAAATAAACATTTTTTGCCTTATACCTTAAAGACGGAGTTGAGTCTGATCGCAGTGTCTGGAACGCCATCGTCTTAATATTGGTGCCGAAGAACCGGGATTAAAAACCAGGACCCTACGGACGGCTACCAGTCAACTGCAGCGGCGTGGAGTGACGTGAAGTCGAAGCGGACGTCGCGGCGAGCACAGAACACGAGGATTATAAACGAGGCAAGTGAGCTCCTCGCTAACGACTCTGCCTCCTATGACCAGCTCAACTCCATATATGAGAGGCTGAAGGCTAATAATGAAGAGCTTAAAAAACCTGAACAACGAGATTGAGCCGCATATACCTGACGAGGAGTTCGAAGTTGAGTATAACGCTGTCTTACAATACGAGGACAGTGCTACGCGCATTCTCGCAGAGATTCTCAGCAAGAAAGATCGCATGCTAAGGACATCAACCGGAACTTAAGAAACAGTTGCCCAGACAGTCGCAGCAACATCAGGCGGAACTGGAGTTAAATTGCCTAAACTGACAATAGCTCCTTTTTTTCGAGACCTATGCAAGTGGACCGAATTTCGGGAACAATTTTACCAAATTGTTCATAGTAACAATTGCATCACTGCCACAGAGAAGTTTCATTACCTGCGACTGTATCATAAAAGAGACGCTGCATCAGTAATTGTGGGCCTTCCGACGACAGAAAGTTGCTACAGTGATGCCATCAAAATGCTACAGAAGCGATTTGGGGACAAGACGCGCCTGGAGCAAGAATATTTTGCCAAGCTACAGATGTTAAGCCCTGTCCGTTCATCGGACAGGGCTTAACAAAGCGCTACGCAGCGTGTACGACCAAGTTCTCGTGAATATCCGAAGCTTAGAGACTTTGGGTGTGCACAAGTCGTTATTTTCGTCAATGCTCTGCGACATCCTACTGCGTGCTCTTCCACGGGACATAGTCGTGCAGTATCATCGATCATGTGCCGTCCAGTTGGCATATGACTCGAGAGCTGAAGCTACACCCGTGGGACTGGACCGTGTGCTCAACTTCCTGCGTATCGAGCTGGAAAGCCTGGAGAAGAGTGATTTTAAGGAGGCCAAAGGACGAGAACATGGAACACTCCCCGTGGCCAGTCAGTCGACGTACTCTCGATGTGGGAAACCGACGTCATCTGTGCTTCACAGCAACTCGGTACGAGAAAAAAAGGACAACTGCGTATTCTGCTTGTCCAGCCATCACGGATCTGAAGCCTGCACAGCTGACTTGTCACTGACTCAGAAGAAGGAACTACTTTCCAATGACAAAAGGTGTTTCCGCTGCACCACCAAAGGACATCGGGCACGGGACTGCAAAAAGAGGATTTCCTGCTCCAGATGCCAAGCTCGACACGCTACAAGCATGTGCGATCCTGATAGGTGTTCGGGGAAGTCAGACTATGCTAACAAGAACTACGAAAGAACTACGACAGTCTGCGCATCACTTAGGAGAAGACCCGTCAAGGAAGGCTCTACCACTTGCGTTTTTCTTCAGACTTTCAGAGCATGGGCCATGAATGATGACACCTGCCGCTACATACGAGGCGTTTTTGATGGTGGCAGTCGGAGGACTTTCGTAACTGAAGATCTGTCCAAGCACCTCAAGCTGAAAAGCGTGGGAGCAATTGAAATAGCCTTCAATACTTTCGTAAATACATCGGACCAAGAGGCTAAGAGGCGTCGCATAGTAGAACTACGACTGCGAAGCCAGTTTACCGACGCGGAAATAGTCTTAACTGCAATAGAGATCCCAAGCATCTGCCAAGACATCGCAGAGACTGCAATCGACGTAGCCTTCGTTGCGTCTTTCAAGAAGCTGGGAAACGATGTTGCCGATGAGCTCCAACATCCATCTATCATAATTAAGAGTGGCATCAGCGTACTTATCGGGTCCGATCAGATGTGGAAAGTGTTGACCGGCGAAGTTTCACGGTGCGAAGGCAACGAATCATTGATCGCACTAAACTCCAAGCTTGGATGGACCTTCCAGGGAAGCACATTGCACTTGGTGTCCCGACCAACTACTTCACAAATGATGGTGTGCGTGCTAAAAGCCCAAGCTACCGATTCCGACGAGATTTTGCGCTCCTTTTGGGAACTTGAAAACACAGGAATTACGGACACGATAAACAAGCCACCTGAAATAAGCAACACCATGAGGCATTTTGAGCGAACGATTAGCTTTATAAACGGAAGATATGAAGTGACCCTTCCTTGGAAGGATAATTTCGAGCTTGCAAGCAACAGGCAAGTAGCCGTTACTCGACTGGACAAGCTTGTCAACCGTCTCGACTCCAGGAAAGGGCTGCTCGAAACGTATGACCGTACCATAAGGGAGTACTTGAGGGCAGGACACGCCGAAGTAGCCAAGTGAGTGACGTACCTGCAGAGGTGACGAAATTATATTACATCCTGCACAAGGAAGTCATGCGTGAACAAGCACTGACGACGAAAATGAGAGTGGTGTTTGACGCTTCGTCACATGCTAAAGGATGCAAGTCCCTTAATGACTGCCTTGAAAAGGGTGACAACTTATACCAAGACCTCATGCAAATTCTGCTACGCTTCAGAACGCACCCGGTGGCAGTTATCGCGGACATAGAAAAGGCATTACTTCAGATTGCGATTCGGGAGGACGACAGAGACGCTTTCCGCTTTCTCTGGTTTGCAGAAGGAAATTTATCCAAGGGCAAACTGCAGGAGTGTAGGATGACACGAGTGCCTTTTGGAGCTACATGTAGCCCATTTTTGCTCACAGCTACCATTCTCTACCACGTGAAAAGAGCACCGGCTGTCATGGCACAAACAGCGCAAACTCTTGTCGAGCCAATTTACATGGATGACTTAGTCACTGGTGCCGACACAGAAAAGGAAGCCGCTAAACTATGCCGAGAAGCTCGCACAATAATGAAATAGGCCGGCATGACATTGGGAAAATGGACAACAAATTCAGCAAATTTGATGTGCACGCTTGAAAATCAAGTGGAATCTATTAGTAATGAGATGGTCGTTCTTCACGAAACGTCGGTGAAGATCCTGGATTTGTTTTGGAATCCTGCAAAGGATGAATTCAACTTTTCGGTTGAAAATCTACTCCGGTTTTTGACAGCACAGACGAATACAAAACGATTTGTCTTGCAGTCAGCATTAAGAATATTTGACCCGTTGGGATTTGTAGGACCATATACTATTGCCATACGAATATTGTTTCAGAGACTGTGGATACGAGGAATTGGCTGGGATGAAGTACTACCCAATGACCTGCAAAAAGAATGGAATGATTGGGTCATCCAGCTGCCGCAACTGCAAGACGTCGTCGTTCCTCGCTATTTGGGCGGCGGAGCAAGGAAGCCCAATGTGCTTCAAGTACATGTTTTCTGCGATGCCAGCCCAGCAGCATACGGAACAGCGATATACGTCGTATCAAGTCCTGAGGAGCTGATACTGTTGATTGGGAAGTCCCGTGTAGCACCCATTAAGGAGACAACGCTACCGCGATTGGAGCTGCTGGCTGCCTTAATCGGCTCAAGAATGTTGGCATACGTGAAAAGCGCTTTGAGGAATGTTCAATTTGATTACACGATGTGGACAGATTCCGCCATTGTGTTGTCATGGATAAAAGGTGACGTCAAAAAGTGGAAACAGTTCGTAGCCAACAGAGTCAATGAAATTAGGTGCACTACAGATCCATCAAAGTGGAGATACTGTCCTGGAACGGACAACCCGGCTGACCTACTCACACGTGGCGCGACGCTTGAAAGACTGCTGTGCAGCTCAATATGGTGGCATGGTCCCGAGTGGCTAACTAAACCGATGTCTGAATGGCCCCTACAGTTCGGTGAACTAGACATAGCGGAAGCCACCCAAGGTGAAGTTACAACAGTCCACGTCGCACTAATGACACGCTTCTCAGTTCCGATAATTGATATTCAACGGTACAGCAGGCTTCAGCACCTACTCAGAGTCACTGCGTGGATTTTCAGATTTACTGACCGATTCAGAAAAAGAAGTAATCATACAGGACATCTCGTGGCAAAGAAATCCTGAACGCTGAACAGTATTAGATAAAATGTACACAAGAGCAAGGCTTTCTTGAAGAACTCACCACTTTGACCAACGGCCAACCAGTCGAGTCTACATCTCGGATCACTGAACTACGCCCTTACATAGACAAAGACGGAATTCTTCGGGTTGGAGGCCGTTTATCCATCATGGATTCGACACAAGATGTCAAGTACCCAAACATAATGCCGTCAAGCCACCACTTTTCGACACTTTTGGCAAACAGAGCCCATCTTCAAGTCTTACATGAAGGAGTTAGAGATAAACTTACGCAGCTTCGGGAACGCTACTGGATTTGTCGAGCTCGCTCTTTGGTAAAAAGAGTGCTGCATGGCTGCAATATATGCAAGCGTTTCAGTGCGGGCCCAGGAAGTGCTGAGACTGATCCGTTTACAAGTCATCAAGGGTCACCAACGAACCCGTTCGAAGTTGTAGGAGTCGACTTCACGGGCCCTCTGTATGCACGCACGGAGAAAGGGGACACGAAGTGCTACGTTCACTTTTTACGTGCGCCGTATCTAGAGCCGTGCATCTCGAGCTTGTCTCAGAAATGACATCCGAGGCTTTCCTGCTGTGCCTACGACGATTTGCAGCTCGGACAGGATTACCTAGGGTGATCTATTCTGACAACGCACGAAGCTTTAACAAGACATCGGCAGATATAAAGTGGCTACACCGAATGTTCTCTGAAGAGGACGTCGCTGGTCACCTCAGCACCAACGGCATTTCGTGGAAGTTCATAGCACCAAATGCTCCTTGGTTGGGTGGATGGTGGGAGCGCTTTGTACGATCAGGGAAGCTTCCGCTGCGAAAAATTATCGGCAAAGCTCGTCTGAACTACGAAGAAATATCGACAGTGCTGGTGGAAGTTGAAGCAGTCGTAAACTCTAGGCCTCTGACTTTCATCGAGACAGATGCAGGAGAACCTTGCACTTTGACGCCAGCCGAACTTCTCTTTGGACTAAGGTTGACTTCCATATCGTATGCGACCGCTGACGAAGTCAACAGTAATTCCAAACGATCAGACGCCATACACAGACACAACTACAGGAAGCTGCTGGTTGAAAGTTTTTGGGAGCGTTGGCAAAAAGGATACCTGTTGCAATTACGATCTGCACACTTTGCCGACACGAAATCAAATACAGCATTGAAGCAAGGGGACATCGTTCTCGTGCATGCGGACAACACGCCACGCCAGCTATGGAAGCTTGCAAGGGCCACGGAAGTGTATCGCAGTGCAGACGGTCTCATTCGTTCTTGCTAGATCAAGTTGCAAGACGGTCACCTTGCGATCAGGCCGATACAAAGACTCTACCCACTTGAACTATGTGTTTAACTTTGCGCAGCCGAGAATGTTGATTATTTTTCACGTTCTGGGCTGGGACAAGGAAACGAGAAAGAAGAAGAGCGCGAGCGAGGGACGCGGGGACACTCAAGTGACAGCAGAGCGCTTCCGAACACAGTTAAATAAACAAGTATTTTTGCCTTATACCTTAAAGACGGATCGCAGTGTCTGGAACGCCATCGTCTTAATAGCTTGTATGACAGGGTAATATTTTAAAAACTATGTATTACACTAGAAAAATAAGTGTTATTGGAATCGGCACACTAATATACACAAACCCGTCAAATTTTATAAAGATGTGACAAGAAGTAAAAAAAAGATGTTTTCAAACTATCTGTTGCTGAAATGAGGTGCTTCATTACCAAGTAAAGAACATGTGAATAAAGTTTGTTTGCTTTGTCTAAATGGGTATATCTGCCCTGCTGATGCTTACCATTGCTGTGAGTGCTGTATTACAATTCCCATCAGTCTGAAGGTGTAAAAGCTAGTTTGCCTGTTGTAGAGTAATTTGAGTCATCACCTCGTTGCTTGTACATCTTAATTACAGTACTGGAAGTAAGTCACACAAGGAGGCATGAGAAAAATGACTCAATGCTTGTGCCTTCTTCGGTGTCCTTTGATGAGCCACTTGAACGGCGCAGGTTGTCTTGTGAAGAGTGATTAATATGCTACAATGTTGCCAAAAGATGTAAATTATAGCAGGCTCTGAAGGCACCAGGAAAATATGTTTCATTTAACTGGAGTTTCGTTTACAGAGAAATGCTCTGGGTTGAATTCAGGTCGATACCAATCATATAATGGCCGTTGTTTTTTTTTTTTGAAGCAGCAATTTCGGTGAAGAGATTTTCATAAACTGAAAGTCCATTGTGCAAGCAATAAACTACATCTTACATATTGTGTTCCAGGCTGTGCACAAGCGGAAAGAAAGTTCTGGAGGTAGCAGACATGCATAAGAATGACGGTGATGAAGAGAGGTCATTCTTTCTTTACATGCGCTACTTCAGCATGGTCAACTACATCCGTATGCACAAAGACTACAAGATCAATAAGGTAGGAAACACTCTTGCTCACCTGGATATCATTGAGCTCAATTTAGGTGGTTGAAATGAAGCAAAACAAAAAGGTCCAGGAAAATGCATTACGCATAGTGGGGTCTTATTACAAACGCTAACAGGCAGATGTGTAATATGGAGGTTATCTCGTGTCAGCTGGGCGATGGGTTCTGGTTTTGCTAATGTGTGATAGGCACCCTTCCAGGCATAGCAGTGTGAATCCTGCTTACAGATCCCGAGTAGCAAGTGATGTGATTTGCAGCTACAATAATCCATCTGTGACTTGCAGCAGAAGTCTGCGCTGGGCAAAGAAATGCTGTACCAGCTTAAGCGATTGAAGTACCAAGTACTTAATCAAATCGCATAATGGACAGAGCCTACTTATTTCACAGAAATTCTTTAGCGCAAAAGTGGAAAGGAAAATAAAATAGTGCCTAGGGTGGGCGCCACTTCTTTGACAGTCGGCGCTTTCCAGCATTGGCAATCAAGGCACGTTCAAATTCACTGTTTAACAATCGTTCTGAGTTTTGTCCAGCAGTGTTACTGAAAATTTCATATCTCTCAACCAATTTCATATCTCTCAAGCATTAGTGGATCAGTCATGACTGATCCACTAATGCCATACACATGCAGCATAATAAGATGATGACCAATTGAGAGATGATTACCAATTTTGTTTCACTGTAAATTTGCTTGTTTTATTATGTTCTGTTTATGACAAGGTGCTCTAATGTATGTATGTTAGCCGTCGGGGCCACCACTGGAAACCCCAGTGCCACCGTCGGTGTGACGTGCTTGGCAGAATCACTTGACCTCAGTGGCTGCATCAGCTGCTTGTGGAAAGCTGCCACATGCTTTCTAAACAAGTTTCAAGCTCCTTGTACGCTGCAATATATTCTAATGCAGAGGTTTTTTTGCATTTTGAACTTGACTGAACCCATTGTAACAGGAGTGGATGCCTTCGAAGGTGACAAACATGCTGCTCTTAATGCTTGGTAATGCATTGCCGGATGTATGCAACGGAGCTCGGTGTTAGTCTACATCATTACCAGTGGGACAAGAAACTGTTTGAAGCATGGTTTGTGAAGCTAGGCACTGGGTGCGCAACAAGTACTTACACGATGAAGACTTTTGCTATTGCGTCAGGTTTGAGAGGTTCAGTGCGTAGCAGAAAGCACACACTGAGACAACCGTTGGTGCACGCTTCCCACCGGCTAATGGAGATTATCACCTGCAGGACAGAAAAGCTGCTACCTTTTACTTTGTACAAAGCTGACACCATCTTGGAACGTTCTCGTGCGACCTCTTGATCGATGGCGCCGTGCTCAGCATCCACAATAGAGGCTGTGGACACTGTTCAGACACACTGGATTAAAAAAAATTCATAGGGTCCCTGATGCACATAGATCGCCGGAACTTGTGGAGCTCACTCAGGCTCACTCATGAAATGTATTTTGCTCTTAAGGCTCACTCGGACTTAGACTCACCAAAGTTTTCCTGAGCCGGACTCACTTGGACTAAAATTTTCTTCATCCACACTCAAGTTCACCAAAGCCTTACTCACCTGGACTCAGACTCACGACTCAATCTGAATATGAGTTAGTCCGAGTGATTTGACTCATGAGTTCGTTAGCCTAGAATTACTTTTATCAACCTTGGTGTTAATTCTCTTTAAGACCAGTATTTCACATAATCGGTGCTCTTCATGGCATCTTTTGATATGATACCTTTGAATACGAGTCACGAATGCTTGCTAACGAGGTAATATATCTTGAAAAGAGTGACAATGTGTGATATATTTATCAAAAACTTCCTCGGAAGAATTGGTGGGAAGCGGGGCAGGTCAAGGCATTCCTCTACAGAATTGGTGATCACTAAATAATAAAATGGTGTATGAATGACACTGCTTTGCATTTGGAATTCATATGAGTAGACGTGTGTATAAACATGAATCCAGGTAAGGAGAATCGTAACGCTAATGATGAGCAGATAGGATCTTAGGTCTGCAAAAGAAATGTTGTGCTCACTGAGACTCGCTCAACCAATATATCTTCGCTTCGGACTCACTTGAACTCAGACTCGCCGAAATTTTTCTGAGCCAAGCTCACTCAGACTCACCCTGATGGAAATGTTTTTCAAATGGACTCACACAGATTCGAACCAAAATTTTACTTGTACCGACTCACTCAGACCGAGACTCACGGCTCAATCTGAGTCCGAGTGAGTGGACTCTTGAGTGAGTTTGCTGACCTATGCTCATGCATTCCCTTAAGGTGACTCGAAGGCGCGAGCCCTCTGTTCCTCCTCCTTGTCAGTCGGTGTATTCATTCTTCCCCGCCACCCTCCAAAAGCTTCCTGTACTTAACGTAGTTTTGCACGGCCTCAGTTATCAGTGGGTTGGTCAAAAGCTGTACTAAGTAATTATGTCATGTGAATACTGCTTCATCATGTGATGTCATGTTATGCAGCATCAAGTCTATGTCATAATGACTCAACATTGACGTCATCTGTGGTGGTAATTTTTTTTTTATCACTCATGTTGACACCCACACCTGTGGTTAATCTTTCCATTTGACAAGTCATGGAATGCCTTCTCCTTCGTAAGCTATAGACGATGTTGGCTGGCTTATGTACCTAGCAAGCAAGTAAAATGCTATGGCTCATGTGTGCAATAACACTGTTTCAGTCAATTATGCATTCTCCTGACATGAAAACTATGTGCTAAAAATCAAAATTCGTTTGTATCACTCTCAAACTCAAGTTGGGCCCCTACAACTTGAGTCTTCTTGGAGCCTTATTTACGTAAAAAAAAAAAATCACTGCCATATTCACAAAATGAATGATGTAGAGGAGCTCGCTCAAAGGTGCAGGGGGCATTTCTCGGCGAGAACATTTCTCTAGGAAGGTAACGAGCCATCGCATGATGTGTATGTCAAAGGCTGTGTTGTTGGGCACGATTAGCAGCTGGCACTGCATAGTATTGGCCATGTCGATCGGCACATTAACCACCTGCCCCTTTATGTCATAGTGGCCACTGCCATGAATCAAATGCCTGACACTCATTCTTGGCTGACGTTGAGCTGTCAGGCGTTCTTCAACAGATTTGAGAGCAGGCAGGTGAGGGAGCTTGGTAGGCTATCGGTACCCGTGCGTAACACTCAGCGCAGGAACTTGTCATGTACTGCCATGCCTACGAAGCGAAGAGCACTGTGGTGTAGTATAGTGACATGGTGGTGTCTGTGAAGTATGGTGGCACCATGGTGTTATGTGCAACGTGCTTGAAGGCGACGGCAGTTGTACTTCTCGATTGAGCGGCGGAAAGATGATGATGACGGCGCGAAACGTCACGCATGAAACTGCGGCCCGCCAAAAGGTAGAGAAAGTTTGCGCGAAAGGTTGCACGTCCAAGGCATGAGAGGGAAGAAGAAGAAGATGAGTCGGGGGCAGAACGAGATCGAGCTGGCTAGAGTGAAGATCCTGCGTGTCACGTGACTGCGGTACCGTGTTCTGGACCCGAACGCGTGATGTCAGGCAAGGCCAGGACGCTCCAGCTGAGACTGTTCAAGGTCACGTCCCAGGTGTCCGTTCCGGCCGTGACTGTTCAAGGCCACGTCCGAGGTGTCTGGGCTTTGACCCCAGCTCCCGAACTACCCGTGGAGGGTGGAACCTTCCGGGTGGTGATCACCTCCTCGAAACGAGCCAGCATCGGTAAGCAGTTGCAGTTCTTGCTAAGGCAAGGGCTACCTCGTCTTCCGCCAAGCATTGCCGTGCTGGTAAGCGCGTGACTCCAGCTGCTGAGACATCGCCAGCGTCTGCCGCCTCAACCCACCAAGCCACCGCCACCATCAACGCCACTGGTGACTGCTGATTTTCATAAACATTATAGCTGGACAACTTACAGGACATGTTTTAGTTTGTCAGCTTAGGTAGACTCGATGTCTGTATGTTGGAACTTCATCTCTTTTTTTCTCTTAATTATGCCTAAAGTTTCTACTTTTCTTTTCTTTCTTTAAACGGCTTCGTCATTTCTTAGCTTCGAGGCTTTCTCTCCGAGCAACAATTTACTGAACCGTAAACCTGCATCACAAATTGGCGTCCACTACGACAGGACGAAGCCGTTAGGGGTAGCGGTAGGCGTATTAAGAATGGCAAGTGCACGAGATCTAGTGGCTTTGGCCGAGCGCATGGGGCTCTAAGGTGAAGAGCTGAGGGCTTGGTTAGATGAGCAGGAGGCGCGGGCGAGATGAACGAGCTGCTGAACGCGAGGCAAAAAGGGAGCTGCTAGAACTGGAAGAAAGAAGAGAGAGAAATTTGCAGTTGCAGCTGAAAGTAGCCGAATCGGAAGGCGATCGTAGCGAGACGAGAATGCCTGACCGTGGATCAGGAGGGAACGCTTTTTGCAACATGAACCCTCACAGCCTAATTCCAGGATTTAATGAAAACCGGGATGACTTGGATGCCTACCTAAAGAGGTTCGAGAACGTCGCCATCGGACAAGTGTGGCCGAAAGAAAAATGGGCCACAGCCTTAAGCTTATGTTTGAGTGGGGAGGCCTTGAAAGTTTTTGGAGGGTTGTCTCCCGAAGATTCACTCGACTATGGTAAGGGGAAGGTAGCTTTGCTTCAACGTTTTCGGTTTACGGCGGAGGGCTACCGGGAGAAGTTCCGCCACAGCAAGCCCCAAGATAGCGAGACCGGAAAACAATACGTGGCTAGGCTTTCGAGTTTCTTTGATCGGAGGGTAGAAATGCCAAAGACGAACAAAGAGTACTTGGCACTCCGTAATCTAAGTGTGTTGGAGCAATTTTTTAACAACTGCCATCAACGGCTAACACTGTTTCTTCGTGAAAAGAAGCACAGCAAGCTTGAAGACATAGCAGAAGCCGCCAATGACTTTTTAGAGGCACAACGACAGCCTAACTTGCTCCTGTTTCGTGAGAGAGCGGAAAATAGTAGTATCATGGAAAAGAGCGGAGGCGTATCTGTGAAAACGATCATAAAGTGTTTTGTATGTGAAAAAGCTGTTCACAGGGCCTCGGATTGCCGAACCAAGCTTAAACAACATTACTGTGGATATTGCCATAAGCCAGGGCACGATACTAAGGTCTGCACAAAAAGAGATGGCTCTATGAAGAAAACATCTTGTTTGCTGTCTCCTGAAGAGGAACCCACTGAACGTACTGATCCACCATCCAACGAACCAGAGAGAAATGTTGCTAGCGCGGTGAGAACTCACCCAAAAGCTGTGACTCGCCAGATGCCGGTTTTGCAGGGCCTAGTATTTGGCCAGACAGTTTCAGCGCTGCGAGACACGGGAAGCAATACGCTAGTAGTCCATCGAGCTCTGGTGCCAGATGAAGCTCTGACAGGTACTACTGATACGTTTTTCCTCGCCGATGGCAGTAGTATTGTGTTCCGGTGGCAAAGGTTGAAATCCAGTCACCCTATTTTTCGGGTATTTCAGTGGTCAAATGCATGACAAGACCTTTGTACGATGTCATCGTTGGCAATGTTCCAGGAGCAAGGGAAGTCCGAAATCCCGACGAAAAGTGGAAAGATAGAATTCCGTGAAGTAAGTAGAAATTGGGACATTCATGTGTAAGAGGAACGAAGGAAGAAAATTTGCCAGATTCTGTGTTGGTTGGTGTCAAGAGCTGAGAATGGTCGATGTCAACTAAGGTTGACATGAGGACATTGAATTTGACCAGAGAGGATGTGAGCAAAGCTCAAAAAGAAGACAGAACTTTAGATTCATGTAGAAAGAAAGTTGGTCAAGTGTCCCGAGAAAAATGTGCAACTCACTCATTCAAGATAGAAAAGGGAATTCTATATCGTTGCTACCAGGGACCTTCAGACAAAATGATCCAACAAGTGGTGCTACCCCAAAAACTGCGTAGTCAAGTGTTGGCTTTGGCTCACGAAACCTTGACGTCTGGGCATAAGGGAATGAAAAGGACCATCGACACCATTTTAGGCGCATTCTACTGGCCTGGCATTCAAAAGCAAGTGAAAATATATCTACACTCTTGCGACATATGCCAGCGGACCTATCTTAAGAACAAAGTTGAAAAGGCCCCACTTGGTCGCGTGCCTTTAATTGACACTCTTTTTGAAAGAGTGGCGGTGAACATCATAGGACCTTTAAAGCCCACATCGTATACGGGGAACCGCTATATACATACTGGTAGACTTCGCTACTCGACACCCAGAGGCGATAGCTCTGCCATCGATTGATTTCGCTACTGTCGCCGAGGGATTAATCTAAAGGTTTTCTCGCATTGGGTTTCCTAACGAGATACTGTGCGATCAGGCGTCATGCTTTACATCTGAGCTAATGAGAGAGAAGTGAACGATTTGTTAGCCATTAAGCATGTCAGATCGACGCCTTACCATCCCATGTGTAATGGTTTGGTGGAGTGATTCAATGGTACGTTGAAGCAAATGCTGTGGAAATTGAGTCAAGAAGAACTCAAGTCATAGGATCGATTGTTGGCACCTCTACTCTTTGCGTGCCGCGGAGTACCGCAGACCAGTACGGGCTTCTCGCCATTCGAGTTGTTGTATGGCAGACATGTTCAAGCACCGCTTTGAGAGGCCCCGCCGCGGTGGTCTAGTGGCTAAGGTACTCGGCTGTTGACCCGCAGGTCGCAGAATCGAATCCCGATTGCGGCGGCTGCATTTCTTATGGAGGCGGAAATGTTGTAGGCCCGTGTGCTCAGATTTGGGTGCACGTTAAAGATCCCCAGGTGGTCGAAATTTCCGGAGCCCTCCACTACTGCGTCTCTCATAATCATATGGTGGTTTTGGGAAGTTTAACCCCACATATATGATGATCATTGAAAGTGCTTACAGAAATGTCCTGGAGGCTTGTGTGAGGTGTTCTCGTGAAGTGCCAGCAGCGAAACCTCTAGGGACCGCGCAAGTGGTTTCCTGCCTAGCACCCATTGAGACGACGCTTCCGATAGGGGGCCACTCCATAATTCATCGTGGCCAATACCTTTTTTTTCAGCCGAATAAGTTTTGGTGCGGGGTTTGTTTGTATGCTTTGTCTTCGTTCTTACCACGTTCTTTCTTGATTCATGACAGCCATTGTAGGATGTTTTATTGATGTGTTGGCAGCTGAAAAGTTGAAATTTCTCTATAAAGTTTAGTTTATTAAAACTGTTGATCTTCTTCATGGCCTCTGTGGCTTAGTAATGTGCACTAATAGAAACATGTGAAATAGAATGTCATCCTTGAAAACTCACCTTACCCTCATGCAGTAATTAAGTAGGACAAACTATTCCAGAAAGTTGTGCGTATACCTGAGGTGTAGTTTTGTATACGTCTTTGCTGCATGTGCACCTTTCATGTTAGCATATGTTTTGCTTGTTGCTTTGTGCAGTTACAATTTTGCATTTTTATAGTTTTATTTGCTTCATTTACTCACCTGCACAACTGCAGGTATTGTAAATAAAAAAGGTCTGAAAAACAAATGCATGCACTCGCAAATGCAGCTTGACTGCATAGAAAGCGGGGCTGCCTCTGAAATAGAATACAGTTCTATTTCGATCCAGCAAGCCAGATATAAGAAGAATGAGAATATATAAAGTGTAAATTGACCTTTCTTTCATTATCTTTGTACTTGATGCCTTTTGTAAGCATATTATATTCATTGAAATGGAGCTCCAAAGAAGTATGTCGTCTGTCCATGATCTAATCCCACATGTTAATGCCAACGTATTGTACAATATTCATCAGCATGCACAGCACATGTTTTATACCGAACTGTGTTTTTCATGAACTCATTTCTTAGTTCCTGCTTCGTAAATGGAGGAACAAAAGTGGCAAGTTTGCAGATTGGATGAAAACATGTGGATGGCAGGAGCACAAACTCTCAAGTAGCATTTTCTTTAAACACAGCAAACTTATAATGAACATCTCCCTTAAGCACTGTCCAGAAAGAAATGAAAATAGTACCTGAAAATAGTAAGCTGCTCAAGCCCAGACCTCCAGATTGCCGAATTCTAAATAAAGGTACTGGTAGTTTTACTCATTTAAAGCTACCACCGTGCATCTAGCTCTTCTCAGTCCCACAAGAGCTTCAGAGATGTGCAGCTTCTTTTTCTGTGAACAAAATGGGCAACTGACTTGAACAGGCATCTTACATCTAGTATAATTATAAACTGGTCCTAATGCTTTGCTGGTTTGATGCATCTGTCTTGATGAAATTAAAATGGCACTTATAAATACAGATGCAGCTTCTTCAAGCAGATGTTTACTGTAAATAGCCATTGCTTCTCATAACAGTGCTTGTACTTGTGTTGTCAGTTCCTTTCATGTCTGGGAGTTATTTGTCCAGTCAACAGCACTAAAATGGTGCGTGGATTGTGTATGTATGTAAAAAAAAAGGTACAACTGTAAAGAAGCAAACTTAGATGCCAAAAAGTGTGGTATCTTTCAAACGAAGTACGCTTGTGTGGTTTCCTCGCAGGACACGTACGACAAACTGATGATGGTGGATCAGTGTACTAGGGTGATGGACACCCTCGAGCAGCAGAAGAGAAGCCTCCGGAAGCGGTTGGTAGCCAGATTGTTGAACCTCAGTGCAACTATGCAATACGTGTCAGAAAAAAATTTTGATTTTGTGACTGACCTTGCAGCGAACGAGATTTTAATATTTGTATTAATGATTCCGTACGTTTCCAAGTTCATCCCATCGTGCTATTTTGCATCGCGCATTAATAAGGCCATTCATATTGAAAAATTTTGCTGTCAAAATGTAGATAACTTGGAATGTTGATTGATTGTCTGTGGTATAAGCATTGTAGTGAGTTGTGTAAGACCCATCCTTGAATGGTTACACAAACGTCAGATGGCACAAAGCATAAGCAGTCCAATTGAGAGGCTTAAGCAGGCAGGTTCTTTTGGTGAAACCATTGCTTCTGGGGAGCCAAGAGACAATGACGAAGAAAACCAGCCGAAGATGCTCAACTCTCCCAACACTGGGAAAAGGTGGCCAAGAAATGTCCCACATCTCGGAGAAGCTTGTGCAAATGCATCGAGTAGTGGAACGTGTATGCACTTTACGTCACGTGAAAAGACAAACACTCTATACACTTCCAGGCTGGAGTGGTTTACCACATTCCACTTTCTCGAGGCATTTGTTACGTTGGCCAAATCGTTGAAAGTGTCGATGATTGTCTAAGAGAGCACTGCTCATATACAGCAGGGACTGCATCGCTAACCTCTGTAAAATGTGTCTCTGCACTACAGCGTTCACCAACACATATTGGAAGAAATTTTAAGACCCGGTGTTTAAGGTAGCTGGACATAGCTTATTGAAAAAAGGAAGAGGTTGAAAGTTGTATTAGCACTGTGCTTGTTACATTGTCCGATTAGAAAAGATCTCAATGCACAAAAAACAGTTTCTGATCCTCGCACCCAAGGTTTGTGAAAAATTGTTTGTCATAACCTTCAGGAATGTCTGTTCGTTCTCTTCTATAGTGAATGCTTTTCTGTAATAATGTGCACGATCAAGTAAACTGAGAATTGCCACGAATGATGTGCCAGTGAGATCTTACCTGAATATATGAATGGGGGCGCTGTCTTTCTTTTTGTAGCCTCGCAGTAATGTCTGCTTGAGTATTTTCGTGTAGTTAGTCTTCCTCCTGTATGTTTATTGCTATGTTTCATCGCATGCTATAAAACTGTGCTTCATAACTCTTCCAGCAGCAGGACTTACAACTATGGCTGCATTGTTGAAAATGTTTGTTATCAGCAGCTGCTCTTCTGCCATGTGACTCATGACCCATTTGCCAGCCAGTAAGTTTTAAAAAGTTGTAGAGTGAAAAAAAGAAACGTAAACATGCACAGATTAATATTTAGTTGTTAATTACTTTTTACCATGTTTGGCGATTTTTGGGGTGCCATGTATACTAATTATGCTCATGCAGAAAATATGATATTGTGGCACAGGCAAATTTCCAAGTGTTCTTTATCATTTCGTACATGAAGCAATGTTGCTGTCGATGGGATGATGGTGCATATATTTTGAAAAAGCACTTTCTCTGCGATGTTTTGATTGGAAGCATTGCGTATGTCAAGGGATGTGTCAAGGAAGCCTGTGGTAGTTATTTAAGTTTGCTTTCATGTTGTGTGCTTCAAGCTTAACCGTGCTTGTCTTTCCTGAAGGTATGCCATCCTGAAGGATGCCAAGGAAGCAGAGTTCAAGGAGCGCAAGGCTGAAGAAGCTGCAGCAAAGTTGATGCTGAAGCCACCTTCCCCGTCACAGCCATTAGAACCAGCCAGTGATGGCGCTCTCACGAAGTCACCAGCTGGTGAGATGTGCTTTCTGTATTAACCACTTGCCCTTTCAGTGCCTAGCAAGTCGCTCTAACACAACCACTGTGATGATGCATTGTTCATTATAAAGTCACTGCCTTAGCAAAAGTAGAGTGTGCTAGACACAGGGGAGTGCTCAGAACAAGCTGCAAAAAGTGAAGCCAAAGCAGGGCCAAGCAGCTTGGGGCACTTCAGCCTGTTGCTTGTAACACGTGGTCATTTAGGAGATGCATGTGTCACCACTGAAATTTTGCAGACCTAGACTTGAGGGCAAACCCATCTTAAAACATTGTTTGTTTATTTTTTCTTCAGTGATCTTCATAAAACTGAGCAGGCTTAGCAGTTTTTTCTGCGGATTTTAAATATTGTCACGGGGTCATGACGTGGCCGAAGACAAGAGACTTTGCTTTGGAATTTGACTGTTTATTTGGGCGAACCTGTGCCCGGTAAACGGAAAGTCCGATTACAGTAGCAGTCTTGGACTGATAGCGGCGAACGGAGCGTCGGCCGTCGATCAACTACTGACAAGCGGCGAAGCGCGTCGGCATTTATACTCTTGCCGTCGAATGTTCTAGCGTTATCGCTGGTGGTGGCGTAGGTTCCAGAATAATCTGTACAGTTCGCAGAGTAGGCGTGATTTTATCGAAATGATCTACTACAGTCCAGAAGCTTCTCGAAAACTGCAGGCGCGGTTTGCGCTGAGAATTGTGTAGTGTTTTGGGACGATAACAAAACTTGGGAAATGGAACGTGGCATTGCCCCCCTCTGAAATAGGCATTGTCCCGATGCTTTAACTAAAGATGAAGGTATAACAATAATGCAAGAATGTACAATGAATAAATAATGATACATTATAATACAAAAAAACACTGTTTCAGCTTGTTAACACGCATGAAACGGCTCGAGGCGCGCGATATGGACGTCTTCAGGTCGCGATCGGCGTCGTTGAGAGTTCATGATGCCATCGGGGAGAACTTTGTAATCAAGTGGGCCGAGACGTCGAACCACCCTGTACGGTCCGAAGTACCGTCGCAGAAGCTTTTCACTTAGTCCACGTCGGCGTATAGGCGTCCACACCCAAACGCAGTCACCGGGCTGGTATTCCACGAAGCGTTATCGTAGATTGTAACGGCGGCTGTCGGTCATCAGTTGATTCTTGATACGGAGACGCGCGAGATGTCGGGCTTCTTCGGCCCGTTAAAGTACTCACTCACATCGAGCTTTTCTTCGTCAGTGACGTTGGGTAACATGGCATCGAGCGTCGTTGCCGGGCTCCTTCCGTAGACCAATTTGTATGGAGATATCTGCGTCGTCTCCTGCACCGCCGTGTTGTATGCGAAGATCACGTACGGAAGAATGGCGTCCCACATCTCGTGTTCGACATCGACGTACATTGCCAGCATGTCGGCGATCGTCTTGTTAAGCCGCTCGGTGAGGCCGTTGGTCTGTGGGTGGTACGCTGTCGTCCGGCGGTGGTTTGTCTGGCTGTATGCCAAGATCGCTTAAGCTAAGTCGGCAGTAAATGCCGTTCCTCTGTCGGTGATAAGGACCTCCGGGGTGCCGTGACGTAGGACGATATTTTCGACGAAGAACTTAGCTACCTCGGATGCACTGCCTTTGGGAAGGGCTTTTGTCTCAGCGTAGCGGGTGAGGTAGTCGGTAGCTACCGCGATCCACTTGTTTCCGAAAGCCGACGTCGGGAACGGCCCCAGTAAATCCATACCAATCTGCTGGAAAGGTCGGCAAGGTGGTTCAATTGGCTGCAGAAGTCCCGCTGGCCTTGTCGGCGGTGCCTTGCGTCGCTGACAGTCCCGGCATGTCCTCACATATCGAGTGTCGTCGGTGGTAAGACGTGGCCAGTAGTATCTTGCTTGTATTCTCGCGAGCGTGCGAGAAACACCGAAGTGCCCTGTGTCGGATCGTCGTGCAGGGCCTGCAGGAGTTCTGGTCGCAGAGCTGAAGGCACCACAAGGAGGTACTTAGCTCAAAGCGGTGAAAAGTTTTTCTTTTGTAGAAGACCGTTTCGCAGGAAGAACGATGCAAGTGCACGCTTGAATACCTTCTGGACTTCGGCGGTCCTGCCTTCGAGGTATTCTATTAGGGCCTTAATTTCCGGGTCGGCCCGCTGTCGTTCAGCGAAGTCGTCGGTAGTTATCGTTCCCAAGAAGTAGTCGTCATCCGGGTCGTTGGGTGGTGGTTGGTCGACAGGCGCACAAGAGAGACAGTCGGCGTCGGAGTGTTTCTTGCCAGACTTGTAAATGACAGTAATGTCATATTCTTGAAGTCTCAGGCTCCATCGTGCGAGGCGACCTGAAGGTTCCTTCAAGATGGCTAGCCAACACAAGGCGTGGTGGTAGCTCACAACTTTTAAGGGCCTGCCGTAGAGGTAGGGGCGAAATTTCTACGTAGCCCAGATGATGGCGAGGCACTCCTTTTTTGTTGTGGAATAATTGGCTTCTGCTGTGGATAGCGATCGGCTGGCGTAACTAATAATCCTTTCAAGTACGTCAGCCCTCTGCACAAGAACGGCGCCAAGACCTACGCTGCTTGCGTCAGTGTGTATTTCTGTCTCGGCGAATTCGCCGAAATGGGAAAGTAACGGAGGCGTCTGAAGGCGATGTTTAAGCTCCTAAAAAGCGTGTTCCTGCGGCGTTTTCCACTTGAACTCCACGTCGGCCTTGGTAAGGTTAGTGAGAGGATCGGCGATGCGGGCGAAGTTTTTCACGAACCCCCTATAATAGGCGCACAGGCCCAGAAATCGGCGCACCGCCTTCTTGTCAGTGGGCGGTGCGAAGTCGGCGATGGCGGCTGTTTTCCGTGGATCGGGACGAACTCCAGACTTGCTAATAACGTGCCCCAGAAACAAGAGCTCCTCGTACGCAAATCTGCACTTTTCTGGCTTCAGTGCGAGTCCGGACGTCTTGATGGTTTGAAGTACAGCTTCAAGGCGTTGAAGATGCTCGTCGAAACTCGAGGAAAACACGACGATGTCGTCCAAGTACACAAGGCAAGTATGCCACTTCAATCCTGCTAGTACTGTATCCATAACGCGTTGAAAAGTTGCAGGCCCTGAGCAAAGACCGAAGGTCATCACCTTAAACTCGAAGAGGCCGTCCGGTATTTTAAACGCCTTCTTCTCTCGGTCTTTTTCGTCGACTTCGATTTGCTAATAGCCAGTTTTGAGGTCCATTGACGAAAAGTACTTGGCGTTATGGAGCCGATTAAGTGCGTCGTCTATTCGTGGGAGAGGATACACGTCCTTTCTTGTGATTTTGTTCAGGCGGCGGTAATCGACGCAGAAACGTAGGGTCCCATCCTTTTTCTTCACTAACACCACGGGGGATGCCCATGGACTCTTGGACAGCTGGATAATGTCATCCCGCAGCATTTCATCAGTTTGTCTCTTCATGGCCTGACGTTCTCGCGTCCAAACCCTGTACGGACTCTGGCGGAGTGGTCTGGCATTTTCTTCGGTTATGATGCGATGTTTTGACTGGGGTTTGCCGAATTTTCGATAACGACGAAAAGCAATCTTCGTATTGCAGGAGCAGGGCCTTGAGCTGTTCTTGCTTATGGTTCAGAAGTCTGGGATTGACATCGAAAGCTATGGGAGGGGCTTGGTTCTTCTGAGCAGATTCCGCAGAATCGGCGAGGGGGAAAGCACTGGTGGCTTCGACAATTTCTTCGATGTATGCGACCGTTGTTCCTTTGTTCACATGTTTGTTCTCATTGCTGAAATTCGTGAGCATAACCGTTTCTTTGCCTCCCCGCAGCTCTGCAATTCCTCTTGCGACGCAAATATTTCGGGTGTCCAACAGATGCTGACTGCCTTCAACGACGCCTTCCAAGTCAGGTGATTTAGGAGCGCCGACTGAAATAATGATGCTTGAGCGAGGCGGAATCGTGACTTGTTCTTCCAGCACATTCAAGGCATGGTTTCCTGACAGCGTGCGCGGCGGTAGTTCTTCTTCTGTGGATAACGTTAACGACTTTATTTTTAGGTTGGTGACAGCACCATGGAGGCATAAGAAGTCCATGCCGAGGATGACATCTCTCGAGCAACGCTGTAAGACTACGAAGTCTGTAGGATAAATACGGCCGTGAATGGTGACTCTCGCTGTGCAGATTCCTGCAGGCGTTACGAGATGACCTCCGGCTGTGCAGATTTCAGGGCCTTCCCAAGCTGTCCTAACTTTCTTTAACTTCGCGGCGAACGACCCACTGATGACGGAGTAGTCGGCTCCAGTATCGACAAGAACGGTCACACTGTGGTCGTCGATAAGAACGTCGAGGTCGCTAATTCGCCGTCTCGCGGCGAATTACAGTTAGGGCGTGGCGTCGGGTCACGCCTGCGTCGGCTTGTTCCGCTGCTTCCATGTTGCGTCGTCAGGCCACCTTCGGTAAGTGAGGTTTCGCCATCAGGGCTTTGCCTGGTTGGCGTTGTGTTTGGAAAGCTCCGTCGCGACGGCGTCGTCGTCGGAAGATCTTCGGTAGTTCCTCGCACAGCAACCGCACCTCCATCGGTTGCTGCCCTTAGTTTCCCGGATACGGGCTAAGAGACCGGCCCCGTGTTGGGCCAGAGTACTGCTGGTGGTGCGGTGACGTGCGGCGGCTGGGCGACGGCGAACGGAAAGGGCTTCGTGGTGTCCACTGAGTTCCTGTCAGGTAGTCGGCTATGTCATGTGGCCGTTCTCCTGGCTGTGGATGTGGTGCATTGACGGCGAAGCCACGCAGTCCCATCTGTCGGTACTGGCAACGGCGGTATGTGTGTCCGGCCTCGCCGCAGTGGTAGTAGAGCGGGCGGTGGTCAGGGGTGCGCCAGACGTCAGTCTTCCTCGGTGTACCGCGCTGGGCCGCTGGCGATCGGTAGGACGTCGGTGGGGGTGGTGGCGGCTGTGGCGTCTGGCGACAGTAGTGCGATGGAGCAGTGTTTTGGCGTGTGCATGGAGGAGGGGCGTGGCGGCTGGCTGCAGCAGCATAGCTCATGGCTTGCAGCTGAGGCTCTTGAGGCTGAGAAACGTCCAGCAATTGCTGGATCTCCTGGCGTACGACGTCCGCAATGGATTCCACGTGAGGCTGTGCTAAAGGAAGTAATTTTCGCAGCTCTTCTTGCACGATCGCTCGGATCGTCTCACGCAAGTCAGTGGTTCCAAGCGCTTGAATGCCAGCGTAGCTGGTAGACAAGAAGCTACGGTTATATTGCCGCGTGCGCATTTCGAGCGTCTTCTCTATCGTAGATGCTTCTGAAATGAATTCGACGACCGTTTTTGGCGGGTTTCTGATCAGCCCGGCGAAGAGTTCCTGCATGAGCAGACGGACCACATGTCGGAGTCAGCGTGGCGCAAAAGTTTAATCATATCTTCCGTGATTAGTGCCACATTTTCGTTTATCATCTGCATGCGGGTTTCGAGAAGAGCTGCGGCCTTCTCCTTGCGCACCACATTTGCGAAAGTAGTGCGGAACCTGGCGCGAAAGACGTCCCACATTGTAAGGCTTCACTCTTGATTCTCGAACCAGGTCCGAGCAGCATCTTCTAAGGCGAAATACACATGCCGGAGCTTGTCATCGTCTGCCCAGTCATTGAAGGCGGCGACGCGGTCGTACCTTTCGATCCAGCTTTCCGGGTCTTCCAGTGGCGAACCGCGGAAAGTTGGCGGCTCTTTGGGTTGCCGGAGCAGGAGTGGTGCAGGCTGCACGGGGCGGTCATGGTTGCAGTAGTTGATGTCGGGATCCGGGTCTGCCTGGCTGCTTCAGGAAGGGGCCCGTACTCTGGTTGTAGTCCCCTCTGCCTGCGGCTTGTTCGCTGTTCAGGGTTAGCGTCCGTGTCTTCTTTGCCGCTTGGGCTGGGGTCGCGGCTTGAAGGGAGCGTCCGGAACATCAAAGAAGCAGCACCTCCACCAGATGTCACGGGGTCGTGACGTGGCCGAAGACAGGAGACTATGCTTTGGAATTTAACTGTTTATTTGGGCGAACCTGTGCCCGGTAAACCGAAAGTCCGATTACAGTAGCAGTCTTGGACTGATAGCGGCGAACGGAGCGTCGGCCGTCGATCAACTACTGACAAGCGGCGAAGCGCCTCGGCATTTATACTCTTGCCGTCGAATGTTCTAGTGTTATCGCTGGCGGTGGCGTAGGTTCCAGAATAATCTGTACAGTTCGCAGAGTAGGCGTGATCTTACCGAAATGATCTACTACAGTCCGGAAGCTTCTCGAAAACTGCAGGTGCGGTTTGCGCTGAGAATTATGTAGTGTTTTGGGACGATAACAAAACTGGAGAAATGGAGCGTGGCAATATGTATAGTTGAACTCCGCTACAACAAAACTCACGGGGCGCAGAAAGTATTTCGTTCAAGCGAGATTTTCGTTGTAGTGAAATCGGAAAAAATATAGCTGATCTGAGCTAGCAAACCAAAGGAACGTTTATTCTTAAAATTTAAAAAGTGTCAGCTGCTTCCTGTTCTTTCTTAGTGGCCCCATGATGCAATTCACAGCCACGCATAGCAAGGCTATTGTGAAAACCACGTTTAAACAACGCCTACAATCGCTTTTGTAAACGTACCAAACAGTTGCATTAACATGTTAACAGCAGCAGCCGCCCGCTGTCATGTGTATCCGACAACGCCGAGATGGAGGCAGGTTATTGTGGAGCGGTGACTTTTGCATTATTCTCTTATCATCCATCACTCGCGGCTAGCTGATTTGGTTGATAATACGTACGAACAGCTGCTCTGATTAGGTACCACACTGGCCAAGCACGAATAAAACCATAAGCATTAAAATCAGAAAAGGCATCACTCCGCGGTGGCATGCAGCAGCTGCTGCAGCTGCATGAAGAAAACCATGAAATGAGCGACCGAGCTTCAGCTTTGAATCGTCTGTGTCTCAAAAGCAAGCCAGTGGCAAAAGCAGGGCCATCCTCCATGCAGCAGGGCAGTCTCATTGCCATCGCCATTCAGCAATGGCGGCGTCCATGCTCGCTGAACAGCGGCGGTTTCTGGTGGTGCCAACGCGTGTTCTAGACTTTGTCGACGTATTTTCAGGTTCTCAAAATGCATTAAAGTGTTAAGGATTGGGTTTCCTGTATAGCGATAAATACCTAATCCTCGATTTCGTTGAAGCGGGACGGCAGAAGAAAAAGTGTTCGTTGTGGTTACAATATTTATGCATTGACTCCTGTGGACTGCTGACTGGGAACCATGAAATTTCTGTTGTAGTGTAAATTTCGTTGAAGCGACGTTCGTTGTAGCGGGGTTGGACTGTAATTGCTTTTCCCATTACTCATCTTGTTCCTGAGATAACTTAAGTTTACCCCCTATTTAGGCAGCCATAAAAAAAAAAATCTTAATAGAGGCACAAACCATAGCGCAGTACGAGCGCCTTTCCAAAAGCACAACTGGCAGACACATACTAGAAAGTTTAGGAATTACGTATCACGTTCAGCACAATATCAAACGTGACATACCAAGCAACGTAAGGGATAGGCTGGTCATCCTTCCTTTGCCGAAGAACATGCACCCCGAATACCTCAGGGATAGATAGGAAAAGAGAGCACAGGACATACAGGGGAACTGTATGGCAAATATAAAGAGGCAGTGTTCGTGGACGCGGCCAGATATGCGTGCAGGCGTGGTTTTGCGGCCACAGTAATAGATCACCAGAACGTTTGCAAGACTAGTATCGCGGCATGCATGGAGCTCGTGGAGACGGCAGAGGAAGTGGCTATCACGCTTTCAGTGGCCACCACCACGGCCCAAGTGGTTATCAGCGACTCTCAGACGGCAGTCCGAAACTTCGCCAATAGCTGCGTCTCTGCCGAGGCGTTATGAATTTTACTTGCGGGCAAAATTTAAAATAGGGATGTTTACGTATTATGGGCACCCGCCCACACTTCCTCGCTTGCCGGCAAAGAGGCAGCGCACGGGGTGGCTCGAGGGTTTTTGGACTGAACCGCCACCATCACCGCATCCTTGGCTGCGACGTCGGGTGAGGAATGGGAGTGGGAGGATCGCCTCACCAGTTTCAAAGATATCACTCAGCATTACAGATTGGCAAGGTGCAAATTTCCGCCATTACATCAAAACTGAACAAAAGGCAGGTGGTCACCTGGCGACAGCTGCAGACCAGGGGGTTTCCGAACCCGTTGATCATGAATCTCTGTTACCCAGAGCTTTATGCGTCACGCTGCAAGTTTTGCGAGGCCAGGGCAACCCTGGAACGCATGCTATGGGAGTGTGCAAGAAGTGGGGCTCCAGACGAGGACGCAGCCTTGAACCGAACACACTGGGAGAGTGCTCTGCTCAACCATGCCCTCGAAAACAACTGTGGGCCATCCAGCGGGCCGAGGCCGCCGCCAGAGCTCAAGGGCTCCTGGCCGATACCTATGCGGGGATCTCTGCCCAGATCCCTGAATAACTCGGCGGACTTTTTTTTTTTAATAAAGTTGCGTCTCTCTCTCATAATTAAAAGTGATACTTAAGACATGGTAACATTGACTAATGACTAGAGATTGAAAGCAAGCGAGAGCTTTAGGTTTTTGGCCTTTCTTGGTTATTTTACAGGAATATGAATCTTCTATCTTCAAGGACAGTTGGAATTTTGATGAGCAATTAATTAAAAAGGCTCGTGCTTTAAATCTGCTCACATACTTGCATTGTACACACATACAGGTTTCTATTGCAAAAAGAATTATCGTTGTACCTGCCCTAGCTGCAGAGATATTGAGGCCTATAATTGAACAGTTGTAAATTTGCTTTTCTGAGAAAAAATAGAAAAAACTTATAACACACAGTTTCTTCTGAAAACGACAATCAAGGTGTGCATGTTTTGCAATGCTCATAAAGGCACTCATAAACTGGTACCAGAGTTTCAAACATAAGTGTTGTCAAATTATAAAGAAGCCTCGAAGTAGGTTCCCCATTTTTAGCAAGTTCAGCATTTTGGTAGAACCAAGAATCTTCACAGTCAGAATGACATTGCAAAAAAAATTATCACTTCCTGGTGTATGAAAATTTGCATGCAGAGAGATAAAAAAATACTTGCAGAAACCAAATATGTCAATTTTAAAAAATGAATTTTTTTGGCACTTTTCGGTCCCAAAGACCAGTTCACCCCTTTAAATTAAGACTGCCAGCTATAAAGATGTTTTTTTTTCTTTTTACTTCATATGACATTTTACAGTCGTACCGATTTTCTTTTTTTGTTTATTAAAGTTCACTCCAGTTGCTGCACACTGCCGCAAAGTCATGCAAGATGTCATGAAAGATAAAACAAATTTAACAGAACCAAAACATTTATAGCAACATCACTGTATGGAATTCCGTAAAAACATAAAGAAAAAGTATGGCTTCCGATATTTACTGGGAATATGAGACTTCGGTGCTCATGTATTCTTAGATGAAATTAAAGAAGTCCTGCATAATGCATCATCATGCCTATTAAACTTGTGCACAAATTGAATTCTTCTTCAAAGGGAAGAGAATATAAAACAGGTCTGTGTGTCAAAGCCGTGAACTCTAAAAGTGTGTACACAAGCCTCATCACCATCTTGACAATTTGTTAAACGAGACTTCTGGGAACGTTTTGCGGTTCTTTTCCTGATATTTCTTACAATTTCTTTGACACTTGACCCATTTCATGCATTCGAAGTCTGCAATAAGTCATTTTACTGTCTGGTAAAGTTTTTTTCTGTTTTTTTATTGGACTTTTAAAGAATTGCGATCACGTGGCCTTCTGTACCACATGCCACGGTTTTCTTTTTATGTGGCACTAAATCGTTTTACCACAAAATTTTGTCGTAGCGAAATATTTTCACATTGAAACTTTGAGTAGTGAGTGAAAGATTTAGGAAAAGTTTGATGCTTTTAAAAGTTGATGTTTGCAGTGAGGAGGATTGTTGCACCTACTCCTTGCTTGTAACTTGTCATGTGGCAGTGATTCGAAAACTGAAGTCGAGCCTTGGTGTAGAGAGGGCACCTAGTGATTGCTGAACAGCGCTTCACTGAGTATGCTGTACGATGCATGTGTGACCCCTCTGAGGGAGCCACGCACTCATGATTAGAGGCAGGATTTTTAGGCACTAAAAAAATGTATTTTAGGTGCAAAATACAGACAGGTAAAACACCGTTTTAGGCCCTCAAAATCAAAATCATAGGCACAATAAGCTTCTACAAAAATTGAAATATCCCAATACAACGACTTCGGTGACTTGTATCTACAGCAAGAAGCAAAAAATGATATTGTTTATGACTGCAGAAAGGTACCTATGATTGAAAATAGGCATACATTTGCCGCGCGATTCACAGTATGTCGTCTTTCGTTTTATTGTCTAGCATTGTGTGTCAAGTGTCCAGCATTCAATCAACACTCTCATGGGTCTCTTTCGTTTCGTTGTGGCTGGGAAGGGCAGCGCAGGAGCAAATACCTAGACCACTGACACCCCAGAAGAGAGGGATGCTAGGTCTAATCGCGTAGGACCAATTTCTCCCCTATCGGTGAACACCCTAATGGGTCCACAGCAAAACAGTTAAAACAGAACAGAACCCTAAAGGGTCCCTCACTAGGTACGGGCATTTCGAGCTTACAAGCGTAATTGTGCACTGGGCACTCCGGATCATTCCTGTAAAGATTTGCAAAGTTACATGTTGTGGAAAAACCCTCAATTTTCAATGAATGCCTTGCCCTTCTTGCGGGCGTGCTCCCCAATATCTAGGGAGTGATGTAATGCAAGAAATGCCGCTCCTTTGCCTTCAAATTTGTGGGCTGACGTCGCATACCATACTCTCTTCATCAGAGGTTCGTTAAATGCTAGCTATATCTAGAAAAACTGATGGCAAATGTCTTGTCTCTGATTATATTGTGCACTTTAAATGGTACCTCATTAAGAGCATTGCTCGTGACATTACTCTACTTGGCATGTGTAATTTGTGTGTTGTGTTGTGTAGCATGAATGAGGAGTTCTTTGGTTTGGGCTGGCTGCTTCATATTATTTTGAAAGGGAAGCGCCAAGACAAAGGGAAAAGAAAGGGTGCTCTTTGTGTGTATGTTTTTTTTTCCCTGTGTCTTTGCACTGCTTCTTCAAAAATCAGTATAATGAATGAAAGCTGAGAAAAATAATAAAACATGCAAACAGAATCTCAGCTTGTTATTATATTTATTTTTATTTTGAATAGCCTCGAAGTGCTATTCACTAATCAGCCTTCATTTTGCGTCTGCCTTAGTGGACCAACGCTAGGGTGCTCCGCTACTGACCCGAATGCTGCGGATTTGATTGTGGTCGCTGTGGTCACGTCTAGAGGGAGGCGAAAAAGTAGATTCCCGTGTACTATGTGATGTCAGAGCACGTTAAAGAACACCAGATGGTCAAAATTTGCGAAGACCTCCACTTCGGCATCATCATGTTCATATCGTGGTTTTTCTACGCAAAACCTGACATACTACCACTACTGCTACTACTAATATATACCACTACTACTACTACTACTATTACTACTACTACTACTACTACTACTAGTACTAACACTACGACTACAACAACTACTACCACCCCATTTCGCTTGCATTCGTCTTCTCGTCGTTCTTGCATCGGGCCTTCGCCAACCCTGACAACGCTTAGCTTGAGTTTGGTGCATCATCTCTGACCGCATTTTCAGCGGAGCGACGTGGTGTATCGTGGTCACAATACATGATCCTTGCCAACCTCTCCACACGCACTGACTGATCCATACCACAGAAACTGGTAATACCGTATAAACCGGAATATAAGTCGGGATATTTTCAATAAAACAACGAGCTAAGTCGCCCCTCGGGTTACATAGCGGTGTCTAGCCAACAGTGCACCGCTGTCTGGCAACATGTGGCTTGCATGTGCGCGAGAAGCTGGATACGGACATATTCGCATTCAAATCCATTAGCAGGTTTTTTTTTTTCTCTCTTGTCTGTTTTTTTGCGTTTGTGATTTGCCTCCGTTACGTTATAAGTTCTCGCTCCGCTTGACATTGTGTTTCATATTTAGTAGTCTTTTTTTTTTCGCTCTCTGAACATGAGTAGCGGTACGAGAAGGCGGTACTCAGCTGCGTTTAGAGGTTGTTGAGTTCGCAGAAGCAAATGGCAATATGGCTTCTCAGCGCCGCTTTGGTGTATCAGAAAAAAGCGTACGCTATTGGAGGGTGCAAAAAGGGAAGCTGCAGATGTGCAATCCTTGGAAAATGTTATTTCGTGGCGAAGTGCGGTTCATCCGCAGCTGGAGGATACGCTAGGGAACATTGTGCGGGAAGTTCATGCAGGCTCGCTGCCAGCGTCCGTAGATACCATTCGCAAGAAAGCTGTGGAATTCGCCCGAGAAGCTGGGATCATGAGAGAAGAGTTTCGTGCACCGTACCGTTAGGTACGTCGATTCGTGAGACGTAAAGGATTTTCTTTCCGGTGGCGCACATTCATCTGTCAGAAGTTTCCGGACGAGTTCGAGGACACAAGCTTATAAACTTTCAAAGCTTCGTGAACTGGCTTCGGGAGCAGAACAACTACATGATGGGGCCATTGAGACCCTCGTGTGGTTTGACATGCCTTCATCGACCATGATCATGCAGTGTGGCGCCAAGGATATGAAGCTGTTGTCCACTGGCAATGAGCACTCACGTTTCACCGTCATGCTGGCATGCATGGCAGATGGTAGAAAGGTTCTGCCCTTCATCATTTTCAAACCTAAGACAATGCCGAAGCAAGTGTTCCCGCCGGTGTTGTCATTCGCGTCAACAAAAATGGATACATGGGCGAGGCCATAATGCTCGAATGCATACGAGTAGTCTGGAACCGTCAGCCAGGTGCACTGCTGGGTCTTTGCAGTATGCTGGTGTTAGATGCCTCTTGTGGTCACTTAACCGACGCTGTAAAGCGCGCACTGGGCGATGGAAAAACGGACCACGCCATGATACCAGGTGGTATGACGTCTACCCTCCAACCGATCAACGTTGTGCTAAACAAACCGTTCAAGGACCGAGTGCGGCTGGAGTACCAAAAGTGGATGTCCAGTGACAACCCACGGACACCGATGGGTCGCCTACAGAGGCCTCCGCTTGCGACTGTTTGTGGCTGGGTGCTTTCCGCCTGGCGTTCCTTGCCAGATTCCATGGTGTAAAATGCTTTTAAGAAATGTTCCATCAGCAACTCGCTGTATAGCACGGAAGACAACGCACTGTGGGAGGCGGCCAGCGACAAACTCTCGTCTTCAGAAGACAGTGGTGCTTCGTCTGAAGAATAGGAAGAGTTGCGATGGTGGTTGAGAGTAGCTCCGACGATCAAGACGCGGTGCGCCCAATTCGCAAATAAATGTTGTGCGGCAATTTTGGGTTTTTTTTCCTTTTTTTTCTATTTCGGTAACCTGAACTTGGGGGGTCGACCTATATTTCCACTCGACCCATAGTCCGGTTGATACGGTACACATCAGAGAACACCGAAATGACACAACATCGATGTCGTACGTGCACAAGTAGACTGGGGCATGTCATGCACGCGTGACCTTGCTTACGCATGTTTTTCTTGGTGCGTATACGTCATGTGATTCTCCAGGCCCGATACAGAAGAGAACAGGGAAGGAGCGAGGCTCGCGAAGGCTACATGGGATGAGAGGCAAGGGATTTAAGCTTGCTTCTTCGCATCATGTTTTGGGGGCTCGTAGCGAACCAGTTTGAAAAATCACCGCGGTAGAACACTTTTCATTGGACATGCAAGAACTTCTAGTGTCTAACTACAACTTATTATGTCACCCAGAGAGGGACGCTTAAAAAGTAAATTACAAACTAAACGAAAGCCACATGCACATTGCACTTTTTACCCGAAGGCGCTGATGCAGATGGGTTACAATGTCGAAGAAAACACGCTTTCATTGGCACAACACACTTTGTTCTTTTTATAAGCTATTTCATTCTGTCATGAAACTAACAAAAATGAATAATAAAAAAATCACACTGATCCGACATTCTGAATTCTTAATTACCATTGTGCAAAGAGGACTGTTTAGGTACATTCATTTTCAAATATGAGTTTTAGCATGAAAAGCTTGACATAGGAGCTTTAACCGAAGTTTAATTAGACACGATGATCGTAATTTTCATCCTACTTCATTTCTCACATTGTTACAACTGTCATTTTTAAGTAATGGCTTAGAACAAACGTTGAAGCCCTGTTCTGTATCTTTTCATGTTTGTCACTTAGACATATGACAAGGGATCTCATACGGAACAAGCGTATTCAAGCATACGAGGAATGTATGCTAAATACACCGCTGATTGTAAACATGCTGGCACCTGTCTCACGCTTTGCTGTATAAAGCATAACGATTCAGTGACCTTCGCCCCACTGAATCAACAAGAGCATTCAATGAGCGGCCCTCCATGGTTTTTCATTCGTTCTCCCGCTACCCGTGGCTGCCCAGAAAAACCTGCTGTTCCTTTCCCACCGCAACACTCAGGTCTTCAGGGCGGTTCTTCAGTTCTTTGAGGGAACTGGACAGCTGTCTTTAGGAGGCGGTCGCCACGTCCTCGGCCATAGACGTCACTTTTATTTTCTTATCCCATCTTTAATTCTCTCTCCTCCTTCCCCTGCAGACGCTGAGACATGCTTCTACTTAGGGCTGCAGAAGTAGCGTCTTTTGCACTCCTCATGCTCCTCCGCCAAACGCTATCAGCATGTCACCTTTGTCTTTGCTGAACATTATGGTGTTTAGAAATATCAATGTTGCCTTTTTTACATGAACGATTTCACACCACACTTGAAAACAAAATTTGGGCTTAAATAGCGCTCATATAGGCAATCATTTGGAAAATAGGCATTTATAGGCACTTATGAGCATTTAGGCATGAAGACCCAAAATAGGCATTTATAGGCACTATAAAAACACCACAAAAGCCCTTCTCAACCTCTAATTCATCCTCATATATGAAAATGGCACAATAAGAATGCAAGGAACAAAATAGACATTTGCCTATATTTCGGTCTCTACTCATGATCTCCGAGATGTGAAGCGGTGCACCACTGAAACCATGACCACCTTATTTTGATGCTGCCAGTTGTGGAAGTCGCAATACTCACCGCGCTCGAGATCACCGCGGGTTCAGGCTTAATGAGCCACGAGGCTGCGTATACGGTTGCCTGCTCTTATGTGGCACATGCTCTGCATCCGCTCAACTAGTAAAGTGTTTAGCATCGTTGCAGCAAAAGAGACAGTGTTTTATCTAACAGTACTGCAGACTGGACGAGTTGGTGCACGATAAAATTGTATTGCTTCAGCGTAGCTAAGTGTGAGGGTGAAGAAAAGATGCAACAGTGTAGGAGGGAAAATACAAAAAAGAATATGCGGGCTAAACTTCCACTTTTGTTTATTGCATGACCCTACAGCGCATTATATAGCTCAACGTGCTATACACATGACGCCGTACACATGACAAAAATCGCAAACGTGTGGCGCAGCACACATGACCAAGAAATGTAACTTAAAGCAGATAGCAAATTAACAATTCTATATCAGCACTTCACAACACACGCCAAAGAAAATGGAGCTCTTTTTCAGATAAAGCTACAGAAGCATACTCACACACAGTTTTGCACATTTTGCAGTAGAGTTTGCCTCAATTTCTCGTGTCAACTGATCACAAATGCGGGCCAAAATGATAAAATGGTCAAACAAGAAGTGCATGCATATATCTTACAATGCATAGCCAGGAAACTACCAGAAGAAACTTGTTTTTTTCACATTGAAACAGTGCTCACACAAACAGTCATTGACACACCTACCAGTGTGTCCTACGCATAGGTTGGCAAAACTTGTGGAGCTCACTCAGGCTCACTCATAAAATACATTTTCAGCTTTGGACTCACTCACACTCACAAAAATTTTCTTCAAGCAGACTCACTGAGGCTCAGACTCACAAAAATATTACTCACTTGAGCACTCAGACTCTCAGTTCGATCTGTGTCTGAGTGAGTTGACTCATGAGTCTGGTAGCCTAGAATTAGCTCCTTTGACCGGGGTGTCAATGAACGGCAATGAACAGGGTGACAGGGAACAGCTCTTAATGCTCTTACCGTAAAAACACAGAAACCCTGCGAGGCTGAACAAGTGGCCATTGCCGTTGCTGTAGCACTCCCTCAGCGGGACACAATATTTACCGACTCTAAACCCGCTGCACTGGCGTATTGCCGCGGTACACTTTGCCAGGCGGCATTAAGAGTTCTAGCATCTGTTCAAATAACTGTTGACAAGCACATCCACTGGTTCCACAAGCACATCCACTGGTTCCCGGGTCATGAAGCGATCAACGTTCAGCCAGGGGTCCCCAACGGTAATGAGCTGGCCCATAACCTCGCGCGTGATCTTACGTGCCGCGGGGGGTCGCGGTCCGGATCACTGGCCGGGGACACCAACACGCAGCGGGAGCCACTCCTATGATATCACGAAATTCGCTCGCGCTATAAGTTATTTAGAAAGGAATTCCCCTCATCTCACTCAGCACTAAATAAAGCACAACAATTAACGCTTCGACTGCTGCAAACGCACAGTTACCCCAGCCCCTATATCTGCAGCAAATACCTACCAGATATAAGGCCAGAATGCCCCAAATGCCAAAATTCAAGGTGCGATTTAAGTCACATGCTGTGGCAGTGTCCCGTGCTAAACGCTAGCTTCGGGCCCTGCCACCGAGGACGACTGGATCAACCACCTCAGGAGCCCCGAAAGGGCCCTTCAACACCAGGCCGTCCAGAAGGCCCAAAAGGTGGCTGGCGAGCTCAGACTCCCAGTCCCCACATGGGCGGAGCCACTGGGCTGGCCCCCGTAAGGGGTGCCAGTCCCCTTGAAGACCTTTAATAAAGTTAATTCTCTCTCTCCTTAACCCCAATAAGTCACATAATCAGTGCTCTTCTTGGTGACATAATATTGTTACGTAGAAAATAACAGTAGTCAGTCCGCAGCCACAACGCAGCTCGCCGACAACGTCCACTTCTTCACTATCAGTCTGAGGCACCTTTCTTGGGTATGTCCCACTATGATCTGTTTCAGTCAGCCGAAATCACGTAACACAACCTCCGGCGGCAAAAACGCCGACCCGGCGAGCTTACGGGGCCACAGCAGGAGCAGTTAGGTAACACTTGAGCCTTGATACGTGGACGATGTCCCGGGACAGCAGAGCAGAAGAGGTTGATGGATTATCAGGGACAATTTCATATGTAGTGTCGATCACTCGTCTAAGCACACTGTATGGGCCCGTGAAACGAGAGATAAGCTTCTCTGAAAGGCCTGCATGTCGCGTAGGGGACCAAAGAAGAATGAGGGAACCTGTCGGAAAGTGTTCGTCGCGATGCCGTTCGTCATAACGATGCTTCTGCGAGTCTTGGGACGCCATTAATCTGCGGCGGGCAAGCTGACGAGCATGGTCAGCTCGGGTAATAGCGTCGCGTGCATATTCAGAAGTAGACTGCGCAGCGGCTGGCAGGAAGGTATCCAACAGTGGTTCGCGTCCAAACAGAAGGTAAAATGGCGAGTACCCAGCAGTGTCATGCCAGGAGGAATATTATGCGAACGTCACATAGAGTAGTGCAATGTCCCAATCACAATGGTCAGCCGAGACGTATTTCGATAGCATGTCTGTCAGGGTGCAGTCTAAACATTCTGTAAGCCCGTTTGTCTGGGTATGGTACGATGTCGTGAGCTTATGTTTGGTAGAGCAGGAACGCAGGATATCGTCAATCACTTTCGAAAGGAACGTACGGCCTCGGTCTGTCAGTAGTTGACGAGGGGCTCCATGCACTAAAATGAGATCGCGTAGTAGAAAATCAGCGACGTCTGTAGCGCAGCTTGTTGGCACGGCTCGCGTAACTGCATAGCGGGCCGCGTAATCTGTAGCAACCACGACCCACTTGTTTCCGGAGGCGGATGTTGGGAAGGAACCGAGAAGGTCCAAACCAACACGGAAGAATGACTCCAATGGGATGTCGATGGGCTGAAGATATCCGGAAGGGAGTCCCGACGGCTTTTTGCGACGCTGGCAAATTTCGCAAGTGTTGACATAACGACGTACAGAGCATGAAAGGCCAGGCCAGTAGAAGCGGCGGCGCACACGGTCTTATGTGTGAGAGTCACGAAGGTGACCCGCGGTTGGCGCGTCATGGAGCTCGCGTAGGACTGTGGAGCGCAGGTGCTTTGGCATGACCAGAAGTAGGTCGTGACCATTGGGCAATATATTACGTCGATATAAGGTGTGGTCCTTTAAAATAAACATGCGAACAGAAGCGTCTTGCGGTGAAAATTCGAGCTGCTGTATTAGGCGGCTGATATCTGGATCGCGACGCTGCTCGTCCCCGAGATGAAGCAGCTGGGAGATGGAAAAAACGCAACCCACAGAATCAGTGCTCGTAGGATCTCAGTTGGCCACAGGGTAGCATGACAGACAATCCACATCTTTGTGCAGTTTTCCTGATTTATACACTACGGTCTAAGAATACTCTTGGAGGCGGAGTGCCCAGCAGGCGAGACGACCTGTGGGATCTTTGAGGGAGGCGAGCCAGCAAAGAGCGTGGTGGTCGGTGAGAACTATAAATGGTCGGCCGTATGACTAAGGGCAAAATTTGGCAACTGCCCACACCAGCGCTAGGCATTCGTGCTCTGTGATGGAATAATTATGCTCCGAGGGGGACAGCAGCCTGCTGGCATAAGCTATCACGCAATGTTGCCCACGTTGTCGCTGAGCCAACACAGCGCCTATTCCGTAACCGCTGGCATCGGTGCGGACTTCGGTCGGTGTCGTAGGGTCGAAGTAAGCCAGAACAGGAGAGGAAGTGAGCAAAGTGGTCAGGTCGGAGAATGCTGCTTCTTGCGAGGGACCCTAGGTAAACGTCTCATCTGGTTTGAGTAAATCTGTTAGGGGCCGAGCAATTTCTGCGAAGTCCTTGATGAACCGCCAAAAGTAGGACCAGAACCCCACAAAGCTGCGGACATCTTTGGCTGTTTTTGGCACAGGAAAGTCTTTCACAGCTCGAACTTTTTCTGGGTCGGGCTATACGCCGTAAGCGTCAACAATATGTCCAAGTATTGTAATGCGGCGGTGACCAAACCGGCACTTGGATGAATTCAGCTGAAGGCAGAAGAGACGGAATACATCAAGAATTTTCGACAGTCTCTCAAGGTGCGCTTCAAAAGTGGGAGCAAACACAATCACGTTATCTAGATAACAAAGACACGTAGACCACTTGAATCCATGGAGCAGGTAGTCCATCATTCGTTCAAAGGTAACGGGGGCATTAGATAAGCGGAAAGGCATGACTTTGAATTGGTAGAGGCCATCGGGTGTTACAAAAGCCATCTTCTCTCGGTCCATGGGGTCCACGGGAATCTGCCAATAACCAGAACGAAGATCAATGGAAGAAAAGTAGGCGGCACCATGGAGGCAATCGAGGGCGTCGTCAATTTGGGGCAGAGGGTATGCGTCTTTCTTGGTGATGTTGTTAAGGTGGTGATAGTCCACACAAAATCGCCACGATCCGTCCTTCTTTTTAACTAATACCACCCGGGATGCCCAGGGACTGGAGGATGGTTCAATAATGTCCTTTGCTAGCATCTTGTTCACCTCCTTCTGAATGATGCTCCGCTCAAAAGCAGACACTCTGTAGGGACGGCGGTGAACAGGGTTGGCATCACCTGTGTGTATGCAATGCTGAACAAAGGACGTCTGCCCTAGAGATCAGTCGCCAAAATCGAAAATATCCTGGTAGGCCTCGAGAAGATGTTTAGGGCTTCAGCTTGCAGAGGCGGAAGATCAGTGACGATCATGTCTACAATTTGACGGCTGCCCGAATGTGTTGCGAGTGGTGTGCGCTGCAGTGAGGCAAGCACGTCTAAGGCAAGCACTTCAGTTTGGGAATCGAGTAACGGACACAGGTGGGCCACAGAAATGCCTTGTGGAAGCACATGATTCATGTAGCCGAAATTTACAAGTGGTAGACAAGCTCTGTTATCTGTGATGCTGAGCACCGTGTAGGGCACTGCAACATTGTGCGCAAGGAGTACTTCGGTGAGAGGCGTAGCGTTATAGTCTCCGTCGGGCACAGCTGGTGAGCACAGAAAATCGATGTACGTCACAGTTTTGGAGGGCAGGTGAACAAATATATATCAAAACGTTTATTTGGAAAAAAAAACAAGGAAAAAATAGATACGGGGAGCATGTGGGTGGGGCCCCTATTCCAGGGCTCCACTGGCTTTAGCGGCCCACTGCGCCTGGTCAAGGAGCGCTGGTTGCACTCCCAGATCCTCGCTGGCGAGCAAAGTCTCCCACTGCTCCCTTGCGGAAATTTTGTCGACCATTTGCGGTGAGTTAATTTCGGTTGGCCTTTTCTGACAATCCCACGTTATGTGGGTAACAGTGGGCCTGCCTCCGCACCACGGACAACTATCGCTGTACATCGCAGGGTGAATAGCATGCTTCAACGAAAGATTTGAATATGTGTTAGTTTGTATACGGCGCCAGTCATAAGAATTCCGGCAGGGTAAAGCTGTGTGTGGTACACTGCACCTTCGTCGCTCAAGCCGTTGGTTTTCAAGGATATCTCGCGGTAAAAAGGGGCTGTCGTCGGAGTGGTAGGCCGCTCGGGTGGTTAAAGCACGAGCTGCGCCATCCGCTCTCTCATTGCCATCGAGTCCTGCATAACCCGGGCACCAGATGGTAGCATGGTTCTGCGTTAGGTCCGGTCCTAATAGGCGAATGGTGTTGTGTGGTAGTCTTCCCGTGAGAAAGAGTCTACATGCGACCAGGGAATCGGTGAGAACAAGGCACGTCCCAGAATATCCTTAGCTTTAATAGCAAGCGCGATAGCTAAAGCCTCAGCGTTAATCGCGGAGGCGGCTCGTGCCGTGGAGCAAGTCATAAGGCCTTGACCCGGGGCCACTCCTACGACTGCGAGCACGTACTTGTTCGTGCCGCATAGGGCAACATCTGTGTACACCGTGTCCGGATTGTTCCCGAATCGCCGCTGTAACTTGCGAGCTCGTGCACTCCTATGACCTTTGTGATATCGGGGGCTCATGTTTTGGGGTGTAGGGGATACCAGAATCTTTTCACGTAGCTGTTTAGCCATGGACTCCAGTTCCTCTCCCGCATACTGATAACGAGCTGGGTAACCTACACGGCGTAGCAATTTTCTCCCAGTAGTGGTTAAGTTAAGCCTCTCCCGTTGAGAAATGAGCACCGCTGCGTGTAACTCCTCCTAATGATTGTGTATACCGAGGGCTTCAAGACGTTCTGTGGACGTTCCAAGTGGTAGGCCGAGAGCCGCCTTTTACGATGTTCGTATCAACGCATCTAGGGCCTTTAAATCAGTTTTATTGATCTCCTGGAAAGGAACACTATGTTATACGACTTAGGACAAAAGCCTGAACCAGCCGGAGCGTATCAGCTTCCTTGAAGCCTTTTCAGTGATACGTGACTCTATAAATCATACAGGAGATCTGCTTCACCATTGTTCTGAGGGTTTTTATTGTGTGGTCCACTCGCTTGTTGCCTTGTAGCCACAGTCCGAGGACTCGCATTTTCTGTACCTCTTTTATCTTGTGGTCTCCTAGAAATAGGTTGACCGGCTCTTGAATGCGGCGGCCTCCGTTTCGGATTCTAATAAATTTACATTTATCGGGAGCACAGCTTATTCGGCTATAAGCAAAGTCGTCAACAGCGGTCACTGCGTCTTGTAGGACGCAGCGACCGCTGCTCTTTTTGTCCCAAAGAGCCACTGTTGGCCCATAGGGTAATATCATCCGCATAGAACGCGTACCCTTGCCCTGAAACGCTGTCTAGTCTTCTTGCTAAGCGTCTCATGCCGATGTTGAAGAGAAGAGGAGATAGTATCGCCCCTTGTGGTGTGCCTCTATCGGGCATAGGAAACGAATCTGAGCGTGTATTGCCTAGGCCTATTGTAGCAGTGCGAGAGGTTAGAAAAGAGCGAATGTAGTCATATATCTTTTGCTCACAACCGATGTCATTTAGCTCAGATAAGATGAGCTCATGGGACATAGTGTCAAATGTACTTTTCAAATCAAGAGCTATGACGAGATGTTCTGTTCTGCACCAACCGTGGTATTGCAGAGTACCTCTTCCCGAAGTAGAAGGAAGACATCCTGCGTTAACAAATGTTGGCGAAATAGAAACATGCTTGTTGGGAAAAGGTTCCGATCTTCAATGTAAGTCGTGAGACGTGTGTGAATCATCTTTTCGAATAATTTGCTAAGACAGGATGTTAATGATATTGGTCTTAGATTTTGTAGGTCGGGTGTTTTTCCTGGCTTCGGAATAAGAATAATTTTGGCTTCCTTCCAATGTTGAGGAACCATGCCCTTCTCCCATACCTGTTCATTAAAATACCGAGTAAGTTGTTCCAGGTGTTCATCGCTGAGATTTCAAATCATCGGGTTTGTTAGCTGGTCAGGTCCGGGGGCAGTATTGCGCTTTGCTGCTTGCGCGGCAGCGAATAGTTCTGCCTTGGTGATCGGTGCGTCGAGCACTGCGTTTTCCTGGCCTTGGTATGCTAAAGTGCACGGGGAAGTTGTGAACGCGCCTATGTACTTGTCTCGGAGCTTAGGGAGGAGGGCGTCATATGTTCCTGGGAATTCCCCAGCGAGCTTCTTGAGAGTTCGGTTTGCTGCCGTTTTGGTTTTACCAGGTTCCATTATGCTGTGCAGTATTGCCCATGTCTTGGAGGCGTGTAAGGTTCCTCGGAGTGAGTCGCAAAAATTCACCCAGCTCGCCGTCTCCAACTGCTGCGCGTAAGCGTTTGCCCGCTCAGATATTTCAGCAATTCTATGGCGCAATTTTTTATTGAGTCGCTGTTGTTTCCATCGCTTGGTCAACCCTCTCCTGGATTCCCACATATGTATCAGATGGCTATCGACTACCGGGGTTTCCGCTGTAAGCGCAACCCGCTTAGAAGTTGCTTTGTGAGCCTCTCGTATATGCGTTGCCCAATCTTCAGCGCTATCCAGTAAAATTTCGGGCAGTGGGACTTTACGATAAGTTACCCAATCTGTTAATACAACATGGCCATGAGACTGCCGAATTTTGGGGGAGGCAATCGCCACGCTCAAAATATAATGGTCACTGCCGAGATTCTCTTCTAGGTTGCTCCAGAACACCTCGTCAATATTATTTATGAATGCAAGATCAGGAAATGTGTCTGCACTGACGCTGTTACCCAATCTTGTCGGGTTTTGCGGGAGTACGAGAAGTTGGAGCCCATGCGCATCAACAACTCGCTCGAGTGCCCGGCCTTTCGGGATATCTTTTCGGTACCCCCAGGTAGTGTGAGGGGCATTAAAGTCCCCAAGAAGCAGTAGTCGATCCTGGATGCTGGAATTACTCTTAGCATACTGAATTAGTGCGGGAAAATCGGCCCTCTTTTCCTTAGGGGAGCTATACACGTTCCTAATTATGGTTTTGGCTTTGCTACGCTTGTGCGGTAGTATACTTATGATTTGGTGGTTAATGCTGCTAGTTACCAGATAATCTATATTAGTCGCTATTTTCTTAAGAACAAATGTGGCAACTTTAGGGTAGTCTGGATTTGATATCGTGTAGTAGCCACTCAATTTGACTGGCTTATTGCCAACCTCTTGTTGACAAATGACATCAGGTTTGACTGGCGCCGCCCCGCAGGGGCGCCTGCGGAAGTAGGCGCTTGGTGTGTAGCGACACCACGGACCCGAGCTAACGGGGGAGTTTTTACTCCCTCCCACGCCTAGCCGTGCGTGGCTTTGCCGTGTCCGGGGAAAAGGGGATCCTGGGGGTTGAGCCGACGCTAGGTGATTGGACCTTTAAAGCCCCCGGGCAGAGGCAACACACCCCTTTGGCCCTGGCTTCACGTAGACGGCACCCCTGGGCTGACCCACCCAGGGGAAATCGGCAGTTACCTTTTCCTATCTCTCTCCCCTACAACTTCGTCTTTATCTCTCTTTTTTAGTCTGTCCTGTCTACTTCTCTCTTCTGTTCCAATTTTCCTGGTGGCAAGGGTTAACCTTGTGTAATTACTTAACCTTGAGTAGTTATATTTGGTTATAGTGGCAATGTACAACTGGCGTCTGCAGCCTTATGCTATTAATTGCTTCAGCGTCCCTTGGTTGGACTCCATGGTGGGTGGTCGCCATTGCTGCCGAAAAAAAAGTACACTACTATGGGAACACCTGCATTTCCCCGTCTCCTAGATCGTCTTCCGCCTAAGAGGGGATGCACCGATGACATATCAATTTTCAGCCAACCCAGACAATGCTTTCCAAAATTCCATGTTGTGCACAGCGAAAATTCAACGAAACAAGCCAGAGCCATATCTCCATTTCTTGTTGCGAAATCTCTGACTGATGTCTTTGGCCCAGGATACAAGGTTACAAAGATGGCTAGCGGAGACCTTCTCCTTGAGCTGCCTGAAAAACTTCACTATGAAAAACTTGGCAGTCTTGTAGCATTTGGTGATATCCCAGTATCCGTTTCACCTCATAGATCAATGAACACCACACGCGGAGTTGTTTCAGAAGCAGACCTTCTTGAAATGTCTGAACAGGAACTGCTTGAAGGGTGGAAAGAGCAAAATGTCACGGATGTGAAACGAATCATCATCAGACGCGACAACAAAGAAATACCTACCAAACATTTAATACTCACTTTCACATCTAGCACACTGCCTTTATCTATAGACACAGGTTACATCAAACTTTCTGTCCGTCCCTACATTCCCAATCCAAGACGGTGTTATAAATGTCAACGATTTGGTCATGGCTCGCAGAACTGTCCGGGTCAGGAAACTTGTGCAAGATGTGGTAGCCACGGCCACCCATCTGATAACTGTGTTACTACGCCTCACTGCGTGAATTGTGATGGGGAACACGCCGCGTATTCGCGTTCGTGTCCTAACTGGAAGAAAGAAAAAGAAATAATCACTCTTAAAGTCAAAGAAAACATCACATTCAAAGAAGCAAGACGAAGAGTGACGCCATTTTACGGCGCAACATATGCTGATGCGGCGCGTCAGGGGGCAACGCCGCACCAGCCCTCGCCACCCCTTCGGCCAGCGCAGAGCGAGCCATCGGCTGTGGCGCCTGCCCCCAAGGCGGCAGTAGTTCAGTCTACTCCGCCTCCAAGCAAATTGAGGCCGGATACTCCAGGGTCCTCTGGTCTCAAGGCCTCACCTCACCAGGCGAGGCTCGCATGTACGGGCATCCAGTGCCTCTGAGGAAGCAATGGATACAACGGTACCCTTGGTACCGAAAGAGCGGCGCGCCTTCTTGGAGCGCGCCAAGAGAAACAAAAAAACCAATAACGGGGCCGGACGACCGTCCTGCCACCTGAATTAGCGAGCTCACTCCAACACAGGAAACTCTTTGTACACACAGCAGCATCTCTCTTGTTTAAATATGCAGACAGAAATATTACAGTGGAACATACGAGGCTTTCTTCGAAACCTTGATGACTTACAAGAACTCCTCCATGAACACAATCCAAGAGTGCTGTGTGTACAAGAGACACACTTGAAACGAACAAATACAAACTTTTTACGTAACTACGTAATCTTTCGAAAGGATAGAGATGATGCCATGCCACCATCCGGTGGTGTAGCAGTTATAGTTAGTCAAGGTATAGCATGTACACAATTACCACTTCAAACTTCCCTCGAGGCGGTGGCTGTCCGAGCAGTTATTCTAAACAAACTTGTCACAGTCTGCTCTTTGTACATACCTCCGCACCACCGTCTTGAAAAACTTCAATTCCAGTCTTTAATAGACGAACTACCTGAACCTTATCTGGTCCTTGGGGACCTGAACGCACATAATGGTCTGTGGGGTGACTCTCGCTGTGATGCATGAGGTCGTCTCATTGAACAATTCCTCATTTCATCGGGTGCTTGTCTGTTAAATAGGAAAGAGGCAACATACTATAACCTTGCCAACAAAGCTTACTCTTCCATAGACCTCAGTATCGCATCTCCTTCACTTGTACCAATACTTCAGTGGAAAGTCATAAATGATCCATACGGAAGTGACCATTTCCCTTTAGTTTTGAGTACACCAATAATAAATGAATGTCCTCCACATGTTCCCAAATGGCTGGTAAACAAAGCCGACAGGGAACAATATCAAAAGCTTACTCACTTAAATTGGACTGACATATGCGGATTAGGCATAGATGAAGCTGTGCAGTACTTCACGGCTTTTCTTACTGACGCAGCAACCAAGTGCATTCCACAAACATCTGGACTGCCTGGCAAACGACACGTTCCGTGGTGGAACACTGAGTGTCAGAATGCGCGAAAGGAACAGAACAGGGCATGGAGGTTGCTGCGGAACTCGCCGACAGCGGAAAACCTTGAGAGCTTTAAGAAAATAAAATCTCGAGGCAGGAGAACGTGTCGGCAGGCCAGAAAAGAAAGCTGGCACAAGTTTTTATCAGGGATAAATTCATATACACAAGAGGCTAAAGTCTGGAACATGGTTCGTAGGGTAGCAGGAAGACAAGCACACACTCCCACTCGTAAACACACAGGGTGACAGCCTGTAAGATCAAGCGAACTTCTTCGGTGCACACTACGAGCAGGTGTCTAGCTCGTCACACTACACTGAAGCTTTCCAAAGATACAAAGCAAAGATCGAAAAGCAGAAACTAGAATTCAAGTGCACAAATTACGAGGCATACAACCAACCTTTCAACTTAGCTGAGCTAGAAACATCACTAAACACTTGCAGTACTTCCGCTCCAGGCTACGACCGTGTCACATATGAAATGTTGAAAAACCTGCCGCTCAAAACGCGAAAAACTTTACTCTCTGTATACAATGCTATCTAGCTTTCAGGCACCATTCCTGCTTCCTGGAAAGAGGCCATTGTCATCCCTATTTTGAAACAGGGCAAGAACCCTTCCTCAGTTTCAAGTTATAGGCCCATTGCACTAACCAGCTGCCTTTGTAAACTTTTTGAAAAAATGATATACCGCCGACTTTTACATTTCCTTGAAACACACAATCTGCTCGACCAATTTCAGTGTGGGTTTAGAGAGGGTATATCCTCCACCGACCATCTGGTGCGTATCGAGGCACAGATCCGAGACGCTTTCGTCCACAAACAATACTTCCTCTCAGTGTTTCTCGATATCGAGAAGGCCTACGACACAACATGGCCTTTTGGCATATTAAGAGACTTGTATCATCTGGGTGTGCGCGGTAGAATGCTTTCCATAATCGAGAGTTACTTGTCCAATCGGAAATTCCGTGTCCGTGTGGGCAGTATTCTCTCGCAAACATTTGTGCAAGAAACGGGAGTACCGCACAGTGGTGTACTTAGTTGTACACTTTTTATTAATAAAAGGAATTTTTCGCACCTGTCCATCCCCCGCAACATGTTCTATTCCACATATGTCGATGACGTCCAGCTTGGCTTTAAGTCATGCAACCTAGCAATGTGTGAGCGGCAGGTTCAGTTAGGTTTGAACAAGGTCTCCAAATGGGCAGAGGAAAACGGATTCCGGCTGAACCCAGGAAAAAGCACGTGTGTCTTGTTCTCCCGAAAGAAAGGCATGCACTCAGAACCCGACATTGAACTGAACGGCCAACGTCTGTCTGTGAATGCGGAGCATAAATTCCTAGGCTTAATCTTGGACAACAAGTTGACCTTCGTACCACACATAAAGTATTTAAAAACAAAATATTTAAAAGCCATGAATGTTATAAAAGTGTTGTCACGTACTACGTGGGGTAGTGACAGGAAATGCCTCATAATGAACCTGTATAGAAGCCTCATTGGCACCCGCTTAGATTATGGGGCCATTGTTTATCAGTCTGCGACTCAAAGTGCTTTGAAGATGCTGGATCCCGTGCTCCATTCGGGCATCCGCCTTTCTACGGGTGCTTTTCGCACCAGCCCCATAGAAAGCCTTTACGTTGAGTCAAATGAGTGGTCACTTCATCTGCAAAGAATTTACATGTCCTTTGTATATTTCCTTAAGGTGAAAGCAGACAAGAGGCACCCCTCATACTCTATTATTAATGATTTGTCGAGCTCCATCCTGTTTCAAAACAGGCCTTCAATGAGGCAGCCCTTCTCAGTTCGCCTGAACGGTCTAGCTGAGGACACTGGAGCGTCACTCGAACACAGTTTAATGGCTCCTGTAGCATACCTGCCACCGTGGCAGTGGCAGACTATAGATTGTGATGTGTCTTTCCTAGAAGTTACTAAACATGCGCCTATTGCCCATATTCGAACATACTTCTTGGAACTTCAACACAAATACACACGTTCTGAGTTCTTTACAGATGCCTCTAAGTCTAACTCCTCTGTGTCCTACGCTGCTGTTCCCTTCCTTTTCGGATGCTGGGCCTCTACATCCAGGCACAAGTATTTTCACAGCGGAAGCTTACGCGATACTTGTGGCACCTAAACACATCAAACAATTACAAATACAAAAAGCAGTAATTTATACAGACTCCCTCAGTGTGGTAACGGCTCTGCACAGTTTTAAAAAACAAAAAAACCCTGTCCTCGTTTCACTTTACTCCATTTTATGCACACTCTACACACTCAACCAACATGTTGTTGTGTGCTGGGTGCCAGGGCACCGTGAGATTCAAGGCAACATGATGGCAGATCAGCTTGCTGCATCCGTCCACGAAAGCACCGCCATTACACCCATATCAATCCCGGCCCTTGATCTTAAGCCGTCTCTCAAACGAAAGCTCAGGGACTACTGGCAGAGCAAGTGGGATACACACACACAAAACAAACTACACGTTATCAAGTTACACCTTGGCCATTGGCCACCAGTGTCAAAATCACGTCACACAGAGGTAACATTAACGAGGCTCAGGATAGGACACACATACACGACACACTCATATATTTTGTCCGGTGGCGATCCACCATTGTGTGACAGATGTGGTGAAGCACTAACAGTTATTCACATTTTAATTCAGTGCAAACAATTGGACACTATAAGAAAACCACACTTTCCATTACCCTACCGACAACATATACCTTTACACCTTGCAATGTTCGTCGGTAGGGAACCGCTTTTTAGTTATAAATCATTGTTAACGTTTTTAAAAAAAATTCATAGTTTTCATATCATATACCCGGGCATTCCGTAGCACGACCTCTCCAGAGAGGTTTTCGCTGCGGTGGCTACACAATAAAGCACTTGCCTCACGGCCCTTGGACGCAAGGGTATGAACGAGTGAGGCACTTGTGCTAATGCCATACATGTCCACCATCGTTTTTATTATCATTAACTTTTGTCATCTATTCTCACCACACACCTTTCACGGCATGGTCATGATTTTATTAATTGTATGTCTTTACCAGCATTACCGCGAGGAATTTTATGACCTTTATACAGCCGCTAATCAAAATCATTGTCCACATCTCTTGTCCCATGAACTGGCGCTCTTTTGCCATCAAATGGCCCTTGCGCCAAAAAATACCATATATCATCATTGACTGGCGCCGTATTAAGAAAAAGTTGTAGAGCGGCCTCATGTTTGTGGAAGGTGCGGCAATTCCATTGCCAAATTTCGAGATATTCAGTGTGCGCTCGTGTTTTACTCGCCATGGATAGTGCTATCGTTGTGCGAGGTTAGGAGTTGCTTCGGACGACGGATAGACGGAGCACCCGGGCTGCTTTTAGGCTGTTGAAGAACAGTGGCCCTTATGCTTGCAATAGATTCGTCGGCATAACTTTTTAGTTTTTGCTGCTGAAAGCTTTGCATGCTTTGCAGTTGCTGCGTTACTTGTTTTAATGTACCTTCCATAGAATTAAACTCGATCGTAACCTGGCCAGATGTGCCGGTTGCTTTAGAAAGTGTTTTTTGGCTCGATTCCATACTGCTGTTAGCTTTGAGGGAGGCCAACTCTCCTTTTATTTCTGCCAAGCTCTCACGGAGGAGTTTGTTCTCGCTAATAATTTTTTGATATTCTGGATTAGCCGTATAGTAGCAGCGGGAGAAGCAACTCGTGCATAGCTCACCTCGCCATGTTCAGGCGCTTGCTTGATCGCTGAGCGTGGAGCCCCGGATTTAGGTGACTTGTGTGAGTGAAATTGGGGTGGGGTCTTGTGAGTAGAGTCCTTCCGGGTCCGGGATCTCGATCTAGATCTGTATCTAGAGCCGAACCTTGGGCGAGTCTCTGGCGACTCCGGACAGTGGTCCAGGGCAGATTGTTTATCATCAGGACTGAACCAGCGGGGGTGTTGAGGTTGCTTTGGTGAGGTGTCATTCAGAGTAGGCTGGTGCACACTAGCCCTTGAGGTTCTTTTCTGCGGAGATTTGAGTCGTTTTCTGCAACTTCGGTCACCTGTCAAATGACCCTCGCCACAAGCTGCACACTTCAGAGAGCACTCATGTCCGGTTGCAGAGTCCCGTTGTCCACAAACGTGAGACACTTGAGTGTCCTGCTGGGGGCAAACGTCTGAACGGTGACCAACCTGATGGCACACTTTGCACACCTGGGTGGTAACCTTGTAGGAGTAGCAAGCAAGTTCTCCGCCGTTGTAATGGACGTACCGAGGTGTAATCCCTCCAAAAAATGTTATAATGACCGTCTTGGTGTTTTTAAACATCCGTGCTTGCAGAATTTCGACACCTTGGGTGCGTATGCGGAGATAGGCTTTTAGCGCTTCAGGCGTCGTGTGGGGGTCCAAGCCGTGAAGGACACCCTTAGTTGTCCCTTTGCTTGTCGCTACGTAGGCATTGACTGAGTGTGGCCGGCCGTTGATCTTTAGGGTGATAATACGCCTCACGTGGTCCGCCACTGTCTGGTGCGGCGTCGAAGCAATGAAGATGTTAGAACCTTGCTTGATTCTGAGCAAAAATTGCTCACCGGATATTTTTCCGTTGCAAGCTTCTATCACAGTGTCTGCCAGTAGTGGACTAGTCAAGGTCTTGACCGGTAGCCCTTGGTGTGGTCGCACCACTATCTTGAAGTCGTCTTTGGGCAAGGGGGGTAGCCGCCTGTGGGCAGGCCTATATTTAGATTTTCTGGTTGCTTCAGCAGGGGATACTTGTTGGTGGTACGACGTCGTCGAAAAATCTATGGGCTTGGCCTTCTTTTCTTTTGCAAGAGCCTTCTTCTGCCGCAGAGTGAGCACCGTTTGCCAGGCTCCATCCGCTTGGTTTTGGCTGTCGGTCTCGGCGTTCTGACTGTTCGTTTCATTTGGCGTTGAGAGGCTGTTAGCTGTAGAGTCGTGAAAATCCATTTTTTCGAGCTCTTGGCGTCGCGTGTCCGTCATCCCCGAGGGTCCGGGATGCGCAATAGCGTCTGAGGGTTCATTCGCGAGAGCCATCGTGTACGCGCGCAACGCGCACGGTAGCGTTCCTGCAGCCACCTACATGGCGGCGATGGCGTTGTCGAGCTCGCACGATAGGCAGGTGCGTTTGGGCTTCTAAAATAAAAAGTTCCGGCCACTTACAGCTGTGGTTGGTGTCAGTCGATGCGGAACAACTTCAGGCAATAGTCGATTGGCCGCACACATAAATTTCCACAATGGTGCCGGAAAATTCACGGAGCACTTGAGGACACGGCTCTTCTTGTCGGCGCCACCTAGCGTCTCCCCAGGTGAACAAAGTCACTGCATTGTAATCAGCATGTAGGTTGGTACGGGGTGTCACTGATTTGTGGCAGTTCAAGGCGGAGCACACCAGCGGAGCAATCAATCAGAGCAGAATTAGCGGCAAGAAAATCGAGGCCTAGTATGAAGTTGTGGGGACATGTTGCAAGCAAGGTAAAAAGGGCGACCACTTGATGACCGGCTATGGTAAGTTGAGCTGTGCACATACCGACGACAGGGACTGTTGCACCATCTGCAACTTGGACGACACTGGTCAAGGGGGGCGTGAGGACCTTCTTCATGCGACGACGAAAACGCGAACTCATAATAGAGACGTGAGCGCCCGTATCAATCCCAGCTTCAACAGGTGTGCCATTAACATATACTTCAAGGGTGTTCCGGTTCAAGCGTAAGGGCAACAGAAGATTTTTGGGTAAGGTCGACAGGGCAGCTTCACTTCCAGAAGCTGCGCAGCCTAGTTTTCCGGGGACATGCGACGGTTAAACGATGGCGAAGGAGAGCGGCAACGCGTATTTGAATGAGAACGGCGGCTTTGAGGTGGCGGCGATGACGGGACAGGGTGGCCGTAGTCCTCAGGGGCAGTAAATACTGTAGACTTAGTGGGTTTCAGATTACGGTGGTTTGGTGGACAAAATGAGTTATTGTAAGCGGGGTACGAGCCAGAAGGCATAGATGGCCACTGGCTGCGGCAGTAACGAGCGATGTGTCCCGCGCGATCACAGCGGAAGCAGATTGGCTTATCATCAGCTGTTCGCCATTCAGACGGGTTTCTGGTTCCAATAGAGTACGGACGGCGACGCCTCATGTCCACAGAAGCTATCGAGGGATCAGTATTATCCAGGGTGGGTGCAGTGAACAGGATACCCAGGTTAGCGAATTCCTGGCGGACAACAGCCTGGATCAAGGAGACAGCTGGCGTTGAGGCGTCGGGCAACGTCTGTTTGTTGGAAGCCGGGTAAGCGGCCTCGAGTTTACGTCGGACGATGCACGTCACGTCTTCGGTTGTAGATGGATGACAAGGAGTGGCTTCCCAAGACGACGTTGCCGCGGTGTTGGGTAGGTGCTGGAACTGCTGCAAAATGCGTGGACTCTTCGCCTGCTCGAGACGGCGGCACTCTTTGATCACGGCGTCGATGGTTGTTACGTTCGTAAATACAAGGAGGCTGAACGCATTGTCGGCGATTTCTTTTAAATTGTGCGAAATCTTGTCGGCCTCAGTCATGTTGGGATCGGCCCTTTGACACAACGCTAAGACGTCTTGAATTTAAGTCAAGTAGGGCTCAGTGAACGTCTGTGTATGTAAGGCCAATTGCTTTCGGGCATCAAGCTGTTGACCAAACGGGTTGCCAAAGAGGTCGCGGAGCTCTTTGATCACGGCGTCGATGGTTGTTACGTTCGTAAATACAAGGAGGCTGAACGCATCGTCGCCGATTTCTTTTAAATTGTGCGAAATCTTGTCGGCCTCAGTCATGTTGGGATCGGCCCTTTGACACAACGCTAAGACGTCTTGAATTTAAGTCAAGTAGGGCTCAGTGAACGTCTGTGTATGTACGGCCAATTGCTTTCGGGCATCAAGCTGTTGACCAAACGGGTTGCCAAAGAGGTCGCGGAGCTGTTGTTCAAACATTTTCCAGCTTGTCATTTTGTGCTCATGGGTCTCAAACCAGATACGAGGGGTGTTGTCAAGATAGAAAATGACATTCGCAAGCATAACGGTTGGGTCCCAGCCATATTGCTTGCTAATGCGCTCGTACATACTGTTACCACATGTGTAATTTAGGTATGTGTGCACCTGTGTAGCAGGGAACATGGTGGCAGCAAAAGAAGAGGACGTTTGGTTGGTGGCAAGAGCTCGCTGCTGCGCGTTCACTGCAGTATACTGTCGAGTCGACCGTTACCTCGGCTTCGAATAAACCCCTCGTAGACGTAACAGAGTGGTGGAGGTGCTGGGTACGACACGTCGACGTACCACAGAGCCACAGCTGTTCGGAGTTCGCCGGAGCCGTCGTCTTGCCTGTCTGCCGCCGACAACAGGCGTCATGGCCCAGAGCGAAGGTCAGGAATAAACTGCCTCGACTTCGCGACAATCTACACTGGCTACACCTAGGCATCACTACATGGAACCCCACCCGTTCGCGGGAATGGCAGGAGAAGATGTGGACGCGTGGCTAACGCACTATAAAAGGGTGAGCCAATATAACCACTGGAACTCTATCGATCAGCTGGAAAACGTCGCGCTGTTTCTCACGGACACTACCCTGATGTGGTATGAAAACCACGAAGAGTCCTTGACAACATGGGCGCTTTTTACTCAAGAACTCAAGAAGTGTTTTGGTGACTCCGACTCAAAAAAGAAAAGCGCGGAGTGGACTCTTGCTGGAAGAGCCCAGACTCCTGGAGAAACCTGCACTGCTTATATAGAGGACGTTCTTAAGCTTTGCAAGATTATAAACCCGCAGATGTCTGAAAAAGACAGGGTCGGACACCTATTGAAAGGCATAGCGGAAGACGCTTACAATTTTCTGATAGGCAGGGATGACCTCACCTCTGCCTCCGACGTCCGACATCACTGCCGCACGTTTGAAAAATTGAAGACTCGTCGCATCGCCCCGAAATTTGGTAGGCTGGCAAATGTGACAAAGGTTGCCAGCGTCGACGTGAGCCCGCCCACCGACCTTGCTGCTACTATTCGGGCAATTGTGCGTGAAGAGCTGCAGCGACAAGGTGGTAGGGTTGACAAAACCATTCCTCATCCACCTACCAATCCACCCTACTACACGGCGGCATCATCAGCTCCTTTGCCACCATCGGTATATGTGGCAGACATCAGCGAAACTGGAAATCCGCGGCCACGTCGTGACTCATTCGCGGCCGACCAGCGATATGGCCAATGCCTTCGGCACGGCCCCGCCACACAGAGGTGGGCAGCCCCCGCTCAGCAAGCTCGTCACCGACCCTTCACAGCTGAGCGGTCTCAGCATTGGTTCGGCGAGCGTCCTCTACCAGTCTGCTAAAACTGTGGCTTCGAAGGACACATTGCCAGGTATTGCAACTACCGGCAGCCGCCAAGGTACGACCGATCACCGAGATTTAACCGTTCTGGCGTTACCCGAGCACCGACATTCCCGGGAAGCGCGTCTTACGAGATCTCAGGACCGCTACGAAACCAATCTCCGGCCTCTGATCGCAGTGTGACACCACCACCTGCCCCTCACGCCAACTGATCACCGTCTCCTCGGCGCCGCCACTCCTCGCCTCCTACAGAAAACTAGCCGGCGCGGCCGTTGGAGGTGAGGTCGCCGTACAGTCTTCGATTTCAACAGATATACCTCCGTTAGCTTCCATGTTTAGAAATAAGGTTCGAGTGCTTATTGATGGTGTACCAACGATAGCGTTGGTGGACACAGGTCCACATACCAAAATTACACATGTGGTACACTTGTGGTAACCTTGTCAGTGATGAGTTTAGTTTTCACCCGCCTTCTTGGACGAAAGGTTATGTTTCGTTGGGACCATAACTGATACGTTTCGTGGAGTGAGCGGAGAGGTGTTACAACCTGTTGGTGTCTGCACTGTGACTGTTAGTTTGGCGTGCCAGAACTTTGTCGCAGAGTTTGCTGTTCTCCCTCATACTACGCATGGCGTCATTCTGGGACTCGATTTCTTGAAGCTATGTGGTGCTACTGTCGATTGCCGCACAGGACAAATTACAGTAGATTCTGATATCCAGTTTCGTTTATGGAAAACTCGCCCTCTCAAGAAAGTGCTCTTTGCGTGTCTGTGGACACAACTGTGCCGCCGTTGTCTGCAAAATGTATCCCTGTTGTCTGTTCACCTGTGGAGCCCGTGCATCTCAGTTGCATAACTCTTTCAGACACCAACTATTAGGAAATGTCTGTAAATGTGTCAAATCACTACGACATTACTTCAAGGCACTCAATATTCTATTGCAACAAAAAATAACTAGATAAATTGTGTAATCTGTCTGTGTCATAGTAACTCGTGCTATTTAAGTTGCAATTAAATATCTCTTTATCCTGAAATCATTGATGGTTACTTTTAGCGTAAATATAATCTAATCTCAGGCTAGGAATATAGTGCAAATATATATTTGGTTATGTCAATTGTGAGCAAGGAAAATTTCCGCCTTTCACGTTGCTTGCAGGAAGCAGCACATCGCGTACGAATCGTCAAACGTGGTAGTGCCATCAGAAATGCGATCATATGTATCAGTACACTGCAAAATGAGGCTGAATGAAGACAAATTAATCGCGAAAGAGGTTCAAATAATCTAATGTACGATATATCTTGCTCTTTGTTAGCCTCTACTTGATGCAAATAATCAAAACGAGTGGTGTACACGAGTGTGTACATAGCGTCTGAAAGGAATAAAGAAGACAGTTTTAATACCCTACTGTACACTATCGGTTGCGCAAGGGCATACTGGTTTATGGGTGATTAACTGCTCTAATGAACCTACAGTGCTGCTGAAAGGTCTGAAACTTGCAGAGATTCGTGAACACCAAGTATTCTCGCTTGCCATCCTCGCAGAAAGCAATGATTCCCCGGATAAGACCCGTTGTGATAATCTGCACGCTAGGGACACCACCATTATGGCTATGATTGATAAGTCACTCGGCACCAAGGAACGTAATGAACTGGCGAGTATTTTGCGCAAACATGCCGGTATTTTTGATTTCGCTCAGCATGATTCACCGTCATTCCCTGCTTCTCGTATAAAGCACCGAATCGACACGACATCTCACAGACCTCTCCGACAGAAACCATATCGTCTGGTGGTTCCGAAGAGTCTTCACGTTTATGTCTTGCATGCTATGCATGATGACTCAACATCCGGTAATCTAGGCACAGCAAAAACTCTTTGCCGTCTTCAAGAAAGATTCTGCTGGCCCAAAATGCGCCAGACGACGGAACAATACGTGTCTAGCTGTAACAAGTGTCGTCATAAGCGCCCAACAAGTGCTCCTTTAGGGCGATTACATCCGTGCCGCCCCCTAGAACTGCATTCGAGCAAGTCGGGATTGACCTCCTTGGACCCTTTTCCCGGTCTTCTGATGGAAATCGCTGGATAGTCGTTTGCACCGACCATTTAACACGGTATTGCGAGACAGCTGGCATACCATCGGCAACTGCAGCCGATGTGTCTTCCTTCATGCTACGTTTTGTAATTCTTTGACATGGACCTCCCAAAAACGTAATCAGTTGCCGTGGCCGACAATTCACAGCAGACGTGATGGAAGAGATGCTTCGTGTCTGTGCTTCAAGGTTTCGACACTCTACGTCATACCATCCCCAAACGAACGGTTTAACTGAACGAACGAACAGAACTCTCTCGAACATGCTGCCTATGTATGTTGCATCCGATCACAAGGACTGGGACAGTATTCTACCCTTTATCACATATGCATTCAACACCGCTCAGCATGAAACTACCGGCTACAGTCCTTTCTTTCTTCTATATGCTCGACCACCTCGTCATACCCTGAATACCATCTTCCCGTGTTTGGACCACCATGATCCCTGCATATCCGAGATCATCTGTTGGGCAGAAGAAGCTAGACGCCTTGCTTATTTGCGCACTCTTGCTTCGCAAGACCGCTCGAAAGCACATTTTGACCGCCGACACCGACACGTGACGTACAATCGCAGCGACCTAGTGTTGCTGTGGACACCAACTAGAAAACGCTGTTTGAGCGAGAAACTGCTAGCGCACTATGCGGGACCCCTATCTTGTTGTAGACCGTATCAGTGATTTAGTTTACCGCATAGCGCGTCTCCAATCAAACGGCCGACGGTTTGCAAAAACTGAACTTGTCCATGTTGCACGTTTGAAGCGCTTTATTCCTCGAAAGACTGTTTGACTCGCCCAGTGGGCTTCGTCTGCGCGGAGGGAAATGTTACCACATGTGTAATTTAGGTATGTGCACCTGTGTAGCGGGGAACATGGTGGCAGCAGAAGAAGAGGACGTTCGATTTGTGGCAAAAGCTCGCTGCTGCGCGTTCACTGCGTTATACCGTCGAGTCGACCGTTACGTCGGCTTCAAATAAACCCCTCGTAGACGTAACAATACTAAGCCACTTGTCCACATTCGCGTTGTCCTCTCCAGTAAAGGTACTGGGATCACGGGGTTGCGTTAGGGCGATGTACCGGGTTGCTGTCATTACCAAGGTAGGTGGCGAAGCCGTATCCTCACCCGGAGCCATGGTAGCAGACTTAAGGAGGCCTCCACTGCGTAGCTCCGTTGTCAAAAGAGTACCCAGCACCTCCACCGAAATGTTACGTGGAAAATAACAGTAGTCAGTCCACAGCCACAACGCAGCTCAACGGCCCCGCCGCGGTGGTCTAGTGGCTAAGGTACTCGGCTGCTGACCCGCAGGGCGCGGGTTCGAATCCCAGCTGCGGCGGCTGCATTTCCGATGGAGGCGGAAATGTTGTAGGCCTGTGTGCTCAGATATGGGTGCACGTTAAAGAACCCCAGGTGGTCTAAATTTCCGGAGCCCTCCACTACGGCGTCTCTCATAATCATATTGTTACGTGAAGGAGACTGACTCAGAGGGGTAGTCACCGATGTATTTTCAGACGGTTAGGCGAGCAGCGCCAGCCACACAGATTAGCTCGTGCCAGTCTATCTGCTTCGTCTTTTTCAGCTCCATGCACTGGCACGTAGCATTACCCCCGGCGGCGGAGGCACCGTCCCGGTACTTTAAAGGTCGTTATCTGACGCATTATTGTAGGGCTTGATCCGCGAGACGTGTACGATATCACTGGGCCGCATAGTAGATGATGATGGGCAGATGGGGCTGATCTCGTAAGTGACAGGTGTTACTTGACGCAATATACGATAGGGTCCCGTGTAATGAGACAGAAGTTTTTCGGATAGGCCCAGCCGACGATGAGGGGACCAGAGTAAAACGAGGGTACCGGGAGCAAAATGTACGTCTCTATGTTCCGCATCGTACCGACGGCATTGGTTGGTTTGCGACGCCATCAGCCGAGCGCGAGCGAGCTGACGGGCATGATCGGCTCGCGCAATCGCGTCGCGGGCATACTCGCTGGTGGACGAGGTGTGAGCTGAGATGACTGTGTCCAGTGGTAAAGTCGGCTCTCTTCCGTACAATAAGTAGAACGGCGAAAAGCCCCCTGTGTCGTGACGGGATGAATTATACGCGAAAGTTGCGTAGGGTAAGGCAAGGTCCCAGTCTCGGTGGTCGGGCGACACGTACATAGCGAGCATATTTGTTAAAGTGCGGTTAAATCGTTCCGTGAGGCCGTTTGTTTGAGGGTGGTAAGCGGTTGTCAGTGTGTGTTGCGTCGAACAAGAACGCAGAATGTCGGCGATGACTTGGGATAAAAATGTACGGCCACGGTCTGTGAGAAGCTGTCTCGGCGCACCGTGAATCAATATAACGTCCCGTAACAAGAAGTCAGCGACGTCGGTTGCACAGCTGGTCGGTAGAGCTCGCGTAATAGCGTAGCGTGTAGCGTAGCGTGTAGCGTAGTCTGTGATAACGGCTATCCATTTGTTTCCCAATGTTGATGTGGGAAAAGGACCAAGCAGGTCTAACCCAACACGGTAAAATGGTTCCGCGGGTATGTCAATTGGTTGAAGATGGCCAGCGGGTAGCAGCGATGGTGTCTTACGACGTTGGCATAGGTCACATGTGGCGACGTATCGGCGTACCGAACGAGCAAGGCCTGGCCAGAAAAAACGGCGCCGGACGCGCTCGTACGTGCGGGATACGCCAAGGTGTCCAGCCGTGGGAGCGTCGTGAAGTTCGGTGAGAACACAGCGGCGCAAATGCTTAGGTACAACAATGAGAAGGTCGGGCCCGTCTAGTCGGAAATTGCGACGGTATAGCACACCCTTTTGAATGACAAAGTAGCGGACGGAAGCATCATTTGTGGAGGATTCCATACGGCTGATGATGTCAAGCAGCTCTGGATCACGCTTCTGTTCTTCCCCAATATTAAGGAAGTCGGACACTGACAAGATAGAGTTCTCCGTGGGCTCGTCAGTGTCCTCAGGATCGTCGACAGGGTACCGGGAGAGGCAATCGGCATCACGGTGTAGGTGGCCAGATTTGTAGACCACCGAATAGGAAAACTCTTGCAGGCGCAAAGCCCAGCGACCAAGGCGGCCTGATGGATCTTTCAGAGAGTTCAGCCAGCAGAGTGCGTGGTGGTCGGTAACTACCGAAAATGGGCGTCCGTATAGATAAGGTCGAAATTTCGCCACCGCCCATACAAGAGCCAAGCACTCACGCTCTGTTATCGAATAGTTACGTTCAGGGGCGGATAGGAGGCGGCTGGCATATGCAATAACGCAATCATGGCCATGTTGTTTCTGAGCCAGCACTGCACCAATGCCATGCCCACTTGCATCTGTACGGATTTCCGTAGGGGCAGCAGGGTTGAAGTGTGCCAGAATCGGAGGGGTAGTGAGAAGAGCGACGAGAGTCGAGAACGCAGAAGCCTCTTCGGAGCCCCATGAAAACGGGACTTCTTTCTTGAGGAGCTGCGTAAGCGGCCTCGCTATGTGCGCAAAATTTTTCACGAAGCGTCGGAAGTAGGAGCATAGTCCGATAAAGCTGCGTACATCCTTCGCAGATCGTGGCACAGGAAAGTTTTTGACGGCGCTGATTTTTGCCGGGTCTGGTTGTACACCGTTGGCGTCTACTAAATGGCCAAGCACTGTGATTTGATGGCGTCCAAAGTGACATTTGGACGAGTTAAGCTGCAGGCCAGCGCGACGGAAGATTCCCAGGATGGCTGAGAGGCGCTCTATGTGAGTTTCAAACGTTGGTGAAAAGACGATGACGTCGTCCAAGTAGCACAAACATGTGGACCATTTGAATCCTCTGAGCAGGGAGTCCATCATTCGTTCGAAGGTGGCTGGAGCGTTACAAAGGCCGAAGGGCATGACCTTGAACTGATATAGGCCATCGGGGGTGATGAATGCCGTCTTTTCACGGTCCATTTCATCTACCTCTATCTGCCAGTAGCCGGAACGAAGGTCTATGGAGGAAAAATAGTGGGACCCATAGAGGCAATCAAGCGCATCATCTATCCGTGGCAGAGGGTAGACGTCTTTTTTGGTAATTTTGTTTAGGTGTCGATAATCCACACAGAAACGCCATGCACCGTCTTTCTTGCGGACTAGCACTACAGGAGAAGCCCAAGGACTGCAAGATGGCTCAATGATGTCCTTGGCGAGCATTTTGTCGACCTCACTTTGGATGATGTGACGCTCGGCCGCCGACACCCGATATGGGCGCCTATGAATAGGATGCTCATTACCAGTGTTTATGCAGTGGCTCATACCGGTAGCTTTCCCCAACGGACGGCCGCTGATGTCAAATACGTCGATGTAGGACAGCAGAACCCGGTGGAGCTCATCAGTCTGCTGCGGTGTTAAGTTGGAAGCGATCATCGAAGTAATAGCGCTGTCGGAGCAAGTGGCAGACTGATGTTGAGCGTGGGGTTCAGAAGGGGCGGCCATCGCGAAAACATCTACCGCATTGTCTTCTAAGGTGCAGAGCAACGCTAAAGAGATCCCTTGCGGCAAAACTTGAGGTGTCAAGCTAAAGTTGACAACTGGGAGGCACGTAGAATTTCCTGCGACGGACAGAATGGTGTGCGGTAATGTAATGCCACGGCTTATGAGAACATCGGTGATAGGGGTCAGAACATAGTCACTGTCGGGAACTGGTGGTATTGAGACGAGCTCTATGTAGGTCAGTGTCTGTGGAGGGAGGCGCGCGTGTCCCGTTGTGCAGAGGCGACTCGGCCGTTGTGTAAGAGGTTCTGTTGCGGGCAAGTGTAGACGGAGCGTACTGGTCGAACAGTCTATGAGGGCAGAATGCGCGGATAGGAAGTCGAGGCCTAAGATTACGTCGTGGGGGCATTTATCAAGGACGGTGAAGAGAACAACTGTGTGTCGATCCGCAATGCTCACACGAGCGGAGCACATTCCAACGATAGATGCTATGCCACCATCCGCAACACGGACGAACTGGGTGGTCGCAGGTGTGAGAACTTTCTTGAGCTTGCGGCGAAAATCACTCGTCATCACGGAAAGTTGGGCGCCGGTGTCGACAAGAGCAGTGACATGTAGGCCGTCTACTTGTACGTCTATGAGGTTCCGTTTTGTCGGTATCGTCAAAAGAGGATTTTCGGTCAGTCCGAGCGATGCAGCGCCACCTCCGGGGGCTGCAACGCTTAGTTTTCCGTCGGAGAACCTCGTGGGAAGGCGGGGGAAGATGGTCGGCGGGGCTGTGGAGAACGAGACTGGCGACGTTGGGGGGATGGAGAGCGGGAGTAGCGGCGTTCAGAAGCAGGTTCCTGGGCAAAATGGTCGCGGCTGGTCTCATGGCGATAGGCAGGACGTGCATATAAGGGACGAGAGGACGGTTGTGCAGGAGGACCGCAGCGACTTCTGCAATGGCGAGAAATGTGCCCGATTCTGTGACACGAGAAGCATATCGGCTTGTCATCGTGTGTTCACCATGCGGACGGATTACGGAACGTTGAGGGAGAGCCGGTCGGGAAGGGACGTGCAGGCGTGTATCGGGGCTGGTAGTCGGTGCGGGTAGGCGGTGAGATAGAGTGAATTCCCAAGCTGGCGATTTCCTGTCGGACGACTGCTTGAATGAGAGGCAACGTAATTGGCGAAGAGGGGTCAGGGGATGTTGTTCCCACCTTAGCTGGAGCAGCCGCTTCAAGCTCCCGCCTGACGATTCGCGTCAAGTTGTCACAGGTGTCTGGTGGATGATATGTGTCGAGACATGAGGACGTCGCAGTGGTGTTCGGGAGGCGCTGGAACTGATGGGAGATGCGTCTGCTTTTAGCTTGTTGGAACCGGCGGCATTCTTGAATGATGGCATCAACAGACGACACATTGTTGAATACCAACAAGTTGAACGCATCGTCGGCGATACCCTTTAGGATATGGGCAACTTTTTCAGGTTCAGACATATTTTCGTCAGCTTGGCGGCATAGTGAAAGGACAGCCTGAATATAACCGATGTAGGGCTCCGTGGAAGATTGTGCGCGAGTCGACAACTCATTTTTCGCAGCTTCACGACGACCAGAGATGTTGCCAAAAAGCTCACGGATCTTTGCCTTGAAGCTGTCCCAGCTTGTTGTGTCATGCTCGTGGTTATCAAACCAAACACGAGGTGTTCCGTCGAGATAAAAGATGACGTTTGCCAGCATAAGAGTGGGATCCCACCTGTAAGTGGCGCTGACGCGTTCGTAGAGGCGTAGCCACTGGTCGACGTCGGAACCCTCGCTGCCCGAGAACACGCCGGGGTCTTTGAGCGCGGGAAGCGTCACGAAAGTTGTTGCGGGCGCTGGGTTGACAGGTCGGGCAGAAGGGGGAGCGACCGGAGAGGATGTAGCCGAGTCTTGGGTGGTCATGTTGTAAGCCGCGAGTGAGCGTCCGCTTCGGAGTTCCGTGGCGAGGACGGGGATCGCACAACTCCACCAAATATGTTACGTGAAGGAGACTGACTCAGAGGGGTAGTCACCGATGTATTTTCAGACGGTTAGGCGAGCAGCGCCAGCCACACAGATTAGCTCGTACCAGTCTATCTGCTTCGTCTTTTTCAGCTCCATGCACTGGCACGTAGCAATATAGTGGTTTTGGGACGTTAAACCCCACATATCAATCAACGCAGCTCAACGACAACGCCCACTTCCTCACTATCAGTCTGAGGCATCTTTCTTTGGTATATCCCACTATGCTCTGTTTCAGTCAGCCGAAATCATGTAACAATATCTTCGAAAACGAGTTCCAAGTGTTTCCGAACCAGTAAAGTCAATTTTCTTGGAAGAGATGACATCATAAGATGTAATAATCAAGACATTTTTGGAAGAGTTGGTGGGGGAGGCCAAGGCACCCTCCTACGTAATTCACGCTATACGCCATATTGAAATGGTCTATGAACGACATTGCTTTGAAATATGTGTGAGTAGACCTGAGTATGAACATGAATTCAGGTAAGGCTGATGGTAATGCTAAAGATGACGATATAGGACCGTAGGTCGGCAGAAGAAAGGGAAAGTCGCTTTGGACTCGCTTGGTCTCAGGCTCGCCAAAATTTTGCTGAGCCGAGCTCACTGGGATTCACACTCACGAAAATTTTCTGCAACAGCACTTGCTCGGTCTCGCAAAAATATTACTCACTCGGGCCCACTCAGACTCAGACTGACAGCTTGATCCAAGTCCGAGTGATTCCGTGTGAGTCGACTCTGAGTGAGTTCGCTGATCTGTGGTCCTATGTTAACCGCATCGCACGACAGAGGGAACATGTAGAAAAAATGTAGGGAACATTCAACTAACCTAGCCCCATGCTTCTTTCCACAAGTTGATTGCAACTCCTTCATAGGATTTGTTAGCTAGCATAGTCGATTTACTTTTTGTTGGGCAGAGAAAACTATACGGAGATTTTTTCTCAGGGCTATCTTTTTCAAATTGTGTGAAAATCGATTCAAATATGGTTTGACACTGGTTTTTCCAGCAGGGCTTAGCTTACCATTGTTCTGCGGCCATTCCCGTCTACGCGAACCATGCTTCAAGCACTCAGCTACTTACACCTGCGCTAACACTGCATAGCCTGCCAAGGATAATCCCTTGCTTTTGCCTGTGAAACTAGAACCCATAGTGTGTTAACATGACTTCATCAGCTCATTCCTAAAGCACAGCCTGGCAATCCCTTGTTTTATCAGCTTTGAATTCGCTGAATTGTACCGCATGAGGGGCTCTTCCGACCGCGGTTCATAGCACCAGCAAGTATATTCTAATAAACGAGAGAGACAAAGGTCAAGAAAGTGGACTGTGCCTTCTTTTGGTATTTCAAACGTGACATCAAGTGGTACTAGAACACTCCTTAATGATTAATGACGCACACTGACAGACATGCTTTCTATGTACGTATCTAATGGCCACACTGATTGGGATGTAGCTCTGCCATTTATCACCTTTGCCTTACAAGTCATCGCATCATGAAACAGCCGCATACCCATCGTTTTATCTACACTTCGGTCGTTCCCCCTTACTATCCTTCGACATTCTGCTTTCGTCTGACCGATGATCCTGCACTTCGTACGCTCAATATGCCATCACCCATGCTCTCATGGCACGCACAGTAACCTGCGCTCGGTTGTCGTCCTCACAGATAGTACAGAAGTCTCTTTACGATCGTCGACATGAGAATGCCGTTTTTTTTTTCCTGTTTTTTCTGCATGCTTTTTTGTTCTACTGTGGCTTCCATCTCGACGTGTTGCCCTCTGTGAGAAATTATCATCGCGCCACGTTGGGCCCTACTAAATCATTTGTCAGGTCACTCCTGTCATGAGATTTCCGCGACCACAAATTCATGGACTGCTACACTAAGAAGTAGTCCACGTTTCTTGTTTTAAGCCCTACAATGGTGACTCGCCGATTCAAGAGGCACTGAGGCGGTGCCTTACCGGCCGGGGTAACGACACGTGTATGGAACTGGAACTTTGGCACAAGCGCTAAAATGTCACCCAAAAGAAGGAAGACGACAACGTTGTTGTGGGTTGAACTCTTGAGCTGCCTAGTTGGGCTGCAATACTGTGTGCTCTGCGCAGCGTTAGCTAGGCCCGCTGTCAATGAATAAATATTCTGCATAATAATATTTTAATGTTAATTATTCCGTTTTCTTGAAACAGCGGTGTTGTGGGATGTAAATAAGGAGCATTATTGATGCAATGAATAGATTTGTAAATAAGCAGCATTATTGATGCAATGAATAGATTTATTTTTCAGTTGCTATAACCCATTAATATTCTGTTTTTGGGTTGTAGTTCATACTAAAGTGCAGTAGCTTATATGCTTTTATATAAGTAATCCTGTTTCAGGTGATTATCTCATATCTTGGGTGTACAAGTGATACTCTTTTCAGGAGGAGTCAGTTTAACTGAATAACTTTCAAATGCCTCCATGACAGGGCTGTAATATAATACATGGTGTTCCATAAAAGAAAGTATGTGGAGAACTTATAGTTACGAAGTTCATTATGTTAATTCATTCAAGTGTGATATAGTATCGGAGATCAACCATGGGTGTTTATCGCCCCTATTATAGCAGCTATTGCAGTTTTGTGTACTGTGCACACAAAGCAATTTCACTCCTGCTATGAAAGCTTCATAAGTGTTTGTTTTCTTCTGGTAACTTCTGTTCTCGCACTTCAGTTCCAGATGTTATCAGGCCATTTGAGACGCAGCTGTCATCATTCAAGCTTTTAGATATGCTTCAGGACAAGGAAACAAAGGTGTTAATCATGGATGCCAGGCCGAGACGAGACTTTCTCGACTCTCATCTGAAAAGCAGCGACTGCATTAACATTCCTGAGGAGGTACTCAAACCAGGGTATGACACTGCCGTTTCTGCACATAGAGGCACAGACTGTCTTGTGCTGTTGTTCCTTCTACGGATCATCGTATTCACTCAAAACTAAATGTGCTCCTTTTTCCCAATAAATAAACTCATAAAGTTGCCACATGTTGCGGTATTGGCAATAGTCTTCAGCCAGAAAGGTCAGATGCAGAACCTTTGCTGTCACAAAATAGTGACGGAGCAGGTAGGCTTTGTTGAGGTTTTTCAGTTTCATTTTATGCTCAGTTGTAACTTTTCATATCACCTCTGTTCCCAATTAACCACTCGTAGTGATGCAACAGATTTGGTATGTGTGCTCAAGTCGATGGCAAGTTATTGTTCATGCAGCAGATAAAGGCAAGAAAGCTGAATTGCATCTTTTTTGTATTTTTGAGACCCATGTCTGTAAGGGGTACAAAAGAAGGAGACACACATTCAGCTGTATGTGTGTCGACCAAAAAAAGCTTCCAGGGGCTGAAAAAAGCAAAAAAAAAAATCTGGATCTCACTCTTAAGCTACTTTGTGGGGATTGAGCTTTTCTTGGAGACAACCCTTGAAGTGTCACTTGATAGAGGTCTTTTTGGCAGTGATCCTAAATTCAGAAAAACTGTATCACAGAAGGAAAGAAATGGCCAGAAAATAAGTTCTTTACTCCTCAAAGGGAAGTCGTGTCTGTCTTTTTCTTTTGCTCATTGTCCACCCAAGAGCATTAATAGTTGGGCAAAGTTATGTGTACACTCATTATTTTCCTATTTCAAGCTCTCATAAACTGAGTGTAAATACAGTATTTTATTAAGCTTTCACTCTTATCACTTGCTGAAAGATATGCGTGTTGTACAGGAAGTTGCTTGAACATTTTCTTCAATTCTATAGTGAATGAGTATTGCTGATTAGGCATTGGCATGTGGCTCTATAGCTTTGTCAGCACTTCCTTGGATGTATGGAAGGCACCAGTGGTTAATATGAAATGTACAGCGATACAAATATTATTAGCACAGACTTGACAAGCGAGTTCGAATCAGATGAATGATGACTGTGCCCAGTGCTACTGTCATTGTTTATGTTGCTCACCTTCTTCCTAAAAAAAAGGGATGCTTTTAAATGCTATAATCTTCACCTTAGTCCTTTATGGGGTATAATGTTATGAACAATGCACCCAAATTGTTGAGGGTGGCATTCTCGTTTGTATCAGCTTCTTATATTATGTGCAAAATTTGAAAAAAAAAAGAATTGGTCGTAAGTGTTCCATTATCCCCTGAAAGACAGTCACATTAAAAAATTTACTTTTATTATTTTATATTTTTTAATATGAACTTGCTGCTGTCTTACAATCAAAAGAAAATAGCCTACAAACACCAACCACTCATCATAAAAAAGTTAATTGGAGGTTCATTGTACATCCACTCGCTATAACGGCACTTGAGCAGCAGATGCTGGGGATGCCTGCAACAGTCTGTACATGGAGGAAGCTAAACTACTTCTTTCACAGGAACAGACTTCTCTGCATGAAGCAGAATGAAAATTGCATACTGCATTTAGTTGTACACAATTTTTAGACTGTCTACACTATCGAAAATATATCATCGAATGGTTGTCAGTTTTGTATTGCACAAGTTTTTGAGGAAACTGTGTTGGTAGGAACAAAGAAAAGCGCTATAATAGCACATTTTGGAACTGATGAGTATGAAACAAAATTTTCAAGCTTGCCTCTTATGCTCAAATGTGATGAAAGAAGGATGCAGTGCTTGCAAGCAGATTGGTTCGTTCTGAACATGTTTGTGTTCAAATCAAAACCGCTTTCTAGAACAATTGGAGATAGGTTTGCAAAAGGCTTACCCTATGAAGCGATTGGTAAAAGGTGCGACGTTCTCCACTGTCGTTGTGGATGCAGACATTACGGCTGGGCTCATCGATTCTCCGACACGGCGCAGAGAAGGCACATGAGGTGGGTCATCATATTAACCCATGATACAGCACAGTCACGGGCTTGCGAGCTGACAGGGAAATTTCGCAAGACCAATCAAGTATACACTTTCTAATGAGCGCTTCAGCTATCACACAAAGGGCAGCAGCTGAGTGAGCTTACGAGAAGCTGCCTGCTTGAGGAGTGCGTCTACCTCCCATGCTGGCCTGTGTGAATCTGCCCAGCTGGCGAGCACCGGACGAAAGCAAGCTACCAGGATAGGGGGCTGTCACGGGTGGCCAATGAGGATTGGTGAAGTTCTGTGACGTGTGCTAGCATGACGCGAGGGGTAGGCACTTTCCGGGCCTGTTTGGCTACACGTTTCCGTGCAATGAGAACTGATGTACAGCTCACACCAGACAAAAAGGTCTGGCAGCAAAACCACGGAGGCCATGTTGCCAGCGCTCGAGCCGCACGCGGCCAGCACTCACACTAGCTGGGGAACGAGGTGCTAAAGGGGAGGGTGCACTCGATTTTCTCAAACATAAATGCAGTTGCACTAAATGTTTGAAAGCAATTGATTCATTGATCTTGATTTAAAAAATTAGAACACTTTGAAGAAAAAAGTGGGACATAGGAGTTTCACAAACCCATGATTGATTAAAAGGGTATCAACTTGGGCTTGTGTTGGCAAGGCTTCATCTCAGAAAATGGTGTGGGCAAACAATACAAGAAAGACTTGCAGTCTCCGAAAAGCTTTTATAAATGTACCGTTAGGTGAATACTGGGCCCAGAAAAATAAATACACTCTAGTGGTGCCAAGTCTGTACCGTTAGGTGAATACTGGGCCCAGAAAAATAAGTACACTCTAGTGGTGCCAAGTCTGCAGATCTGGGCAGTCTTCTTTGTTTCCCTTCGATTTTATCTTTCCTACTTTCAGTCTTTTTTTGTTTCTTCTCTTCCCCAGTTTTTCCTGCCTTTCTTTTCTCTCTTGCTATTTATTTCTAGCTTTTTTCATTTCTCTTTGTCTCTTGCTTTCTTTTTTTTCTATTTTTATGCATGATTTTGCCCGCATGCCAAGCGATGGCAGCATAAAACAGCCCGGGCCCCTGAAGTCTCTTCATTTATGAATGCATCGTCAAGGCACTCAAAGGACCAGAGGACTTCTTCTTGGAGTGAGCGTGCACTCAACATCTTACAGATCGTTATGATATACATGGCTTTGTCTGCGTTACGCTAAGCGATGGCAGCATAAGACAGCCGGGGCCCTTAGAGTGCTCCGTGCTTATGAGTGCACCACCAAGCATAAAGACAGCCTCGCCCCACGTGACGGTTACGTCATGTATTACTGTCAATAGATAAAACACTTGAGAGTAAAAGGGATCTTGTAGTAGCAGAGCAGTTTCTCAAGAATTGTCATGACAAGCTGGCAGTGTTTATCAGAGACTCGCTCAGATGTAGACTCAGGAATATTTTCGTCAATCATACTCACTCGCACTCATACTCTAGAAAACATTCCACAAGCAGGCTTGCTCTGACTCAGATTCGCCATAATATAACTCAGCTGGACTCACTCATATGTAAACTCATGAATGTCTTCATCAACCGGACTCACTCGGACTCATACTCATGAACATTTTCCGCGATCGAACTCACTCAGACTCGCCATAATATCACTCAGCTAGACTCACTCAGGTGTAAACTCATGAATGTTCTCATCAACCGGACTCACTTGGACTCATACTCACGAAAATTTTCCGTGATTGAACCCACTCGGACTCAGACTCGCAATAATGTAACTCAGCCGGACTCATTCAGATGTAGACTCAGGAATATTTTCGTCAACCGAACTCACCTGAACTGAGCCTTGCCAAAATGTTTTTCAAGCTGACTCACTCAGACTCATACTCACCAAAGTACAACTTAGCCTGACTGACTCGGACTTAGGCTCACCAATGAATAACTAAGCCAGACTCACTCGGACTCAGACTTACTGAAGTATAACAGGTGGACTCACTCAGACTCATGCCTCTATGTGGATCGTTGCGACTCATGAGTGAGTCGACTCATGAGTGAGTTTGCCGACCTGTTTCAAAGCGTTCATGGTTGCCTTCAAACTGAATGCTTTTCATTATCAGTAATAGTGTTGTTCAAGAGGCCTTTGTTTGTTGATAGCTTTGCTTTAATATGCTAATTATTGCTGTTTTGTAAGTTTAAATATTCGCTTGTGGTATTTACATAAAAAATTATAGCATGTATGTTGTCACTACATAATTGCCGTCTAAATAAAGCAAATAAATTGTAAAAATAGCTTCTTAAAGACGTATTTGCATATACAGTAGAATCTTGATAATACAGATTCAAAGGAAGCACGCAAAATATTCATATTATCCCGAATTCGTATGAACCAAAAACAAGTTAAAGCTGATATTGAAGATGAACAAGAACTTTATTGGCAACCACTTAGTGCTGAAAAAAGTCCATGATGGTTTTTCGAACTTTCCAGCCTTCATCGTCTCAATAAGGTGCCACAGATTCCTCACTCATGCTGCTGGTGCGGCGCGCTCACATCAAAGGGAGTAGAAGTGGCCAAACTCATTGGAAATTCACTCACTGTGCCGCTTAAGGAACTGGGAAACCGTGTCTTATGATCCTCATGATAAAACTTAGTCCTGGATAATTCACACTAGAGAATTTATGCGAAAACACTAGAGCAGCTGGAAAATCACGTCCGCGCCCGTCGGAAACGTTCACATTCAATCTGCCCCTTGTACATGCCGCCAATCACCACTTGTGAATTCATCCCATTTTGTCCATATCCTGGGCATTAAAGTTTGCGCTGACTTCTAGTTGTGCATGCAAAGCACTGAAAAAGAAAAAAATCTAGTTTACACCTTTACAAAAGTTCTTTCGGAAGGTTTGCCAGAAGAAACGACACAAGTGGATACAGCAGCGGCGACAAATTAAGCCAGCAGTGCAAAAACAAGGCATCTTAAGGCATGTTGGCTCGCTGCTGCTGCACCTCCTTCTACTTTCAGCTTCTCAGTGATCGCAATCCAAACCAGGCTCTCGATGAAGGCGCCCTTGTGATGGCCATAAGCCTTGATGTGCTGTAGAGTTAGTTCACAATAGCACTAACGCTATTCACCGCCGGCACCTTCGCTGCCGTGTTGAATTAGGGGCTGGTTGTTTACATCACGTGGTTTGAGAGCTAGAGTAGCCGGTGTAGTCAAAGCTGTGAAGCAAAAAGGCAATCTGCTATCGCATTGTAGGAAAATTGGTCTCTGGTGAATTTTATTGCATAGGCCTCGCGGCATGTTTTTCTGGCCATTAAAGCAAGGAAAATTCTGGCGAGTTTTGCCGCATTCACTCCCTTCGAGGCCAAGAGTGAACGGGCCTTCCTCCCACAGACAAGTCGTGTTGCGCCACTGGCGTGCAGTGGTCAATTGCACATTCGCATTATCCGTGGTGGCTGGGGAAACTGTTCGTATAAAACGGAATGAAGGCGTATTTTATATAATTTAATCTATCTAAAACAACCTTAAAATTCATGTGGTCGTGAAATTGGCATCAACCGTTATTATATCATCGAGATTTTATTGTATTACCGATACGTTTTCGTGCAGAGCCGCACTGCAATGAAGCAGGTCCGAGTATTATTCGATGTTTCATCAGTTTTTTTACACCATTTCGTATGCCTGGCATCCTGTGGGCATACCAGTCCTGTGCGTGTGAAAATATTACAAATAGTTCACTACAACTTTTTCAAATGAAGGTTCAGAATCATCACTGGAGTCACATTTTATCGTGTACTGACACAGATAGCGTGTATCGAGCGTTTATTTTAGATTTTAGATATATATACATATAAAATGTATCAGTAACATTTTCCCAAGACCATAATCGCAAAATCTAAGAAATCTCGAAGCCCTTAGATAACCGTTTACCTTCACAAGCAGGTAAACTCTAAAAACTGCATGTACTGGGAATATGTGAAAACAAGAGATAGCAATACGTTTAATGCTTTCAAGTTGTTTAGAAATAACCTCAATGCCAAGCTAAAAACCACCAAACATGAGTATTATCAAGCCTATTTTAACGATGTGGGGAACAATTCTACTTTGTTGATGAAACAACTGAACAACCTTATAAGACAGACTGATGTCACTAACATTGACAGCATGCTTGCGAACGACCGCATTCTGCACAAGGCAGATCTTTCAAATATTCTAAATGGTCATTTTATAGCTGTTGGAGAGCCCAGAAATCGTAACGCAATAAGGGTTCCCACTATCCATAACACAGCGAACTTTACGAACAGCATGGTATTTTTTCCCACAACTGAAAATGAAGTTAGACATGTGTTTCTTAGCCTAAAAAATTCAAAGCCACGTGATGTAAATGATGTTCGAATTAGGCCAATTAAATTTGTTATAGACATACTGGCACCTATTTTAGCTGAAATTTATAACTTATGCACAGGACAGAGCTGCTTTCCAAAGGAAATGTAAATTGCAAAGGTAGTTTCAATCTACAAAGGTGGAAACAAAAGCGACCTCGACAATTTTAGGCCTATTTTTATTTTACCCGTTTTTTTCAAAGGGCTTGGAAAAATCGTGCATAAACAATTATGTAGTTTTTTTAGACAAACACTCGCTCATCTCGACAGCACAATAGGGTTTTCTCAAAGGCAGATCAACTGAATTGGCTTTGCTGACGCAAAAGGAATTTATAAGTACTGTGCTTGATGCAAAGGAACAGGTTTTGGGTATATTTTTAGATCTCTCTAAAGCATTTGACACCATTCATCATATCACACTTTTAGCTAAGCATGAACAACATGGAATACGCGGTCACGCAAAGAAGTTCTTGTCTTCGTATCTTCAAAATAGATCTCGGTACGTTAGCCACAACTATTCAAACTCAAAAATAAGAACTATTCCACATGAAGTATCATAAGGGAGCATTTTAGGGCCACTTATTTTTATTGTTTACATGATTGACCTTTTTTTGACCACTAAATATACTAAATGGATTGGTTATGCAGATGACACTGCGGTTTTCTTTAGGGGCACAAATTCGGACACTCTCAAAAATTGTGCGAACACTATACTCCAGAACATAAAGAATTGGTGTGATAGAAACTATTTAAGAATTAATGCTAAAAAAACACACATGATCATGTGTCGCCCAAAGCATAAGGCCCTAATTTGACAAGATGGCTGTTTTTAAACAATGAAGAAATTAAAATTTCAAATGAGGTAAAAACACTTGGCGTCATATTTTCAGAAAATTTGCTTTGAAACAAACACATCGACAGTCCTTGCACAAAGCTAACCGTAATAACGCGATTATTACACAGGCACCGAGCTGTTTTGCCCACCATTGTGAAATGTACTGTCTATAACTCTCTATTTCTGTCTACAATAAATTACTGCCACCTAGTTTGGGGTACAACATCAAAGCAAAATATTACTAAGCTAAAACGACGTTAAAAACGAGTCATTCAGGCTGTAGGAAATCTTGCTTCCAAAGAACACACGTTTAAATATTTTTACGAATACAAAATCATGCCAGTTGAGTTGATTTACTAATTTCGTCTGGCTTGTGTATACCGAAATGTTAGCGAAAGGGAAATGTCAGCTATATAAATTTGTTTAACCTGCATCGTCGCGAAATTCCATCTAACACAAGACATGCAGATCTTTGGTTAGCACATTTTTGTCGTACAAACTATGGGCAGCAATCGGTATCCTATCGTACTGCTGAACTTTTAAACACCTTAAATACACATGGAATAAACCTGGACATGTCTCCTCGCTCCTTATTCACTCATTTCATTTCGCTTGACCCCGCCATGTAATTCTAGCAGAGCATCAATATGTGAGCATATACCAAATTCACATATGCATTTACATGTTTATTTTGAGTTCGTTATAGCCATTATGTTTTGTTTTCCTTATTTGGTTGTGATTTTTCATTGCCACATATTTGTTTTTTCTAAACTATTTTGTGTATATCTTATTGATGTCGTGGTGTAGTGTTGTTATATTTATGGGAAAAAAAATTCATTTTGTTTATGCACCCCTACACTATTGTATTTCTACTTATGCAAAGTGTCTTGGCTTATTGTTAGCATGCAATGTACCTTTATTCAGTGCTGCACACCGTCGAACTGTAACACAAGGGGGCCGGGCATAGTCAAGCTACAGTAAGGCAGCTTTTTCCCGCAACCCTCTTTCTCCTCGCTGAGATGAAAATAAAGTTTGAACGTTTGAAAAATGGACGGCGCAGCCCAACTAAACTTGCAAAACTTTGGCCGTTCAATGTGCTACAAAACTCACACAAAGCAGAATAAACTCTTTCTTTTCTTCAATAAAGCTGCCGAATTAATAAAAAAAAATCAAGAATTTATACTCAGTGATGAGAAAATGTAGGCATGAACTTCTTGAAACTGGTAGGTGACTTGAAAACAGTATCATTATTCTGTGCAAGCGTACCGCTGTTTGTTCACAGAAGTAGAGACGTTCAAGGGTTTTTATGAAATGCTGAAGTAATAGTAACATTTCAAGTCTATTTTAAGGTAATGTGTTGGCTAGCCTCATTCAACTACATTGATATGTTCTGTTCACATATGGGGATGCTGGGATACAAAGGTTCAATTCTTTCTTGTGGCCATCGCTTTCAGAATTATAGCAGAGGAGTTGAGCAGAAGCATACCTGAGGAGAGCGTTGAATTATTCGAGAAGCGTGACGTTGTTGATTATGTTGTCCTCATGGACTGGAAAAGTGCGGTTGTCCCAGAGGACAACCAGGCTCCTTTGAAGGTTCTCAAAGATGCGATATACAAGGTAAGGTTGTCCAAATTGTTCTCATGTCCGAATTCACCATATGTGCATGGCGTGCTGGTCAGTAATGTTCCGTACTAAGCCGAAAAATTCCCATTTAGAGACATGAAAATTCCCTGTTTTGGGGATTTTTTCCTGCAAATATTGATGAAACTTTCAGCACATTTCACTGCACAACTGTACTCATTTTCGCCCCCATCCACGCACATACTTACGATAACTACGCATGTCTCACGTACGGACGACTTTTGAAATTAGGACTAGCCTCTCCACTGCCGCACAACAAAAGTACGACTTCATTAATGCATATACTGTTAGTACACCGCACATTGTGGTCTGGAAGTCTAACTTCAATAGTGAACTAGAAATCGCTTCGCGTAAATATTAAAAACAAATATCAAAGGCTATGCTTGCGTGGTACATGCGCCAGAACCGATGACAGCAGATTAAGGCGCACTGTGCCTGCTAATTATCGGTCGTCATAGGAAAATTTAACCATTCTTGAAATTCCCTGCTATATCACAAAGATTCCTTTTTTTCCTTTGGCTCAAAATGACAGGCGAAAATTCCCCGAAAAAGGAAAAATTCCGTTCACTGAACATCACTGGTGCTGCTTACTTTGTCACATCTGCATGAAAGTAAATAAGTTACTTTGGCATAGTTGCATGGTAAGGTTTTTTACAATGAAGGCTGTGCTGGCAGTAGGGGTAAATTTGTGTGAAAAAATAAAAAATTAGTCAAGGCAACAAACAAGTTTTCTTAGCCTCCTTTGCTGTGCAGTCGTTATTTTTTGTGCTAATTTATTTCTTCTACAATACAAGATACTAGCGCAACAATTCATTCTGCTAAAGGGTGCAGTATTTTTTTATCCCTTCCGATTTCTTCTAGTTTGTCATCACAGTTTTGGAGTGGACTGATTTATAGCTTCTACATTTTGTTCCTAAAAACTGAGCATCTTCCCTGTATTTTCTCTGGGCTCTCACTGGGTGAGCATGGTCATAGCTAAATATAGAGCAAAGTCGATCTGCATTGCAATACCACTGCAGCATCCATGTGTTGAAAAACGGGATGAGAGGAAATGGTGGATACGAACTTAAGCTTGCAAGAGACCCCGAAACAGTTTTTATGGTTGTGTAAAATGGTACGGAGTGCTAAGTAATGTGCGTGCTAAGAGTCATGAAGGGCCCAATTCAAGTGCTTGGTATAATTAGCATAAGTTATTGCTATCAGTTAAGCGTGTGCGCTGCTGCAGATGCTTATTATTGTAAATGTTTCTTTTATTTTGTTTCCTTTTAATTATTATGACATTTCTGACTCTGTTTGCATATTACTGTAGTTTCTTGTGCATAAGCCATTCTGGATATAACCGGCACCCCCAACTTTATCCGTACAAAAATAAAAGCAAACATTCATATAATCCGTACATATGACTCACACACCCACTTTTTGAGGACATTTTTCAGGGTTTTTTTTTTGTGCAGGTATTGTGCAAGAAAATGCAGTATATATTGCACTGCTGGTTATCTGTTTCATTGCATTGCTGGTTTCACTACATTCAGTGTGGCTAATTCTAGTTCTGCTAATGCATTGTCACTGTGCTTCTTATTTTTCTATTTATTCTAGTCGCAATTGCACTTTCAATGTATTTGTCTCTGTCTTGTATACCCTCACATGAGCACTGTTTCATTATGTGCTATATCTGTTCACTGCACTGCCTCACCTGAGAGTTTAACTCTTGAGTATGAGGCACTCTGAAGAAATAAATTAAATGCATATCAGTGGCACTGTTTCTTCTCACTTTTTTTTCACCGCCTGTTTTGGCATTCATCACTTTACCGCTGTGCAGTGGTCAACACAAAAAGTGCTCAAGTGTGAGCCTATGACCCTGACGTGCGGCTATGAGGACTGGCTAATGCGCTATCCCATGCACACGACCAATGCCCACACTAAGATCCCAGAGGCAGCGTCGGACCCTTTGGTCAGCAACTATTCAAACAGCACAGGTCAGTGGAGTAAACGCTGCTTTAACACTTTATTTTTTCTGGTGGCTCTTATGGACTCTGCACCGACTTAAGTACAGCGTGGGAATAAAATTGTCTTGCTCTAATTATTGCATTAATCAATATTTCCTCATGTCTTAATCAAAACATTTGCATTTTGAGCTGCAATACTGAAAGCATACTATCTTCACCTAGGGTGAACTGGTGAGGCCACTAACAGTGGCCGTGCCAAGCAGGGGCGACTGTCTAGTCTGAGGAAAGGGAGGACAAAAAGTGGCAGCAGGCATAATTGAGGGGCTCCAAAAACTGCCTTTGTCCTCGTATGCCCCCTTTGTCATGTTTTCTGTTGATGTTGCCACGGCTACCACTGCCCAAACATCAGGGGTAGCCGAGTATTTAGATAATTTGTTTCTATGCAAGAGGTACCGAGTTCAATTTTCAGTGCCATGGGACGATCGCGATTTTCTTTTCTAATGAGCAAAAAAGTGACGCCTGTCTTCTGGTGTTGTGGAAACTCCATTTTCAAGGGGGTGTTCCTTCCAACTTCTTTTGCTCTCCCTTTCCAACGAAGTGGAGCCTCTCTTTCACTGCTTTAGTCCCCATACCCTAACTCTGCATGGAAGAGTTGAGGTGTCCTACTCGAGGACCATCCAGTGTTTTTCTCCACTTCTCTTTCCAAGAATTTCACCTCTTCAGCCTTCTTGCTTCCACAGTTTAACAAAGCCTCTCCACGGCATCAGGGCAAGATGCTGGACTGCACACATTGCGACATCTTAGCTCAGAAGGTTGTGAACCTGTGGCAGCGAAAAACATTTTTTCCCATTTTTCACGGTGCTCAAGCAGTCATCATCCTGGTGATCCTACTGCTGTGCGTCGACGGGGGCATGAGACGGGCAGTCAGCATCAGAGAGGTTCCTTCCGTACTTGTAAATGACGGTGACGTCGAATTCTCGAAGTCTAAAGCTCCACCGTGCGATGCGACCCGAAGGGTCTTTCAAGTTAGCTAGCCAACTCAAGGTGTGGTGGTCGCTCACAACTCTGAAGGGACAGCCATAAAGGTAGGTGCGAAACTTTGATAAGGTCCAGATGGTGGCAAGGCACTCCTTTTTTGTTGTTGATTAGTTGGCTTCCGCCGTTGATAGCGACCAGCTAGCAAAACTGATCACTTTTGCAGCCCGTCAGTCTTGTGCACTAGAACAGCGCCGAGTTCTACATTGCTTGCGTTGGCATGCACTTATGTTTCGGCATATTAGTCGAAATGCAGAGGTAACAAAGGTATCTGCAGGCAGGCGTTTTAGTTCTTGAAGTGCCTCCTCCTGTGGTGTTCCCCCCCTGAACTTGACGTCGATTCTGGTAAGGTTAGTGAGTGGCTCGGCAAAGCGAGCGAAGTTTTTCATGAACCCCCTGTAGTAGGCGCACAGGCCGAGAGACCGATGCATGGCCTTCTTGTCGGTGGCAGAAATGCAGCGATGGTATGTGCCTTCTGTGGATTGGGGCATTCTCTAGACTGGCTTATCACATGGCCTAAGAACAAGAGTTGCTCGTTCGTGAAGCGGCACTTTTCTGGCTTCAGGGTGAGTCTTGATTATTTGAGGTGCAGCTTCAAGGCGCTGGAAGCGTTCATCTAAGTTTGAGGAAAAAACAGCATCGTCCTCTAAGTATACAATGCATGTCTGCCACTTTAAGTTGGCCAGTGCAGTATGCATAATGCGTAGAAAAGTCGCGGGGGCCGAGCAAAGACCAAAAGGCATGACATTGAACTTGAAGAGGCTCTTTGTTATTGTAAAGGCGGTCTTCTCTCAGTATCACCTGCTAACTTCAATTTGCCAATAGCCAGCCAGTCTTGAGGTCTATTGACGAAAAGTACTTTGCGTTGTGCAATCGATCGATAGTGTGGTCTTCATGGGAGAGATGCATGTCCTTCTTCGTTATTTTGAAGCGTAGGGTTCCATCCATCTTCACTAGCACCATGTGTGACGCTCTCAGACGTTAGATGGATGGATGATGTTGCATACCATTTTATCGACTTGTTTCCTTATGACCTCACGTTCTCAAGTCGAAGCCCTGACAAAGTGGTCTGGTACTCTCCTTTTTTATGATGCAACATTTTCGTAATGGTGTCTGCTGAATTTTCAACGCCGACTAAAAGCAGTTTTCATATTGTTGGAGCTGGCTTTCAAGCTGTTCTTGCTGATGCTTTGGAAGTTTTGCATTGACGTTGAAATTTCCTTGGGGACCTCAATATGTCAAAGGAGGTTCGGTAGATTCGGCGTGGCTGATAGCGTATTGTAACGCAGCGCATGACTATGCGGACGCAAGAGAAGAAGAGACAAACTGCAGTGCTGTCTCTTCTTCTTTTGTGTCCGCGTGGTCGTGTGCTTTGTTAAAATGTGTTCAAGTACTGTCACAAACTGGCCCAGCTTTCAGTCCTTCTATGGTGATAGCGTTGTTGGCTTCCAAAAATTCTTTGACGTAGGTGACCGTCGTGCCTTTACTCACGTGCTTGTATTCGTTGCTGAAGTTCATGACATCACTGTTGCTTTTCGTTTTCGTAGCCTGGCTATTCCTCTTGCGACGCAAATGTCTCGGTCTATCAACAAGTGCTGGTCGCCTTCAATGAATTCTTGCAGGCATGTTGATTTCTGAGAGCTGACGGAAATGTTGACGCTGGAGCGAGGGAGAATGGTGATTTGGTGTTCCAGCACATTTAAAGCCTGCTTTCTTGGCGGCGTGTGCGATGGTAGGGATTTTTCTGTTGATAGCGTTATTGACTTGGATCTCAGATCGATGACTGCACCATGAAGGCCTAACAAGTTTATATCAAGGATCACATCTCTCGAGCACTTCTGTAATACTACAAAGCTTGTGGGATACATCTGGTTGTTAACGCAGACTCTCACTGTGCAGATTCCCTCCTGCGTTACTAGGTGGCCTCCAGCTGTTCAAATTTCGGGGCCCTTCCAGGCATGCTTGACTGTTTTTAACTTCGCCGTGAACGGTCCACTGATGACAGAATAGTCGACTGTGGTGTCGACGAGAGCTGTCTCGCTGTGACCATCAGTAAGAACTTCAAAATCGGTAGTTCGTCGTCTCGCAATGTAGTTGGCTCGTGGCATCGGGTTATGACTGTGTCGATTCATTGCACAGCTTTCATGTTGCATCGTCAGGTCTTGTCTGCGTGGTTTCGTCGTGAGGACTCTATCTGCTTCGCGTCCGGTTCTGCAGGCGTCATTTTGGTGTTGTCGGAGGATCTTCGGCATTTTGTCATACAGCAACTGCATCTTCATCAGCTGCTGTTTTTAGTTTTCCAGATACGGGCCAGGGTACTAGGCCGTGGTTGGGCCAGTGTAGGGCCGGCGGTGCGGCGAGATTTAGCAGCCGGGTGACAGTGAACTGTACGACATCGTTGTTGTGACTGTGCTCCAGTGATGTAGTCGTTAATGTCCCGAGGTCATTCACTGGGCTGAAGACCCGATGTGTTAATGGTGAGACCGTGTAGCCCCATTTATTGGTATACATGGGTCGCATGGACGGATGAGAGGACCGAAAGCCACCACATTTAAGATCTCGGGTCGTGCAGTTGAAAGCTTTGCAGCGGCGAGATGTCTTCTTTGCATGTGCTACCTTACCTGTAGAGAACCGAAGGTCAGGTTTGCGAAGCGACGACAACATCGCGCCTTGCCCTGGCGGCAAGCTCCGGAGAACTTGAGGATAGGCACAGCAGAGGGCTCAGGCGATTCACTGTGTTTTGCCAAAGTGAGAGCATGTGTTACATGCGCAAAACGCTTGCTGCAGTCGGTGCGGGACACTTCAGCGCCGTGCTGACAGCTTGGCTCGCAAAAAACGAGACGCTCGCTGTGCAAAGTTGCCTTTCCGCGATGGCAGAGGCGACACCACGGAAGCGTCAACTAGGTACAAAGTATTGTTTTATCGTGGGCTGCCACAATAATGCAGACAACACCAAGGGATGCTTTCCACGTGTAAAGCTGTATCGGTTTGCCCCAACTCTGGGGCTGACTGGAGCATTAACTGACTTCATTTTTTTATGTGGATGCACACTGCGACTGCGTGCTTGCACTGTGCTTTAATGCCGGCTTTGCAGCTGCATGTTCCTCCTTAAATACGAAGATCCTGCTTGTCCTGGCATGACCATGCCAACTATAAGAAAAAAAAAAATTGGATTGCCAGTTGCCATTGTTTTTCACTTGCAGATGCTTTCTCAAGCTTGCCTTTGTATATTCAGCAGCGTGTTACATGATGGCGCTCGTTTCAAAGCTAACCCCAGGTTTCCACCTCTGCTAAAATGTTTCAGGAGCGTGTACAAAGTGAAAATTAAGGTGACAGAACATGCCTGAAAGATAATTACAATCCGCACAGTGCTTCGAGATCACGTTAACGTGCTCGCCGATTGGGTGTCGCATGACTGATACCACACCTCGCCTGTCATTCAGCGCCACCCATATTGAGCCGCATTCGCGAAAGATAGAGCAAGCATGACACAAGAGCCGGGAAATAAAGGAGCCGAGCTCTTCAACTTGGCTCTAAAACTTCTCGGACATTTCAATGCCATAACCACATAAGTTTTGTTTTTATTTATTTTTTCAGCACGCCATAAACGTTTGTGCATGGCAGTACACGGCTGCTACCGTTAGATACCAAATCAAAACAACAATTATATGATTTTCGTAAACGTCAACGCAGCACGTTGATAAAATATGCGGCTTCATGTCGACCGAGTAATACTAACTTCAAAGCATACGTCGAACACGGTATGGTCCCGTACCTGAGAAATACATTTCGCTCTGACTCGGCTCTCCTCCTCTTCTATCGCCTCCTTCACATTATAAGTGTGACTAATGACCTCTTCTCCTTTTGTAAAATTCACTTTCCGGAAGTGCTTGTCTAGCTCAGAGGTCTTTTTAATGCTGCACTGCAGGCATTGTGAGGCGACTCAAACGCACCACGCGGGCTCTGCACAAGCAGGTAAGCGAGCGACAAAGCATGGCGGGAAGGGAAAACGCGCGATAGACATCCCCGGTTTCTACTTTTCTACCAAAGATGGCGCTGCCTGTCCAATGATGGCGCTGCGACTTTGGACAGGCAGCACCATCATGCGTTGCTTCGGCTTCCTACTTGCGTTATTTTCGGATGCAGAACGAAAATTGGAACGTCTGCTTTGAAAGGCAAGGCACAATCAGGCGTTTTTCGAAGATTAAGCCATACCAACAATCTCGAACCCATACACTTTTAAAGTTGAAATATTTAGCTTGCCCTCAATTATAATCAATCATTACCCATGAACAAGGACGTCAGGAAAGTGTCGTAGCTCTTGACTGGTGCACATTAAAGGAACGCATTCGTGTTTGTAGTCGTCACTTCATCACAGGTAAATGTATTTTTGAGAGGTGACCAGGTAACACATTTAATTACTGACATGATTATGTCGCTTCACCTGAATTCTCCCCAGATATTTACAGCGCGTTACAGCCAAGCATTTATTCTTGAATAAATGTGTCTCAAGTTGGTCAGTTTGGCCTAACGGTGCTACTTATGTGAAGGTGCTCTCTCTTTAAAGAAAACCTGTGAATTTAATGAACAACACGAACCCAAACTAGGCATCGAGCCTACTGCTGGGCCACGGTTGTTATGACTGAACTACTGCCACTGCATCTGCAGGTTTTCACCGCTGTAAAAAGCGATGAAAAAATGAACTGGATGCCATTGTGGCCGGCACACCGTCCACTGAGCCTGAAAAAGGGTGCAAAAGGAGCATTTGCTCCTCCCCTACAACACCCTCCCTCTCCCCCCAATTGCAATGCAACGCTGGTTTGCACCCATCAAGACGAAATCTTTGCGGCACCAATGCATGTAAACAAAGACGAACTAACAAACTTTTCTGTAATCTGAAACAGCATCACTAACTTCGCTTGCCATGATGACACGCCGCAATAGAACCTGCTTTCCTGCTACGCTCTTCTTCCAACCGCTGCTGACGTAGTGGTGGTCGTCCAGTGACTAGTAACTCACATTTGTTGCAGCGTGACGTGACTTGTTGAAAGTGCCAAATGATTGTGTGTCACGGTGGCTAGCAGATCAACGTTCGGGGCAACGTATTGGCCGATGCACAGAATGTCAGGGCCGATGCGAGTGTCATATCTTAGTTGGCCCCACAAGCTCTTCAAAGTACAGCCGTCAAAGCATGTGTACGTTTTCTTTCACTTTGTTGCATAAAATAAACCGATCGACGCCGACAAGCTCCGATGCGGTGGCAAGTGGCATTCACAGCCCAACTTAATGTTCTTGAATATGGCAGCTGTTCGCTAAATATGGCAGTTGCTCTGTCAAGTTTGGCTAAAAACAAGTCACTTGACATTGGAGCAATACATGACCCGATACATGACCTGAGCTAGCAGCTTTTTAGAATTTTTATCCTTTTATTTGAGAGCCACTTTTATCCGATGGGACGGGAAGCCTTATCTTCAAAAGGAGGACATATGTATCAGGTCATGTATTGCTCCAATCTTAAGGGACTTGTTTTTAGCCAAACTTGACAGAATCATTTCAGGTGTTCTTTGTGACAACCGAATCTTGCGCATTTTTAGATTTGTTGACGACTTACTCATTCTTCTTGACTGTGGCACTAGATATCCTCAACTTCATCAAGGAGCGGTTCAAACCCTTTGTCTAAACTCGTGAGTTGCCAGTGAATAGCACTCTCAGGTTTTTAGATAAGATATAGCTCTCATATTTTATGAAGACCACGCCTGTTGGACGTACAAGCCAAGGAGCAATAAGGCCCTACTTTCGTACCACTCTGCCCACACAAAACTCATAAAAAGAGGCATTGTTGACTTGTGCTTTAGCAATGCTTTACAGAAGTCTGGTCCACATCTAATGGCTGCTAGTTTTAAAGAGAAAACAGTGTGACTTTCGAATGCTGGCTACTCCTCCCACATACGGGTTTCTATCGCGGAAAATTTAATCAAGAAACTGCAGCCCTCGGAACAAACTCTCCCCCAAGTTGACCCGTTAAAACCTCAGAAGGTTGCTGTAGTTCCTTATCTACTTGGAATCTCCCACAACTTAAGGTTGGGGAGCGGGCCAATGTAAAGGTGGCTTTCTCCGCCCCTAAATAGTTGTCTTACCTGTGTGTGAAGGTTGTTCTAAAAGACATGAAATCCTGTTTGTCACGTGTGCTGAAAATCTAATCTATCAGATACCTCTTTCATGCGGCAACCACTATATAAAACAAACTGGCCGCTGTATTAGTAACCGGCTCCGTGAACATGCGTGCAATGTCAGGAATAGTCGCGATGGTTTTTTGGCACAGCACTGCAGCACGTGTGGTTGCAAGCCACTTTTTTATGATACTGTCATTGTTGGTAGAAACAGAAATAAAATGATGAGACTGATTATCGAGGCAGAGAAGATTAGTAGATAAGGGCTGAACTGTGTCAGCACTCTCTCTCTTGGGCTTTGTCAAGAAGAATGGTCCTTCCTAAGATTGTAAATTCTTGTGCATGGCAATTATGGGTTTTGAAAACTATCTTTTCTGTTTTTTTGCATTTAGTGAGTATATATATGTACGCTCATTGAAAGAAAATTTTGTTGAAAGTTAGCACTCCTTTTTGTCTCTTCCCTTGTCTTGTGTCTTAGTTTTTACGTGCTACATTTTTATTAATTACTAGTTTTAAATGAAGCACTCGCACGGTGAACTGTGATGCTTCTCAACCGGTATAGAGAGGTCTGTGCTAAAGGCACATATAGCAAAGAAGCAGTTGACATTTTACAATTTCTTTAAAAGATATAACCAGCAGTAAATGGCCAATAAACTTGAGGACTTAACACCTCCGCCTTTTTTCTCATTGTGTGCAGTTAAGGTTTAAAAACGGTCAAGAAAATTTTAAATGGGACTAAATCAATGCCTACTCATAATGCGTAGTGTCACCTAGCCCAGATTCATATATCTGAGTACTTCTAATAATTCAAACTTCTTAATAATTCAAACGAACTTCTGAGGCCCCCTCGGGTTTGAATTAACGAGAGTTGACTGTATTTTGAAAATGATTTTCGTTAGAAGAATTTTTTTTTTGAAGTAGTTAGATGTTGCTGTTTTCCACAGAAGGTAGCAGCAGAGGTTTCTGTTATTAGGAGCTGTATGCTGCAAACTGCTACATATTCTTCTGTAGTGGGGAGAACTGGGCTATTTGGTTATTACTTTGTTAGTTTCACTTTTTTACTAGTTCTTCATTGTGCACATAAAAGCATTTAAGCATTTTTTTGCATAAAAGTAAGAAACCTATCAGTGGTGCATTTCTCAGCTGTTCATTTAGTCTTTTTCTGCCCATGTCGCAGAGGCCGTCTACTTTCCCGACCCAGACAACCTTTTTCAAGAGGGTGCAAGGAACTTGTCTCAACCAGGCAAGCCGTCTGCCCCAGCCTCCAACACAGCTTCTGTGACGATGCCGCTTGTGGATCGTAGCAAAAAACCCAGCCTCTTGAACGGGCCTGTGCCAAACAGCACAGGCCTAAATAAGGTTAATGGTGGCAGTTTCAATGTGCCAGACCCCACAGGAATCGAAGATGGTGTGTTCCACCAGGTAAAAAGCAAAGTTGTCCTGGGAAATGCTTAGCACTTGCAGAGTTGCCAGGCCTCAAGCTTAATAAGCAGTTTGAAGTGTAGAAAAAAAGAAAAAAGTGACCTCGTTCAAGCTCAGTTGACATTAGGTGCCACCTTCATTACTGTAGCTTCCAGACGGGTTCCAGGATAATAGTGCTGCAGTTTTGTGTAGCAGAGCATGCGGGATATATGATATCATTTATTCTTGCAAGAGTCTTTGTAGACCCTCTAATGGCCTACTGTAGCAAGAGTTCCTGCTCTGTGAAAAAGGTTAGTTTCGAACATATATGGTAGCCTATTTGTGGACACTGCTGTGTGTGCTACAGTGCGAGCTGTTTGTTCACTTGGTCAACAATTTTAAGATGCGGCGATCGTGTGATATAAAGAGCAAAAGTATGATGATAAAGTACAGAAATAGGTTTTGAGATACATAATTCCATTTAAAGTGGAAAATATGCTTTATTTCAAAGGTACCACAAGGTAACCGCCAATTGAAGGACATTATTAATAGGCACCAGCCATATACTAATCACCAATATCACTTTTTATTTTTTAGTTGAGGCGTCTGGCCCTGTCAGTTGAGCCCTGTCAGCAAAGTGCTGTTGACACAGGTCAAGTGTGCATAGGCACTGCACTGTGTAGCAACCTGTTCAAATTCCAAACGAGTTCAGCACATTCACCCGAGCAATATGCCCCGCCGCGGTGGTCTAGTGGCTAAGGTAGGCTGCTGACCCGCAGGTCGCGGGATCGAATCCTGGCTGCGGCGGCTGCATTTCCGATGGAGGCGGAAATGTTGTAGGCCCGTGCGCTCAGATTTGGGTGCACGCTAAAGAAGCCCAGGTGGTCGAAATTTCCGGAGCCCTCCACTATGGCGTCTCTCATAATTATATGGTGGTTTCGGGACGCTAAACCCCACAAGTTAATCAATCAATCACCCAAACAATATTGCCATTATTAAAGGTGATTACAGCGTCAAGACTGCATATTTTCAGTAGTAGGTGTCGGAGAAACACGTTTTTTTCGGAGTGCTCCAGCACACACTTGTTGAATGACTCGTTGTTGTTTTGAGTTTTCCCGTGGAGGCATCTCACAAGTAATTCGGTATCAGCAAGATGCTCACAAATAGGGGTAACAGCCAAAGAACAGAGGCCGGAAAGTGTTCTTTGTGAAAATATGATTCACCACTGAACTGGGCTTTGTTGAATTTGCACCAGGTATCAGCGTCCTTTGGGCAAAGGCTGTGGGATGGATTGAGATCCGTCAATGCCATGTAAAAATGTGGGGCCCAGACAGCCTTTTCCATGTCCTCTAAGCTGCTTATATTTCTTATAATTGCTAAACCATAATACTTTTAGAACACTACGAAAACATACAAAAAAACGCCCACAAAATACATTTACCTACAGCTAAACAATTACTCGGCAGATGAACCACTTGTTGCATGTCCAAATATCATTCCCACTAAACTTGTAAAAAAATTAGTGCCCTTTATTTTGGCGCGTTTTTAGCCAGTGATGTTCCGTACTACGACGAAGAATTCTCATTCAGAGACATGAAAATTCTCTATTTTGGGGATCGTTCCCTGCAAGCATGGACGAAATTCCCAGCATATTTCCATGCACAATAGTACTGATTTCCATCCCCATCCACGCACTTACATGTTATAATTAACGCGTTTCTGACATACTGGCGACCTTTAAAATTATGACTAGCCCCTCCTCGGCCACACAACAAAAACATGGCTTTATCAATTCATATACTATCAGTACACTGCACATTGTGGGCTTCAACTCTCAGACTAATAGTGAACTAAAAATCACACACGGTGTAAATATCAGAAACAAATCTCAAACTCTATATGCTTGCGTGGTGCATGCGCCAGAATTGGTTACAGCCGATGAGGCGCACTTGGACTGCTAATTATCGGTCGCCATAAGAGAATTTAACCATTCTGGAAATTCCTTGCACTATCTCTAAGATTCTTTTTTTCCCTTTGGCTCAAAATTACAGGCGAAAATTCCCTGAAAAGGGAAAATTCTCTGCACGAAACATCACTCTATTCAGCTGCCCACGTGTGCACTCAGGTAAAGTGTACCTAAGGGGACTGAAGCAGGCGGCTGCATAGGTTTTGAAATATGTGGTTTTGAGACAGAAAAAAGTCGCGCTAGAACAAACAAGAGACTGATTCTGGTTCAGAAAAAGCTGCAGATTTCAAATTTTGCAAAAAAAAAAAAAGGAAACAATTTTTTTCAATATTTTTGCTTGCTTACCCTGTCCACTTAACTAACTAATGGTAAAATGTGCATTTGGTTATTTTGTCTGCCATGTTGAGAATGGGACTTGTTTGTTTGTCATAATGAAGGCATTTTGATGTAGCATAGATATAGTTTGGTGCCACTTTACTTTACAAGCCTTTAGTCTTGAAAAGCTCACGTCCTTAAAAGTAATGTCGTAAGCTGGGTGGCTGTCGATCAGAGGTACCACGTTTTGGAGAACGTTGCCTTTTCCCGCTTTCAGAGAACAATATGGAGGGAAATAAAATAAAAATGCCAATCATCGGAAAAGCCGAAACGTCTTAAAAATTTTTGTAACTTTTACTTTGCTCGGATTTTTTTTTTTATTCTACTATGTTTGTCCCCGTCCAAACGAGATTCTGTTGAACTCTTCACAACAGCTGGAGGCATGAGTGACACCATTTCTCTAGCAGAGGCTGCCACTCTTTTGGTACAGGCTTTTTAAGATGAGTTCAACTACACTACATAAGGGAAGTTGAAAATCAGGGTTCTTGTACACACCATTAATAGTGGCTTTGTGTGCATGTCTCTGTAATTTTTTTGCTTGTCAAAATGTTGTTGAATCCTACAAGTGGTTGATGAGGATGGTGTGTGTTCAGTGAATGTAATGAGTTTAAATATGATTAAATATTGCTTACAGTAAAATAAATGTTTTTTGTCAATTCGAACGAATCTTAGGAGACCATCAGCATGTCTGTATGTTTGTCATACAACATGGGAACTTTTCACATGATTCAAGTGTGTTTATTTGGCTTGTGCTAGAATAAGCATTAACTCAGTCTTGAACAGTAAAACAAGCGTGACCAACAGAATAGCTAGCAAGTGTATGGTTTTATCTGTTAAATGCTGTACACTCCATGTTCTTGACTTGTAGGTTGATTCTGCACCAAAGCCCGTGCCCGGCGGTCCATTTGGTGGTCTCAGCCAGGATTCCAATTCCGGGGAGTCTGAGGCCAGGTCTCTTGATAGAATCCGTCAAACAGAGAACCTGAAGCAGAAGATTCTTGACCTCACAAAGGTATCATCGTAGTACTGAAGTCGCACCAGTGCCCTTGGTTTCACCTTTTAAAACTGCATGTTGAGCATTCATTCGACTATGATGGCGTATGTGAGAGGCCACAATTTAAAAGGCTTTCCACTTTTCAAAACTCCTATTTCTATATTTTAACAGCAAAGCTGCTCTAGGTCAACAAAATACCATGACCTAAGGTTATTGTCGTCATGTCGCAAAAATTGAGCAACAGAAGGGTAGCATATAGCAAGAGGGTGAGAGAAAAAAAAAGAAAAATCTTGTCTGAAAAGTTTCTCATGAGGCGGTGGGAATGAACTTGCGTACCCATGATTTGAAGGCAAACGTCTCAATCTCTCGGTTATCCAGGCATGCTGATAGATTATGGCATAGCCTCGTATATTATCGTATTGCTAGGAAAGGGGAGCGAGTGTGAGGAGAGAAAAAAACAGGAGAGTAGAGCATAGCGTATCAAAAATGAGGGGGTCAAAGAAAAAGAAGCGAGATGAAATGAAAGCAAAAGAAGGGTAGCAAGAGAAAAAAACTATAAAGATAAAAAGAGTGAGAAAAAAAATATAACTAAATAAAATTCAGGAAGCTAGCACTAAGTCACACTAAGCTTGACTCAGAGAATATCGTCCATCCCCAGCCTACTTACAACATGACAAAACTCAGCAAGAATAAGTTGCCACATAATAGCAACCGGCGTTATTTTAAAGACTGGTGGATCGATGAGCTTGGCTGTGACAAGCCTTGTGCAACTCAGCCGAAACTTCCCACATTTTTTTTTTTTTTTAACTCTTATGCAGTAGTAAACGCAGTTTCTGCAGTCTCTGTCTGACAGAGTACCGTAATTACTCAAATCTAATGCGCATTTTTTTTTCTTAAGCGAGTTGATAAATCGCATGCGCGTTAAAATCAAGTGCGAAAAAAAATTAATACGGTCATTCTATTGCCATCGGCATTTCCAAAACGGCCGCCCCCTACGTGCTTCGGCATGGCACGTCGGCCATTTCTGCCTATGCGTTTCCCATGTGCGGCACTTCGTACAAGTGCTGAGGAGTTCGTCATCTTGTTGTTCATTAGAATCGATGGCATGGAAGGGCCGACTCCAGAAACTCGACGAGTGCACCACGATGCCGCTTTTAAAAGAAAAGTCATCGCATGTGCCAAAACAGACGGAAATCGGGCCGCATCGCGGTCGTTCCGAGTTCCCGAAACGTGCGTGGGGGACTGGCGGAAACAAAAGTAGAAGATTGTCAGAGATTCATGCAAAAGCTTTAGTGGACCACAGCAGGGTCAGTTTCCGCAAATTGAAGAGCTGCTCGCCGAGTATGTGCTTGAGCAGCGAGCGGCACAGCGACCCGTGACGACAGAACTGCTCTACGTGCGGGCTATGCAGTTAGCTTTAAAGAAAGGGCTAATGCGAAGCCAGTTCAAAGTGAGCAGGTGCTGGCTAACTAACTTTATGAAGAGGAAAGGCCTTTCCCTCCGAAAGCAAACGGGAATGCGCCAAAACTTGCCGGAGGAGTACGAAGAAAAGCTTCACAGTTTTCAGAGGTTCGTCCTAAACTTGCGGCACAACAACGGCTACCTGCTTGGGCAAATCGGGAATGCCGATCAGACGCCTCTTTACTTCGATATGCCTGGCACCACAACCGTCGAGAAGAAGGGGGCGAAGCAAGTTCGCATGCTAACATCGGGCCACGGTAAAACAAGAGTGACGGCAATGCTCCATTGCACGTCAAATAGGCACAAGCTTCCCCCGTACCTCATATTTAAACGCAAGACGCTCCCGAAAGGAGTCGTTTTCCCGAGTAGTGTGGTTGTGCGGGCCAACGAGAAAAATGGGTGCGAGCTGCAATCGATGTCTTACTTTTTTTATTTCGTCGTGAAAACCGAGTACGCGTTACAATCTAGGGCGCGTTAGAATCGAGTAAATACGGTGATGCCTCCAGCATTTGTGTAAGTGGAGTAGTCGCACCAGTCATATTCCACTCGGTGCTGAGGCGGATACAGGATTCTTTTGAAGGCTTAGTATATGGAAGATGTGATACCTAAAGCTTAACGTTTCCATTAATGCCCGTGTTCCACATATACATTAGAAAATAAAAGAGGTGTGAGGGTCACTTTATCTGAATCTACCCATTACCTGGTGTTGGAGAATTACACATGCATATTATTGTGCGGGTGCATAGCTTACTGCATAAATTGTGCCATAGAATCTGGAGCTTATGCCAACCCAAGTGGAGCTGAGCTAGCTCCATCGCAGGAGTGCATAAATGCTTTTAACCTCCACAATAAGGGCTTTGAATGTGTTGCACTTTAGGGACTTGGCTTGTCGTCCTTCCATACATCTCATGCGGCATGATCACGCTCAAAGTCAACTGGTCAATACCATAGAATTTCCTCAAATTAACTATGGGGGATTCTGGGAGTGCGATTGTTCAGTGACCACAGTAATGATGCATAGTACATAGATTTGGCAAGTCGTCATTCTTATGGGCTTCAAACACACTTGGCGAGGCCCAAGGCTGAGCCGAAGGTTGTAAAAACAGTGCAAAAATATAGACAAAAATTGAAGAAGAGCCAACAAGACGCTGAACTTGCAATTAAAATTTATTGGAAGGAACACAGATATATATAAAGCTAAGAACTTGTTGACATGGCACATCCAAGCACGACCACCATCCAGCCCAACTTTCAGTTCCACAGTTAAATGTGCTTATAACGAACCTCCATATAACGAATTCTTTGGTATAACAAAGTTTTTCTATTCCCCACCGTTGCTCTATAGAAGCGCATGTATTTGCGACCTCTATGTAACAAAGTAACAGTGGGAGACAACCTTGATATTATGAATTTTCCCCATGGACAATCTAAGAATTTTGCTTCACATTTTGTTATGAGCATGCATCTTCCACGGCCGCCCCGCCGTCAACGAAGCATGAAGCGGCGCGCACAGCGCACCAGGCGAAAGCAAGCGCTCGTTATTGCGCGAGGCGGGCAAGCGAGCGGGCGGGCGGGTTTGAATTTTACGAGCTGGCGTTCCTGTCATTCTCGCTGCCGCCGGCGCATGCGCAAGGGTGCCCCCCCCCCCCCCCCCACTCCTAACAAAAAAAAAGAAAGAAAGAAAACTACTTTTGCGTGTTGGCAGTGCCACGCTTTAGTTAGCGCCACATATGTGAGGCCGCGCAGCATATGGAGGGTGCTTTACCGAATAGTTTTCCGCAGTATCTGTGTATGTGTCCGTGTCGTTTACTCTTCGTTATCGACGCCGTGCGTGCGTGTATAGTTTCACTGCCCGTGCATGGTGTGGCCCCTGACGATGTTCAGCTTTGCTTTTTTTTTTATTGCCATAGCATTTATACGGAGAGTCCCGGCTGGTTTATGGCCGTCGCGGCCGCAGCCGTCATTCACCGCATAAACACGTATCCAATATGAAAAACTCAAGAAAAAAAAAAGCCGCCTGCGCGGCACTTAGCTCGTCACAATGCGACGCACGCTTATCTTCCACGCGTACTGTGCCCCCTGAATAGAGCGGAGAGGGGGAGGTTAGATGCGTGTGCGCAGGCGTTTATCCTTCGGTTGGAAAAATGGTGCCTTCGACTTTGACCAGAACGATTGCGTTTAGTTGCGGGCGCACAAAGATTACTTCACTCGCTGGACAGGCGCCGTTTGCCAAAAGAGTGCGCTTTTCAAAAACAGTGAAGTAACAACTGGGGCTCTTGTTAGTTCGCACTCATATTTGTACCTGTGATTACGTTGTCGTGCCTCGATTTTGTTTAAACAGCACGGTAAGTGTCGAGCGGTTGACGTTGTAAGTTTGCTCTCGTCCTGTAAATTGTTTTTGTGCGTCATTTGTGCATGAGCAACATGTCGCACGTTTCGATCTGCTTGCCGTTCTTAACGTTACATTCAAAGTTGTTGCTATTGCAGTAATTAATTGCTTCGCCCTAGCGGCGAAACTGTGACTTTTCTTAGTTTCGGACGTCTGTGTCGTCGTCACCGAGGGGATGTCAGATGAGGCGTTGATGGAAACTCTCCGAGACCACGGATGGTGACGACGGCTCTTCGGAGGTCGATTCATCACACGCTTCCGTCTTGCGCTGCGCCGCAAGTTCGCAGGCTGATAGCTTTCGCGATTAGCTGATTAGTTCTGGCAACAACAGGGCGTCGAGTTCAATGCAATGCAATGAACGTGATAGCAAAAAATTGTAATGGTATATGAAGTAAGGCTGCAGTCAACTCTTTTGGATCGGATATCGCGGAACTTTTACAAAATGCTGGTGTAAGCAAATACGAACTCTCCAGAGAAAAGTACTCTTTTCACACAGTCACTTCGCGTTGAAACCGCACTGATATTCGCCGAGATAGCAAGTGTGCCAGTGATCGCGACAGTCCTTAAAATCGAAGTTCATTAATGTTATATACTCGATCGATTCCCCTGCCCACCCCGTGTTGTTTCATGCTCGTTCAAGACGGGTGATTTACTCTCTATTTGAGCATTTGACAGCAGTTCTAACAGGCAGGAGATGTTATCTTATGCACTTTCCAAGTGATAGGAATGGGCCGACTGATTTAATCTCTGCTTCAGCAGTGCTCACGCGCTTTTACCCGCTCGTGAAAGTTACGATGCTCGAGGGCATCTTATTAATTTAGACTTGTTACGGAACATGACGACGACCGAAAAAACTCACCGAGTGTGTCAACGAAATTGCTATCGCAAAATTAACGCAGTTTTTTTTTTACTGTAAAATAAGTGTTTTGGTTTAGCTCTCTTTCAGTACCCCTCTTGTTTAATTTGTGCATTTATCTTCCAAATTATTGTGCCGAACTTGCATATAATGAAATCCTCTTTATAATGAATTTTTCAAACACTTTATCAATTTCGTTATATCTAGGTTTCACTGTAATCCCAAGGTGTAGACTCAATGAGACGCCACTGCTCAACAAGTGCGATTAGCAAAGCGACAACAACCAGCGCCTCTTGTGTTAGCGAGCAGCCCCAGCGAGCAGCTGCAGAACGTAAACGATGACAGCAAAACTCTGGCATCATTAAAGTTTAGACCGTTCCAACTACTAGTCAGCACTGCCATGCCATGTCAATGGTGCCAAAAGAACTCAACCGCGGTGCATGAGAAGCTTGACTTTCTGTCATTGTGCAACTGACAAAAGCGGTACCAGCCCAGCCATGTTAAGGCAGCCCAGTAAGTGCAGTGTTCGTTTTTTTAGTAATGTCCCCAATTCAACTGGTACTAAAACTTAAGTTGTGCACTGTTTGTCTGCTCGACATGTGCGATTTTTGATACTTGCTGCTGTTGATGAGAGAGCACATTTGATGAGTTCAGTGCACGGGTTAAGTGAGTGCCTTGGAAAAGTGCACGGCACTGAAAGTAAGAAGACGAGTAGTGCATGCGCAAGCATAAACCGAGGGATGACGACGACGAGGAGCATCAGCACGAGAACAATACGTCAACAACATAAAAGAAAAGTGTCCTAATCAGCAGTTGCCATGGAGATTTCAGGGGCCAATCACTTGTAAACACGGCCACCCAGAAAGCCCCAATGAGAAACTGATGGGTCGACCCGAGAAGTGTGACGCAGTTGCCAAAGTTGTGTGTGTTCCGGGAGAAGCAGGGTGGAGGCAGTTCGCCAGCGTAATGGTCGTGGTTTGTCCCGAGTGTCTGGCAGCGGTCGAGAGTCGGAGCGGCCTGCTTTGCTTCACCTTAAGCTTCGATGGTCCACAGAGCCAGTAGGAAGCTACTGCAACCACCAGGTCCACTGTTGGGCGTAGGCCCGAGTGCTTGGCTGTGGCCCTTGGTCTGTGCGTCCGAGGAGAAGACTGCCTGACTTTATCAGCCCTGTCTTCGGCGCCTACCTGCTCCGTCGTGCCTACATCTGAGCATTGCCCTACTCGCCCCCAGATTCCTTCTCCAACGGCTTCTCCTTGTTCATATCTGCTTGCCCTAGGCCTTTCTGACACCTCAGTACTAATACTCATTAGTGAGACTGTTTCGGTTACGTTTGGATTAGACTTATTTGTGCAACTGCTGAGAGCTCTTTTCATAGGTTGTAATATGTTTTTTCACCATTGGTGCGTGTTGTGTGTCTTATGTTCGTGTGTTGTTTTGATAAAGTGAGGGAAACAGAAAAAAGCCTCGAAGTATTTATTAAGAGCATTGCTGTCCTCGACGCAACGTGCTCTTATATTCCTATTTGTTCTAAAGAACCTCATCACTGCACATTATTAGGGGCAAGGTGAAGAAAAGCTTGATGGGATGCTTGAATTGTGTGCACTCATGCTAGGAAGTTGGCACTATGCTGGCCATCATTATTCATGGCTTGTGCCATGCTATTATCATCATCATCATCAGCCTGACTACGTCCACTGCAGGACAAAGGCCTCTCCCATGTTCCGCCAGTTAACCCGGTCCTGTGCTTGCTGCTGCCAATTTATACCCGCAAACTTCTTAATCTCATCTGCCCACCTAACCTTCTGTCTCCCCCTAACCCGCTTGCCTTCTATGGGAATCTAGTTAGTTACCCTTAATGACCAGCGGTTATCCTGTCTACGCGCTACATGTCCGGCCCATGCCCATTCCCTCTTTTTTATTTCAGCTATGATATCCTTAACCCCCGTTTGTCCCCTAATCCACTCCGCTCTCTTCTTGTCTCTTAAGGTTACACCTACCATTTTTCTTTCCATTGCTCACTGCGTCGTCCTCAATTTAATCTGAACCCTCTTTGTAATTCTCTAGGTTTCTGCTCTGTAGCTAAGTACCGGCAAGATACAGCTGTTATATACCTTCCTCTTGAGGGATAGTGGCAATGTACTTGTCATAATTTGAGAGTGTTTGCCAAATGTGCTCCACCCCATTCTTATTCTTCTATTTACTTCAATCTCGTTTGGCTGTGCGGTTATTACCTGCCCTAAGTAGACATAGTCTTTCACAACTTGAAGTTCACTATTACCTATCTCGAAGCGCTGCTCTTTTCCGAGGTTGTTGTACATTACTTTCGTTTTCTGCAGATTAATATTAAGACCCACCTTTCTGCTCTCCTTGTCTAACTCCGTAATCATTAGTTGTAATTCGTCCCCCGAGTTACTCAGCAATGCAATGTCATCGGCGAAGCGCAGGTTACTAAGGTACTCTCCATTAACTCTTATCCCTAACTGTTCCCATTCTAGGCTTCTGAAAACCTCCTGTAAGCACAGGGTAAATAGCAGTGGGGAGATTGTGTCCCCTTGCCTTACACCCTTCTTGATTGGTATTCTGTTGCTTTTTGGATGAAATCTACAGGGGATCAACTGCTACCATAGTGCTTCATAAAGAAAGCAACAGAATACCAATCATGCTATTATATTAACACTTATTTAAAGAAGTTGCAGAGATTCCCTGCAGGGGCGTCTGTGAGAGCAGGCATTTGGTGCGTAGCGTCTCCACGGACCCGAGCTAACGGTAGGTTTCACTCCCTCCCACGCCTAGCCGTGCATGGCTTTGCCGTGTCCGGGGAAAAGGGGATCCTGGGGACTGAGCCAACGCCGGGTGATTGGACATTTAAGGCCTTCTGGCCGAGGCAACACACCCCTTTGGCCCCGGCTTCACGTAGACGGCATCTCTGGGCTGACCCACCCAGGGGAAATCGGCAGTCGCCTTTTCCTATCTCTCTCTCCCTACATCTTCGTCTTTTCTCCTCTTTAAATCTATCCTGTCTTCTTCTCTTTTTTACTTCATTGTTTTCTGGTGGCAAGGGTTAACCTCGTGTAAGTCTCCAACCTTGGGTATGCTATATCCGGTTTTAGTGATAGCAAACAGCTGGCGTTGTGCAGGCTTGGTTCAAGTCTTGCCGCGTCCCCTTGTTGGGCTTCGTGGTGGGCGGTTGGCGCTGTCGCCGAACACACGCACTACTCCCATGGCTAAACAAGCTACTTTACTCCTTGATTGCCCCCAAAAAAAGAGGGCGCACCGAAGCACCCTTTCACTTTTTTCTGAAAAGCAGTGACATATTTCCAAAATATCATGTGACCCATAGTGAGGGCAACCTAACTGCTCACAAATTGTCTCCTTTCTTGGTGGCGAAATGCCTTAGAAACACCATTGGACCAGGCTACAAGGCCACGAAAATTACTAGCGGTGATTTGCTACTTGAACTTAAGAACACAGATCAATTTGAGAAAATGAATAAGTTGAAATACATTGGTGACGTACCAGTCACAGTGTCGGCAAATACAGTCAGCTGCCGATTTTTTGGACCCTCTAGGGAGCGAAAAACCGTCCGAAAATTCAGGTAGTCCGAAAAAATGAATGCAAGCAAAAAAAAAAGCCATTATTTTACTGATAATTTTCAATGCAAGCAATAAAACGCATCATTTTAGTAATATTTCTCAATGCAAGCAAAAAACGCACCATTTAATTGATATTTTTCGGATCAAGAGGGTCAAGGTCGAAGTACCAGACTTCCGGAACTCTGCCAAAGCATCAGTGGCTCTGAAAAGAGCCGTAAAAAAAAATGCATGCAGCCGACAGCGGGTGCCGTCAGGGCAGCCGGTGTTAAAACTGCAGTGGCTTGAAAAACTTGTTAATCCTTGTTTGAACGACGTTCTGCTTGCATGTGGTTACATTCGCCTCGATCTGAGCGAGGGTCATGTCATCACTGTACACCGATGACAGCGTCATCAATGCTCGCATCAATTCGGTGGTCGTTGGTGGCGCAGGCGTTGGTTCCTTTTTTTCGACATCGGAGTTGTCTGAATCCTCCATAACCTGACTGACTATTTCGTCATCGGTTAGCTCTGCGCAGAAGTCGAGCTCGTTGTCAGCGTCGACGAACCGCTCAAAAGTTATTTCTGTGAGCATGAAAGCACCAGCAGAGCGGAGGTCGTTGATAATATCGTCCATGAGAGGGCACAAGTCAGTCACGCTATCGCTTTCTTCAGGCAAGTCTGCTGCCTCTGTGTCGAGTACGAAGCCTGCGTGGCGAAAGCAGTTGCGAAGCGTGTCTTGCATTACTGCCTTCCATGTGTCCGCAAGCATTCCGACAGCAAACCGAAGGTCAACGCTGTAGCCTTTCCCGTTTTCCGAGCACAGCACCATGCGGTTGAGTATACCGTAAAAACCCGCGTATAGTTCGGACCCGCGTATTGTTCGAGGTGTAACTCGAGAATAGCAAACGCGAGAAAAAACATTCTCACGCGAATATTGTTCGAGGAAAACAGAAAAAATGCATTTATTTACACCCTTGCATGCGCACACACGCGCGCGCACGATTAGTCGTCGTCTTTGTCTGACACACTGTCTTCCGAATCTCCCTTGTTCAAAATGTCCTCCCACAGCACCTCATCCTCCGTGCCATCAAGCGCGTTTGAGATGGAGCACTTCTTGAAGGCACGGCAAACGAGCGCCTCGGGAATGCGGGCCCACGCCTCGGCGATCCACGAGCAGAGCAGAGCTGGCGAGGCCCGTTTCAGCCGTCCAGCAGGGGTCACTTCTGGCTCTCCGGACCTCATCCACTCCATATACAGGCGCCTGATGTGGTTCTTAAACGGTTTATTAAGGCACACATCAAGTGGCTGTAGCTGGGATGTCGTCCCGCCCGGAATGACGACGAGCTCGGTGCGGGAGTCGCGCAGCAGTCGCTTCACGGAGTCCGCCAGGTGACACCGAAACGCGTCGAGCACAAGCATTGATGGGAGCCCCAATAGTGCTCCAGACCGTCGACACCACACAGGCTTGATCCAGTCCAACACCAGTGACTCGTCCATCCACGCCTTGTCCTGGCAGCGGACGACAACATTTTTTGGGAACGTCTCCCCCTTCGGCAGCGTCTTTCGTTTAAACACCACGTAGGGTGGCAGCTTGCACCCGTCTGCCGTGCAGGACAGCATTTCTGCCGTGCAGGACAGCATTACAGTTACCCGCATTTTCTCGTTTCCAGTTGATCGCACGGTAACTTGCCTGGAGCCTTTTTGATGCACCGTTAGAGCCGAGGGCATATCCAGGTACACGGGCGTCTGGTCAGCATTGCCGATCTGGCCCAGCTGAAAGGGGACTGCCTTTCGCAAAGAAATCACGTGCTTCTGAAAGGCGACAAGCAGCTCTTCGTAGCTTTCTGGCAGCTTCTGCAAGACCGACGTACGCCGACGTAGGGAGAACCCAGCGCGGCGCAGGAAGCGAGACACCCAATGCTTGCTTGCCTTGAAGTCCGCTGGCGGAATGCCTTTGTCTCGAGCGATCTCCCTTGCCTTTGCCTTATGGTGACCCCGCTCCTAACTGCAGCGGACGATCACCGCGGGTTCACGCTTAGCGAGCCACAGGGCCGCTACTCCGTTTACTCGCGTGTAGCGCACCGCTCCGCGCGCGCTCAACTAATAAGGCGTTTAGCGCGGCGCGGCAATTAGACAGTGCTCTAATGTAAAAGTACACAACACTTTATTGCCTCTGGCGGCACCGCGAACAACAGTACAACGTCCGCTCCCGGGACGCGGGTAGCAAAGGCACCCGCACGCGGACGTTCACAATAAGGGGAAAACCGCGAGCACGTTGCAGCTGGCAATGGCGAGCTTTGACACGCCGGTCGGGAAAAGGTCCCTCGCGGCTATGCTGCGCACTCTCACGATGGCCAATGGGCCTGGTCGCGAGTGTTAGGGCAAACCTCGTACGCGTAGGCCTAACGCAAGTGCGGCTCGTTGTGGTACGACCACTTCAAGCACTAGGCACCGCTCTAGGCTTAGCGTACGCTACTGAAGCCAGCACTCAAGTAAACACGCCTGCCCGGGTGCCCAAGGCCACCCCGGGCAGGCTACCGTCCGCGATTCCCAAAAGGGACGCGGACGAAGGAAAACACGTGCTTACCCGACGCCGTCCACGGAGCAAGAGCCCGCTCCCTCGGCGCGCGCCACTGCGCGCGCCGTGCCCGCGCGTGGCGCCATCTATCGCCACGTGGTGTTAACAGAGCAGGGAAGCAAAAGGGTGTGGCCGTGTGGCGGAATGCTCGCAAAATGGTCGCAGGCGTGCCTCAGATCCCCACATCCTCCTCTCCCTAATTCACCCTATATACCGGTCTGCAAAAGCAGCCGGTCGTCGCCCATGCATGCAAAGGCGTCATGCAATGGGCAACAGCTAGCCTCAGCCTCGCTCTGCAACTGCTCGCGCTGTCACTTTCTGCAGCGGAAACAGCTCCACCCATTTGGAAAAATGATCAACAACTACCATCAGATGTATGAACCCCTGCTTACGCCTGAGGAACAGCCCCAATAGATCGCAGGTGGCTTTGCCACGGACGCTCACTGACAGTCGGTTTCATCAAGCCGGGCGGCTTGCCACCCCTTGATTTCACCGTTTGACAGACGTGGCAGGAACGGCAATAGCGAAAAATGTCACGCTTTACGCCAAGCCAAGTCACAACCATGCTCAGTTTCGCAAAACTTTAGAGCCACTCAGGTGACCGGCAATGGGCTCGTCATGAGTGGCTCGCAACAGTGCAGCTCTCAGACTTTTGGGCATAACCACCTTAAACGGGTCTATGGACTCGTCGTCAGTGGCTATATACTTCAGCAGGAGCCCGTCATGGTCCAGCAAAATGAATCCGCCGGGGACTCAGCGACACACGCTGTTTCAGCACCCTAATCGCGCCCGCCGCAGAACAAGCAGCGTAACGGCGCGCCTCTCAAGACGGTTTAACGGCGCCCGCCGCAAAGCAAGCAGCGTATACGGCGCTCCGTCCCTCCGAGGCTCGAAACGGAATCGCTTTGCTGAGCCTTCAGTAGCTCTTCGCTGCCGAAAGCAACTCCCATTCTCCCAAATGGGGGAGTGTCTGGTATCGCGGCCACTCAGGACCGCAGCAACCGCTGCGTGCACGGCGTCACGGGTTCGCTCTCGGCACGGTGGCCTTCGGAAAGTTCCCCCCGCTCGGCCGCTACGCAGTGCGCCGCTTACCTGGATAGCAGCCAAGGTCGTCCTCATGGGGACTCCCCCTTTTCGCCGCTGTTTCGCCCCCGACGCTTGCCAGTGCTAAGGCACCGCGAGCGGCCGTCACACCGGAATCCAGGTTCGCGGCAGACAACAGGGGGCACGAGATAGCGCGTCAGCTACCACGTAGGAGTGTATTCACCACAAAAAGGGGTGACGACACAGGCGAGCACTGAAGGGCGCCCGTGGATAGAGGCAGTGGCCTCTTTGTGCAACGCGGCATGCCACGGAGCGGACATGTTGCGACGAGCCTGAATCGCGCAGGCGAACTGGCTCGCTAAGACTAACCAAAGGCTTAATGAGCCTTTGATGCCGCGTTGGGTACCAAACTGCTAGGTTGCATAGCAGCCAGCGGGCAAAATTCGGCAATGGCTGAGGCCGTGGTGCCGATCTGCGCCCCGGAAGCTCCACTGAGAGCCGTTTCGGAGCGCTGTGACATGGAACTGCCATGCATTCCAAAGGGAGCAGTTGTAGTCCAATTTGCCCTTGTGCACTGTTCGGGTTGGGCTATGGCCCCGGACCCAAAACACGCTACCTCTCCAGTGGGAGCTGATACGTAGCGCCTCGTGTCATCCCGACTGGGGCTTGTGACAAGTTTGGGTGCGCGACTGTGATGCTCAAGGGGGGCACTGGCCCTGTTCTCGAGCAATGCGGTATCTGCTAAAAGCGTAGCGGACAAAACTCACGCGGAGCAGACATAACGCGGGTAAACGCGGCGAGCGTGATTCGCAAAGGCGGGCTGACTCGGCTAAGACTAATCAAAGGCTTAATGAACCTTTGATACCGCGTTGGGCGCCAGTATGGTGACCCCGCTCCTAACTGCAGCGGACGATCACCGCGGGTTCACGCTTAGCGAGCCACGGGGCCGCTACTCCGTTTACTCGCGTGTAGCGCACCGCTCCGCGCGCGCTCAACTAATAAGGCGCTTAGCGCGGCACGGCAATTAGACAGTGTTTTAATGTAAAAGTACACAACACTTTATTGTCTCTGGCGGCACCGCGAACAACAGTACAACGTCCGCTCCCGGGACGTGGGTAGCAAAGGCACCCGCACGCGGACGTTCACAATAAGGGGAAAACCGCGAGCACGTCGCAGCTGGCAATGGCGAGCTTTGACACGCCGGTCGGGAAAAGGTCCCTCGCAGCTATGCTGCGCACTCTCACAATGGCCAATGGGCCTGGTCGCGAGTGTTAGGGCAAACCTCGTACGCGTAGGCCTAACGCAAGTGCGGCTCGTTGTGGTACGACCACTTCAAGCACTAGGCACCGCTCTAGGCTTAGCGTACGCTACCGAAGCCAGCACTCAAGTAAACACGCCTGCCGGGGTGCCCAAGGCCACCCCAGGCAGGCTACCGTCCGCGATTCTCAAAGGGGACGCGGACGAAAGAAAACACGTGCTTACCCGGGGCCGTCCACGGAGCAAGAGCCCGCTCCCTCGGCGCGCGCAGTGGCGCCATCTATCGCCACGTGGTGTTAACAGAGCAGGGAAGCAAAAGGGTGTGGCCGTGTGGCGGAATGCCCGCGAAATAGTCGCAGGCGCGCCTCAGATCCCCACAGCCTGCAGCAGCCTGATGTGCACAGCGAGTTGTGCAGCTCGTTGCTCCCGAATCCCGAACAAAGTCCGTCAGTTCTCGTTCCACGTCTGGAAATGCTCCATTTTTCGGTCCCCGGAAACTTTTTCTCTTGCCGCAGCATGCAAAAAGGGCTTTCTTCTGCTTCCGCCAACCGCGAATGCTCCGCTAATTCACGCCGAACTGCCGCTGCGTGGCACAGTTGCCGATGGTTTCGGCAGCAGAAATAACTTTCCTCTTAAAGGCAGCCGAGTACCGCCTGCGCGGTCCCGACATGGCTTAAAATCACGTAAAATCGTGGCCGTCGTGATGTGCGCCAAGTGATTGCAATGGCCACTGTTGCTCGCCTGATGCATGCCTGTACCTGTAGGTCTCTAGGACTAACGCCGCTCACGCTGCCACGCCACCTAACGTAGAAGTGCGCAGACACCTGATAATGATGATAGCACCAACCATTGCCGAAACCAAAACTGAATTCGGGCCGAAACTTTTTTGGGATCCGCATATAGTACGGGGCTGAAATTTCGCACCCTAAATTTTAGAAAAAAACCCCGGGCTATACGCGGATTTTTACGGTATGTGAACGGTAAAAAAGTTTCAGATTACGGATAACGCCTTGGTTCATCGGTTGGAGGATCGCAGTCGTGTTGGGCGGCATGAATTCCAGCTGGATAGCCTTCAAGTTATTGATGTGACCATGAGCAGCGCAGTTGTCAACGAAGAGCAGAACACATCTGTTCTGTTGTTCAAACTTCCTGTCCAACCTGCGGACGTAATTCTCGAACAGCTGCTGCGTTACTCATGCCTTTTTGTTGGCTTCGTATAACACTGGCAGCGTTGCCCTTTTAAAACGCCTCGGGCTCTTGGAATTCTCGATTACTAACAAAGGAAGTTTCTCGCTGCCAGACATGTTGCTGCCGACAAGAACGGTCAGCCGTTCTTTGCTATGCTTGCCACCATGGTATGCGTTACCAGCAAAAGCGAGTGTTCTTTCCGGCAGCAGCTTGTAAAACAAGGCACTTTCGTCGCAGCTAAAAATGTTGTCAGCAGAGAACTGCTGCAACAAAGACTGGAGTTCTCCACTGCGGTACTGCGCAATAAATGCATTGTCGACGGCGCCGCTTTCGCCACGCATCTTCTTGAACTTGACGTCATTCCGGTGCTTAAAGTTTCTCAGCCAGCCACCATCACTGAAGTTAAAATCATTGATGTCCATTCGAAGCGCAAGAGTTTCTGCTTTTTGTTTCAAGATGCAGACCGAGACTGTCAACCACTTGGCAATCATTGAATTAAGCCACACGACAAGAGTGTCTTCAAGCTTTGGATGAACACCTTGGCTTGCATTCATCTTTTGGGCACCAGACGGTTTTTCGGCCGCTTCCAAGATCTTGTCCTTGTTCCTCAGGAAATCGGAAACTGTTTGCTTGGAAATGCCGAACTCCTTGCTTACATCAGCCTGCGATCGGCCACTCTTCACTAACTTAATAATGGTGGCTTTCTTCTCCATCGTTAACTGACTGTACTGTTTTTCGCGCTTCGATGCCGTCGGCGAGGACGACGAAGGTGGAGTGGGGGCCATCGCAGGCAAGCGAAATCCTCTTGATGTGAACAAAGGAGTTTGCTGACGAGCGTCGAAGCACCTAGGCTTAGCGTTGCAGAGCACACTTCACACGATCGCACAACCACGCACTAGGCTAGCCAAACACCATGTGGGCTGCGTAAACAAAACGGCGTGACGGCAGGCGACGGTGCCTCGGGTACTCCGGAGGTGGCGCTAGTAAACATTCAAGATAGCCTGCGTGGCCAGACCAAATCGGTTTGTGACGGTTAGTTCTAGTTCGAAGTGGCGAAACGCTTCGCGAAAGCGCTGCGCGGGAAGCCAGAGTGGCACGCACGAGCACAAGCGCTAAAGTGAAAGGAACTTTATTGGCGCCAAAAAATTTCCGAGTTGATAGTTTCGATTGTCAGCGAAGCACCCTTGCACGATAAACACGGCCAGTGTTAGGAATCTCGGAGGCCGTGTGTGTTTCTCCGCTAACGATCGAGTCCAAGCAACAGATGCCGCTACAGTAGACCGGCGCGCTCATTTATGTGATTGTTATCGCGTGTGACGCAGTTGTGGTGGTTTCCACTGGAGGTCATTGGTGGTTTCCGACCTTCCGTCGCGTTAAAAAGTCCGGAAATTTGGACTCCAGGGGGTTCGAGCATCTGAAATTTCAGACTCCCTTATAAATTGATTCTATGGGGCTCGTGGCAGTGCCGCGAAGATGTCTGAATTATCGGGCTTGTCCGAAAATTCGGGTGTCCGAAAAATCGGCAGTTGACTGTAGAACAATGAACATGAGCCGTTGTGGAATAGCAGAAGATGACTTCTTGCACCTTAGTGATGAACAACTTCTTGATGGGATCCAGAATCAAAATGTTATAAAGGTTGAAAGAATATTGATTCGCCGAAAAAATGAGTAGATCCGTACTAAGCACATAATACTAACCTTTGACGGCTGTGTGCTTCCTACCACACTAGATGCAGGCTACATCAAACTTCGCGTGAGGCCGTACATCCTGAACCCTCGGCGGTGCTATAAGTGCCAGCGGTATGTACACGGATCGCAGGCATGACGGGGAAAGCAGACATGTGCCAAATGCAGCTCCAATGAACACAAGTCGAATGATTGCGAATCATCTCCTCATTGTGTGAACTGTGATGGAAGTCATCCAGCCTACTCTAAAACATGTTTTAAATGGAAGATGAAAAAAAAGATCATCTCACTAAAAGTAAAAGAAAACATAACATTTCGTGAAGCAAGGAACCGTCTGTCATACTTTAATCACACCAGTTTTGCCGAGGTGGTGCAACGGCGGGTAGTGCCAGAAGTGCCTCAGCAGTCTACTGCGGTCACCAACAGTGGCCCAGTAGTCACTTCATCCACCCCCCCATGTGGCTGCTACTGTTGCCGCGCCACTAACATCAAAGTTGTGTCTGCAGGCTTCAGCTCAACAGGCCCCGAAGCTCAATTGAATTCCAAGGCCGGAGACGCAAGTTTCTTTGCCCGGTCCTCGACTTTCCAGTGCCTCGGAGAAGGCAAGGGAAATCGATGGACGAACACCAACATCGGCGCCCAAAGTTCAGCGCTACTTGGAACGCAATTAGAAAGGGAAACATCCCGTAACCGCTCCATGAAAGGGGTCGGTAACCTGAAGGGTAGCCTCCTTTCAACAGATATTTTTAGCGCATTCATCTGAACATAGGACACATACATTTCTTCTCAATATGACCACACAAATACTACAGTGGAAGGCCAGAGGCCTATTTAATAACCTAGATGATATCAAAGACTTGCTAAATGACTATCATCTAAAAGTATTCTGTGTTCAAGAAACTCATTTAAAGTCAACTCATGTGAATTTCTTAAATCAATATGTGGTTTTTCGTTAAGATCGAAATGGTGGCAATTTCTCGTCTGGAGGTGTGGCCATCATTGCACAAAGAAGCGTTGCATGCCAGCACATTGTGCTACAAAGCTCTCTTGAGGTTGTGGCTGTTTGCGCTATTCTGTTGAACCATCTTATGTCTATCTGCTCGATCTACATACCCCTCGACGAACCATTTAATGAAACAGAGTTTGAAAAGCTTATTGATCAGGTTCCAGAACCATATGTGTTAATTGGAGATTTTAATGCTCACAGTTTGCTATGGGGTGATACCAGATGTTATGCGAGAGGTCGTGCAATAGAAAACTTTCTTCTCACATCTGGAGCCTGTCTGCTCAATAAGGCAGAGCCAACATACTTCAGTACCACACACAATGCATATTCATGCATAGATCTAGCAATTGGGTCACCGTTACTCCTACCTTACTTAGATTGGAATGTTAATAATGGTCCATATGGAAGTGACCATTCTCCAATTCTAGTAACAAGACAACGGGATGACCGACCATCTTATCCTAAAAAGTGGAACTTTCATGTTGCCAACTGGATGAAATTTAGAGAGCTATGTACACTACGCCTCGAAGAGGTAGACCATTTGGAAGTAGAAGAGGTGGCCAACTATATCTCCGAATATGTTCTTACTTGTGCAAAAAAAGTGCATACCGCAGTCCAGCAATGATAAGGTTAACACAAAGCCATGGTGGAATTGTGAGTGTGAAATTGCTAAAAAACGGCAAAACAAAGCATGGAGGGCTTTTTCTCGCTACCCAACAGCAGAAAACTTGATAAACTTTAAAAGTTGCAAAGCGAATGGCAGGCGTATTCGCCGTATGCCAAACGGGAAAGCTGGACACACTACAGTCGACTCTCATTAATTCAAACTCGAAGGGACCCCTGGATTTTGTTTGAGTTATCAGGCTGTTTGAATTACCAGAAGTTCTCATATATGCGACTCTGGGTAAGGTGACAGCACAAATTATGATCAGACATCTATATTCACACTTTTAAGCATCTCTAGATCCTAACTACACAAAAACAGAGAGCGGTGCATGTATGGTCAACAAGTTTATTGACTATCTACTGCTGACTAGACCTTTTAAAAAAATCATGGATGGTCAACTGCTTATTTGCCACATGCGCATTTAGCACAAAGCTCTCGATGCCAGTAAGTGCTGCCAGTTGATTCTGAGAGTTTTCTGTTGTTGTCAGAAATTTTCTCACTTTAGCAATGTACTGGAAAGCCTGTGCAGTTGTCACATTTTCCACTTCCGGTTCTTCTTCACTTTCACTGCTGTGTTGTGCTGGCAGCACCTCTGCCACCAAGTCATCGAGTGTGTCCTCCCTGCACACGCACAGGTTATCATCAGTAGCTGCATAACTGTCGAGGTCGGCAGCTATGTTGTGCGCTTTTAGAGCAGACAGCACTTGGCTTTCATCGTCGCCCTCAGTCTGCAAGCAGTCAGATGAAGTGGCAATGCTGCAGCCAGGTATGCGGAAGGCATGCTCGAAGCAGTTCCTTATTGTTGCTGATGTGACAGCATTCCATGCGTCGGCGAGCATGCCCAACGATGAGAGTAGTGTGACACTGTAAGGCATGGAATTGTCCATACATATCAGCATTCTCTTTAGCAGTGTTTTCCGGTAATTAAGCTTCAAGCATTTGATTACCCCTTGATCCAGGGGCTGGAGGACAGCTGTAGTGTTAGGAGGCAGAAATTCAAGGCGAATTGCTTCCAGCCCCTCCACGTCGCCGTGCGCCGGGCAGTTATCAACAATGAGCAAAATTTTCCTTTTCGCTCGCTTCATTTGCCCATCCAGTTTGCGGAGCCAACCCTCGAACAAAGCTTGCGTCATCCAGGCTCGCGTGTTTCCGTCATATGCAACTGGGAGCGTTCGGACGCCTTTAAAGCACCTGGGACGCTTTGACTTGCCCACAACGAAGAGTTCTGGCTTGTGACTTCCGTCCATATTGGCGCAAACCATGACGGTTAACCGTTCTTTGCTCAGCTTTCCGCCAGTGCAACGCTCTCCCTTGCGACACAAGGTTTGATCGGGCAGGCACTTAAAAAACAGCCCCATTTCGTCGGCATTATATACATTAGCCGGGGAGTATTCAAGCAGCAGGCTTTGAAGTCTAGTCTGCCGCCAGTCAGAAGAAACAGCTTCATCGACCACTGCTGCTTCACCACTCACTGTTTTGAAGGAGAGACCGTGGCGTTCCTTGAATCGAGAAATCCAGCCATCGCTGCACTTGAAATCTTCAATTCCCAAGCGCAAGGAAAGTTCTTCAGCTTTCTCTCGTAGGATTGGCCCATTTATCGGTAAATTGAAGCTCCGTGCGCGCTTGAGCCAAAGAAGCACGGCGTTTTCGAGATCCGGGTACGCAGCTTCCCTAAGCCTTTTCCGATCGGGAGCGAAGCGGCTCGCGTTATTCTGCAGCTTGTCTTTGGCTTTCAGAATGGTTGTGAGAGTACTTTTGGTTATTCCATACTTCAGTGCCACTTCGGTCTTCTTTACCCCAGCGTCGACTTCTTGGATAGCGGCCAATTTCTCTTTTAGGGGTAGTGTCCGATATTTTTCTCGCGGTGACATGGTCGATCGAAAAATGCGCAGCACGTAAGAAAGACGGGCAGACCTGTACGCATTCTGTGGGCAGGTCACGTGCTTCGGAGTCGGCCGGCGCCACCGACACGCCAGAAAAGCAGAGATAAGCCGCGAGCCAGCTTCGTAACCACCGGGCCGTTTTTGTTTTTCGTTTTTTTTTTTTCACCGCGGCGCGGAATGCTGAGAAATGATTGTGTGGCAAAACTTTTTCCCTTGAAGTTTTAAGGCGCTTATTTTGCAATATCAGACTATTATGATAATCATAAGCACGCAAATTTTCAAATATTGCCGGCAAATCAGCAGAAATTTTCCGGTATGGACAGGCAGAAAGTACGAATTAACCGAATGACGAAGTTTGAATTAAGCGGCTTTTAAATACATTGAAAGCATAGCGAGCCAACCAAAATTTTGAATTTTGTATGAATTAACCGAAAGTTCGAATTATCAGAGTTTGAATTATCGCGAGTCTACTGTACATATCCTCAATAAACTCCTACACAGACGTCAGCAAGGTGTATAATAGGGTGCATAAACTTAAAGGACAAGGCCCAAATCCCTTCTCTTTGGTGAATGACTGCGGTGATACAATAGAGCAAAAGGAAAAGGCTCTTGGCGAACACTTCGAGAAAATTATACTGCTAAGTTCTTACGCTACAAAAGCATAGCTGAAAGTGTACCTCTATGCTGGAACAAGTCTGTATCAGACGGATACAATAAACCACTAACACTATATGAACTGAAGCTTGCCCTTGGTTCCTGTGGAAGTTCTGCTCCTGGTTCTAATACAATTACCTATGATATGATCGTAAATCTCTCCGATGAAACCCTGAACTGCCTTTTAACACTTTACCACAAGCTTTTCAATACTGGCAAAATACCCTCTGCTTGGAAAGAGGCAATAGTACTACCCATTCTTAAACAGGGCAAAGATCCCTCTTCGGTAAATAGCTACAGGCCTATCGCCCTCACAAGCTGCCTACTCAAAGTGTTTGAAAAAATTATTAACTGCTGCTTGGTTTATTACTTAGAATACAACGGTAGATTGGACCCGTGCCAGTCTGGCTTCCGTACAGCCAGATCCACAACTGACAATCTTGTCCTCCTCGAGTCGTATATACGTGACACGTTTGTACACATTGAATACTGTCTGTCTGTTTTCTTTAATCTTGAGAAGGCATATGATACTGCCTGGTGATACGGAATCCTGCAAGACCTATTGTCTTTCGGAATATGTGGCAGGTTGATTACCATCTTAAAAGATTACCTGTCTGAAAGGAAGTTTCGTGTAAGAATAGGTACTGTGTTATCGCGCACATTTCTTCAAGAAAATGGAGTGTCACAGGGAGGAGTATTAAGCTGCACACTATTTATAGTTAAAATGACCTCTCTTCGCTCTGTTATTCCACCTGCGATATCGTACTCTGTATATGTGGACGACACCCAAATTTTCAAATTGTGTAACTTGACTGTATACGAATGCCAGATACAGTTAGGTGTTGACCGTCTTGCGAAATGGGCTGATGAGAATGGTTTTAAGTTTAACATTGACAAGACTACTAGTGTGCTTTTCTCTAGACGACGAGGTGTACATCCTGACCCCTGCATACTAATGAATGGACAAAGCTTAGCCATCGCAAAAGAACAAAAATTTCATGGAGTAATTTTGGATGCTAAACTCACCTTCATTCAGCATATAAAACAGCTGAAGCTGAAATGTCTAAAGACCATGAACCTTTTAAATATTTTATCGCATCAGTCGTGGGGGACAGACAGGCACTGTCTCATATCTCTGTTTAGAAACCTGGTTTTGTCACGCATAGACTGTAGATGCATAGTATATCAGTCACCTTCAAGGACAGCACTCAAAATATTGGACCCTGTGTACCACTTCGGTATCCGGCTGGCAGGTGGTGCCTTCCATACCAGCCCTACTCACAGCCTTTATGCAGAGTCAGATGAGCGGCCACAAGACTATCATCGCACGTATCTGGGAGTCAACTATGCAGTTAGAATCATGTCTCTGAAGCAGCACCCATGCAAAACACTTATGAATGATGTGTCTACTACGCAGTTATACCTAAACCATCCTTCTATCGCCCAACCGTTTCCATTGGCAATAAGACCTGCAGTAGAAAAACTTGTAATTTTTTTCAATGACTTAGAGGAAAGTGACCACGCCGAGCACATTCCTCCCTGGCAGCAGTGTCCAGTCGCTTGTGACTGGTCCTTCAAAGACATCATAAAGGAAAATTGTCCAAGTGCACTCATTGAGACACATTTCTTGGCCCTTGAACACAAATATTGTTCAGCTGCATTCTTCTCTGGTGGCTCAAAGTCTCAAACATCTGTATCTTGTGCAGCCTACGAACAAAAGTTCTCTGACACCAGAACCATGCATACACATACCAGCATTTTTACGGCGGAAGCATATGGTATCCTGCTAATTATACAACACATTAAGCAACACAAGATACAAAAGTCTATAGTGTACACAGATTCTTTAACTGTTGTCAGGGCCCTGTCTTGTGGCAAGTATAGCAAAAACCCCACTTTCAACAAGCTCCTTAACGAAATTTACACAGCCTATAACCTAAAACTTTCTATTGTTATTTGCTGGGTTCCAGGTCATTCTGGAATTGCGGGCAATGAAATAGTGGACAAAAATGCATAAGAAACCGCTGGTTGGCAAACCATAGATATAACCCCTGTTCCGGGTGTAGATCTAAAACCTGTTGTACGTAGAGGTCTACGCAACCACTGGCAAACTGAATGGGACAAACAAGTCGACAACAAACTCCACCTTGTAAAACCCCAACTGAGGAAAGTTATCCCATGAAAACTCAACAGATTCGCCAAAGTAACTCCAACACGGCTCAAAATAGGCCACACTTATGCCACACATAAACACCTTTTGACAGGCATTGATCCACCTACATGTATACGCTGTGGAGAGAGTCTAACCATTTTGCATGTCCTCATTCAACGTCCTGTGCTTCACCAAGCACGACTGACCTATTTCAGGGAGCTCTACCGATATCATATCCTACTTCATGCCGCGCTGTTTTTATCACTTGATGCAGTGGTTGACCTTAAGAGACTTCTTCATTATCTTGGGAAAGTCAAATTTTTAACAAAGATATCATTCCATCCCAGCCACCAGGCTGTGCCTCAAGTGTGAGGTACCGCCTGGTGCATAAAAAGTATGTCTGAACCTTCGCAGTTCTTGCTCAGGCAAGGACTTCGGCCTTGAGGGTCTTGGGCCTTGCAGACTGATTTATCGTCACAGACGTCAGCCAACGAAATTAAGGTTTTTAACAGTGACATTTCTTTTAAACCCACCGCGTTTTAAATAGTTCAGAAATATTTGCTACACATCTTTTGTTTTAATTTTTTGACAAATAACCTGAAATGAAACAACGCTTGTACTGGCGCTGTTTGGCCTTAGATGCCCTTGCGCCAATAAAACTTAGCGTAATAATAATAATTGCAAAGATTCTTTACTTTTCATACACTGCTTCTTTTAAAGGGCCCCTAAACCCCCTCCGATATTTTCCCAAGCATTTCAAGTAAACAAGTGCATTGCGCGCAGAATGCTGTCGCCATCAACGATGCCACACGCCGCAGCGCTACAGGTAGCGGGCGCGTCACAATTTCGAGAAAACAATAGCTTCTCCTTCCCGGTCCCCGCCACTCCCGCCACTGACATGTGTGACATCACTAGTGAAACTCGATGACATCACCACTTTCAATGCTTATGATTGGCCGAACGACAACTGACGACTTCAGGTCACTCCGCAAACAGCTGTTCGCGCGCACTTTGCTGTTCTTGATCCTGTTGCCGCTTGCGAATCGACATTCGCGGCCCGTAATGCAACCGCCAAGTCGCTAGCGTAGGGGCACAGGCCGGCACGACAGCAACAGCGGTTAGTCAACGATCAGTGCACCCAGATGACACACACAACACAGTTGACGGCCAGCTGGAGCATTGGAGTGGCGGATCCCGGCAACCGGAAGTAGACGCTGTCTCAAACAGCACGTCAGCGGTGACGTATGCCATGCAAGATGAGGAGGGGCACTCAGCTGACTCAGCGAGGAGGGGCCAAGCGGTTTTGGAAGAGGGTAGTGTAGGAAAGAGGGAAAGAAGCGCTTGTCCCGTTTCGATCATCTAACGCGTGTAATTCTGCTTTTATGGCATTGTTTCGAAAAATTCTCTTGGCTACATGTTCGTTGTAAACTCGAGCACAACTTTCTCACCTCAACTAAATTTTGACCGCTGGGTGGTTTAAGGGACCTTTAACCATACTACTTTTATATGGCAACTAGTGGCACTGTACAAAAAGGATCACTTTCCTTAGAAGGAGAGAACAAGGCATTGCTGTTCCTATTTTTGGCCTCCTTGGCAATTTTTTCCTCAGTTACGCTGTACTAGTTCAAAAAACACCCAGCCTGCCCGGAAGGCGCAGCAAAGTCACAAGGAAAGCTAGAAGAGCGGCCGTTCAGAGCCTCTTCTAAACACTCATTGGGTAACTGCTGCAAGCACACTTCCTTGATGCCCACTATGGCATAAATAATAAAAATTTTAGTGTAGTAGCCATCATTCGCTATGCTATCTTTTGTCATTCTTCTGAGAAGCAAGGTATTCGCTAAACACTTGCAAGGAATTTTGTGCCAATTGTTCATCCAATGGCTGACAACGATGAGGAATCATGCCTGAAGGGGGTATGCGCCACAGTTGATAGTATGCTCCACAGTTGATAGTATGCGCCACAGTTGAACAAAAACAAGCTTTTGTAATGGGTTGGAGCATTGGACAACCCACTCGTTACACTATTCACATTGTGTGATGACTGCTTGTTCTTTCGCTGTTTTAAAATGCTTTATAAGTCGTATTAATATGATTGCTTTTTCGACATTAAGCCTGTCTAAAGCAAGTTTGCCAACAAGTCCCAAGCACCTGCGTGGCTCAGTGGTAGAATACTGGGCTGGCACCTAGCGGACCTGGGGACAACCCCCTGTGTCATTGGTACTAGGTTTTGTTTTGCTGATTTCGCGTGATGTGTGTGAAACGTCAGCATGAAGAGCTTGTGTTTTTTTCATTATTCAAGCTATATAAACAGCTGTTATGTGCCATTTCATCAAACTGTTGTAGTATTTATTATGTCTTTCAGCTACAATTTGGCATTACATTTCTTGTCTTGAATGGTTTTTTATTTCCACCAAATGCAAGAATAGCCAGGGATGCATGAATGGTAAGCTTTAGTTCATGACAGCTAAAAGAATGCACATGGTGACTTTTATGCTTTACCACCTCTTTGCCTATTTGGGAGCTGAAAAGTTAGAAAGAAATCAGATGTCATAATTACAAGCAGCAGTGTAGCCCTTGAAAACGTGCCAAGTGTACTTAAGTGCTTACACATGCAACAAGTAACTTACTAGTTCTCTGCCTAATACAGCAAGACAAAGAGGAATAGGAGAGCAACTAGAGACATGAAGAAAGCATGCACAGCTCTGTTACTATACAACCAGTCTTTAACCTGCCATTGGGCTGGTTTTTATGTAGATAATATTTGCAACAAAACAAGAAAAGGAAGGGATCTATACTGCTTTTTTTTTACATAAGCTTGTCTAATATAACTGATGCATTGATTGCCTCCTCGTGTCATTCTGTCAGCTTCAATATTCCTAAAGTTGCACTCTCCTTCATCATGGCATTTCTGTGGTGAACATTCAAGCATGCTAATCTACATGGCACGTGTTGTTCTCTGTGCAATCAGGATCAGTTAGCCTCGGAGAAGGAGTTTGAGCTGCTGCGAGAACGGAAGGCACGTGAGGCGGAGGAGGAGCTTCGACGTTCAGTCCAGGAGCGAGAAGAGGCTTTGCAGGCACATGTCCGTCAGCTGGAGAAGGAGCGTGCCGAGGTCGAGCAGAGGGTCACAGCCCTCACCCTGAGCAACGAACAGTACGAACAGGTGAGACATGGCTGCACATGGGGGCACCCCCATGACACTAGGATGGCAGGTATGGTTTCTTACCTCAAGAGGGAGAAAGAACCCACCAGCCATCTTGGCTTTCTTTTACTTTGCACCCATTAACCCTTTACATTGGTGAATGCATGGGAAGGCTACCGTATATACTTGTCTATAAGCCACCCTCTCTGTGCACTTACCCCTCCCCCCCTTTAGGACGCAAAAATTTTAAAGGACGAAAATGTACCGAAACTATGGCTTCAAAAACAGTGCACAGTGGCAGGCTTGCTTGCCAATGTGCTTCAGTCTCAACGGCCATCCAGTGCATTGTTGGGGAGTGTGCTAACCGCTTGAAATGTCGGTTGTCTTGTGTGCACTGCTTCACTCTTATGTGTCGTGTAGCAAAGAACGATCAACTCTGGAAGTGGGCCGATGAGGTTAGTAAATGAAGTTCATATTTGTCAGTAGTTTTTTAAAACTATCCATCACAGTAGTTGCAGTGGCGCTATAGTGTGTTGGTGTGTAGCTATAGGTCGAATTCATATATAACCTGCACCCGAGCGAGATTTGATGAAAAGTGCAGCTTATACATAGTATGTATGGTATCTATGCTCTTAACCATGCAAGCCAGGGGGGAAGATGTGCGCTCACATACAGCTACATTGTTTGCAAACTGTGCACCTCTAGAGTTGACTATACTCAGGAAGCAGCTGTGTGAAGGCTTCTGTTAAGATGGCTCTCTTGGCACGGGATGTGAGGCACCCAAATTGCGGTTGTGGTCGGCACGACTTGCTGTAGGGCCCTGGCAAGCCAACTGGTGACTTCCTGGCAAGCCACGACAGCCAATGAGGCCTTGGATGCAATGGGCCCATTAAGTTGGCGCACTCCAAACTCCAAAGGAGCATGCTCGAATGTGCTCGAGTGCAACGCCTTCGGAGCTTAGGCAACATTTCTGCTGACTGCTTTCAGGGCCAGTAACGCATCACATGGCGAATGCTATGTTGCTTCGACAGTAGGACTCAGTGGAGAAGGAGAACACATTTTTTTGGAGGAGAAACAGAGTTAGGAACAGGTATTTTCCTGAAAACTGTCCTAGGCGTGAGCTTTCATGCACCATCTCATATTCACGCACAAGAAGTCGCTTTGTAATTGTTAATTTTATAAAAGTGCACCCGGCCGGTGCGGGCACGCTGGAGCTCCTTATGTGGCTTTTGGTGCCAACTTTCTTATTTCTTTACAAATGTAGATGAAAGTTGACAGACTTGTTGGAAAGGTTTTTTGTAATGATGCTATTGAAATTTCATGAACATATCTTCACAACTTTTTGATGTACAACATATTTTTTTTATGGAAATTGTCGCGCATTTGATCAGACAAACACAGGAAGAGAAGAGAGTGAACTGAAAAAGTGCAATTTCTGAATTGCACTCTTTCCGTTCACTCTGTCCTGCAACTCATTTCGTTCACTCTGTCCTTTTCCTGTGTTCATCCGGTCAAATGCATAGCAATTTCCATCGAAGTTATGCACTAACTCGCCCAACAAGAAGTTCTAAAATATATTTCTTCTTTTAGTCTTGTTCCAAGGCTGACTCGCTTAATAAAACCACAAGTACACTGGCACCCATCGTTCGTGTTCTGATTTGTGTAAACAGAACTTTCTTACTGTTGTCAATACGTAGAATTAGTTGTGTCTTGTGCTGATGCCGGTTTCCAACCATCCCAAACTACATGAAGTGTATTGAAATGGCTAGAAACGTTTTATTTGAATCACTGAAATAAAAGGCCAAGTCCATTACCCAGTCCATATCTTGACTCTCTTCTTGATGGCAGGCTCACATATGACTTAGATGACAAGCTTCAATTCTTGGTGTGAGCACTGACAAGCTAATTTTGCATCTTGTTTTTCTTTTTTTGTTTCAATGGGTAGCTTATAACAACTAGTTGCGTCTTGCATTTGCTCGAGCACGTGACGCTTTATTATTTATAGACGTTTTTAGAGCGCCCAGTACGGTTTCAAAAAGCACTGGACTTGGAAGGAGCAGTTCTGATTGTCAGGTAAACGCAACTGATGATGTGATGGCACTAAACTGTGACAAGACCGCCGCACTAAATGTTAGCCTGCTACGTCTACATGCGCTGTGCAATGCCTTGGTCGTAATCCTGGAGCCAGTGCGGCAATGTCAGCAGATGGGGTGTGTAACATCTGGCAACAGGCACGATAAGCGAACAGTGGTAGCGAGCACTGACAGCTCACACAAGCCCGCAGGTACTGAGAGATGCGTGCGAGCAATGGGCCAAGAGAAACTCGTGACTTAGGAGTTGTTTACGCAAAAACCCTGTTAATGTCAATGTTGTGAGGTGCTTCAAATCTCGCTCAGTCGCATGGCACGCACTTTAAAATTTATTTTAGTTATGTTCCAGACTATATTTGCCTTTGATGTTTCGCAGATATTGTGTGTGTCCACACAAATTTACATCATTTGTTGTCTCACCTTGGATATTTTGTGTCAGTACTACTTTATTAACTGCTTTAGAAGATCCAATGGTGCAAACTCCACTCATATCAGCTTAAGAACACTTAAAAAAGTAGATGAATTTAAAGTAGATGAATTTAAAGCAGCAAGTGCAGTACTGTAGGAGTACAGCTTGGGCACACTTTCAACATGGCACTGTATTGGCAGCTTCGTCAAACTTTCGACAGATGGCAGCAAAAACGCAGGAGGTTTTTAGAGACTCATACTTAGCGTGGAAGTGTGTCAAGATTGAACTGCTACTGCTGCTGCCTGTGTGCCTAGTGTTTGCAAAACTAAGCCAAACATACCTTTTGCTTGTGATAACTAGATTTACAATAGTTAACCCTCAGCCAGTTAAACCTGGTCACAGTAAGAAAGAAAAAAGTGAATGGTCATATCGGTGTTGTCAATACTGCTGATATTAAATGTGGGTATCTATTGTACTTTATGTAATCTTGCTCTGTCTTCGTTGGGTCTGGCTTCACACAGTGCTCTGTTTCAGTCATTAGGGTTGGTACTCGATCAGCTTACAGTTATGAGGGCAGTAACCATTACTAATCAGTACGGTCTCTCTCATTTTATTTATCTTTTTTTTTACAGAAGTTGAAGGAGAAGGACAAGGAACTAATACGCATTAGACAGCTGAACGAAGAGCAGAGAAAAGCTGACAAAGAGGTTCACAGGTATGTCTATTCTTTCATTGTCGATATAGGCCTGTGCTAACATTTGACCACCCATATGCAAAAGCATACTTACAAAATCAGTTTCAGAATTCAACAATGGCAGCATTATAATACAGTCGAATTTCACTAATTCGAACACACTTAAGGGGGCAGACTGGTCTTAGACATTTTTTGTTTATTTCTTCAGTGATCATGATCAAACTGCACAGGATTATGCAGGTTTTTCTGCTGATTTCAAATATTTAAATAGTTTTTCTGTAACTCACCTTGTTCCTGAGATAACTCAAGTTCACCCCCTATTTTTTAAGGCCACTATAGAAAAAAAGATGCTTTATTAAAAGTGATATTTAAGATGTGCCAGCATACACTGATGACTATACAGTGAAATTATGCAAGTGTTTTTTTTTTTTGTTTTTAGGCCATTCTTGGTTATTTTACAGCAAAATGAACTGCCTATATTCAAAAGCTGTTGGAATTGTATTACAATTATGATGAGTAAATAATTAAAAAGGCTTGTGCTTTCAATTTTGCTCCCATACTTGCATTCTACACACATACAGGTTTCCATTGCAAAAAGAATTATTGTTGTACGTGCTCTAGCTGCAGAGATATTGAGGCCTCAAAATTGAACAGTCGCAAATTTACTTTTTTGAGAAAAATGGAGAAAACTAAAAACACACAGCTTCCTCAAAAAGCAACAATCACGGTGCGCATGTTTTGCAATCCTCATAAAGGTGCTCATAAATTTTTTTGTAGGTTCTCCATGTTAACAGCACCAAGAATCTTGACAGTTATAATGACATTACAAAAAAATTACCGTAAATTTTTGGTGTGTGAAAATGTGCACAGATATAGAAAAAAAATTGCAGAAACCAAATATGTTAATTTTAAAAATGAATTTTTTTGTCACTTGTTAATCCCAAAGACCAGTCTGCCCCCTTAATTCGAACTTCCGGTTAATTCAAAGTCACAATGAGGTCCCGTCAAAGCTATGTGTATTCCAATGGGCGAAAATGCCCGGTAATTCGAACGCGCAAGCATTTGCGAAGGTTAATTCGAACATATCGCGCTTCGAAAATCCTCTCAGCACCCCGCGCAATCCCGCGGTGGCACCTCTGACACCTCAACGCTGCGCGCGAAGGAAAGGAAAAGGAAAGAAAAGGCTGCAGTGGAATGTTTGCGCTCTCTCAAATGCCGATCTACGACGCGCCTGTACCACGCTTCTTTCTTTTCTGCCCCTGCCACATAAAGACCTTTCTCCTTCCAACACCGAGCGCAGAGACAGAGAAAAAAAAAAAAAAAAGAAAGCTGTCGGGGAGTGTGGCTCTCTCTCACGTGCTGGTGCCACGCTTCCCCCCTTTTCGTTCCTGCCACGTAACCCTTCTCCTTTCAACGACACGCGCGACGAGAGGAAAAAAAAAAAGCCGATCTGCTTCTCTTCGCGTGGATACGCTCCTCCTTTCTCGTCGCAGGCTGGCCACGCTGCGGCTTTGGCTCAGAGGGTAGTAGCGGAGATGCAGTCGTTGTTGTCATCCTCTTTAGAGAGTGTCGTCGCTGGACATTGCCACGCGCAACCTCTCTTGCCAGGAGAATGCTGAAGCCCAAGCAGACATGCTTTGCCAGCTGCGTGTGAAATTGATTGACTTGCTGCAAGGCAAATGTCTGCAGACGCCTATCACCAATCACTTCAATTAATGATGGATGTCGTGTGATTCGTGAATAAATGTAAGTCTTCTGAAACTTCCCCCTCGTGTTTTAGCTCAATGCACATGTGCGACTGCATGGGGAGCCCTCCGTTTACATAGCTTTCATTAATTCGAACTTCTTGTAATTCGAACAAATTTTCAAGCCCCTTCGAGTTCGAATTAACAAGATTCGACTGTATTTACTTGTGTAATGATCACGTGTTTCATCTACTGAATCGTGAAGATTCGAGATATTAAAGAGAAGAAATTGAAGTACTGAGAAACTAAACAAGTGCTTGCATTGGCTACTTCTGCCGAAACCATAGAGTCATATTAAAGAAGACCTGCCTTTGTAACAAATGCACAAATTTGCTATGTATTGTCTGAACTGCATCATGGGAAAGATCCAGCACGTTCGCTGCACTTCATGAAAATTGTAAGCTCCATACCTGCCAAGTTTTCCAGATTGTCTGGAAGGCTTCCGGATTTCTACTGTTTCTTCCATTTGTATGGTTGTCATAAAAACCTCCTGGAAATCAAAATTTCTTTGCGTGATCTGACCGCATTGACAAAAATTCACTCCAGGCTTTTTGCGAAACCGGCGAATTTTATTATAAACGAATTTAGGAGGCGTTTGTGGTGTTAACGTGGATTCAGGATTCGCTCCAGAAAGAATAACGCAGCATGCAGGTGGACAAACACGCGTGAGACACCTTTACAGACATTACGACGGGACTCAACGAACAGAGAAGAACAGTTAAATTTGACATGAGGGCTGTTACGCAAAATAGTCAAACAGTAGCGTACAGTTTGTTGTCGGAGCCGATTTGCAGTTGCAGAGTTGGAGGCGCCGTGCGTAGACCATCTGTCCGATGCCATAGCTCGGTGTTTGGTCTGGCCGCGTGAAGTCAAGAAGGTCCACTCTGTGGCCGTTGATGCCGGGACTCTGCGCCCAAGGGACCCGCTCCATGGTGGACGCCCTCGGCCTGTGCGTGCTTGTGGGCCGAACCCTGAGTGTGCCCGTCTGCCTACAGCGTCAAGACCTTGGCCCGGCCTCGTGCACGTTCCCTGGCCCGATCTCCTCGTAGCGGAACAGGCAGGAGCGCTCTAAGTCGAGGCAGCAGGAGACAGGGCTCCGGGTTCTCCCATGGACCGGACGCCCAGCGAGGGAGAGCCCAGCCTTGCAATTCCGACTCCCGTGCACGGCCCACGCTGTCTCGAGATACGCCGCGCACACGATCGCCGTCCTCTTCGCCACCGCACGGCACATACGCGATTCGCCCCCGCACGGCGCACACATTCAAAAGGCCACACAAGTCGCCACCGCACGGCACATACGCGATTCGCCCCCGCACGGCGCACATATTCAAAAGGCCACACAAGCCGCCACCGCACGGCGTACTGTTTTGTTTTTGCACATTTCAACCCGCGCGCACCATATATTATGACAATACCCCCTTTTTCAAGAAAGTTGTTTACAAATATTCTAAAAGAGACACACGGGAAGAAAGAGTTGATACACAGCACGCTTTCCAGTTTGTGTGGTTGAGTTTGTTGCTACATGTTAAGCACGACTCATGTAGTTCGCTGCTACGTTGTCACAGACATTTATGTATTGAACATAAAAGGAATATTCTTGCAAAAGGAGACTACATCTTAACACCCTATTGTTGAGGTGTTTGGCAGAATTCAAGTACTGTAAGGGCTGGTGGTCAGACTGCACAATGAACGGCTTTCCATACAGGTAAATATGGAACTTCTGTATGGCCCATACAAGTGGGAGGCATTCCCGCTCGATTGTAGAATAGTGGGTCTCCGTGGCCAATAAGTTACGACTAGCGTAAGCGACAGGGTGTAGCACTTGATCGTTTCCCATCTGAAGCAATACTGCACCCAGGCTCGTATTCGAGGCGTCTGTGCGAAGTACAAACTCCTTCGAAAGGTCGGGAGCGAGGAGTATTGGCGCATCACCGAGCTTCTCCTTTAGTGTCGTGAATGCTGCTTCTCAAGCTGGTTCTTCTTGAGTGATGATGATGTTAGTGCCTACAATCTCAGCCTTGTACTTGACTCTTCTCTCCTGTCGTGCGCTTCGTTGCTCCTTCGGCGGAGCCTCCCTGGGTACTGAAAGCATAGGCTTGTAATCAGTCGCCGCACCGCGGCCGTTGTCCTGCTTGCTAGAAGAGTTGAAATCTTTGAGAGCTGTAGAATTGTACACCGTCGGGCTGTTCCTAAATGGCGGCGTTCGGCTGAACGCCTTGTTGCCGCTGTTGTGCGAGTTTCCACTTGACCGTTCTGATGACTTTGTGAAGGTCATGTTATTCATGCGAGGCCGCTTCTTTGGCTTGGCCCTTAGCATGTCAGACTCGCGAACGCCACCGCCGTCGTTGGACCAACGCGCAGGCATATTTCCCCCTCCGGCTGCCTTGGAATTTCCGCCGTCGCCACTGGAACCTTAGCCGGTTCCGGAGTTCGTACCGGTTGTTTCATTTCTCTTTGGAAGGGCCGCCGGAGAGGCACAGCATTCGTTGGCTGCGAAAGCAGCTCTCAGCGGAAATGGAAGTGGTACAGTCGACGCGAAGTCCTTGGTCTTGAAGACAGCGGCCCTCGGAGGCCCCTGCACGCAAGTTGCGGTGTTCGGTGACGGTGACTTGTTGGGTAGCTTGCTCGACACTGCTGCCATAAACGGCAGCAGATGCATGTGGCTGGTTGGTGTCTTGCTCTCCTTGCGCGGGATCCTTGGGTTTGGTTCATGAGGCCGGTACGGTACCGATCCGCCACCGCTGGTGCCCATGGCGACAGCCACCGCAGCGAACTGCTTGGTGCTCTCTGGACCGTCTCCGGACCTGTTTAGTGGCAGTGGTCCCGGGGTCCACAGCGGCGCCGGGGCCCTCGGGGGGAAGACTTGCTGCTGCTTCCTTTGACGGCTTTGAGAGCGTGACGTCCGTTGGCGCCACTCGAATGGGGGCGAGCGAACGGCGGTAGTGGTATGGGTGGCTCACCTGGTATCATGTGGCGGCTGGTTGGCTTTCGTGGGCACTTTGATGTTTTGCCCTGACGAGGTCCAGTCAGTTGTGTTTCTGTGAATGCACAGGACGAAGTCGGTTTGTTGTCTGCGCGCTGACCTCTGCAATTTTTAGCCGTGTGTCTGGGTTTGCCACACGATTTGCACCGTACCAATTGTTTAGGTTGGCTGCGACAGTCGGGAGCCGAATGGCCGAGTCGATTGCAGAGCATGCACTTCACTTGCGGTTTACGGGTTGCTTCATTAAGTTTCTCACCAAAATCCTTCCTCGTATCGGGATCTTTTCCAATGTTTGGCAAATTCTGTGCTTCGAGGAAGCGATTAGTTAGCTTAGCAAGCCCGTCAAGCGATTTGCCCTCTCGCACCTTTAAGAAGATGTCTAGTTTCGGTTGGCAACAGCGTACGAATTGCTCGGAGATTATATGGTCACGTAGCCCTTCGTACGTTTTCGACACGTTGGCCATGTCGACCCAGTGATCAAAATAGCCAGCAATTCTCACGGCTGACTGCGTTCCAGTTTCGTCGTCCGCAGCTCTTGCCTTGTGAAACTCGTCTTGGTAACCCTGCACCGTAAATTGGAACCTTTGCAGCAAAGCTTTCTTCACCTTCTGGTAGTCCAACGAATCGGCGGCAGTCATCCTACCGATCACAGTTAAGGCGTTGCTCATAAGGCACATACTCACAGCCAGGGCCCATTTCTCTTGTGGCCAATCCTGACCGGCTGCTACTCGCTCAAATCTTTGCAAGTACGCGTGCAAGTCATCGCGTTTCTTGTCAAAGAGAGGAAGTAATTTCTGCGGGTTAAGCGGTGATGAAGTGCTAGGTACCGGCAGAACGTCATTTGCTGCAGCCGGTACATTCCGAGCTCCTTCCTGAAGCTGTAGCTTTAGCTGGAGGATCTCACGCTGCCTCTCATCAGCTAAACGCGCTATCTCTGCAGCCTCTTTCAGTGCCTTTCGTTCCGCAGCCCTATCATCTCTTTGTTTCGCCTGCTGAGCCTCGAGCCACCTGCTCAGTTCTGCACCTGTCCGCCCAAGTTGAATCCCTACAGCGGTAAGCTTTTCTAAGTCTATGTTGGAGTCCGAACGTGTGCTGTTACACAAGGGAAACTGCTGTTACTGAGCGAATTCTGGCAGGCTCGCCAGTTTGTGGTGTTAACGTGGGTTCAGGATTCGCTCCAGAAAGAATAACGCAGCACGCAGGTGGACAAACACGCGTAAGACACCTTACAGACACCACGACGGGACTCAATGAACAGAGAAGAACAGTTGAATTTGACGTGAGAACTGTTACGCATAATAGTCAAACAGTAGCGTACAGTTTCGTTGTCGGAGCCGATGAAGTTGCAGAGTTGGAGGCGCCGTGCGTAGACCATCTGTCCGATGCCATAGCTCAGTGTTTGGTCTGGCCGCGTGAAGTCAAGAAGGTCCACTCTGTGGCCGTTGATGCCGGGACACTGCGCCCAAGGGACCCGCTCCACGGTGGACGCCCTCGGCCTGTTCGTGCTCGTAAGCCGAACCCTGAGTGTGCCCGTCTGCCCACAGGGTCAAGACCTTGGCCCGGCCTCGTGCACGTTCCCTGGCCCGATCTCCTCGTAGCGGAACAGGCAGAAGCGCTGTAAGTCGAGGCAGCAGGAGACAGGGCTCCGGGTTCTCCCATGGACCGCACGCCCAGCGAAGGAGAGCCCAGCCTTGCGATTCCGACTCTCCTGCACGGCTCACGCTGTCTCGAGATACGCCGCGCACACGATCGCCGTCCTCTTCGCCACCGCACGGCACTTACGCTATTCGCCACCACACGGCGCACACATTCAAAAGGCCACACAATTCGCCACCGCACGCCGTACTGTTTTGTTTTTGCACATTTCAACCCGCGCGCATCATATATTATGACAGCATTCATCTAAGCGCACAGTAGAATCTCAGTGATGCGAAATCGCGGCAGATACGAATTCGTGAAATTTGCCAGCCAAGTTCCAGTGTCATTAGGCCAAAATTTGAATGTTCCGAACACTTTTCTTAATCTTGCGGCGGGTGATATGAAGATTAGTAACGAAATGGTCGAACGAAGGCCGGAGCAGCAAGCTCAAAGCTACAGAAGTATGCGCCCTTGCGGCGCCCGCACTCTTTTACAGTGCATGTGGTTGTTGTTGGCACAACCATTGGGGATGAAACCGCAGTCGTTCTTGAAACGATCATGTATGACGAGGACATAACTGACACAACACTGAAAATGTGCGCACGATCAACACTCGACCAGTCAAAGCAGTGCTACTTTCCGCAAACTATGTTGACAAAACCACGGCAGATGCGATGATAGATAGTATAAACCGATTTAGTTTTGAAGGCACGTGCGCAGGCAGCGCACGCGGATTGAAAACGGAACAACCGCTTGCCGCAACTGCCCTGCACGTAACCGCGATTGCGGCAACGGGGTAGCGATCTACGCGCTTTGAGGGCATGCGGATAGCACAGCGTTAGATTAAAGGTAGAAAAGACGTGTAAAAGGCTAGGAGTGCTTTGACGTTCCTGTCCAAAGAATCTAGTCGCGAGCAACACTTTGACCCCGCTTTCGCGGCAGCCAGCTGCGCCGTCCGTTGACGTGTCCCAGGAAGATATACACGAGTTGTTTTGACGAAAATAGATTTTTCTAGTTGTTTTGATGACGTGAAATTAATGGGAGTACTTGCGCTCCCTTTTTGAGCTAGACTCTCAGCTTAGTGGGAAACCATGCGCTCTTGTGTTTGGCCACTCCAAGCCATTATGAAATTGCAACGCCCATGTTTGCGCTTGCGATTGGGACCTCCCCTTACTTGTCTTGTTTTTCGCGATGTTTTTGTTTTTGTTTTGGTGAATAAAAAACGGGTAAATAGTTCAGCACAACCCCCCCCCCCCCTCCGCCCATTGTTGCGGAAGTCTCCCGGGTTCAGAACCCTTGAACTTGGCAGGTATGAAGCCCATTCAGTCACGAACAGAAACGCGTCAACTTTGCATGGCCTAATTCCAAGGCACTCAGTATTACATTGGAAGAAAAAAAATGAAGGAATGTGTTGTTTTGTCTGAGTTTTAGCAAATAAAAATAAGGAGTGTGGAACTCATTATCTAATTCTGCCATCAGTCAGCTTCAGTACTTGCATAAAAAGAATCAAATACATTCGATCCCAGATATATCGAACTCAAAAGGGATTGCAAAATAGTTCGATATATCGATAACTCGATATACAAAATACGTGCATTTAAAGCCTAAATTAAAACATTTTAGGCTGCGAAAATCGTTACAAGTGCTGACATAACGACTCGCTCACAGTATTATGAAGAACAAGGTATGAACTGCAAGTTAACACACTTTATTTCTCATGAAACAGTCCGTAAACTTGTCTTGATTCTTGCGTGCCATCAGTTCCAGTCATCCTCAATATCATTGGAGCTTTTCAAATAAGCGAATGTAGCTCCTTCAGCCACAACAGCGTTGGTTGACGCAGAACGCCGATGCAAGCTTTATAGCTCAACAAAAGGTTGGTTAGCAGTGGCAGCGAAGGCTGTGGCATATTGTCACGGGTTCGTGACATGGACAAAGAGAGCAGACTGGATGTTCAGGTTAAACGGTTTATTGGGCCGAGCTTGTGGCCACATAAAAGGAAAGTCAGCAAAATTGCAGTAAGACACTGGCACTGATAGCAAGGTGAACAGAGCATCGGCTTTCAATTAACTGACAAGCGGTGAAGCGCGGCGGCATTTACACACGGGCTGTCGAATATTCTAGCATTATCTCTAGCGGCCACGTATGTTCCAGAATAATTTGCAGTGTTCGCGAAGTGGGCGTGATCTTAACGAAATGATCTACTACAGTCCCGAAGCTTCTCCAACACTGCAGGCGCGGTTTGTGCTGAGGATTACGTGCAGTGTAATGGGGTGATAACAAAACTTTAGGAAGCGAGATAGTGTTGCCCCCCCCCCCCCCTTTGAAAAAGGCATCGTCTCGATGCTTTAAAAGAAGATGAAAGTAAAATAATAATGCGAGAATGTACATGCGATAACTTATGATATAGGGATGACAACAACAAAATACACTCTTCTGGCTCGTTAACACTCACGAAATGGCTTAAGACGTGCGACATGGACGACTTAGGTTGCGATCGGTGCTGTTAAGAGTTCGTGATGCAGTCAGGGACAATCTCGTAGTCAAGTAGGCCTAGATGTTAAACTATCCTGTATGGTCTGAAGTACCTTCGCAGAAGTTTTTCACTGAATGACTCAGTAAAAAACTCAGTGAAAAAGCCAACGTGGACTCAGAGTCCATGTTGGATTATCGGCGTCCATACCCAAACACATTCGCCAGACTAGTATTCCACGAAGCATCGTCATAAATTGTAGCGGCGGCTCTCAGTTGTTTATTGGTCTTAGGTGCGGCAACGAGTGAGTTGTTGAGCTTCTTCGGTGCGCTGGAGGTGGACAGTCACGCCGATGTTTTCTTCGTTACTGGGGTTAGGTAACACGGCGTCGAGCATCATGGCGTGGCTCCTTCCATATATCAACTTGTACAACGTCATTTGGATCGTTTGTTGCACGGCAGTGTTGTACGCGAAGTTACGTATGGAAGTATTGCATCCCAAGTCTTGTGTTCGACGTCAATGTACATGGCCAGCATATCGGCGATGGTTCAAGAAGACCATCGCCTTATTCGGTCCAATAAGGCGCTTGGTGAGATCATTGGTCTGTAGTTGGTAGGCGGTGGTCCGGCGGTGGCTTGTCTGGCTGTACTTCAGGATCGCCTGAGATAGGTTCGCTGTAAAGGCCGTACTCCTGTCAGTAATGAGGACATGTGGAGCTCCAGGACACAGGACGATGATATCGATGAAAAACCTTGCTACCTCGGAGGCACTGCCTTTGGGCATGGCCTTTGTCTCTGCGTAGCGTGCGAGGTAGTCGGTAGCTACGACGATCCATTTGTTCCCAGAATTTGACGTCGGGAACTGCCCCAGTAAGTCTATGCTGATTTGCTGGAACAGTCGGCGAGGTGGCTCGATGGGCTGGAGAAGTCCGGCTGGCCGAGTTGGCGGTGTCTTTCGTCGCTGACAATCTCTGCAGGTCCTGACATAACGAGTGATGTTGGCCGCAAGTTGTAGCCAATAGTACTATTCCTGTACTCTTGCTAGCGTATGACCGGATGACGTAGGCTGGGCTCATGGATTGGTTGACGGGGGCATCTGGTACATGAAGCAGCACCTCCACCAGATGTCATGGGGTCGTGACGTGGACGAAGAGAGCAGACTGGGTGTTCAGGTTAAACTGCGTATTAGGCTCAACTTGTGGCCACATAAAAGGAAAGTCGACAAAATTACAGCAGCATACTGGCACTGATAGTGGCGAACAGAGCGCTGGTCTTCGATCAATTGACAAGCGGTGAAGCTCAGTGGCATTTATACGCGTGTCGTCGAATGTTCTATCGTTATTGCTAGCGGCCACATATGTTCCAGAATAATCGGTAATGCTCGCGAAGTGAGCGTTATCTTAACGAAATTAGCTACTGCAGTTTTGAAGCTTCTGGAACACTAAAGGGGCGGTTTGTGCTGAAAATTACATGGTAAAGGGGCGATGACAAAACTTGAGAAAGGACTGTGGCAATATTCATAAATGCACGTGTACACTTCCGCGGCAACGACAGCTATGATCTCAGCACCGATGCAGTCAGAAACAACTACCTCGTTGTCTGCCCCGGTGAAGCCGCTCACTGTCCGAGATGGTGCCCAGAAACGCTGATAAGTCGCAGAATTCACTGAGGCACCGCACGCCATTGTCAGCGTTCATGGCACACCGGAAGTTGTCACCTGGCCTGCAAGGAAAGTTTACAACAGTGCTTTACTTGACGTCGCTCCAAACGTCAATCATGTTTTTTATTGCTACGTGCGGGTCAACATACAGTTCAACTCCCGAATGAGGATTTATCAAGAACGAGGCGAAAAATACACAAATCCACAAGGCGCAATAGACAATGCCGAGTTCACCGTCAAGATGTTGGCGATATCAATGTCACTTGTGGCTTCATAGCTGGCAGCCGCTGCTTTCAGCTGCTTGATGCGAAAAGCTAGAAAAAGCGTAGCCTCCGAGACGTGCGTTTTAAAACCGAAACACGAAAAGCACGTCATGAGGTTCTACATCTTGAAGGCCATGCTTTTCAGGCTCGCATGCTCATCGCAAGCCATTGTGCGCTAACAAACATGGGGGCACCAGTATGTGCACCCGTGTGCACGATATACAGGTGCACCGATCCCATACTTTGGCATGAGAATTCAAGAGGTAACACGGGTCGGTGCATTGCGGGCAGTGCACCGACCAACGTGTACTATACAGGGGTGCAACGGTCCCATACTTTTATTGCATGGGTAACTCAAGTGGATTTCTCAACTGTTCCATATAGCCAATAATTCTATATATCCGAGTTTGATATATCCGGGATTGACTGTATTAGGTCAGAAATGTATGCACAGTTTGTTTTATTGTATTCATTTCTAGTGGAGAAAAAATTATTTTTCATGTTGGCCTTGCAACACAGCACATCGAACGATCGTTGAAAACAGTAGTGTCTCCAGTAATATGATCCTTTGCAGCAATATGCAGTGCAATGAAATCAAATGTCTGCTAGTGGTTCACTCAGGAAGCCTGCAGAAATGTTCACACTGAGTTTTAGGTCATCTGAAAAAAACACTCGGCTTGTGACACACCTTCGAAATTTTTATACAGTACGCCTTGCCTGAAAGGAATAGAAAACATTTTTGGAAACCTCTCACTATTATCTGAAGTGTTTGATTTACATTGTGCTAGAGTGATTTTGCTGAAAACACATTGTGCCCAATTACTTAGCCCGCACAAATGTTCAGAAAAGGGCTCAAGATTTCTCTAAAAGACTGAAGTTTGTGGATTCTTACTTGCTGCCAAGCCTTGCTTGATAAGTGTCAAAGAACTCTGACATCAAATTTCAAAACTCAAGGTGCTTGTGTTGTTTGATATTCTTTCATGGACGGGCACTTCTGACTGATTATGACTGTTGACTGATGCCTTCATTAGTTCAAGTTCCTTCTAACTTCAAGTTAGTTTTAAAGTATACGTGAGTGCTCATCTAAATTTTCAGCACCTTGCGACATTGCCACTAGTGCGACACAGACAAAGGCGCCTCTTGACATTCCACGAAAGAAGCAAGTATTATTGAGTATTGATGTTTGCCACTAGTGCGACACAGACAAAGGCGCCTCTTGACATTACACGAAAGAAGCAAGTATTAATGAGTATTGATGTTGCAGAGCATTCACGGGGCCCGCACTAAATATTGACTGGTACCCAACAAGGGCTGTTGTTTTTCACCCCGCTCATTCTGTTTCTAGGCTACTTTTAAGGTGGTTTTGGCTGCTTATGCCAGGATTGCTTTTTTTTTTTTTTTTTGCTGATGGGCATATTCAAAGCACTCTCCTCCCCCGCCGCGGTGGTCTAGTGGCTAAGGTACTCGGCTGCTGACCCGCAGGGCGCGGGTTCGAATCCCGGCTGCGGCGGCTGCATTTCCGATGGAGGCGGAAATGTTGTAGGCCCGTGTGCTCAGATTTGGGCGCACGTTAAAGAACCCCAGGTGGTCGAAATTTCCGGAGCCCTCCACTACGGCGTCTCTCATAATCATATGGTGGTTTTGGGACGTTAAACCCCACATATCAATCAATCAATCAATCAAAGCACTCTCCTCGCTTCATTCTTCACCGAGCATGGGTCCCTCACTTTGAAAATGAGCTGGGTTCACACAGCCTCTTGAAATCTTTGAATATCCTTGATATTGACAATGTAAGCTCAACGGCCCATTAAACTACTTGAATACTCGTGAACTCCTTGTAATCCTTGAAAATGCTGTAAAATTTGTTCTACTAGAGAAAATCAATGACCCATTTCTGTAAGTCACGTGCATTTCAGAAACCCTTCCGCTTATGAGTGACCATGAAAACAAGTTGCTCACCAAAAGGTGTCTGGGAGTTTTGATATTAAATCACACAGCCGAGCATCTTGCAACTAATATTGATGCGAAACCGAATCCAATCCAAGGCACATTGCTCGTTCTGACTGCGGTCCCTAAATCTAGCTAGTCTGCCATCTCCACACAGTATCAAGCTAGGTCATGTCCACAGCATTATGCATAAGCCGACTGCTCATGCAAGTGTTGCAGGTGAGCGGGTGTTGCGAATCCCGCGTAGGTAATCGAGCACATTATGTCTCTCCTTTTTATATTGTGCTCCCACTTGGAAGACTTATTTCTGCTCAGTTCCTGCGGGCAGCGTCTAGTACATGCAGGATGCGATCCCAGCTGTGACTAGGCAAAAGGGGAGACACGCTTCATGTCTCGCCCATGTCTGGTCATTGTCTGGCACGATCTCGTAGTGCAGCACACTAAGCGGTTGACGATGGCAGGCATCACTTTTTGTGCCACCCCGACACCTTCACTTTGCTCACTAGCGAGCGGTCTTTTGTTTGACAGGCTCGTGTGCACTATTGAGCCAAGTGCATGATATGTTTGCTTTGAAATGTGCTTTGAAAGGATGCCAGGAGGAAACTGCAAGTTTCAGCCTGCATGGCTGCATCATACAGAATATCCAAACTAGGTCAACTTGAAGCAAGCGATTTTATCGAGCCAATGGGAATACTATGTCAGAAGACGATCGACATTGCAACTTTGGGGGCAAATATTATTCTTTAAGGAGCCATCAAAAAGGCATGAAGCACCGATCCAATGTGGCAGCAGGTGAGGGCTGCTCATCCATCACAAGTGTTATGCAAATGACAAACCTGACGTTCGAGGCGACTTGTCAGCATGAAAACAGTGGCAACTTTCTCTTGAATTGCAACACTTGACAATGACTACAGAAAGCACAAATCCGTGATTAAAGCGGAATTATTGTAGACGATGAAAGTTGTGTCGTCTTAATATTTCTATAGCTCCATTGCATCTATTTCGCAACTAGGCAAGGTTCTGTCTTGTGTCGCAGAAGTCTGTTGCCAGAATTGGAGGTCAGTGTTGCCAGTGTGCCGCCAAATGTGGGGGCAATATTTGCCTCTAGAATTCCAGCTTTCCCGTAATGCTTTCTCATTGGCTCTCACAATTTTGCCAGTGTCCGTAGTGTGTCATCGTCAGTGGGGTGCGAGCAACCTACTTATCGCTTCATGGTTCTCATTTTACTGGTGCCCATAGTGTGGTGTTTTGGTGTCACAGCAAAACACGCTCAATCTGGCTTCCTGATGACTCGACACACTATGAATGCTGGCAAAATACCGAAACTACGAAGCTGGGCGTAGGTTATTGGCCCCAGTATTATGGGCACAGCTTTTCTGCGACGCTATTGAGTCAGTTTCTCGGGCGAACACGTCGTCGTGTGTAATCGACACGACATGCACAGTTACAGAGGTATTCCACACTTCGGAAATGACTATGATTTATCGCAACGCTTCTGTGTCGCCGTGCAGTTCCCTAGTAAACCCATCATTAGGCATGAGTTTCCTACTCTTGAGAGACAGTTGAATACAAACAAGTGAATTCTCTAGGTGCGACGCATGATCTAGTCCGATCTGTTATTTATTTATAGAATGGAACGTACAGTAAAAAAAAGGGGGCTACACACAGGGGCTTTTCAGTAAAATGGCCGATGTCAACAGACCACACAGGCACAGCAGGTTACACAAGAACAATGTGGGAAAACTGGGACTGCAGCGGCAAGTACCCCTAAGTCTGGCAACCAACTTATGTGGCACCAAACAGAATCATGCCCGCAACTATTTTAAAAGATGTTTCCAGACAATGAAATTGTGCGAGCTTCAACCGTTCTTTTAAAAACGTGTCTGTGTCGTGTTCCACGGTCTGTGCCAATTTTTCACTTCACAAGTATGACAAATGATGGAAAAGTCTGAGCATTTCGTTGTATTTGGTGAAACGTTGAATGAATACTGTGGAGCTTGATTATACATCACTCGGTTTTGCGACGACCTGCATTATACGATGAATCTGTTTGGTCCTGGCAAAATCTTCATAAAAGTAATGTAGTAAAAGCCTTGATTATACGACGCAGTTTTACACCAACCCCACATCTTACGATGACATTCAGATTTCGTCCAAAAGAAAAAAGAACGCCTTTACTCAAATCAAGCGTGGATTAAATATCAACGAGGGCAAAATATGAATGTGCGTTTCCTCTAGGTTGACGATTAGAAAAGTAGACAGACAGGATAGGATGTCTTCTTAGAATGGAAAACTTATTTTCCTGCAACCTCATGTGCTTCTACATATGCCTCGATTGCGTGAGTACGTATCCGGGGTCATTACATAGTGAAGCTCTATCCACAGAAAGTAGCCTCTGCCGGCCGAAAAGTTGATATCATCACGTTTTTGGTCCGTTGAAACTTTTGCTGGTTGACATACAGCTGATCTCTTGCCTCGCAGTCACTGGCTCGCACACGCTCAAGGGCTGGACTCAGCTGCTTTCAACGTGCAAGATTACTTTCACTTGACGTCAACGTTCATAATAACAGCGGGACATCACTTGTTACACTTCACAAGCCAACAAATTACAACGCGCACGGCTCAGTCACGCGCGAAGGCATTCTACGCGAACTGGTGGTTCGTCGCCATTATGTGATAGCGATGACACTGTGTCTGATTTTGATGCCGGGAGGCTGTTGGCAAGGCAGTTTTGGTTTCTTTTGCGCGCGCTGGCAATTTTCGGACTCTCTTTATCGGTAGAAAGATGCAGGTGGAATTTGATTTTTTTAGAGTTGTCGATAAAGACTTGCTCGCACCTCCTCCAACTAAGTAGTGCTGCCATTAGCTGCCACTGGCAAGAATAATTTAATTTACCTTTCTTGCAGAGGCATAAGGTCATGCCGTGGGCTTATTCAGGTGGTCTGTACCCGTTTTTGGGAAAGGCTGAGTGTCACTGCCTATAATCTTGGTTTTTCGATTATACGACACCCGAATAATGCGACAGTTTTACATAGTCTCCTGAAAGTGGTATAATCGGGAGTTCCACTGTACCTGCAAAGGAAGCAACTTTGTGTTCATATCAGAACAACTGTGAGGTGAAAACCAGACATCTGATTTCGACATTCTTAGGTCACAGCGTAGTGGACGACCTCTTGCAAATGTTGACTAAAACATTCGCGTCCTTTCCTCTGAGCAAGATTGTGCAGCTCTCGATTTATGACCCAAATGGCAACTGGAGTCTCTTCAACAAGTTGCAGCAGCACGTGAAGGATGAGTTCAGGGCTTGGATGTCGGTTCATGTCGCTTGCACACAGTGCATAACTCATACAATGTAGGAATGCATGCAATAAGCTAGGTAGCCAATAGCTGTCTATCTAGCTTGTTTCCACTCTTTCATGATGTACTGGTCCGTTATGAAAATTTTGTTGAAGACACACGTAGTAGGATGTTTCCACTTTATTTTGTAAGCATGCATCATACTTTGTAAAACTAAACTTTTCCCTAAACGTTGTTATGGTTGTGCAGCCTTTCTTGACTGTTTGTCAGAGTGATTCTCCGTAGATTCGTTTTTCTACCGAAAAAGCTTGAAAGTGTTGTGAGGAGCCTCTGTGCAAAGTTTGTGAAGCACTCAGCATTGACAAGAGTCACGAGCATCACAAAAATCCTGCAAATACATGTTGATGATGCGGTCAATTACACATCGCTTGAGAAGGTGGACATTGAACGTGCAGCTGAGATCTTAAAGAGTGGGAAAGTGAGTCCCAAATGTGTTGTTGAGTTTAAAAGAGAGTGTCAGAAGTTTATTGTGAGTATGATCTTGAGAATCGTAGAGAGAAGCCCTCTTGGGTACCCTCTCGTTCGAGGGTTGTCATGTTTCGATCTTTTTTATGAGCACAAGATAGATACTGTGCGGGCACGGTATATTCAGCTCTGCCAAAAAATAAAAATAAAAACAGCATGAACTGCAAAACTGTGAAAGAGACCGTGAAAGCCTTGATGTTCTCTTTGTGCTCTTTATGAAGCATGACCCGTCATTCTCAATCTTATGGAAAGTGCTGAAGATTCTTTTGCTTAGCCATGAACAGGCTTTAGTAGAACGAGGTTCCTCTGAACAAGCAAGTTGCGGTCAAAAGTATGGCAGAGCTCTCGTATACTCTCTAATGAGTCATCTGCGAGGCTCTGAAACTTACAGTGGGCTGCTTAACATTCCACTGTCGAAAGAACTGAAGTCATCACGGCTCCAAGCCAGGCATAGATATGTGTTACGTGTAAAAGAACAGAAGAAGCAAGCTGTGGCACAGCAGGTAACCTTGAAAAGAAAAGAACTTGGTCTCGAGTTACAGAGCATGCAAGAGAGGAAGATAAAAAGCTCTGAAGTGCTTGGTGGAGTCAGTGGATCACTTTAGGAAGACACGGAGGCCAAGAGTTTTTGTTGAACAGCTAAAGAAAAGAGGCGGAAAAGAGACATGCTAAACAACCTTGTAAAATACGACACACAAGTAAGCAGCATATAGAAATGGGCAACATAACAAGGGGTGGAAGTGCTGCGCCATGTGCGCCAATCTGACCTGCTGCACCTAACTGCAATTTCCGTGTGCAACGCCAAATTTAGTAGAGATTTATCATCGAACAAGCAACATGCGCGGGCTACACAAAGGATGCAACCACCACGTCCATATCAAATCAGTTCGGTCACTTCGTATTTTGGTTCATGCATGAATCTTGTTAGCGGGGCGTTTGTGTGCATACCTCATTACGCGACTCCATATACGGTTTAACAGCAAAGCTGCTGGCCGAACCATATAAACTGAAAAAAAAAAAAATCAGTTTCACCGGTAAAGCGATGTCTGCAATAGCAAGAATTTGTAATGTTGTAGTAATGCCGCACGCGCTTCTTTTCTGCCGCACGCGTGTAACTATGCATTGCGCAAACCGCGCTCGAATGATTGGGAACAAACTAGATAATCTTAGAACTTTTCGATGAGATAGCGCGCACAACGCTTACATTAAAGTTTGTTCGGGAATCAACACAGCCACTAGTGATAACGCTGAAATTTTCGATGGCACATGTATAAACGCCGACGCATTTTGCTGCTTGGCAGCTCATCGACAGCCGACGCTTTGGTTTGCTGCTATCAGTCTACAGCTTCTATTGCTTGTAGGGTGAAGTTTTGTTTTTCGGGAAAAGGTTTGCCCAAATAAAGTTTACTCATGAAAACAGGGGCTGCTGCCTTCGTCATCCTCACGACCCATGACGATTCGAAGGCTGAAATGTAACTCTTTTAGATCCGGCATCGTGTCACTCTACAAAATGCTGGTGTAATAGAATAAGTACGTCTCTTCCTGTTGAGAGCGCACCACGTAGAACGGTTTACGAGCCGCACACTCATCCTTGCTGATAGCGCGCGCACCAGCTTATCGCAACCATGTACTTAGACTCAAAGTTCACTGCTGCTGCTCGAGCGACCCGCTCCCCCCTCCTTTTTCCCTGCATATTTTTGCATGCTCGTTCAAGACGGGCAGCGTGTTTCATCTCTGCTTGAGCATTCGACGGTAGGTCTAACACGCGGTGGGATGCTATGGTGTACGCCCTCCGAGCCACAGAGATCAGCGGCCTCGTATACTTTCTGCTTGAGCAACGCTCACCACCCCAGCTTGCACAGCTTTATGCGGGGGTACAACGTACATGCGCCGGGAGTGTTAGCAACTTGTAGTTTACGTGGAACATGACGGCGACGTTGAGTGTCCATAGAGTTTCTATCGTAATAAAAAAAATGACTTGATTGCCTAGCAAGGGCGCAGCGAGCCCATCTAAATTTCTTTGCGGTTCTCATGTCGGCTGTGGCACTTCAATGACCGGAACTTAAGTTTTTTTACATTTTTTTTCATAGAGCTGTATTGGTTTAGTATTAACATAACTTTTATTATATTAGTTCATCTCTAGTCTTGAGCTGCTATAAATATTGAATGCGGTGTTTTAATCACATTTTGAACATTGCTACAATTTAACATTAAATTTTTTTATTTATCTGACTAGCTGTTCAAAGCACCGTTTTTGTTTTTTGTTTGAGTTGCTGTGCTCTCAGCTTTGATGTTGTAAGGTATAATATATATCATTTTGGGGCAAGTCTGGTCACTTGATTAGCATTGAATGCTTAGTAAAAACCACTGAGTTTTTTGGGAAAGCAAAGAGAAAGCAAAATATTTAATTAACAGTGATGTGTGACCCAAAAAGTCTGCTCCAAAACACGTTTTTTTGTGCTCCAGAGCTGCTCCAAAACACCCCTTTTACTGTTCCAAAGTTGCTTCAAAAAACTGAGGCCCTCGTCCTCCCTTGCATAAGGTTTAAACAAGGTATCGCAAATGCAGCGCTGCGAATCCTCAAAAGAAGTCCATCTATGTCCACTGTCAGGGGTCCTTTGAGGAGCTTGTGTTGCAGAAAATGCGGTGTCAAGTCCAGCGTCAGTGGTCTTTCCTTCTGTGAGCATAAATGACCTGATGAATGCAAGGGATGCAGGTAGGGTTACAAAGAATGTAACCCAACCTGGGTCACAGGTGCCCCCAGTAGTGGGGTTGATTCATTACTGCCACTCACTGTTTAGTCGGATATCCTGTGCTCTTAGCCATGGCTTCTATTGCAGCACAGGTGTTTTCATTTATTATATGTTTGTGAGCCATAGGCGCAAGTATCGCATTCCACTCCTTGAGAGGCCTTGCAATACTTTTTGAGCATGGTCAGAAATTGCTGCTAATCAGTAGTCGACACGCGAGCTCCAAATTACAGTGTGGCACGTGGCCTAAAGTTTGCAGTTGGTCTTGAAGTCAGCTAGATATTGCTGTTTTTTTTTTTTTATGCAAATGATGCCATATGCCCAAATTTCTGTGCCAATTACCCAAATCTACGGTGGCTAGCTGATTTGAGCATCATGGGCTGTGTAGTTACCGAAGCCACCACACTGAAAGTAAGCTGTGCGTTTTATGGAAAGGAGGAAAATAAGTTGATCACAGGCATTTATTATTGTAAACATTCATAGTTGCTGACTAACGAAGGCATGTCTTCCCTGCACACCTGTCAGTGCTCATGCTGGTACGAAAGGAAGCATTGTGTAACAATCTCTGCTTGTAATTAATGGATTCTAAATGTCTTTGTGGCATATGACTTGTATAGTGACACTATTTCATGATAACCCAGAAAAATGTTGCTGGACTCCTTTAAAGCTGAAAGGGGCCCTAAAACGCTTTTTCAAGTAACCACGAAATGAATTCACTGGGAAAGCTTATTGCCTCACGAATTCAACGTCGCAAAAATTTTAAGAATCTGTCCAGTGCGAGTGGAAAAGGTTTGTCGCATGCATTCTGTCTTCTCTCGTCCCAACAAAAGCACTGGAAGCTAAGCAGGGAGGGAAGGCAGGGCCACGGAAATGATCACACACTCCTCGTGGCCTCGAGCACTTTTTTTATTGTTTTTTTCTTCAAATGCGCCGCTTTTTCTGTGTGATCGCGCGCGCACGCGTGGACAAGTCGCGGCCTCTTGCGGGGATCTCTGTAATGAGCGAGCGCACCATGTTCAAATCAGCCAATGGCTGATAGATGGGTAATTCACGTGTGATATTTGGGCATTTTGTGCCATTTGTCGAGAGAAGAGAAAGCAATTTTTAGCTGACCTTGATAATTTATTGTGAATTCCAGGCCACGTGCTGTGCTATAATATTTGGCTCGCATGTTCTCGGGAGCCTCTACTACCGATCGGTAGCGTTTTCTGACCATGCCAAGAAGTGTTGCAGGGCCCCTTGAAGCCAAAGCATCCTCCAAGTTTTTTGTAGTAATCGAAAGCTCGAAACCTTTTCCTTGCTTGTGGTGGGTGCATTGAAAAACAGGGAAAGACATTTATTAAGGTTAGTCTGAGGGTATTCGCAATTATGCGAACCTTTGCTTGGTTATTGCCATGGGAACACGTACATGTTGTGGAGATAGGTTTGCGCTAGGCTTACCTACTAAGCGCAACCGTGTAAGCATGCGACGTCCTCCACTGCCGCTGCGTGTGACGATGCTGCGGCCGGGTTCGTCGTTTTCTCTGACACTGCGCAGAAACCACGCACGAGGCAGGAAAATAAGAACAACTGGTTTGTTAACCCAAGATGCCGCACAGTGCGACACTCACGGGCTTGCAGGCCGTATAGGGAACTCCGCAAGACCAAGCAAGTACGCTTGCCTAGGGCGCGACGACTCCCGCACAAAGGCCGAAGTCGAAGGCACGAACGAGAAGCCGCCTGCTAAGCAGCGCGTCAACCTCTCGTGGAGGCCTGAGAGCATCTGCCGCGACGAGCGAATCGTCGGACGTAACATAGCTCGTAAGAGAGGAGGATGTCACGCGCGCCCAAAGGGAAATGGCGCTGCGTTGTGACGTAGGTCCGCGCAGCGTAGCGTGCCTGGACATGCCAGCGCGGAACAGAGCCGAGGCTTGACTCGCCCAGACCAAGAGGCGCCCTGGCAGCCATCTTGGCGAATGCCAGTGATTATACGCGCCCAAGCTACGTGGTCGGAGCGCGCGCGGCAGCTGGGGAACGAGGCGCCTGGTAGGGGAGCGCTCTCGATTCCCACAATGTTTACCACTGCTCTCTGTAGACACCATAATGCTGGTGGAGCCCTTGCCTGTACGAAACTTTTATTGATCTCCTGATTATTTTTTTAATTGCATTTAAATCATATACAGTAGTGGATAGACAACAACAATGCACATTAGGCTGCATAATGGGGCACCCATCATATTGGCTATCACAGCTATTACAAGGTTTGTATTGATGTTAATTTACTAGAGCATAGCACTAAGCAAAACTCCGTCATAATTTTTTCTCTGCTCATGCACTGGAAAGCAACGGTCGATTTCACCATTGCGGTTAGTTTTTTGCGGTCTCTCAATTTTTCTGACATTCCTGCAGCATTGTTTAAAAAAAAAATCTGTTACTCTGTAAATATGTTTTATTCTGACATAAGGTTGAGCTACTCGGCAGGAATTCATCAGGAAGTAAGGCTTGCAAGCACAGGCGTAAAAGAAAAAAAAAACAGACAACAATAACATGGTGTTTTCTGGATGTTCACAGGCATTCATGATTGTAAACATTCATAGTATGCCACCAATGGTGGCATTAGTATTCGTGACTCGCAGATCAGTTGGTGGCTTCGGTGAGTAGCTATGATCTTGCCTCGGCTATGGCTTGCACCCGGTAAAAAAAATCCCCCAAAAAGCATATGAATTTTGTAAGGAAATATTCGCTGCTCACCTTGGTACACAAGGGCCTAGTATACGACGGAGGAATTTGTTATGAAAGTGAGAAGCTCTTGACCTGACACTATCATTGGCTGCAGGCTCAGGGAGGAGCGCAAGCGCAGGGAGCAGCAGGAACGGGAGGAAGCTCTCAAGGATTCGGGCAAGACAGTTGCCGACAAAGCAGCGGTGCCATCTCCACCAAGGGCTCTGAAGCCCACCACCAACACTGCAGCCAATAGTAAGATGTTCTTTAACGGAGAAATTCTTGTGCACATGTGTCAAATTTTTTAGAGGCACACTAAAGAGAATAATGATTTCACTAGTATTAGTGAACTATGCTTCATCAATACCGAAAATACCAGTGTTGCCATGAGAACACTTGTTGTAAGTGAGAAGACGCTCGAAAGGAAAATAGCTTTGCCTTAAAGTTTTCACAGCAGCTTGCTTCGATGTGATGGTGTCTTTCAACAATGTTTCTAGAACTACGTCACTGTCGCATGGCTCTGCCGAAGCGGAGGTGGCAAGTGGCACTGTAGTCGCATTAGGCTGCAGCAAGTGCAACCGCTATTACATCTGTTACCGTCTCAGACGCATAAGTGGGGCTTTATTGACAAACAGCGAGTGAATTTTGTAACACGCAGCAGAAGACATGACATATGTCATACGTCCACAGTGCCAACGTGTTTTGTGCCGGGCTACACGGCGGTGATAAGACTCACAATTGACCACGGCACTCTTGGTATAGTGCCAGTACTCTCGGGCTCAGCATCATCAGGTGGGATAAAAGGCTGCCAGACGAATGGCCAGTTGAGGTACATGCAAGTATTAATTGCAGGAAAAGTTCATCTATTGCTTAAGGGGAGACGCGGGTCGAAAAGTCGCGGTTTTCCGGAAAATTTTCGCTTTTTTTTTTTCGTCAGTGCATCCCAAAGGAAGATTGGATTCTTCGAGAGTGAACGTAGACCGGTAGATGCTGCTACTGCAAACATGCTGCTTTGCGAAATCGATGCGCTGACGGCACTTGTGCGGGTGCGCAATGCCCAACCTGCCGCGAACGGAAGCTCGGCGTGCGAGAGGCAGCTGGAAAGCGCAAAGGACTTTCGGCATTCCTCGAACTGTGCTGTCAAAATTCTGATTGCCCTGAATCTGCACTTTCGTTCACGCACACGTCGAGACGTACTGCTTCGGCCGGGGACCAAGGAACGAGCGCTCGTTTTGACAGCGGCAGCTCGCATGACAGCTTTGCTGTAAACGTGAAGGCAGTTCTGGCAGCACGCGCTATAGGCGCAGGCCACGACCAACTTTCACGATTTTGTGCGATTCTCGGTCTTCCGAGCCCGATGCATCACAAGACATTCAACGGCATTTGCAAGAAGCTCCATGGTGCGGCGATGACGGCAGTGAGCAAAAACTTGCACCAGGCACGAAACATCACGAAGGACGCAGTTGGCGGCAGAGATGTGCCAGTCATGTTTGATGGCACCTGGCAGAAAAGAGGTCATAAAAGCCACAATGGAGTGGGCACAGTCGTGTCCCTGGACACGGGGCTCTGCCTCGATTTTGAAGTTCTTTCGAACTACTGCCATGCTTGCAGTATACACAGGGACCTTGGGGAGAGTGAAGAGATATGGCGAGCTTTTCATCTTCCAGTTTGCCAAAAAAACACTGACTGCTCATCCCATGCAATGGAACCTGCGGCAGCTGTCAATATATGGCAGAGGACCTTGTCTTATGAAACTCCACTGCGATTCACCAGCTTCCTAAGTGATGGTGACAGCAAGGCCTACACTGCAGTCTGCGAGGCAAATGTATACTGTGACACCCCCATTGACAAAGAAGGGTGCACGAACCACGTTGCAAAGCGCTTGGGAACTGCCCTACGGAAATTGGCAACGCCACTGCCACGAGGCGAAAAACTGAAAGATGCGACAATAATAAAACTACAAACATATTACAAGATCGCCATCACGAGCAACAAGGACAGTGTCCGAAATATGTACACTGCCATATGGGCATCGTATTTTCATTGCTACTCCAGTGATGGTGCCAGTAGCCACAACTTTTGCCCCGCGGGACCAAATTCGTGGTGCAAGCACAAGCGTGCGGAAGCACTGGGGGAGCCTGCACCACGCCACACCCCACTGTTGACGAAGGCTCAAGGATTGGCAATTATGCCTATCTACAAGCGCCTTACAGAGGAGAAACTCCTTATTCGGTGCCTTCATGGCAAGACACAGAATGCAGCCGAATCGCTGAACAGCAAGGTATGGCTGCTATGTCCAAAAACAAAGTTCGCCTCCAGAACAACTGTGGAGACAGCCACCGCTCTTGCTGTACTCTGGTACAACAAAGGCCACAGGGGCTTTGAAGAAGTGCTCGAAGGCATTGGAATTCTCCCCTCACAAGATCTGGCCACTTATGGTGACCACTGTGACGTCATGTGCATCGGGAAGATGAACCTGAAGCAAACTGCAGAAGCGAGGGCACACCGTCGCAACACAGCGAAGAGAGCTCGTGTTGAGGACACTGACCGCAAGAGCCGTGAAGGACCAAGCTATGGTGCAGGGGACTTCTAGACACTTGCAGTGCATTCAAGGCAAGGTACTTTTCATTGTGCCCCAATTTGATGCAAAAAGAATGATTTCCTAATAAATGCCAACTTTGCGAACTTTCAAACTTGTTTTTCTCATTTTCATTTTTTCTGACAGTTTCACGTTTTCCGGGCAGCCTTTTAGAAACTTATGTTCATTGTATAGTAACGAAACTTGGCACACATATTCTTCAACACATGCAGAATGCAAATATCTACTCTAAATTGCAATGCCTACCAGCATTAGTTGTGAAAATATTAGCTTATTGTTTCAAGGGAGATTGAAAATAATAAGTCATTCAATACAATTTTTTTTTCTTGGTTCCAATATTTCTGTGACATATCTATATAGATATTTGCACTTTTCAATCTACCAAGAGTCAAATAAGATCAGACACAGTGCTTTTACTGAAAGTTTAGTACATAAAAGAGTGCCCGCAAAAGATGTAACTTTTTGCTATTGTTTATGGCATAACTCAATAATTATAGCAGCTACACAAAAAATGATTGCATATTTGAAATCTGCATGAAAAACTATACTAATAACAAACTTTTCAAGTCTCTATTACTAGAAATAAAAAAAAAACTTTTTCGAGGAGCGTCTCCCCTTAAGTTACCTTGCGTTGTGTAACAATTTGGTGGAAGGTGCTGGTTAGGACGAACCCAAAGTAGGGAGCTTCACTACCAGGACTTCGTCGCAGCCGCCGCCTCGCCAGACTTCCATCTTCGCCGATCGCAATGGCCCAAAAGCAGCCATCCAATGCTTCAAGGCCAACTCTGATGGGTTCCGTGCCGTACTACAGAGTGCCACCAAACTTCGGCGGGACCTCAGGAGAAGACGTCGACGTGTGGCTCAAGAACTACAAGCGGGTGGGCAGAAGCAATGGCTGGGACTCGAACGAACAGCTCAATCATGTTGTATTCTTGTTAACTGACACAGCCCTCATGTGGTACGAGAACCACGAGGACATGTGCGCGACTTAGGAACGTTTTGTTGAAGAAGTGCAGAAGTGTTTCGGTGATTCGGTCGCAAAGAAGAAACGCGCGGAGCAGACATTGTCTCGGAGGGCACAGCTTCCAGGAGAAACATGTACGACATACATTGAAGAAATATTGAAGCTGTGCAAGATCGTGAATGGAAGGATGTCTGAAGAAGATAAGGTTGTACACGTTCTCAAGGGTATAGCCGAAGACGTGTACAATTTCTTAATTGAGAAAGACTGCTTGAACTCCGTGTCCGACGTGATGAAGCACTGTCGTACCTTTGAATCCCTCAAGATGCGACGAATTTCTCCGAAGTTCGGCCGCCTGTCCAACGTCCCCACTGTGGCTAGTGTTGAAACAGTGCCGCCTAACGACCTTGCTTTGACCATACGGCAGATCGTCAGAGAAGAGCCGCTTCGATGTCAGCAGACCTATCATTGCCCCAGCGATTTTCAGGATGTGTACGTAAACGAATTAGAACGTGTGCGAACTCCTGTTTCTCTTCCACCATAGCAACCATCGATCAATGCAGCAGACGCTTATGAATATCAAGGCACATGGCCGGCTGGATTCCCCCGTCAACCACCTCCCAACTACGAACGAAGTTTTTGCCCGCCTGTTCAGCCAACATCGCCTGCCTACAGTGCCCCTGAAGGGCGGCACCACTAACCCATGCCTTCCGAGAGGAGTCATTACTCTGAGCAGTCACGTGCCCCTTGACCAATTCTGGTATGCTACAACTGTGGCGTCCCGGGTCATATTGCACGTTTTTGTGACCACCGCCCATATCAGCGACAATCTTGGCACATGTCTCATCAACCTTTCGACCATCCGCACTCCACGTCACGGAAACCACGCGCACCTACTGGGTCACGCTACCCCTCGCCGGCCTCTGATCGAAGTTTGACGCCACCACCAGCTCCCCGTGCTCCACGATCGCCGTCGCCACGGCGACGCGCACGTACACTCCGCCGGAAAACGAGTCGATTTGGCCAGTGGGGGTGAGGCCGCGAGATCACACGTGGTATCTACAGATATACCTTCATCAGCGTTTATGTTGAAGAACAAAGTTCATGTAGTTGTCGATGGAGTGGCTACTATGGCACTTGTGGATACAGGCGCAACAGTCTCGGTGATGAGTGTAAATTTTAAGAACCTGCTAGGACCAAGAGAGATGTTTTGCCTGAACTGTGGGGTGACATTTCGTAGTGTAAGTGGTGACGTGTTGCGTCCGGTGGGATATTGTACTTTGGACGTCTCGCTGTGTGGCAAGGTGTTTTGCACAGAATTTGTGGTTATTCCGCGGTCTACACATGACGTCATCTTGGGTATTGACTTCTTGCGTGAGTGTGGGGCAACTGTAGACTGCATAAGTGGGCATCTTTCTATACACGGTACTTTCCCAACGGCGCTCTTGGAAAATTCCTGTCCGGAAGAATGCATCTTTTTTGTCTCCGTGGATACAGTCGTTCCTGCATTTTCTGCTGTGTGTGTTCCCGTGACATGTTTCAACAACAACTGTGGCACGTTTGACGCCACGCTCGAACCGATTCCCTTGGCATGCCTGAAAAAGAACATTCTCATTCCCCATTGTATAAGTGTCAGTTGTTGATGGACGGGCAGGTGTGTGGACAATGAACAGTTCCATGGAGCCTGCAATTCTGTCAGGCGGCATGAAACTTGCAGTACTATTTAGACCCGAGTCATGTACGATGCTGGTTACGCTTGTTCTACAAGCCAAAATGAACATCTAGGCTTAGAAGGTTCAGAAGATGTCCAATTGCTACAAATGCTCAGCCTGTCACTTGACCAAAGCGAACGTCATACACTGCTCGACGTTGTATCTAAGCACTCGAAAGTGTTCGATTTTTCTAAATACAGCCAAAGGCCCTTAATCCCAGCGTTCCGGATACGTCATCAGATCCACACCGAGTCGGGGCATCCCATTAGGCAGAAACCTTACCGAGTGGCACCATCGGAGCGCAAGATCATCAACGAGCAGGTCCAAGAAATGCTGGAAAAGGGAATAATACAGGAATCGGCAAGTCCGTGGGCTGCTCCCGTCATTTTAGTGAGGAAGAAGGATGGTACGTGGAGATTTTGCGTTGACTACCGCGACTGAATTCTGTTACTAAGAAAGACGTCTATCCACTGCCGCGCATCGATGACGCTCTAGACTGCCTACATTCCGCGTCCTACTTTTCATATTTCGACCTGAGATCAGGTTACTGGCAAATTCCGATGCACGTAGCTGACAAAGAAAAAACTGCATCCGTTACGGCCGATGGACTTTACGAGTTCAACGTTATGCCATTCGGATTATGTAATGCTCCTGCGACATTCGAAAGATTTATGTACTCTATATTGCATGGTTTAAAATGGCATATATGCATGTGTTACCTTGATGATGTCGTAATTTTTGGACGTACGTTTGAGGAACACAACACTTGCCTAGACCTCGTGCTCAGCTGCATTGATAAAGCTGGCCTTGTATTGAATTCAAAAAAGTGCCACTTTGGCGAGCGACAGACATTAGTGTTAGGACATCTCGTCGACAAAGATGGCATTATACCTGACCCACAAAAGACAGCGGCCGTTGAATCGTTCGAGCGTCCTAAATCTGTCAAACAACTGTGTAGCTTCATCAGGCTCTGCTTGTATTTCCACCGGTTTGTACCCAAGTTTGCGGATGTCGTTCACCCTTTGACGAGCCTTCTACGCAAGAACAGCCCGTTTCAGTGGACCTCCAAGTGTGATGCCGCTTTTCACAAGCTGAAGTGTTTGTTAACTTTGCAACCAATACTTCGGCACTTCAATCCTTCGTCGCCCACGGAAATTCATACAGACGCAAGTGGCATCGGTATCGGTTCCATTCTCGTTCAGCGTTCTGGCAAGAAGGAACACGTTGTGGCGTACGCAAGTCGTTCTTTAAGCTAGCCTGAACGTAACTACTCAGTGACCGAACAGGAATTGCTAGCGGTAGTCTTTGCCATGCAACGGTTTCGCTCATACATCTATGGTCGCCCATTCACTATCGTCACAGATCACCATTCACTGTGTTGGCTGGTCAACCTTCGTGACCCATCCGGCCGCCTCGCACGATGGGCCATTCGTTTGCAAGAACATGTCTTCACCATTTCATACAAGACTGGCCGTGTACACGCTGATGCGGACTGCCTCTCCAGAATGCCGCTACCATCGACAGGTTGTGAAGGCGATAACTTTGACCACCTTATCTGTCGTCTGCCTTTCCCGATGCCGTGACTTTTGCCGCTTTCGCAGCGTAATGACCCAAGCTTGAAAGCTCTCTTCCCTGGAGCGAGAAATTCATTAAGCGAAGGCCGATTCTGCCTCCGAAATGGTCTTCTTTACCAGAGAAACTTGTCCACGCCAAGTGCCCGCTTTCTGCTAGTGTTTCCTGCGTCCCTCCAAACGTCTGTTCTGCGTCTCACGCATGATGACCCCACCTCTGGCCATCTAGGCACCGCACGAACACTTAGTCGCATGAAAGAGCAGTTCTATTGGCCGAAAATGAGCAAGACATTTCAGAACTACGTGGCCAGCTGTACGCAGTGCCAGAGCCACAAGCAGCCATCCTCGGGTCCAGTTGGTCACCTGCAACCTGTAAAGCCTCCCGGTTCCCCTTTTAAAAAGGTCGGCATTGATCTGATGGGACCATTTCCACGCTCCTCAAACGGTAACCGGTGGATAATTGTATGCGCCGACTACCTGACGCGGTACTGCGAGACGGCTGCCTTATGCTCCACCACGGCGGTCCAGGTTTCGGAGTTCCTGTTGCATTCAGTCATCCTTTGACACGGACCTTCTCGCGTGATAATAAGTGACCGTGGATGACAATTCACTGCTGATATTGTCGAATCATTACTTCGTTTGTGTGCCTCCAAGTTCTGATACTCAACTGCGTATCATCCACAAACTAATGGCCTCACCGAGCGCACAAACCGAACGTTGATCAACATGTTGTCAATGTACGTCGCATACGACCACAAAAACTGGGATGAAGTTTTACCATTCGTCACGTACGCCTTCAACGCGTCGAAACACGAAACGACAGGCTACAGCCCTTTCTATCTGCTCTACGCTCGCTCACCTCGACATACGCTGGACACTGTCTTTCCTTTTGTCGTCCATGATGGTTTAACAATTGCGGAAACTTTGTGTCGTGCGGAAGAGACATGTCGACTTGCCTGCTTACGTACACTGGCAGCGCAAGAGTACTCCAAACCTCGCTACGACAGTCAACACAGGCATGTAACCTATGCCCCTGGTGATCTAGTGTGGGTGTGGACCCCAATATGCAGACGTGGCTTGAGCCAAAAGCTACTTGCGCACTACGCCGGTTCTTTCGTGATACTCCATCGTCTCAGCGAGGTCAACTATGAAATTGCACGTGTCACCACTAATAGCCGACGTTCATGCAAGACAGAGGTGACGCATGTTGCCCGCCTGAAGCCGTTTACACGAAGGATAAAAGAGTGACTCGCCCAGAGGGCTTCGTCTGAGACTGGAAGAATGATAAGAAGTATCACTACCAAGAAAAACAAGGGAAGCGCGGGTAGAGAATGAAGACGACGTTGCCTCCACTGCGATCTCTCTGAGTGGGTACGAGCCATGGCGGTGGAGATCATCATCATTATACCGTGATCGCGGACTCAGGGCCCATTAAAAAACCCCCATTAAGTTACCTTGCCTTGTGTAACAATATTAAGATGACCCTTGGAGCGTGCCGAGTGCACAGCATCGCGAATGAGCGTGACAAAGCTTCGCTAGAGGCCAACTGATAACTGCAACTGAAAGTGACGAAGTTCCGCACTACCGTAGCCATAAGTGAACGACAGGAAAGCCGTAACGCTTCGTGTTGGTTTGCGGCTTTATTACCTTTAATCTACGGCGGGGTTAACTGTACACCTTCAGATCGTATTCACTATCAATGAACAAGACGATAGCGACCGCGGTTTCTGGGCAGCGGTTGCGGCAAACAGTAGTTTCGTTTTCGATCTGCGCGTGCTGCGCTGGCCATGCGTGTGACTTAAGAAATTCGTCGTTGAAGTATTGGATTGATTTGGTGCACGTTGACTGCACGCGTACGTTTGTGGTCGCCCATGATCACGTTTGACAAAACTGCGTTTGAGTTCGCAGCAGTTGCAGTAGAATTAATGCAGTTAAGCTGGGACCAAACGCGCGCTGCTTGCCTGTGCACACTCATGACGCGTGGTTGTCATTCACGATCGCACGGCTAGATACAACGAGCGGTAGTTGTTTGGGCGTGACATCAAAAACATATCGCAAGAGTTCTTGAAGATCGCGATTCTGCCGTGGCATGCATGCGCATCCAGCTCACTGGCAGCATCATGGTGAATGGGAAAGCTGTCTCTGAGTACCTCAATGACGATAAATTTAGCGGGATGTGCGTGTGGTGGCAGAAAGTGTGTTTCCTATGAAGACACGGTCGTTGCAATACGGCCGTGCGCTCTGGATGTCACGAGCTATCAAGAAATGGCTGAGTTGATAGCAAAATTTCCCGGCAATCCTCGGCAAGTTCCTTTTTCTTATGGGGTAGTACTCGCAAAAGCTTGGTTAAAGCGGAAATATTCAGGAAAAGTATTCGTTGTGACTAGAAATTTTTCCCATTGTTTTTTATGGGTGGCTGACGGGGAATCAGAAATGGTTAGTTGTGGCAGAAATTTCCGTTGTAGTGGACTTCGTTATAGAGTAAAAGCTCGTAAACTCGGATCTCACGAGACCGGAGAAAATGTCCGAGTTAACTGAATTCCGAATTATCAAATGAACCCTGAAACCAAAAGGAAAATGTACTTGGCACAGACAAACCTTTATTTATTAAAAAAGTGCGTTATTTTTGCATTCTTCACCGTCGGAATTTCTGACAGAACGATCTTATTTAATCCCATCAGGTGGTGGTGCGCACGTTCACTGTCGCGAGAACAAACGAAGAACTCCTCAAGGACAGCGAGGACTTCGGCGGCCTCCTGCTCGGTGCGGCGCCGTCGCGTCGATTCATCCTGGCCTTCATCATCGGAACAGTGATATTGGTCCTCCTCGAGCACTTCCGATAATATATCATCGTCAGTCAGTAAACCAGCAACTGCAACATGATAGTCTATAGCGACATAGTCTGAAATCTGGGCGCCACTAGGAAGGAGAGAGTCAAAACGCATGTAATTCACCTCGTCGTCCATATTTCCAGTGGGCTCGCAGGTGTCCTCTGGAGTGGCCTTTGGAGAAATATCCAAGTCGTCAGGGCGGACAAAGCTTCTGTGCCGGAAAGAATTTGCAATGACCGCGGGCGGCGTGTCGCTCCAGACATGCGCTAAAATGTGAATTGCAGTAAGAGGACTCGGTTCATATTCTCGCCCTGCTTTCTTGCACAGCAGGATCCGTTCCGGCACATGCTTTCTGTACCTGCTTTTTATGTGCTGAATTATCCCTTGATCCAGCGGTTGCAGAGCAGCCGTCGTGTTTGCAGGTAGAAATACAAGTTCAATGTCACTCTGGTATGAGCACTGCAGTTGCCAACTAGAAATAAAACCTTGCGCTTGTTAGTGGAGAAGCGGCGGTCGAGTTGGCGCAGCCAAGCTTGGAAAATATCCGAAGTCATCCAGGCCTTTCTGTTGGCGCGATATTGCACAGGAATGTGGTGAACGTTCTTAAAACACCTTCGGTTACGTGCCTTCCCGATGACCAGCAGTGGCAGGTGCTCGGTGCCCGACATATTTGAAGCGAGAAGCACAGGGATCCTTTCTTTGCTCCTCTTCCCTGCTACGCACGGGTCGCCCTTGAACGGGATCGTTTTGTCTGGCAAGGCTTTGAAAAAGAGCCGTTTCATTGGCATTGAAGACATTGGCAGGCTCATAACGAGCCAGGTACTGGGGAAGCTCAGTTGTCTTCGAGTCAGCAATATACCGTTCATCCACTGCTGCTTTTCCCCCCCAAATGTTTCGAAAGACCAACCCGTGCCTTTCTCTAAAGCGGGCAAACCAGCCTTCACACGCACTGAAAGATTCGATGTTCATTCTCGGTGCGTACCTTTCAGCTTGCTGACAGATCAACGGTTCACTGAAGGGAAGCTGGCTGTTCCGCATGTCTGTTATCCACCACAGCAGTGCATCTTCCAGCTTCGGGTGTGCTGCCGTCCTTAGTCGTTTTCTTTTTCCAGTGAATTTGCCGCTGTCAAACGCCTCGAAAATTTTTTCTTTGTTCTTCACGTAGTCGCTTAAGGTGCTTCTCTTAACATCGTACTTTTTCATTATCTCCTGTCGAGAAACACATGCATTCACGTCTTTTAATATCATAACCTTTCTTTCAAGATCATTTGCTGGCAGCTGTGGCCGCTTAACTCCTGTGATGGTCGGCATGAAGCGCGACGGCGGCGGCAACACGCACAAACACAGCCGCAACACGCGAAGTCACAACACAAAGAACCAAGACACGAACTACACTAGTAGGCGTAGCATGGGTGTAGCGAGCAGCTGTTAGTAGACACTGGATGCACCAGTGGCCCTAGCGCTTCCGCCGGGCGGTGACTAGCGCCACCTAGCCACTTCCCCCTCATTCACTATCATCATGGTCATATTCTGCTACAGTTTGCTCAGTTTCGGTTTCTCCAAAACTCCGGTTCTGCCATCGGTTACGGCAAGCAGTGCTTGAGCCTCCAAGCCGCCGAGATCGCGCGACTTTGGAGTCCCGATAGCCCTCTTCAGAGTTGTCTGAAATAACCAGTGCGCGGCTAAATTCCTCCGAATTAACGAGCATTTGACCTCATTGAAATATACACTTTTGCCGGTACCGCGCCGCTAGTCCGAGATAACCGAATTTCCGAGTTAACGAGGTCCGGATAAACGAGCTTTTATTGTAGTGGGATTTGACTGTACGAACAATTATATCATACCCTCCTTCTCACCTCTGCCTGGCCTTTGACTCATCAGGTACACTGACATCGCCGGCGATCACAGAGCTCTCATGAGCGCGCTCGACGATTTCAGCTTTAGCAGTCTAGACCTCCCTAGATGGCACGCCGCCACGTTGCGCGCAGTCTATCACAGTGGGCCCGGTAGCACGCACACCGTCTGGCAGCAGAGATGAAGATCGCAGAGTTGTTCGTATATGCTCCGGCAGGTGCTACCACCCTACCAGCCGATTTTACTTTCGCGCATTCTACAGCCCATGGCAGCCAATCAGATCAGCAGTCATGGTGACATCAATGGGGCAGAGCGTGTTGCTCTTTCAATGAGCCGTTAAAAACGCGTTCGGCCGAGTCATAGCAATCTGCTGTAATTTACATATTTAAAGTGTTGTAATAAACTACACATTTTATGCAGAGGTCTCATATAATTCTCTAAATGACCCTTAGGACTTGGTCTACCAGCATAATGTGTTTGTACAAAATCGCCAAAACTATTTCAAGGTCTCTTTAACCACCAGAAATATTTTCTGGGAATCAGAGAAGCAGGAGGGAGGGGTCATACTTTATGGATGTTCATTCGAGTATGAATCTACATACAAAACTGAGACATTTGGGTGGTTTGAATTCCCTCGCCCATCGTGGCTATGCCAGTGCTAATTACTGTCATTGTTGGCGACTACATTGAAGGGAAATGTGGAAAACCGTTGGTCGTAATGAATGCGCTTTACGATCCAGTTAAGGGGAGATGCAAGCAGCAAAACACAACTTTTTTCTAAAATTAGAAGTCTTTTGTTTTTGTTTGCTTAGACAAGTACAGTCTCTCTACTTTTACGACGAAAAACTTAAGATTGCAATTAAACTTCAATTGGTTTAAAATCGATTTTCAAAAAAAGCACAAGGTGGCTACTAAAAACTAACAGGAGCTCATTCTCTAGAGTCCCGTGAAAATTGTCGCCTGGCTGCTTGCCTTTGCATTCCGCATGAGCAGTTCCCTAAAGCCACATGCTCAGAATAACAATGTTTGCCAAGCTCTCATGATGGAAGAAGTAATCTTGAAAACATATTTTTGCACATAGATGAGCTTTCACTTATACACCCTCACCCGCATTTTTTTTTTTAAGCGTGACTGTGCCACGTATTGATCAACTGTCCAAAATGAAGTCATGCGGCGCATTTGTTTGATGCTTTTTGTAGCAATAAAAGGCACCTGCTTCCCGCTTGAGTTGCGTTAATTTACCTACGTACCCCCCCCCCCCCCCCCCTTTTCGCTGAAAGGGGTTCCCTATCACTTCCACCAGTCCACAAGGGGTCCCCGACACATCCATGGCTGAGAACCGCTGCCCTAGTCTACAGATCAATGCAACTTTTTTTTTCGAATCGCATTAAGCATACTATTGCAAGAAAAAACATAACAGAGTTCGTTTAAAGGGTGTCACTTCAAAGCAGTATTAAACAAATAAGCAAGAGCATAGCGGTGCAATTTTAATCTATCGTGTTCATGAATATTTGATGAGGAAGAGAATAAAAATGTTTAAGGAAAAACAGGGACTAGAGTTTAAAAAGCAACTTCCCAAATTATACACAATTCTGAGCACGTAAGTGAGATTTATGTTGTGTGAGCTGAGGGCTGAATCCTACTCGCTAAAACTGTTTTCAGCTGGTCTGAACATTGTTCATTGAGCCTGACTGACTTCTTTACGGAGCTTGCGTAAATGTGAGAGGTATTGGTTAACACAAAATTAAAGCGAACCCTTACAGAGGTAATTGAATGTTTATTGTATATTGATATAAGAGAGTTCTCACCCTGTATATTGGTGTTTGGCAGCTGTAGCACTGTTTAACGTATATGCACCAACGTTGATGCTTGGTGGTACATCTGCATTTCGACGACTAATGCCCATAATCATTGAATAAAGAAATGATTGTGGTAGTTGTAGATGTTTAAGTTACGAGTATAATCAAAGGAAGAGGTGTGTGTGATGAGGTTCTTCGGAATAGATAGAGGTATAAGAGCACCCTGCATCGGGAACAGCAACGCTCTTAACAAAAATAGCGAGGCTGCTTTATGTTTCCTTCACTTTATCAAAACAACACACCAATAAGGACATTCAACAAAGATGCTATACAAGAACATAACGCGATACCACACGTGAAAAACTTCGAAAGCAAGGAACATGTGTAGTCCTACCACTAGAGCGTCTCATCGGAGAGTGCTTATGCGGGGCTCGTCTACGTAGAGGAGATGTAACGCAGGAATGTTGGCACCGCAGGAATTCCTTGAAGAGGAGGGCTGCGCTCAGGTTTATGCTCTGAAGGAGCAAGCAGGTGCCGAAGACAGGGCCAACGAAGTCAGGCAGTCTTCATCTTGGACACGCGGACCAGAGACCACAACCAAGTACTCTAGCCTATGTCCGACATTGGACCTTGTGGCTACAGTACCATCCATGGACCGTGGAAGCTTGAGGTCAAGCGAAGCAGGCCGCTCCAACTCTTGACCTCTGCCAGGGACTCAAGGCAAACTACGATCGCTACGCTGGCGAATTGCCGCCACCCTGCTTTCACTTCAACCAAGAGCCCCTCTCTTGCCGACTGTGTGACACTCTTCAGGAAGACTCGTCGGCTTCCCATTGGGGTTTTCTGCGTTGCCGTGTTGCCGAGTCATTGGCCCCTGAAATCTCCATGGTGAATTCCTATTGGGCCACTTGCAAGTTGATACCTTGCCCCATGCGGTCTTGCATCCTATATTACTTGCATCCTATCGGCTTCGAATCAGCCAGCGCTCGTGCACACCTTTCTCTGTTAACAACTTAAAGGCGCACACTGAAGACACGCACCACACATGACAGCGTGATAGCCTGAAGAGCATCGCATGCTAAGGTCACCATTCCGTGGCCTGCTAAAGTGTGATGGAATGCCACGGTCGAACTAGAGGGAAACGCTGAGTGCATCGTGTTGCCCCTGTAGCCCAGCTGCGATTTTTCTTGGTGTGAGTGTAAGCGAGAATTGCGGTATTATAGGCAGGCGTATGCAAAGCTGTTTTGGGATTTTGGGTTTGGATGAAAGCTATGAGTGAAGCCGACACTTGCGCTAAGAATGCCACCTCACGGAGTGTTGAGGTGTTGATGAAATTGCAATTCTACCAAAAAGCACCAAATGGGATGGATCCGTAGCAAGACGCACTGCAGGTGCCAATCGTAAGGCCGCAGTGGTGATAAATTACAAACGGATAAACTGATGAGCGAGTTGGTAGTGCACGATTTAGAACAGTAGCACAAGAAAGTACACGGACGGCGACAGCTTCAGACAGAACACAGTGCAAACACATCAAAGTTTATTGCACATGATCGCATATAATTACACACAGCACTGCATGGAGGAAGGAGAAAGGGGGAGAGAGAAAGAAGGGGCTCACATGACAATCGAGCCAACAAATAAAACAGATGGCTGACGCGACAAAAATACCATTTTCTTTTGCGATAAACAGATTGCGAGAAACAAATACAGTCATGTGTTATCTCTGCCTCTTCAGTAATTTATCTCGTGAGCTGGTCATGGTCAGAATTTTCGGCCAGCGCATGTGCATGGATGAACACGGGTTAGCAACAGCAATGTGCACGATGCACGGCGAAGTGGCCAGAAAAGGCGAGTTTGCAACATTGCACTTCTGCTCTTTGAAGCGATCAAACATCCACCTTTTTTCCCCTTACCGCTGTTTTGTCAGTGAAGAAACGCCTGAAAATGAGTGACCACGCTTGCAGGTTCCGGAATCTGCATGCTCGCCACGGCATGCAATTTCTTCATTGCGAGTAAACTACAGTAGCGCATGCGAGAGTGCGCATCTCTCACATGCTCTAGAATGCCTGTTTCACCTTTTTTCACTTTGTATGCGCCATATTTTTATAGCGACCGTGTTGGAAGTGTTCACTGTAAAAGTAGGAGGCTGTGAAAAATGTTTGTTATATCTGGATGCGGTTTCAATTTGTAGCGTTAAAAAAATAGTGCACCAAAATATGTTCGTTATAACCAATAGATCGTTATACCTGGGATTGTTATAAGTGGGTTCGACTGTACCCATTTTCTTGAAGCAAACACCAGTCGTTAGTAAGCATCTGTCCATGTCGCTTCTTGTGCCATCTCGGCACCTTATTGCTTCTGATACTTCAACTAGCCGAACAAAAAGTTCTGCTTGAGCGCCATGACTATTCGCTTGAGCGAATTAAACTTGTGAATAAGGTATGACCTCATGTTTTCTGTCTCTAGAAAACTCGAAGTTTGAAGGGCGTAAAATTTGAGATCGTCAAAGTTGTGACCTGCTGTATTAAGATGCTGCACTACTGCTTTTGAATATTTCTGTGCTGTGTCGGCCTGCAGTGGCCATTTAATCTAATATCAACACTGTTTTGCGTCATCAACGTGCTGTCTGTGACCTTCAATCACGTCGATAATGTTAGAATTAGCGCAGGTAAAATAGTTTTTATGTAGTCGATGTAATTACTTCTGGTTCTTTTAACAATAATGTCATCTTGAAAGTATTTGCAAGTCTTACGTCTTGGACGAGTTTAAGATATGGTGTGAGTGGCAGAATATGGGTTTATTTTTGCATGCATTAACATGTCCTTAATGTTCACATTATAGCAATAAAGTCAAACACAGATATATCGGATTTTCGGGTATATCGAACTCGTAAGTTATCCTCTTGAAATTGTTTGAAAGTATAGAAATTCGCACGTTTATATCGAACGGTATTTTTACCCGCCTTCAGATATATTGAACGCCACGCGAATTGGAAGGTGCGCTTTGGCACTCGTAGCACTCGGCGACCTCCGCACAGCACCACCTTTCCGCCGAAACACGAAACGCTAAAAAAAAAAAAAAGGCAAGGGTGAGAGGGCTCGGACTGCACAATCTCTAAATTGCGGAACGGTTTTTTTTTTCCTTTTCTTTTTTTCTCTCCTATTCTTTCTCGGTGTACTTGTCGACAGGAAGGAAGAAGCCGACGTCCTCTTCCTTTCGGCTTTTCTTTTACTTTTTGTTGCTGTTTTGCGAGTTTTGATCACCCAACCACAGCTCGTGCCTTTTACTGTTGCTCTCGGATATGGCCATCACCTCGCGAGCACTGTGTTGCTTTCGTTCGCGCATCCCCTACGTACCACAGGCGCTGCACCGTGCTCCCTACTGGGCTGCAGAAATTAGGCGCCTTCTTCCTCTTCTAAGCACTACCACCACTACATACCCCTGCATGTGCACATCATTTCTCTTTTGCTTGCGTGGTGTGCAAAGCCACTGCAGACTCCTTGAATTGTCGACTTTTCGTGTAGCTATGGCGAGCATCAAAAAGTGCAAGACCCTTGACTGCGACGAAGGTGAAGGCTATTCAGCGTGTTGAGGCGGGCGAGGAATATTCAGCCGTTACGCACGACTTTGAAATACCACGGAGCACTCTGAGTACCTTGTTGAAGAACAAAGCAGATATATCAAGGAAAGTCAGTGAAGCAGTGAACTTCGGGAGCCTGTCATGTGCATGCTCCTGCCCACGGGAATGTAAAAAAGGCACTCTATGCTTGATTTTTGGAAGTGCACGCAAAGAACATTCTGGTGGATGGCATGATGCTGATCCCCAAGGCCAAGTGGTTTGTCGCTGCACTTGGTGAAACAACTTCGCTGACAAAACCGGGTGGCTTCATGGATTTAAGCAGAGCTGCAACAACGTTTCCAAAACCATTTATGCCGAAAGCGAAACTGTCAGCAGCCAGGACATTCAGCAGTGGATGGCGAAGGAGTGGCCGGAAATCTCTGCTAAGTTTTCTGCCGCAGAGATCTTTATTTCCTGGCGAGACGTGAAGACAGGGTCAGCTGCTTACGCAAGGCAGGCTTCGAGGCGACAGAACTTGTGGATACCGGTGAAGAAAGCGAGCGCATAGACAATGCGTTTCGCGAGTTTCAGGACTTGTCGTCCTTATTCCCGGCAGCAGTTCCACACGAAGTGTCCGCGGACGATTTCGTGGAAGCGGACTGCGGGACTGCAATGTCCAGGCCATTGCGAGCCTTGCTGATGAGGACATAGTAGCTGCGATCGCAGGGACTCTGGATGCCCAGGCCGACATCTCTTGTGACAAGGAGGATTGTCCAGACGAGGCGCTGGCTACACGCGCATACTCCGCATCTGAAGTGGCGGCAACGTTCAGCGCCATTCGCCGTTGTATCAGCCACATGAAGCGAACCAGGCTATCGCACCTGGACAGCCTTGGTAAGATCGAGACTAGTGTCTTCAACATTTCAAATACGAAGCAGGCTAAGATAAGTGATTTTTTTCATGCAAATAGATCATTCTGTTCGGCGTGTGAGTGGAATTAGTTGTCATTCGTGAAAGCGCCTGTTGTATGTGATGATCTGCTATAGGTAAGCACTCGGGGCCTGTATTTTTATACCAAATTTTTCATCATCTTCATCATCATCAGCTTGGCTACGTTCACTGCAGGACAAAGGCCTCTCCCATGTTCCGCCAGTCAACTCGGTCCTGTGCTTGCTGCTGCCATTTTATACCCACAAACTTCTTAATCTCATCTGTCCATCTAACTTTCTGTCTCCCCCTAACCTGCTTGCCTTCTCTGGGAATCCTGTTAGTTACCCTTAATGACTAGGGGTTATCCTGTCTACGTGCTACATGCTCAGCCCATGTTCATTTTCTCTTCTTGATTTCAACTATGATATCCTTAACCCCGATTTGTTCCTTGATCCACTCTGCTCTCTTCTTGTTTCTCAAGGTTACACCTACCATTTTTCTTTCCATTGCTCGCTGGGTGGTCCTCAATTTAAGCTGAACCCTCTTTGTAAGTCTCCAGGTCTCTGCTCGGTAGCTAAGTACCGGCAAGATGCAGCTGTTATGTACCTTCCTCTTGAGGGATAGTGGCAATCTACATGTCAAGATTTGAGAGTGCTTGTCAAATGTGCTCCACCCCATTCTAATTCCTTTAGTTACTTCAATCTTGTGTTTTGGCTCCGCGGTTATTACCTGTCTTAAGTAGACATAGTTTATTTACAACTTCTAGTGCACTATTACCTATCTCGAAGTGCTGTTCTCTTCCGAGGTTGTTGTACATTACTTTCGTTTTCCGCAGATTAATTTTAAGACCTACCTTTCTGCTCTCCTTGACTATTTTTTAATCATGAGTTGCAATTCGTCCCCTGAGTTACTCAGCTATGCAATGTCATCGGCGAAGCTCAGATTATTAAGGTACTCTCCATTAACCTTTATTCCTAACTCTTCCCATTAAAGGCCTCTGAAAACCTCCTGTAAGCACACGGTAAATAGCATTGGGGAGATTGCATCCCCCTGCCTTATACCCTTCTTGATTGGTATTCTGTTGCTTTCTTTATGAAGCACTATGGTAGCAGTTTATTCCCTGTAGATTTCTTCCAGGATGTTTATATATGCTTCGTAGATGCCCTGATTTCGCAGTGTCTGCACGATTGCTGATACTTCTGCTGAATCAAACGCCGTCTCGTAATCTATGAAGGCTATATATAGTGGTTGGCTGTATTCTGAGCATTTCTCTATTACCTTATTGATAGTATGAATGTGGTTGATTGCTGAATAGCCTGTTCGAAATCCTGCTTGTTCTCTTGGTTGATTGAATTATGATGTTGGCTTGATTTTCTTAGCAATTACCTTTGTAAATAGCTTGTATTCGATGGAGAGCAAGCTGATTGGCCTGTAATTTTTCATGTCCTTGGCATCTCCTTTCTTGTGTATTAAGATTTTTCATATATCTAACTAATTTGCGATCCCCTTCGAGTTTGATGTATCCGTGTTTGACTTTATATGTTATGGCGATACATGGTCTAAGGTGCTCGTTGCTTGGTAATATTCAGTAATACTTGTGGGTGATGTTATTTATGGTGGGGAGCACAATAGTATTGCATTAAAAATGCTAGCAACTGGTTGGGCTGTTCTAGAGAACTTTCTTAGCTAGTTCTGATATTCTATCTCATATACACACTTTGCTGAAGGCTTTTTTAAGAGCAACGTGCACGTTTGTTTTTTCAACGAATGTTTAATTTGGGTTGCTGCAGATACTACTCATATGTCTTGCTTTTCCAAGAAATAATTCTTGTTTGCTGTTCGACAGGTGGTAAGTAGGTATTGTAGCTACCATGAGTCGGCCCTTTCATGCCGTCGACGCTAATGAACTACAAGAAGACGAACTCCTCGGCACATGTACCAAGTGCCGCACATGGGAAACACATAGGCAGAAATGGCCGACGCACCATGCCGAAGCACGTAGGGGGCGGCCATTTTGGAAATGCCGATGGCAATAGAATGACCGTATTCGTTTTTTTTTTTTTTTTTCGCACTCGATTTTAACGCGCATGTGATTTATGAACTCACTTAACTGGAAAAATTGTGTGCATTAGATTTGGGTAATTACGGTACTTAATATGTCACCTATGTATTGAATGTCATTTCAAAAGATATTATTCTAAATGAATATGAAGCCGTATGCTGGTGCAGGAGTTCTTATACTAGTACGACAAATAAGCAGGTTGTAGGTGCCAAAAACAGCTTCAACAACACTCCGTGTTCAGGAATTTTTTCTCTCTTCATACTCACCTTCTTTTGAGCCTCTGCCTTTTTAGGCATTTCCGCCATAAAGGTATTCAAGTTAGTACAAATACTAGCAGTCTATTCTTCTAACATTAGTAACTGCTCTGCTGCTGGCTAAAAGCCACAGCTCTGTCAACATGGCAGTTTTCCAAGTTTGTTTTGTGTGTTTTATTGTAGCATTAATTTTATGTCTTGCTCTTTGCAACTTTTTAAGATGCATTTGATGCACTTGTCAATTTAACATGACTGGCTTTTTGTTATTTAAATTTTGCTATATCCGTACAAAGTCAATCACCAGCTTTTGTACTTATTTTCTCGTCATTGCTACAAAACTGTGAAAAGCTGTCACGAATCACCATATTTTTATGCTGAAGTATGCATTACAAAATAATGCTTTTGGCTGTTCTCATCAATCTGTTTTGCTCTATGATCGTTGTCTGCTTTGGTAGTTTGAGAGCATTTTAGCACTGAGTAGTTCACTGCTGCATGTGACAAGTTCAGTTGTGGGCTGTAGAAGGCACGAACTGTTGTGCCGGTTGGTGAAACATGTTCAGGCTCAGAAAAGTGAAAAATCGATTATGCAAACACATAGACGAAAACCAAAGGCAGACAGGAAGGACGCTTATGAGAGTCCTTCTGGTCTGTTTTCGAGTTTCGTTGAAGAGTTACATCGTAAAGTTTTAATTCTTCAAAGCCTTATCGATTGAGGATGATTCATCATGTTATGTGATAAGAAATGGTAGTTGTAACGTTAAGGGACAAGAAGAGGACAGAGTGGGCCAGGGAACAAGTATGTGTTAATCACATCTTAGTTTAAATCAAGAAGAAGAAACAGACATGGCATGTAGTGCAAAAGCAAGATAACTGCAGGTCTTCTATAGTATCAGACTGATCGCCAGAGAAGGCAAGCACATGAGAGGGAGGCGTAAAGTCAGCTCAGCAAGTGAGATTACAAATGTTGCTGTTACAATGTGGTCGCAACAAGCAGGGTAGATTGATGGAACATGTACCACGACAAGGTTCACATTCGTGCTTGGCACTTGTATGTTGTTTCACGTGTCGTTAAATGTCATTGGCATTGCACAAATTCATTCCCATCTCATTTCGTATTGTTCAAAGCTACTGTGATGTGCTAACCTGCATATCTGTCCTGTAGGTGCGCAATAACTATTTGGTTTCATGATTGCCATAGAACCCTCACATCTTGTTTTGTACTGTGTGATGATGTGTTTTCGCCAAGTAGCCTGCGTAGCCCTTCTTATATCCTATTGCTGATGGCATCTCTCTTGTGTGCGCAGACCTGAAGAGCCAAGGAATAACTGCCACTACTCCTGTGGAGAGGCCGGGCGCGTCAATGCGTAGCAACAACAACCTCTCCCGATCGCGTTCTTTTCCCAACCTGTCCATGGCCTCTGAAGAGTCGGCCTCGGAATCCATGGGCCCAGCCACCAGCGCAGCAGCACCGCAGTTTGACCGCTCTCTAAAGCCATCACAGAGGTAAGCTGCCTGAAAATTAATATTATTGTTAAAAATAACAGCTAGGTAATGGCTGACCCCTAAAATGAAAGACGGGTTATAATGCGATTGCTGAAAGATCTTTGTGACACATGCGGTACCTAATGCGCGTTTAAAAGGAGGCGCTGGATGCGTCGCTGGGGAGCAATCGATGAGGTCAATCGCAGGAGCAGGGGAAGCGGAGGGAGTGAATGAAGGACTTAGAAAAGAAAAAGAAAAGAAAAAAGACAGTGGCACACTGTGCAGGCTCGCCGAGTAAAGGAGGAGAGTGATTGCCTCGACAAAGGATAAGCCTTTGCACCAGCGCTGACGTGGCTACAGTGTACTAGTGTCACTAGCGTGTCTGCAGCTGCCTGCAGCTCAACATGGCATGTGTGGACCTGCCCTTATAAACTGCGCTTAGCAGTTTTTTTTTTTTTTGGAATGGTGTCATCATTATCTTGCTTGCTACAGATATCGCGTTTGCTACCTCATCCGTAAAATTAAAACCTTTTGTGGCTTCACGACACCAGCTTTCGCCTTTGCTGCCAGTGCGCTGTCTTACGCAAGCTTGGCGGGTTTTCACCTAGAGCGTTCGAGGGCCCGTCGTCACCCTGCCTCCACTTCCCCTCCCACCCCCGCCCCCCTCAAATGATTCTTTCATGGATCAATAAAGTTCCTTACTTACCTACCTTTTCATTGTTGATCTCTCGGCCGCAGACGTGAACTAAGTATTACGCATGCTGTTCTTGGTTAAGGGCTTGAGTGCGATATTTTCGACGCCGGATCTTCATGTCTTAGACAAACTTCTGTCGACAACATATCGAACAAACTAAGTGGCGATCTATGTGCAATCTAAGTTGTGGTTTGGTACAGAGTCAACTAAACTCTTTGTGGGGCTTGCACTTCAGGGGAAGGGATACATATTGTTAATGGACATGAGGGTGGGACATGTAGTGCATGAATAGTAGTTCAAATTCGATTGCGACATCTTGAAGTCTGGTGCATACTCATTAAATCAAATGATAGGGTCTTTCAGAGCGCGAAATTCTAGACGGGATTCGACTTTTTGTGTAATGGGCATAATCGAGGCAGTCTAAGAAGTATTCGTAGAATTTCCGCGATGGTACTTTATTTTGTTGCACCCCCCCACCCACCCCGTTTTTGTGTTCATGTCATTGACAATGCGAGTCTTCTGATGTTACATTTTTTTTTTGACATTCGGAAATTTATCGGTAGTAAGCACCACGCATTGAATGCTTCAATTCTCGAACACGCAAGGCTGCTTGCTCAACATGTTTTGTGCAATTGCGGTCCTTGAATAATGTTGTCTTGATTATATTACGGTGCGGCTTATAGGGTGCATATTTGTGACTCCCGCTACCTATAAGTGGTCTATACAGTATCTGGTATTATGTTTCACCTAATATATGAATAATTTAAAAAACGAACCTGTATGCCCAAGTTATTGTGAAGACATAAGAGAACAATGCACGAAACAAGCGCATTTTGTAATTTATGCTCCCGTTCGGTTCTCGCGCCTTGCCATTTTGAGTCTTTGGATGTGTGTTACAAATGTGGGCAGTGCATTTGATGAGGCTTTGCTGTAGCTAGGGAAATTTTCTATATTGCAGCGTCGAAACAAACACGACTTTCATAACTCACCAGCAACGAACAAGGACCGGCGATGGGATCTACCCCCGCATAAGGAGTAACAGCCCATCGTCTGGCCGTGAGGTGAGCTTGCTATTGATGTGGTCACTGTGACAGGGTCCTATCTTCTTATGGATACAGAAAACCCTCATTGCAGAGAAGTCACTTTGTTAATACAGTCGATCCCAGATATACCGAAAATTAAAAATACAAAATATGTGTATTTAAGGCATAAATTGAATGATTTCAGGCCTCAGAAATTGTTAGAAAACCTAACAAAACGATTCGATCGCAGTATAATGAAAAAAAGGTGCGTAATCCAAGTTACCCCACTTCATTTCGCATAAAAGTAGTGCCTAAGCTTGTCTTGATTGTTGCATGCTGTCAAGCTCTAGTCATCCTGAATATCATTGAAGCTTTTCAAATAAGCGAATTTAGCTCCTTTGGCCAAAACAACGCTGATTGATGCAGAACGCCAATGCAAGCTTTGTAGCGAAGCAAAAGGTCGGTTAGCGGCAACAACGAATGCGTTGACACCTTCATGACCGCACAGCTACAGTTGCGCGGCACCGGGAACAGCTGCCAATATCTCAGCATCAATGCATTCAGAAACAGCTGCATCGTCATCTGCACCGACGAAGTCGCTCACGGTCCAAGATGGTGCTCGGAAATGCTAATAAGTCGCAGAATTCACTGAGGCACCGTACGCCTTCGTCAGCGGTCATGATGCACCCGAAGTCGTCACCTAGCCCGCAAGGAAAGTGTACGGCAGAGCTTTGCTAGACGTCACTCCAAGTGCCAGTCACAATTTTTATCTCTACGTGGGGGTCAATGTTCAGTTCAACTCCCAAATGAGAATTTATCAAGAATGAAGCGAGAAGTACTGAAGTCCACTAGGCGCCAACGACAACACCCAGTTCCCACCGTCACCAATGGTTGAAATATTGGCGATATCGATATCACTTGTTGCTTTTTGGCAGCCGCTGCTTTCGGTGGCTTTTGTCTTGCATTTTAACTACATCGTTTTGTCGTCGCCTGCATGGAAAAAAGGATCGGAACTTGTTAGAACGCGGGCGAAAATTTATTAATGATTGCTAAAATAAATATACTTTCTGGGCTTCGACGCAACACAGAGTTTGATATAGCGAATGTTCCGCTGTGCGGGAGTTCGATACGCGCGTGCACCAGTCCCATGCTTTTGCATGGGAAATTCAAGGGGATTTCTCAACTGCTCAAGATAGTCAATAATTCGATGTAACCTAGTTCAGTATATCTGGCATTGCCTGTATCATTGCTTTTATTGAAGATGTAACTCAATCACACTCTTTGAACTTTGTGAGCTGCAGATTTGACCTGTAAAGAGATTGAGTCATTAGTAAAGGCACTGAGGCGTCACTGTGATGTAAACCTTGCTTCTTTTTACTGTCACCTCAAGAACCTTTGAAATACAGTTCAGTCTTGTTAATTCGAACTCGAAGGGGCCCAAAAGTTTTTTCGGATTACAAGAAGTTCGAATTATTTGAAAGCTAAATGTACAGAGAGCTCACCATGCAGTGGCGATGTGCATTGAGCTAACACACAAAGGGGAAGTTTCAGAAGACTTACATTTATTCACAAATCACAAGACATCCGTCACTAATGGAAGTATTCGAGAATGCTCGTCTGCACATGTTTGCCTTGCGGTGAGTAAATCAATTTCGCACACAGTTTGCAAAGCCTTTCCTCTTCGGCTTCGGCATTCTCCTGGCAAAAGAAGTTGCGCGTGGCAATGTCCAGCATCGACACTTTCTAAAGACGACAACGACTGCGTCTCCGCTGCTACCCTCTGCGCCGCAGCCGTAGCGTGACCGGCACATGACGAGAAAGGAGGAGCATCTCCAGGCAGAGAGAAACAAATCGGCATTTGAGAGAGAACCAATGCTTCACCGCAACCTATTTATTTATTTATTTATTCATTTTTTGCTCTCTTTGCGCGCAGCGTTGAAAGGAGAAGGGTCTCTACATAAGCGGGGCACAGGCGCATCGCAGATCGGCATTTTTATTTATTTATTTATTTAATACATACTGCGGACCACACTTCGGTCTAAGCAGGAGGGCATGGTGTAATGCAAAGAGAAATACAATACACGCAAAACAACGAAAAAAAAACAGTACACAGTTACTCAGTATCGCAAGTACTACATTCGATTGTCTGGTTCCAGTCTGAAATGGTGCGTGGAAAATAAATGGTGCGTGGAAATGGTGCGAGGGAAAGCAAACATTCAGCCCCAGTCTTTTCCTTCCTTTTCTTCTTTTCCTTCATCGCGCGCAGCCTTGAGGTGTCGCAGGTGCCGCCGTGGGATTGGGCATGGCGCTGAGAGCATTTTTGGAGCACGGTATGTTCGAATTAACCATCGCAAGTGCTTGCGCGTTCAAATTGCAGGGCGTTTTCGCCCATCAGAATACACATAGATCTGATGGGACCACAGCGTGAGTTTAAAATAATCGGAAGTTTGAATTAAGCGTGCTCGAATAATGAGATTTGACTGTTTACATCAGCGGTCTCAAACACAATGCTCTCACTAAAGGCCCATGACTGTGTTTGTCCCTATTTTCTTTATTTATTTTCTTCATAAGCACTTTCATGACCTACATTCATGGGACTTGTTGAACTCATGCAATATCAACTCCCAGAAATACAAGTTGCCTGTGAAGTATTTATTAATGCCATACTAACATGTAGATCTTTAGCACCCTAAATTTGTGCTGCCTCAATGATTTCTCTAATCTAGCTAGTATCTGGTCGGTTCTGTGCAGTACCCTGCAATTGTAAAATTGTGCTTCGAACTTGTATGTGCGGCACTAATTAAAAGTGAGTGCTTGTTTTGGGTGCAGACTGGATGGGCAGTGCATGCTTTAATTTCTTTCAATGGACATTGCATTGGCTAAATGTAACTCATCTTCTCTTGGTGATCTCGTTGACAGTTCCAGCGTTCAGCGGGGCTTCGCAACCTGGGCAACACGTGCTACATGAACGCGACGCTCCAATGTTTGGCCAACACCATTCCTCTAGCTCTGCACTTCCTGTCTGATCGCTACAAGAAGGACATCAACAGGTCAGTTTAAATGGCCGGGTGGATGCAGCCATCTCTTTGAGAAGGTCATATTCACACAGAGATTAACAGCTCAAAATTCGAATGCAGTGCCAAGAAATGCTTTTCTTGACCTGACTGATGGGAGTTCAGACATTGATCTTGAAAAATTTGTGACAGGCATCTTGGACCCATATTCACACTGCTGTGGAAGCCCTAATTTTTGTCTGGGACCAATATGAATCATTAAGTAGGGAAGACGGCTCTATTAACGAGTGCCCAAGGAAGAACAACATGGGAATAGTAACATAGTGACAACATAGTAACAAACATGGGAATAAATGTACAGTTAAACATGCTTATAACGAACCTCCAAATAAGGAATTCCTCAATATAACGAAGTTTTTTCATTCTCCGCTGTTGCTCCTTAAAAGCGCATGTACCGTAATTACTCGAATCTAGCGCTCAACTTTTTTCCGGTTAAGCGAGTTCATAAATCGCATGCGCGTTAGAATCGAGTACGAAAAAAAAATTACGGTCAATCTATTGCCATCGGCAAATCCAAAATGGCTGCCCCCTACGTGCGTCGGCATGGCGCGTCGGCCATTTCTGCCTATGTGTTTCCCATGTGCGGCACTTCGTACGTGTGCTGAGGAGTTCGTCATCTAGTAGTGCATTAGCATCGACGGCGTGGAAGGGCCGACTCCAAAAACTCGAGTGCACCACGATGCCGCTTTTAAAAGAAAAGTCATGGCGTGTGCAGAAACGGACGGAAATCGGGCCGCATCGCGGTCGTTTGGAGTTCCCGAAACGTGCGTGCGGGACCGGCAGAAACAAAAGCAGAAGATTCTCGACAGCAAAGCTTCACGCAAAGGCTTCAGTGAACCACAGCAGGGTCGGTTTTCGCAAATTAAAGAGCTGCTCGGCAAGTATGTGCTTGAGCAGCGAGCGGCACAGCGGTCCGTGACGACAGAACTGCTCCAAGTGCGGGCTATGCAATTAGTCTCGGAAAAAGGTCTAATGCAGAGCCAGTTTAAAGCGAGCAGGTGCTGGCTAACTAACTTTATGAAGAGGAAAGGCTTTTCCCTCCGAAGGTGAACGGGCATATGCGAAAAGTTTTGCGAAGGAGTGCGATGAAAAGCTTCACAGTTTTCAGAGGTTCGTCTTAAACTTGCGGCACAACAACGGCTACCTCCTTGGGCAAATCGGGAATGCCGATCAGACGCCTCTTTACTTCGACATGCCTGGCACCACAATTTTCGAGAAGAAGGGGGGGAAGGAAGTTCGCCTGCTGACATGGGTCCACGGTAAAACTACAGTGACGGCAATGCTCTGGTACATGCCAGATGGGCACAAGCTTCCCCCGTACCTCATATTTAAGTGGAAGACGCTCCCGAAAGGAGTTGTTTTTTGGAGTGGTGTGATCGTGCGGGCCAGCGAGAAAAATGGGTGCGGGTTGCAATTGATGCCTTACCTTTTTTTTTCGTGGAAATCGAGGGCGCGGTAGAATCGAGTAAATACGGTATTTGCCACCTCTATGTAACAAAGCTACAGTGGGAGACAACCTTCATATAACGAATTTTTTCTATAGGCAATCTAGGAATTTAGCCCCGGATTTCGACATTTTGCTACAAGCATGCATCTTCCGCAAGTGCCCCGCCGCCAACGAAGCGTTAAGTGGTGGGGGCACACATGGTGCACTAGGCGAGAGTGAGCGCTAGTTAATGTGCATGGGTGAGTGCGAGACAGGCAGACAAGCCAGCGTTACCGCCATTCTTGCCGCCGTGGGAGCATGTGCAGATGTGCCGCCCCCTCCAAACAAACAAAAAACTGTTGTTCATATATATTGTGAGCGCGACAAGCGAATGACTCTTTATTCTCTTTGTAATCATCATCACCTGTACATCTTCTTCATCTAAAAATATCATCACCAGCGTGATTTAGCTTGAGCCTGGCCGAATAAACCGGTTCCTCACAAGTGGTGGACTGTGCTTTTCGTTCCCTCAAGTCCTCTCGCCCGTCCTCGCTGGAGCTCCGCTCGGGTCATCGCATACAACCCCCTGCCATGGCGGCCCAAGAAAACCCTGGCCCATCCAACGTCGCCGTCTTACTGCAGCCACCGCCACCCGCTCCGCCCAACAACACTCGCCTGCGTGATCCACCTGTGTTTTCCGGTCTCCGAGGCGATGATGTCGAAGACTGAATCATGAACTACGACCTCGTCAGCGATTTGAATAGGTGGGACAATCCACAGAAGTTGCGCAGCGTCCCATTTTACTTGTCCGATGTTGCGAAAACTTGGTTCTGGAACCACCACCCGGATCTTCCCGACTGGGACACTTTCGAGCAGCAAATTCGTCAGATATTTGGTGCCCCTGCAGTTCGCACTGAGGCAGCAAAGAAGAAACTCGCTCAACACATGCAGCTGCCGGGTGAATCTTACACCTCTTATATTGAGGATGTCCTTGCACTGTGCAAGCGCGTTAACACCGGCATGTCTCAGAACGACCAAATACGCCACTTTATTAAAGGCATTAACACCGTTGCCTTTAACGCCCTCGCCACGCAAAATCCTGCCACTACCCAGGACGTGATAATCATCTGTCAGCGACTTGACGAGCTTCAGTCTCTTCGCCTTTGCTACGATGCCACCGACGTTCGTTTGCCTGCACCCCTCGACTTGCGTGCGCTTATTTGCGACATCGTTCGTGAAGAGCTGCACGGGCGCTGCTCTTCCTGTGCTGCGGAAGTTACTTTACCTCCTGAAAAAGATGGCTTGCGAGACCTGATTAAACAAGAGATCGCCTCCGCATCGCGTGCAACGTGTTCCAACAGTCCCTGCGTGCGCCAGACGCGCACGTACGCCACAGTTGCCGCGCTCTCTGCCGCACCCACCGTTTCTGTGCCTACAACAGCAGACAATACGCCTGTGGCTTCGTTACCACCGCCAGTGCGTGCACCACCTTACTACGCACCTCAGCGCCCACCTCGACCAATCTGTTACTACTGCGGCTATCGAGGACATATCGCTCGGTTTTGTCGAAGGCGCCAACAAGATGAGCAACGCGACTACGCTCCTGAAGAACATCGAAGCTTCCGTCCGACCATGAACTACTTACATTCATCCCAACCACACGAACTGGGATGCAATTCTACCCTTCGTGACATTCGCCTATAATACGGCTGCTCAACGCACTACCGGCTTTTCTCTGTTTTTTCTTGTCCATGGTCACTCGCCGAGTTTCGCTCTGGATGTCTCTTTCCTTTCGGCCCCTGCACCCTCGACGGCTCCTTTCTCTGAAGAATTCCTATCTCGTCTCGCAGACTGCCATCACCAGGCCCGTGTTAACACCGGCCTGTCCCAAGACACTCGAAAATCTCGCTACGACTCGTCTCGCCGTGTTGCGAGTTTTTCCCCTGGTGATGAAGTTCTTCTATGGACTCCACTACGCGTCCCCGGCCTATGCGACAAATTCATCAGTCGCTTCATTGGGCCATACACGGTGGTCGAACAGATATCTCCTGTCAATTACCGCGTTTCTCCTGTTAGCGCTAGTCCTGATCATCGTTGCCGAGGAACAGAGATAATGCACGTATCTCGTTTAAAGCCTTATGCGCGACGCATTTCATAATACTGTCAAGCGACCAGGCGGCCGCTTTCACCGCGCGGGGGAATTAGTGTGAGCGCGACAAGCGAATGACTCTTTATTCTTTTTGTAATCATCATCACCTGTACATCTTCTTCATCTAAAAATATCATCACCAGCGTGATTTAGCTCGAGCCTGGCCGAATAAACCGGTTCCTCACAATATATATATATATATATATATATATATATATACAGTAAAGTTTAATTATAACAAAGCAGGATTATAATTAATGGATATAACGAAGCTATCGTAATTCCCCTTGAAATTCCCATAGATGACCATGTATTTAAAACCTCGTTTTACTGATCATTTTGGTATACGTCAATTCTCAATATCTTATAGCGCATGACGGTTTACATCTCATCATGGCTGGGGTAATTCAAAACTGGCACCTTGCGCTTCCCCGAAGCTGCTTGCCAACACGCGTGTGGGAGCGAGTCTCCCAGCTTCCCTTCTCCTCTGGAGCTAACGGACTCGCACAAGCATGTGCATCAGTCGGCCTCCTCTCTCCTGCAAAACTTGTTGACCATTCGCGCATCTGACCTCCTTCCTCCCTTCAGCTCCGTGCTGGAGCCTCGCACGCCGCCGGGGCAGCGGAGATTGTAGCTTTCTTCTTTGTCGTTCGCTGTGGAAGAGCAGCACCACCTCTATCACTTTCTGCCGCTAGATAAGACGTGATGGACAACGGCAGCGGCAAATGTAAGAGCAAAAATACAGTCGAGCAGAAATCAGCAATGTTGAAAGCCCTTGAGTCTGGCTTCAAGAAAAAAAAAAAGTGATCGAAGATTTCGGCGGTGTGTTGGTGCCTCGGGCGACCAGGCACAGACGTTACGGGATGCTCTCTTTGACACCGATGTTATGCCTGACTACAACACTTTTTGCACGTACGTCGGTGCCGATTGTGACGCGGTGACAACTGAAGAGTTGTCATATGCGGAAACTGTGCCCGCGGTGATGGGCGTGCACGACAACACTGATGAATGTGTCGACATCTTTAAGCCTAATGTTGGCGAACCCGACGTATCGATGCCCGCGCAAGCGCTGGATGCGGCAGACCTGCTGTGCCATTTTTTTGGTGCTTACAATGACAGTGAAGACGAACTCAAAATAGCTGCTGCAGCTGAAAAAGCAGTGATCCGCGTGAAGAAGAGTCTGCAAAGTCAATAATATTAAAGACTGTCTTTCCTCAAAGTGATCTGCCAGCTGGTGTGCTGAATTTGGAGGAAATAAGGGGCATTCTCCTTTGTTATTTTGCTATTTTTTGCCTTCCAAAGGCCGTTTTTCTCTGCAGGGCGGGCTGCTGGGATATTCGTCGGTGTGTACATTCTTTCTTGCTGGTAGAAATGATGGTAGAAATGGATATTGGCTATAACGAACTATTGGTTATGACGGAGTAATTACGACTTCTCCTTCAACTTTGTTATAATGAGGTTTGACTGTATATATTACCACCTAGAGTTGTGAGCCGGCAAGCCTTAGCGAGCCAAAAAGGGCAAAGAGAACAAAGAAGTGTGTGCATTAGCGCTTCGTTTGAAGATACATGCTCGTATCTTTCTGCCCCACTGTTCTTGTCTTCTCTCTACGGCTCTTGGTGCATGACAAACTGGTGGAGGGGCTGGGATCAAGAAAAAAAATTGCTCGAAGATTTCGGCACACAGGCTTGTGCGAGTCCGTTCGCTCCAGAGGAGAAGGGTAGCGGGGAGACTCGCTCCCACACGCGTGTTGGCAAGCAGCTTCGGGGAAGCGCAAGGTGCCAGTTTTGAATTACCGCAGCCATGATGAGATGTAAACCATCGTGCGCTATAAGATATTGAGAATTGACGTATACCAAAATGATCAGTAAAACGAAGTTTTAAATCCCACTGTACCCCTCCACATAGCAAGAACTCAAGCGTCGTACCGGTGGTCACTCCTGTGCACCGCGCCAGCAGAATTCGAGGGCAATCCCTTGAGTTTGGACTGCTCGCAAACAACATGGCAGCTCCGACCAGCCCTACTGACACCAACCCAATCAGTACAAAAGGCACGACGCCGCTTCATTGCACCTTACTCACCGCGAATGCCAAATCCCTTTCATGGCTTTGCACTTGACGATGTCGAAGATTGGCTTGTTCATTACGAGTTCGTTGTCGTGCACAACCACTGGGACGACGAATACAAACTGTGGCACGTCTATTTCAGTCTTTTGGACGGCGCACGTGTATAATATGAGAACCGGGCAGGTATTCTTACGTCATGGGAAGACTTCAAACGCCGACTTTTTGGGACATATGCTAGCCCTGACCGTCGGGAGAGAGCTGAGCGCGATCTGCAGTCCCGCCGCGCACAACTGCCGAATGAAGGGGTTGCGATTTATGTCGAGGACATGACGCGTCTTTTCTACCGAGCTGACCCCGGCATGCCAGAAGAAAAGAAGCTATGATGCCTCATGCGCGGGGTGAAAGAGCATCTTTTCGGTGGGCTTGTGCGCAGTCTACCCAAGACTGTGTCAGAATTTGTCTCAGAAGCCCTCACGATCGAAAGCACTCAGGCACCGGGCCCCGTCATAGGAACGGCACGTCAACGCTTCAACTACGGACTACTTGGGAGCTTTCGGTGGCCAAATGGATTTCTTCCGTGAGTTCATACATTCAGTCATCCGCGAAGAACTCCAGAAGCTGTCAGTGCCCTCGCAGCCCACTATCTCCTCGTTGTCCAGCGTTGTCCGAGATGAAGTTCAGCATGCTTTAGGAGAACCGCCTTTCATGCAAGATTATCAACCACCCAGTGACTTCCCGCGCATGTCGTATGCTCAAGCTTTGCAGCAACCTGTTACACCTGCAATTCCGCATCCCACTGTGGCCCCAGCCATGCTACAAACGGTCCAAGCGGCGCCACATTACAGCGCACCTTGCCTGATCTCGCGGAAATCAAACGTCTGGCGTGCGCCAGATCGACGTCTTCTCTGCTTCCACTGTGGCAAAGCTGGGCATCTGTACCGACAGAGTTCTTACCGACAAATTGGACTACGCGGATTTTCGACGAACTCACCGCCATTCAAGTTCGGTCAGCGGCCCCCTGAAATCAAAGAGTATGTGGCTCAGCAGTGCGGAACTTCGTCATCCTTGCACTAGTAAGGCTCCCTGTCACCGCGGCGATTTTCTCGTAAACGCCGTACCTATTTGAACGTGGCGCAGGGTCGGTCAACCAGTTCACGCCGAGAAAACTAACAACAGCAACCTTCGGGGTTGAGGCCGCTCATACTGGACAAGCTCAAGGCCTCCTACCGGCGCTTCCGCAAACTGACGATTCCCCGACGACGACACCAGCTGGTTCCACAAAGATTTCATTAGATATTCTAGTGCTGCTTGACGGTCGCAAAGTTAGTGCTTTAGTTGACACGGGTGCAGATTTTTCTATATTAAGTGAAAAACAGGCTGCTCTCCTGAAGAAAGTGACAATGCCTTGGAACCTCGGGCCAATTCGTGCTGCTGGTGGACACATCGTCACGCCACTCGGCGTTTGCACAGCACGAATACAGATTCGTGGTTCTACCTTCGTTGTCAGCTTGAGCGTTCTCCGTCAGTGTTCTCGAAACCTGATTATTGGCATGGACTTCCTGAGGGAGCACGGTGCTATCATCGACATTCGACAACGCCTCGTCACATTCTCAACAAAAAGCGCCACACCAGAGCATAATCCCAGCCACGATCAAGTATGTCTGCGTGTTATTGACGATGCTGTGACTGCCACCGCTCTCAAGTGTTATGGTTCAAGTGGCATGTAACAAATCAGCACACGGTGAAATGGTGGCGGAGAGCAATCGATCCCCACTCTTTTCCCAAGGTGTCTGCGTAGCACGAAGCCTAGTAGACCTCCAGGCTGGCCACTGCGAGGTACTTGTTACAAACTTCAGCTATGAGCGCCGACACCTTTTCCCTGGTACTGCCATCGCCTATGCCTACCCAGTAGCCAATGTGACTGAATGTTCTGCTTCCGAGGCAACCGATAATGCCAAAGCATCTCTCCAGGGCGTCGACATAAATCCAACGTTTTCTGACGAAAACAAACGAAGCGCTAACACACACACTTCTTCTTTGTTCTCTTTGCCCTTTTCGGCTTGCTAGTGCTTGCCGGTTCACAACTCTAGGTGGCATTATTCCCCCTCCCATTAGAGCATCCACTTGATGCTCATACACAAGGAGACAGCAGGGCCCATAAGGAAAAAAAAAGAAAAAACGATACTCGCAGCTTGTGTCAAACGCTACGTAAAAGGATGCCGCGAATGTCGGAGTCACAAGTCACCACCTGTAAAGCCTCCTGGCCTCTTACAACCCATCGACCCACCACGTACGCCGTTTCACCAAGTTGGGATGGACCTTCTTGGACCGTTTTCTTTGTCTCACTCCGGAAACAAGTGGATCATCGTTGCAACTGATTACTTGACGCGTTACGCTGAGACGAAGAAATTGCCACGTAGTACAGCATCTGAAGTCGCCCAGTTTTTTATGCACCACATTGTGCTTCGTCACATCGCCCCGTCATTCATCATCACTGACCAAGGGACAGCGTTTACGGCAAAACTGTTGGACGACATCTACAAGCTCAGTTACACAAACCACCGTAAGACAACCGCATACCGCCCCTAAAGTAACGGCTTGACAGAAAGGCTAAAAAAAACGCTGGTGGACATGATTTCTATGTACATGTATGTGCAGCATTTAACGTGGGACGAGATCCTGCCGTACGTAACGTTTATGTACAACACCGCAACCCAGGAAACGACAAGGTTCGCACCCTTCCGCCTCGTTTACGGTTGAGACGTGCAAACCATGCTAGACGGCATGATTCCTTGTGCCATCGACCAGCACGAGCTACTAACTCCTGATGTCGAGGATTACATTCAGCGTGCAGAGGAAGCACGTCAATTAGCTCGCGTGCACATAAGATCGCAGCAATGTGAAGACACCTGAAGGTACAATATCCACCATCAACAAGTCACCTATTAACCAAGTGTGGGTTTGGACTCCTGTTAGACGGCGAGGTCTGACTGAGAAACTCCTGAGCAAGTATTTCGGACCCTACAAAGTAATGCGGCGGTTGAACGAGGTCAACTATGAAGCTATTCTAGACGGAGGCTCGGCAACAACCCAGCGCCACTCACCACGAACAGAGATTGTGCATTTCGTCCGCCTAGAACCTTACTTTACGCGGTGATACTTACCTTATTGTGCCCGGGCAGCAAACATTTTTTTTTACGTTGTCCGTTGGGTCTTGAACGAACTGTGTACTGTGTTAATGTTTTTTTTTTCTTATGACCAACCTCAGACATTTTTTCTTGCACCTGCATATGTCCTGTGCACTAAGTATCGTTTCTCATTTTTTTTCCCTTATGGGCCCTGCTTTACCCTTGTGTATGAGCATCGAGTCGATGCTCTAATGGGAGGTGGAATAATGCCACCTAGAGTTGTGAGCTGGCAAGCCCTAGCAAGCCGAAAAAGGCAAAGAGAACGAAGAATAAGTGTGTGTGTTAGCGCTTCGTTTGAAGATACACGCTCGTGTCTTTCTGCCCAGCTGTTCCTGTCTTGTCTCTACAGCTCTTGGTGCGCGACATATATATATATATATATATATATATATATATATATATATATATATATATATATATGATGAAATAGATGATCAGAGTTTCTTCCGGCTACCGTAATAAAAGTTATAAACTTCGAGAATAGTGCAGTATAGGAAACAAAACAATAAAATATTTATTTAATCCTAACAGTTTCGGCTGGTGGACCAGCCTTCTTCGAAGAAGGCTGGTCCACCAGCCGAAACTGTTAGGATTAAATAAATATTTTATTGTTTTGTTTCCTATACTGCACTATTCTCGAAGTTTATAACTATATATATATATATATATATATATATATATATATATATATATATATATATATATTGTAGTGGAGAATATATATATATTGTAGTGGGGAAGGCAATGACTAGTGGAACCATCGCTGAATGCGAAGCTCGAGCGGGTGCACGAGCTATAGACGCTGGACTGCCCGAGCATTTGTTTCCATACCGGCTGTCTGCCTATTACCTGACGTCGCTATTAAACCCCCTTGCAAAGTGGTGGAAGTGTGCTGGGTACGCAAACCTGGAACTTCGAAGCCGGAAGCTTCGAAGTTCCAGCTTTCACAGCTTCTGCAGCTTTCCGCAAATTATGCATGCTAAGGCACAAACTTAAGGATGCTCCTACGAAAGTGAAATTTTTAGCTTACCAATCCTTGATTCTCCCTAAATTAGAATATGCATGCGTTTCCTAGGGTCCTTGTACTAAAACTAACATTGATGCATTAGAAAAAATTCAGCGGAGGGCAGTTCGTTTCATTTATTCTCTTTACAAGCCTGGTAGTTCTGTAACTAGTGTAATGCTTTCAAATGGTATCACATCTTTGCAGTCGAGACGCAGATTCTTACGTCTCAAATTTTTGTACCAACTTTCTAACCGCAAATTTGCTCTGAACCCTGACCCCTACCTCACACCACTAAGAACACGCCAGACTCGGCATTCACATGCACTTTCTTTAACACCATATTTTGCTCGTACTAACTTGTTCAAATTTTCCTTCTTTCTTCGTACCATTGAAGAGTGGAACGATTTGCCTGCAAGCAGTTTACACTCTCCCGATCTTATTTACGCTGAAATTTGAAGTTGTTTTTCTAACTATTCCAACTATTTCCTCTTTTCCCTCCCCACTCTTTCCTTTTGTTGCTTTTGTATAAATATGTCACGCTTTCTACTTTTTACTCTCTTTATTGTTGATGTTGTTTTGAAATGTGCATGACAACTGTACATTATTGTTGATGTTGTTTTGAAATGTGCATGACAACTGTACATTATTGTTGATGTTGTTTTGAAATGTGCATGACAACTGTATTATCTTGCCCTTCCTGCTTTGGCCTCTGGCCAGCAGTATTTGTAAATAAATAATAAATAATAAAAGCTGCCCACTGCATTAGCAATGCCTGATCAGACGACCGAGCAAGGCACCACCCACCAAAGCACGGCCCAATCTCAACTGGTCATCGTGCCTACCATTCTGCGCCAACGAGATCCGCCATTCTTCAGCAGCACCAAGGACCAAGATGTGAAGGACTGGTTGCAGCTGTTTGAAAAGGTGAGCGCCGCCAACAAGTGGGACGACCCCTCGAAATTGAAGTATGTCCCATTTTATCTCAAAGACGTCGCCAGCCTGTGGTTCACAAACCGCCGTACTGAATTTATCACTTGGGCCGAGCAAGGCACCACCCAGCAAAGCACGGCCCAATCTCAACTGGTCATCGTGCCTACCACCCTGCACCAACGAGATCCGCCATTCTTCAGCGGCACCAAGGACCAAGATGTGGAGGACTGGTTGCATCTGTTTGAAAAGGTGAGCGCCGCCAACAAGTGGGACGACCCCTCGAAATTGGAGTATGTCCCATTTTATCTCAAAGACGTCACCAGCCTGTGGTTCACAAACCGCCGTACTGAATTTATCACTTGGGCCGGTTTCAAGACCACCCTCGCAGCTGTGTTCGATCGCCCCGCAGTGCGCAAGCTGCGTGCTGAGCAGCGCCTACGCGGACGTGCACAAAGGCAGGGCGAAAACATCACTAGCTATATATATATTGAAGATGTAATCGATTTATGCCGGCGCTTTAACCCTGAGATGACCGAACATGACAAGATCAGGCATATCTTGAAAGGCATAGACGATGATGCTTATCAAATGTTGCTGGAAAAGGGCCCAAGTACCGTATCCGAACTTGTGACCTTGTGCCAGAGCTTGGAAGAGATTTGGAAACAACGTGCAGAAGTTCGGAGGTCGACGACAGCAGACGACTCTCTCACTGCCCTGGCCGTCGGTGGTGACAGCTCCCTGCTGGAGCAGATAAAAGAATATGTACGCGAAGAGGTCGCACGACAACTTTCGTGTCTCTCGTATCTGCCGACCACCGAAGCACCAACGAACCGCCTAACGCCGACAATCAGACAGGCTATTCAGGAGCAGGTCTCCGAGGCGTTGCCATTACCTACGCCTGCCTCTCCACCAACGTCTATTGCCGGGCCACTGACTTATGCGGCTGTCGCGGCAATGCCTCCATCTCGTCTGCCTATGTATACGCCACAACCTGTGCGACCGTCCACCGCGCCGTTTCCAGCTACACAGCAGCATGCCGGAAATACTTAGCGCACTGCTGACAACCGGCCCATATGTTACTTTTGCGGAGTTCCAGGTCACGTTGCATGTCTATGTTGTCGGTGCTTCACAGTTAACGCACCAAGATATCCTGACTATTTGTTTCGGCCTCCATACCATGCGCCTCACGTACCACCTGAAGTTCACGAACGCGATGCGCAAACTACTTCCGGCGCCCGAACATTCGCTTCTAGACGTTCTACTTCCCGTTCGCCTTCACCTTCAACAAGTCGTCGTTCTGTATCGCCTATGCGTCGACGACCCACTCCCACTGAGACGGAAAACTAACTGCCGCAGCTCCGGAGGCACGAGCTGCGTCATCGTCTAATCGTTTAAGTCCTCGCCTGTCTCCCGCCAATCTCATCGATGTAATCATCGAAGGTGTACGAACACTCGCACTCATCGATACCGGTGCCGCGATATCTGTGATTAGTCAAAGACTCTGCCGCTCTCTTCGTAAAGTGACGATGCTTTCTCCCGTGGTTTTTCTTAGTACTGCGAGCACCCAACAAATTGAGCCCGTCGCGGCATGTACAGCAAAAGTGGTCATTCGAGACGTGTTGTACACCATTGAATTTCATGTGTTGGCTTCATGTTCCCACGATGTCATCCTAGGATGGGATTTCTTATCACGTCATCACGCCGTCGTGGACTGCGCTTGGGCCGAAGTGGAGCTGTTACCGTTTCGTGATGCGCCTTCTGTTGATGCGGCCGTATCTAGTGTGGCTAACCTTGTCGTCGCGACGGACATAGACCTTCCTCCTTTCAGCGCCCAGTTTGTCCCTGCCTGCTGTACTTCACTTTCTGACGCTACCGTCCTATTCACGCCATCTGACATCTTCGGTAGCCGCCACCACACATCGCGGCCATTCGCCGTTCTTGAGCTTTGTCAAGACACTACCGGGATATTTATTTCCAATCCCAACTCGTGCCCCCTCAATTTGCGCCGCAACGAGACGCTCGGCCACATTCAGCTTATCGATGAAGGTACTATCGTGCCTGCCGATTTCTTCGACACCAAGTCGAATGTGGAGCTGAACGCGTTGGTTCCTCGCTTTGCCTCGAACAGCGTGTCTACCGATGCATTTCACCGTTCTATTGACAGCGATCTCGCCCCGGCTCAACGAGAGCAGCTTGTTACCCTGCTGCACGAATTCAAGCGTTCGTTTGACTTTCCCCAAGCGGTGCTAGGAAGAACGAACGCCGTTGTTTATTTATTTACAAGATACTGCAGGCATGGAGCCCAAGCAGGAATGGTACAGGCAGTAAGGCAATCAAGCCAAGCATCACACAGCATACAATAATCCAATCATCACACACATACAACAATAATGCAACCAAGCTTATCATAACAGCAATGATTTAAGTGGGATTGCGAGAATCGCATTTGCGGGAATCGCAAAGGGAAACAACATGGCACTGAAAGTAAGCAATCAACAAAAAGGATCAGTGGATAAAAAAAAAACTGCAAAACATTTTTACATCCTCAGGAAAACATGTGCGTCAATAGAATCAGTCGACAGCAGGGCGGCAAACGGTAAATTGTTCCACTCACAGATCGTGCGCGGGAAAAACGAAAATTTGAAGAGATTAGTTTTGGAGAAATACGGAGTTAAGGCAAGGGAGTGTGAATGACGATTGCGCCGTGTTTCCAGGCGACTAATGTATCGGCTGTGATCAAATAAGAGCTTTCGGTTAACTAATTGGTACAGCAATTTTAGCCTAAATGATTTACATCGTGATTCTAATGTTGGGATACCATGTCTTTCCATCAAGGCAGAAACGGAGTCTGTTGGACCGTACATATCATAAATAAAGCGGACGGCCCTTCTTTGAATTCTTTCGAGGCAGTCGATATTGGTTTTAGTGTGAGGATCCCAAATAACGCAGGCATATTCAAGTTTCGGTCTAATTATAGAAGTATATGCTAAGTATTTAACCTCAGAGGGAGCGGTTTTGAGTTTGTGTCGTAATAAACAAAGTTTACGGAAAGCGGCAGCGCATATGTTAGTAATGTGAGAGTTCCAACTTGAGGTACTGGTTAATGTTACGCCAAGATATTTGTGTTCATCTACTTGCTTAAGCGGTTGGTCACAAATACAATAAGAGAATTCAAGGGGGTGTTTCTTTCTAGTCATTCGGAGGTAAACTGTTTTGTCATGGTTTAATTACATGTTAGTAGTTTTACTCCAAGAAGCAACGTTTTCTAACGCCGAGTTTAACGCAAGTTGGTCCTCGATGCTATTAATTTCATTAAAATGTATACAGTCATCTGCAAAAAGACGTATTTGGACCGGACTGTTTATAGCGTTAACAATGTCATTACAAAAAATAAGAAAAAGTAAAGGGCCTAGCACACTTCACTGCGGTACGCCAGACGTAACAGGGAGAGCGTCAGAAGTGCTTTCATTAATGTCGACGTACTGTCTACGGTTACTTAAATAGGCAGTTAGCCAAGAGACGATGAACGCTGGAAGCCCAATTTGAACTAATTTATCGATTAATTTGTCGTGCTATATGCGATCGAAGGCCTTACTAAAATCTAAGAGTATGAGGTCAACCTGTCCCCCCTTATCAAGAACTGCAGAAGCGTGGTGAACAACTGTAAGTAGTTGAGTGACGGTCGAGAATCCCTTGCCACACAATTGACACAGGAAAGAGTACTCCTTTGCACCAGTGCCCTTATCGTGTGTCACCAGCGGAGCGTCGGGTAATTGCAGAACAAGTAGATGACATGCTACAGCGTGGAGTCATCAAGCCTTCTTGTAGTCCTTGGTCTTCCCCAGTTGTACTCGTCAAAAAAAAGGATGGTTCAATCCGGTTCTGCGTAGACTACAGGCGCCTAAACAACATTACGAGGAAAGATGTTTACCCTCTTCCCCGCATAGACGACGCTCTCGATTGTCTCCAAAGTGCAGAATTCTTTTCCTCGCTTGACCTTCGCTCGGGATATTGGCAGGTCCCAATGGCTGAGTCTGATCGTCCAAAAACGGCGTTTGTCACACCGGATGGCCTCTATGAATTAACCGTAATGCCATTCGGACTCTGCAATGCGCCTGCCACATTCGAGTGAGTGATGGACAGCATTTTACGCGGTCTCAAATGGAACATTTGCTTGTGCTATCTTGATGACGTTGTGGTTTTTTCACCCGATTTCACTTCGCATCTCACTCGTCTGCGTAAGATTCTACAGACGCCAGGCTTCAGCTTAACCTGAAGAAGTGTCACTTCGGGGCTAAACAACTCACCATACTTGGTCATGTCGTCTCGAAAGCCGGCATCCTTCCCGACCCTGACAAGCTTCGTGGTGTTGCCGAATTTCCTAAGCCGACTACTGTTAAAGAACTACGGAGCTTTGTGGGCCTGTGCTCCTATTTTCGTCGGTTTGTCCGGAACTTTGCCTCCATCATCACTCCACTCACCAAACTCCTTGCTGGCCCTGCAGATCTTTCGAATTGGACAGCAGCCTGTGACGAATCCTTCGCAACACTGCGCCAACTCCTTACCTCATCACCCGTACTACGCCATTACGACCCTATTGCGCCAACTGAATTACACACAGATGCAAGCGGCGTTGGCCTTGGTGCAGTACTCGCGCAACGCAAGCCAGGTTTTACGGAGTATGTGGTCGCCTATGCCAGCCACGCCCTCACTAAGGCAGAAGCCAACTATTCTGTTACGGAAAAAGAGTGCCTCGCGATTGTGTGGGCGTTAAACAAGTTTCGCCCCTATTTGTACGGCCAAACTTTTGATGTGGTAACTGACCATCACGCACTCTGTTGGTTGGCTTCACTGAAAGATCCTTCCGGCTGCCTCGGACGTTGGGCACTACGCCTCCAGGAATTCGACATACGCGTCGTCTACCGATCGGGGCGAAAGCACTCTGACGCAGATGCCCTTTATGATCACCCGTGAAGTCTGATGATACGGATATATCAGCCCTGGACCTTTCCCTCTCTGCCGTCAGCGTCACAGACATGCCATCCGAACAGCGGAAGGACCCTTGGATTGCCTCGCTCTTGAATATGCTTTCTGACGCATCAACTTCTGGTTACCCGCGTGCTCTTCGCCGCCAAGCAACGCATTTCGCCATACGGGATGGCCTGTTATACTGTCACAACTATCAAGTGGCAGGTCGTAAATGGCTGCTAGTCATGCCCAGCCATATGCGGTCTGATATCTGCAAATATTTTCATGCTGAACCGCAACACGCACACGCCGGTGCGCTAAAGACGTATGAGCGGATCCGCCAACGTTACTACTGGCGGGGTATGTACACGTTTGTACGCAAACACATTCGCTCATGTTCCCAGTGTCAGCAGCGCAAGACATTCCCTCATTCACCCGGTCAACTGCAGCCTTTGCCATGTCCTGCACGCCCATTTGATCGTGTTGGGATTGACCTATACGGCCCGCTACCGTGCTCTGTTGGTGGTAATCGATGGGCGATTGTGGCTGCCGACCATCTGACAAGGTACGCCGAAACGGCAGCGCTACCTTCGGCTGGGGCTCGTGACGTTGCAACCTTCATCTTGCACCGGTTTGTTCTTCGTCATGGTGCACCACGGGAGCTCCTGAGTGACAGAGGACGCGTATTTTTGTCCGAAGTTCTGCAGCAGCTCCTACATTCATGCCGTACGGTACACCGCACATTAACAGCCTACCACCCTCAGACGAACGGCCTAACGGAACGTTTCAACAGAACCCTCGGAGACGTGCTCGCTATGTATATTGATTCAGACCACTCCAACTGGGACGTTGTTCTTCCTTTCGTGACGTTCGCCTACAATACGACGATTCAATCAACAGCAGGCTTTTCTCCATTTTTTCTTTTATATGGTCGTGACCCATGCAACACACTCGACACAATTCTGCCATACAATCCTGATGCCTCCGAGTTCAGCCCAGTTTCTGAAATGGCCGAACATGCCGAAGAGTGTCGTCAGCTTGCAGGGTACTTCACAGCCGATAACCAAGCCCTCCAAAAAGATCGCCACGACCATGATCTTCTTCAGAATACCTTCCCCGTCGGTTCTATCGTGTGGCTCCGACTGCCTTTCCACTCTCCTGGACTGACTCCCAACTTTGCACCGAAGTATACGGGCCCTTACTGCGTCACACAGCACCCTTCTTCTGTCACCTATGTGATTGAATCGCTCAAGCCGTCTACGGACAAGCGCCGCCTTGGTCGTGAGACGGTCCACGTCAGTCGCCTTAAGCCCTGTTACGACCCTCCTGTTCTCTCGTCACCTTGAGTCGCCAGGATGGCTCGTCTTCATCGCCGGGGCATTGTAGTGGGGAATTCGCAAGGCAATGACTAGTGGGACCATCGCTGAGTGCGTAGCGCGAGCGGGTGCACGAGCTGTAGACGCCGGACTGCCCGAGCATTTGTTTCTGTACCGGCTGTCTGCCTATTACCTGACGTCGCTATTAAACCCCCTTGCAATATATATATTTTGCTATCGGGTGCCACAGAAGAACATAATAGGAAAAAGCACGATGTTTTGTGCGAGCTTGTGCAGACTGGGCTTCATATTGTATGTCTGCATGTTTATCTAAAGGAAAGGTAATTTTCAGACGCCTTCTCCCCGTAACATTTTAGTGGAGAGCGCCGGTCTTCCCACAGTCAACATCCATGACGATTCAATGCAGCAGACGTTTTTTGGCTGCCTCTGCGATGCCTGATTAAGACAAGAACGACGATTCTTCAGAGACTACTCCAACTGTGCTTCGTCCAACTACGCAGCAACCAACAGCACCGCATCCAGCCGCTACTAACCGCACCGTCCTGACCCAATCGCATGACCCAGGCATCTTTTCGGGCAGTGACAGTACTGACCTAGAGAAATCGCTTCAGCTGTACGAACGGGTGAGCGCTCTGTACAACTGGAATCCGACGCTCACGTTGGCCTATAATATTTTCTACCTTGATGGCACAGCTAAAGTTTTGTTTACCAACCACAAGGAAGATATCACGAGTAGTGACATCTGTAAACAGAAACTCATCGACCTCTTCAGCAAGCCCATTGAGCAACATCGTGCTGCACAGAAAGAACTAGCGTGCCGACTTCAGTCCTGCACAGAGTCATACGTTACATCCATACAACATGTGCTCGCCCTCTGCTGGAAGGTTGACAAGAAGCCGGAATCTGAAAAGTTCGCGCACATTCTCAAAGGAATCGCCTATGACGCCTTCACTTTCCTCATGTTTCGAAACTCATCGACTGTGTACGATGTTATTAATGAATGCCAACGCTTCGAAGAAGCGAAAAGTCGTCGTATCACTCCACACTTTTCGCGTCTTCCCAACATGGCTGCAACATCTACCTGCAAGGGTGCCCGTTTGCCACCAGCCCCTGCTGCTTCCGACAATATCATGCGCATTGTGCGCCACGGAATCGAAGCAATATCTCCACTGTCTGACCAAGTCCGGGCCCCCAACGACTCTTCCGCCACGATCTTTTTTATCAAGAGTGTTGTGCGCCAGGAACTGGCCAACGCCGGTCTTCAGATGCTATTCCCCATTACCGACCTGACTACCAACTGCCCAGTACACCTAATATGTCCCGCGGACCGCACAACCGCCCACGTTACTGGAACTCGACAGAATGGCGAACTTCCGATGACAGGCCGACCTGCTTCAACTGTGGACGAGTCGGCCATATTTCACGTCATTGCTGCACTTCCTGGAATTGGCAGTCATGGTCGCATTATGCCAACACCCGACACCCACCTGCTGGTTCTCGGATACCGATCCACATGGAACAAGCCAATGCTTCGCCATCTAGGACCGCCCAACCGAACCGCTCTCCGTCGCCCTCTGGATGCATGTCCCGCTCAACTAACCAACGTCGCTCTCCATTACCCTCCTACCGCCAGTTCTCGGAAAACTGACGGGCACAGCTCCTAGAGGTGAGCCTGCTTCGACGACCCGATCCGAAATTCCTCTACACATGATACTCGGGCACATCAATTTGATTAAAGTAAATGTTGACGGTACTTCTGTGGCAGCGCTCATTGACACCGGCGCTCGCATATCAGTCATGAACTCCAGCCTTTGTGCTCGACTCAAGAAAGTGCTCACTCCTACTCCGATTACTGTTGTCCAAGTAGCCAATGGTGCAACACCAGCGGTCACTGGGATGTGTGCCGCCCGCGTCACTGTTGCTGGACGTCATACCAGTGTTCTGTTTTACATACTGGACCACTGCCCACATGACATTATTTTGGGACTCAATTATCTGTCGGAGCATTCTCCCCTAATTGACTGTCCTGCTAGTGTTGTTCAGCTCGCCCTACCACATGCCGTTGACCCTCCTGATCCTGCACCGCCAAAGCTATGCTTTGCCGGCTTTGTTCGCCTATCTTGTCGAGCTGTGACGTATATCAACGTGTCTTCTGATCCAACTGTGGCTGACGGCGATTATGTCGCGTCACCTAATCCTACTGTCCTGTGTTCACTCGATGTTGCGTTCCCCCATACCATCATCACAATGAAGGGCAACGTGGCATGTCCCCCTATTGTGAACTTTGGACTTTGGACTGCCACGAGGGATATTCCTTGCAACCCTTGCCCCGGCCGGCGACTACCACATCTCAGCCTTAAAAGAGGATACACAGTCATCTGCCAGTATTCAGTCAAGCTGTACACTAGACTGCATAACTAAAATGATTGCCTCTGATCTCCCGGCCGAACATGTGTCTGCGCTTCGGGGCCTTCTTGGGTCGTATCAAAACGTCTTTGATCTCCATGACAGACCCCTAGGTTAAACAACTGTCCTAAAGCATCGGATCAACACCAGCGATGCAAATCCAGTACACTGGCGACCCTATCGGGTTTTTTCCTCCACCGAGCTCCACGTGATCCAGCGAGAAGCCGACAAGACGCTTGCCCGAGACATCATTGAACCTTTTTTAAGTCCTTGGGCTTCACCCGTTGTGCTTGTGAGAAAGAAGGATAACAGCTGGCGTTTCTGTGTTGACTACAGAAAGCTTAACAAAGTTACAAAAAAAGACACGTATCCTCTGCCACGGATAAATGATGCTCTTGACTGCCTTAGTAGAGCAAATTATTTCTCTTCCATCGACCTTCGTTCTGGATACTGGCAGATATCAGTTTATGATGAGGACCGTGAAAAGACGGCATTTATAACTCCTGATGGGCTATATCAGTTCAAAGTAATGCCGTTTGGGTTATGAAATGCCCCGGCTACATTCGATGGAATTATGGATGCTCTTTTTCACGGTTTCAAGTGGTCAATCTGCTTATGCTATCTTGATAACATTGTTTTTTCGCCGACTTTTGAAACTCACCTGGAGCGTCTCTCAACAATTCTTTTGATTATCCGCAAAGCAGGGCTCCAACTAAACTCGTCGAAATGTCACTTGGGCCGCCGGCAGCTCACTCTCCTTGGACACCTTGTCGATTCTTCTGGTGTTCCCCCCGATCCTGAGGAAGTCCGCACCATCAAGGATTTCCCTGTACCGACCTCTGCGAATGACGTCCGAAGCTTTGTGGGCCTTTGTTCTTACTTTGGTAGGTTTGTGCAGAATTTCGCTGACGTCGCACGCCCGCTCACGGAACTGCTAAAAAAATGTGGCTTATGTGTGGGGACCTGAACAAGACAGAGCATTCGTTGAACTGACAACCAGACTTAAGATCCCATCAGTTCTCGGCCACGTTGATATATGCGCTCTAACGGAAGTGCGTACCGATGCCTGCGGCCACGTAATCGGAGCCGGTTTGGCACAACGACAGCATGGTTCCGAGCGCATTATTGCATACACTAGCCGTATTTTATCGCCAGAAGAATGAAATTACTTCATCACGGAACGCGAACGCCTTGCGCTCGTCTGGGCAGTGGCTAATTTTCGGCCATATTTGTATGGATGTCATTCACGGTTGTCACTGATCACCACGCCTTATGCTGGCTGTCGTCCTTAAAAGATCCTAGTGGACGTCTCGGCCGGTGGGCTCTACAGCTACAGGAATATTCCTACACGGTTGTCTATAAATCAGGCCACCACTATGAGGATGCTGATTGCTTGTGGCGTCATCCAGTAGAACCAGCAGACTTTTCTGAGAGCGATGAGTCTACTTGCGTTTCAGCACTTTCCGGGGTCAGCAACATCGGAGAGCAGAAACGCCGTGATACTCACCTCAGAAGTATAATCCTTCGGCACAGTGGTCCCACAACTCCTCCGTCTATTCGTATGTACCTGCTCCAAGATAATGTATTATATCGCTAGAGCATTCATCCTGACAGACCTGAGCTGCTGTTGGTTATACCACAACCACATGTGTCAGACTGTTCTCGCACAGTTGCATGATATTCCGACAGCTGGTCACGTGGGAGTTTCAAGATCTTATGACCGGGTTTGACGTCGCTTCTTTTGGCCCGATATTTACCGATCCCTCTGCTGTTATGCCGCTTCATGCAAATCCTGTCAACACCGCAAAATACCAGCAACCCTTCCAGCGGGACGCCTTCAGCCCATTCAGATCGCATCCGAACCATTTTATAGGGTAGGTCTTGACTTACTAGGACCGTTCCCTTTATCAGCCAGCGGAAACAAGTGGATAGCAGTCGCCACGAATTACACCACTCAGTATGCCATCACGCGGGCCCTTCCAACCAGTTGTGCGACCGACGTCAATGACCTCCTCCTGGTAGACCTCATACAACACCACGGCGCTCCTCGGCAACTGCTTACCGATCAAGGTTGCTACTTTTTATCGCAAGTTATCCAAGACATATTACACTCTTGCGCTACAAAGCACAAGTTCACAACGTCGTACCACCCTCAAACCAACAGGCTCACAGAGCGGCTAAATAGAATCATCATGGACATGCTCGCCATGTACGTTTCTTCCCATCATCGTCATTGAGACTCCGCCCTCGCATTTGTGACATTTGTCTATAATACGTCCTGGCACGATACTGCAGGTTCCTCGCTGTTCTTCCACCTGTACAGACGAGAACCTACGCTGCCTTTTGATACGCTCCTTCCTGCCGTTAGCCACACGTCAGAATATGCCCGTGATGTGATCTCTAGAGCTCTAGAGGCACGTGAGATTGCTCGCCTGTGTCTAAGCGATTCGCAGGAACGACAACGACTGGTCTACAATGCGTGCCATCGCGATGTCCACTTCTGTCGTGGTGACACAGTCCTTCCCTGGACACCGTCACGGCAAGTTGGCCTGTGGGAAAAGCTGGCTTCGCCGTACTCGGGTCCGTACCGTGTGGCGCGCCAGGTTACCGACATGACATATGAAATTGAGCCTCTTAACACCACCATCGTGCGGTCGTGTTCTGACGTTCACGTTACTCGGCTAAAGCGATATTACTCGCACCAACCAAGCACCGAGACTGTGCCTTCACTGTCGGGGGTGATGCTACGGGGTGCCACAGATTAACATAATAGAAAAGAGTACGATGTTTAGTGCGAGCTCGTGCAGACTGGGCTCCATATTGTATGCCTGCCTCTTTATATAAAGTAAATGTATTTTTCAGATGCCTTCTCCCCGTAATAACACATATATATATATGCGTTGACAGTGCCATGCAAAAGAGTAGTTTTCTGTGTCTGTGTCCATGTCGTTCGCTCTTCGTTTTCTACGCTGTGTGCGCGAGCATGGTGTCACTGCGCGCGCATGGTAGGGCTCCCAATGAGGTTCAGCTTTGCTTTTTCTTTTGCTTTTTTTATTTATGCGGACAGCCATGTCGTCACCACCGAGGGCATGTCAGATTAGGCACTGATGGAAACTCTCAGAGACTATGGTGACGACGGATCTTCGAAGGTCGACTCTTCACACGCTTCAGTTTTGTGTCGCAACGCGAATTTGCAGGCTTTTAGCCTTCGTGATTAGCTAATTATTTCTGACAACAACACGACAGTGCATTGAATGCAATGCAATGAACAGGATAGCATAAAATTGTAATATTATACGAAGTAAGGCTAGCAGACAACTCTTTTGGATCCGATATCGCGCAACTCCTACAAAACTTTGGCGTGAGCAAATACGGCACCTTTAGGGAGAAGTGCTCTTTTTACACAGTCCCTTCGTGTTGAAAGTGCACTGATACTTAATGAGATAGCACGCGCACCAGCGATTGGGATCGCCCGTAAAATCAATGTTCATTGTTGCTACTCGAGCGACCCCCCACCCCGCGTTTTTTTATGCATGTTCAAGACGGGTGGCTGCCTTTCTGTTTGAGCATTCGACGGGAGTTCCAACACGTCGGTGTTATCTTATGCGCCCTCCAGGCGATAAAGATGGGCCGGCTCATTTGATCTCTACTTCACCAGAGCTCATACACTCTTACCCGCTCGTAAATGTTACGGAACATGGCGACGACGGCGAAAACCTGCCATGAGTGTCCATAAAATTGCTATAGCAATAATAACGCAGCTTTTGACCGCTAGTGAAGTATTTTGGGTTAGCTTTGCCTTTAGTCCCCCATTTGTTATATTTGCGCATTTATTTTCAGAAATTTCGTACTGAACCTGCATATAACGATATACTCCTAATAACAAATTTTGTGGTAATTTATCATTTTCGTTATACCCAGGTTTAATTGTAATAGCCATTCGTTGTAAATGTGAGCCTTTATATGGCGTACAGCTCTAGCAGGACAGGCTCAGTGCTAACATAAGTGAAAGATACAGAAAGAAAATGTAAGTGACAATCAAAACATCGAAAGCATTGGCTGGTCAGTGTAGCATGCATCCACAACTTGCAGTGTTAGTCAGTGCGTTTATGTTTATATTATGTATATTTCTTAACATTTATTTGGTAGTTACTACAATACAGGTGAAAGACTACCAGTACAGTTAAACCACTCTATTATAAGAGGCATGCACCAGGCAGCGATACCTGTCTTTTAAATCCGGTGTCTCTTATAAGCAGCGTACCATGTATGCTTTTTCTTATAAATCCCTATTTCGATCTAGCCACATAGGTGTGCCTCATACCCATTTGTCTCTTACATCGCTTTTTCTTATAAAGGGGTTTGACTGTACTTCCCTTGGTTTTATTGTCAGTTGGTTTACATTCAGATTGTGTCTGACAACGAATGGTGAGCACTTAAGTTTTATTCATTCATACCAATCTGTGCGCATTTGGCGGTTCTGTCAGTGGGGTGAATATAGTTGTCATTAGAGTCCTTAGTTCACATGCTTGTGTCCTGCTACCCCTTCAATGACAGCCATTGTGGATAAGCGGAATTCAAGACACATCGTCCTGACAACGTCGTCATGGCATTGCACCTTTGACTCCCTGTTCACCTTCCCACATCTTCTTCCTTTTGCTTGTCGTCTCTTGTTTTGTGTGTATATCTGTACAGTCGAATCTCGTTGATTTGAACGCGCTTAACTTGAACTTCCGGTTCATTGGAACTCACGGTGAGGTCTCGTCAAAGCTATGTGTATTCCAATGGGCAAAAACGCTCTGTAATTCGAACACGTGAGCACTTGCTACAGTTAATTTGAACATACCGCGCTCCGAAAATGCTCTCAACACCATGCCCAATCCCGCAGCGGCACCTCTGCCACCTCAATGCTGTGCGTGAAGAAAAAGCTGTGGCGGAATATTTGCTCTCTCTCAAATGCCGATCTGCGACGCGCCTGTGCCATGCTTCTTTCTTCTTCATTCCTGCCACGTAGAGATCCTTCTCCTTTCAATGGCGTGCACAGAGAAAGAGGAAAAAAATAATAAAGCTGTCGCAGGGTGTTGGCTCTCTCTCTAATGCCGATCTGTGATGTGCCAGGACCACGCTTCCCCCTTTTTTGTCCCTGTCACGTAGAGACCCTTGTCGTTTCAATGCCTCATGCGCATAGAGCAAAAAAAAAAAAAAAGAAGCCACCTCAAATGCTGATCTGCTTCTCTCCACGTGGAGACGCTCCTCCTGTCTCGTCATGAGCTGGCCATGCTCCGGCTGCCGGAGCTGCGGCGCAGAGGGTAGCAGCAGAGACGCAGTCATTACCAGCGTCTTTAGACATGTCTTTAGAGAGTGTTAGTGCTGGACATTGTCGCGCGCAATCTCTCTTGCCAGGACAATGCTGAAGTCGAAGTATAAATGCTTGAAAACTGCATGCGAAATTGGTTGACACGCTTCAAGGCAAACTTGTGCAGACATCTATCCTTGATTACTTCAATCAATGGCCGATGTCCTGTGATTTGTGAATAAATGTAAGTCTTCTGAAACTTCCCCCTCATGTGTTAGCTCAATGCACATGCGCCACTGGGTGGTGAGCCCTCCATTCATTTAGCTTTCATTAATTCGAACTTCTTTTAATTTGAACAAATTTTCGGGCCCCTTCGAGTTCGAATTTTCGAGATTCGACTGTATATGAATGCACACCTATTTCGTGCTGTGATATTTTTGGTTCGTTAGGTGAATGATACATTAGAGTATTTACAATTTAATTTTTTTTCAGAATTATCAGACGCCAGGTGCAGTTCAAGCATAAAAGTTGCAAACAAAAATTTGGCTGTCGAGGTTCTTTTGGTCCATGGTTAGATAGTGTTAAGTTGTTTGAAACGTACGCAATGTCAAATAAAATATGGAGTGCCTTTCTTGATTTCTTGCAGGGAGCCGCGTAGAGGCACTGGTGGTGAGGTGGCTCACGAATTCAAGAGCCTGCTTGCTCAGATGTACTACAACGATAAAAGCGTCGCACCAAAAGGGTTTAAGGTGGGTTTTGTCATATTTCATAGCATGATGCTAGAGGAAGGCAGCATCCAGCACCTTTGGAGACATGTCTTCATGCAGGGAAGACTGACGAATGACTTGCACCAGACAAAAAAGCCTGGCCGCCAAACCATGGTAGCCACATTGCCAATTAACGACAGTTCTCAGCGCTCGAGGATCACGAGGCCAGCACTCACACTAGTTGGGAAATCAGGTGCCACAGAGTTGTGCATGATTCCCACAGTTATATAGTCAGCACACATAAATTTAACTCTTTCGTTACGACGCCTATTCAAATCAGTCACAAGTGATCGACGGTTTGGATAGTCGATATTGGCATGTTAAATTTGTTCTGGTCCACCCAGCGCTTTCTAGTAGTTAGTTTAGTCACTCAACTTTCAGAATCAATTTGAACTTGCTGTTTTGGTTACATAGGGATATTTAACAGACTTTTGCGCGAACTAATGTGCGTTTATTGTTGGAAAAGTGCGCTAGGCTGGCGAACTTGTAAAAAGCGCGTGCCCTCGTGATTATGCTATAGCAACACCAAACCATGTCATCAAAATATTCTTTGCAAGTCAAATATTGAATTAAAGTGTCAGCTTTACAATGTAACAGTGTCGAGTAGTAATAATTGCCAGAAATTGTGCCAACTATTCAATAGAGAGTTGTTGCTTGAAGTCAAAAAAATTTATTCTACAAAAAGTATTTCAAAAGGTCTGTCGCATGTTTATAGTGTAGGCCTTCTCTGACAGTTTCCAGCTGCTTTGGTTTCGCTCACATCGTTATATTAGACTCAGGGTCTCATCTAGTGTCACTAGTCGCTCCTATCACATCGCTTTCGCGCGTGCGTGGGTGCACACCAGCGCTGCAAAACACATGCGTTGCTCGAAACTGTTTTATAACCCCACCTGAATTAAGTGAGGATCAGCTTAGAGTTGAAGGATGAGAGCACCTCAGCTTCAAATTTTATGCCGAGGATGTTTTGCATCAGTGCATCAGCCTGAGATATCTGCAGCCATTCATGTGTTTTTTTTTTGTTTGTTTACGGCCTCAAATTGTCTGCTCTGCTGCAAGTAGCGACTGACCTTGATGCACAATCTTAGAGCTACTCTGGTTACGTGCGAGGTCTACACTTCATTGGGGCGTGGTGTACTTGCATTGGCTGCAGAGCTTCTCCTCGCAAGAAGGCCACCGGAGTACATTTTGGCGTGGACTATGAAGCAACGCGAAACGTTTTAGAACTGAGTCATATTCTTTTTTGCAACACGATGCGCAAAATGCTAAGAAATATGCTTGAATGCGTGTATAGGAACGCCAAACCAAACGGACTGCGGTGGCTCATGGAAACAGGTGGCGGTAGATGAAATAGCAAAGTTCATTGGCCATTCGATTTATAGAGAGATTATTCATATTACAAGTATTCATATATATTGCAACACCTGGAGACTCTTATCACAAGAAAACAAGAACTTCCTGAGAAAAGTGTATGATTTCACTTGTGTCCAATTAAAAACCAGGCAATGCTTCACTGCATGACATGAGCAATGCTGCAGCACCTCGGTCATAATTTTCTTTGTCTATTTAAATAGAAACACTTTGTAAAACGTTTACTATATTTTGTACAGTTCCTGGGTCATTTATCTTCAAAATGCATCTTCTGAATTTTATTTGTTGTGAATATTTTTGCACATATCGTGTTTTTATTGCACTTTTTACCAGCTAGCAACCAAAGATTTGACTCTTTTCACATTTTTATTCATTCTGAAATATTCTTGTTGCGATACAACATATAACTTTTTGGATAGAGTATCGTATTGTGCGAAATTTAGTATGCTGCAATGCGTGCTGGATTGCTTTTCAAACTGGCAAAAATGATTTTCCTGGGACATATGAAAAACACATAAACAACCATTTTTGCGCCGTAACTATTGTCACGGGGTCGTGACTGGCCGAAGACAGGAGACCTTATGTTGGGATTTAACTGTTTATTTGGGCAAACCTGTGCCCGATAAATGGAAAGTTAGATTACAGTAGCAGTCTTGCACAGATAGCAGTGAACGGAGCGTCGGCCGTCGATCAACTACTCACAAGCGACGAAGCGCGTCGGCATTTATACTCTTGCCGTCGAATGTTCTAGTGTTATCTCTGGCAGTGGCGTAGGTTCCAGAATAATCTGTACAGTTCGCAGAGTAGGTGTGATCTTATCGAAATGATCTACTACAGTCCGGAAGCTTCTCGAAAACTGCAGGCGCGGTTTGCGCTGAGAATTGTGTAGTGTTTTGGGACGATAACAAAACTTGGGAAATGGAACGTGGCATTGCCCCCCTCTGAAAAAGGCATCGTCCCGATGCGTTAACTATAGATGAAGGTACAACATTAATGCAAGAAAGTACAATGAATAAATTACGATACAGTAATAATACAAAAAACACTGTTTCAGTTTGTCAACGTGCATGAAACGGCTTGAGGCACGCGACATGGACAACTTCAGGTCGCGATTGGCGTCGTTGAGAGTTTGTGATGCCGTCGGAGACAACCTCATAATCAAGTGGGTCCAGACGTCGAACCACCTTGTACGGTCCGAAGTACCGTCGCAGAAGCTTTTCACTTAGTTCACGTCTCCGTATCGGCGTCCCCACCCAAACACGTTCACCGAGCTGGTATTCCATGAAGCGTCGTCGAAGATTGTAACGGCGGCTGTCGGTCGTCTGTTGATTCTTGATACGGAGACGCGCGAGTTGTCGGGCTTCTTTGACGCGTTGAAGGTACTCACTCAGATCGGTACTCACTCAGATCACTCAGGTTTTCTTCGTAGTTGACGTTGGTTAACATGGCGTCGAGCATCGTTGCCGGGCTCCTTCCGTAGACCAATTTGTATGGAGATATCTGCGTCGTCTCCTGCACCGCCGTGTTGTACGCGAAGGTCACGTACGGAAGAATGGCGTCCCACGTCTTGTGTTCGACATCGACGTACATTCCCAGCATGTCGGCGATCGTCTTGTCAAGCCGCTCGGTGAGGCCGTTGGTCTGTTGGTGATACGCTGTCGTCCGGTGGTGGTTTGTCTGGCTGTATGCCAAGATCGCTTGAGTTAAGTCGGCAGTAAATGCCGTTCCTTTGTCGGTGATAAGGACCTCCGGGGCGCCGTGACGTAAAACGATATTTTTGACGAAGAACTTAGCTACCTCGGATGCACTGCCTTTGGGAAGGGCTTTTGTCTCGGCGTAGCGGGTGAGGTAGTCGGTAGCTACCACGATCCACTTGTTTCTGAAAGCCGACGTCGGGAACGGCCCCAGTAGGTCCATACCAATCTGCTGGAAAGGTCGGCAAGGTAGTTCAATTGGCTGCAAAAGTCCCGCTGGCGTTGTCGGCGGTGCCTTGCGTCGCTAACAGTCCCGGCATGTCCTCAGACAATGAGTGACGTCGGTGGTAAGACGTGGCCAGTAGTACCTTTCTTGTATCCTCGCGAGCGTGCGAGAAACACCGAGATGCCCTGCCGTCGGATCGTCGTGCAGGGCCTGCAGGAGTTTTGGTCGCAAAGTTGAAGGCACCACAAGTAGGTACTTAGCTCGAAGCGATGAAAACTTTTTCTTTTGTAGAAGACTGTTTCGCAAGAAAAACGACGCAAGTGCGCGCTTGAATACCTTCGGGACTTCGGCGGTCCTGCCTTCAAGGTATTCTATTAGGGCCTTAAGTTCCGGGTCGGCCCACTGTCGTTCAGCGAAGTCGTCGGTAGTTATCGTTCCCAAGAAGTAGTTGTCATCCGGGTCGTCGGTCGGTGGTTGGTCGACAGGCGCACGAGAGAGACAGTCGGCATCGGAGTGTTTCTTGCCGGACTTGTAAATGACAGTAATGTCATATTCTTGAAGTCTCAGGCTCCATCGTGCGAGGCGACCTGAAGGGTCCTTCAAGGTGGCTAGCCCACACAAGGCGTAGTGGTCGCTCACAACTTTGAAGGGGCTGCCGTATAGGTAGGGGCGAAATTTCGACGTAGCCCAGATGATGGCGAGGCACTCCTTTTCTGTTGTGGAATAATTGGCTTCTGCTTTGGATAGCGATCAGCTGGCGTAACTAATAACCCTTTCAAGTCCGTCTGCCCTCTGTACAAGAACGGCGCCAAGACCTACGCTGCTTGCGTCAGTGTGTATTTCTGTCTCGGCGAATTCGTCGAAATGGGCAAGTAACAAAGGCGTCTGGAGGCGATGTTAAGCTTCTGGAAAGCGTGTTCCTGCGGCGTTTCCTACTTGAGCTCCACGTCGGCCTTGGTAAGATTAGTGAGAGGATCGGCGATGCGGGCGAAGGTTTTCACGAACCGCCTATAATAGGCGCACAGGCCCAGAAATCGGCGCACCGCCTTCTTGTCAGTGGGCGGCGGGAAGTCGGCGATGGCGGCTGTTTTCCGTGGATCGGGACGAACTCCAGACTTGCTAATAACGCGCCCCAGAAACAAGAGCTCCTCGTACGCAAATCTGCACTTTTCTGGCTTCAGTGTGAGTCCGAACGTCTTGATGACTTGAAGTACAGTTTCAAGGCGCCGAAGATGCTCGTCGAAACTCGAGGAAAACATGACGACGTCGTCCAAGTACACAAGGCAAGTCTGCCACTTCAATCCTGCCAGTACTGTATTCATAACGCGTTGAAATGTTGCAGGCGCTGAGAAAAGACCAAAGGGCATCACCTTAAACTCGAAGAGGCTGTCCGGTGTTATAAACACCGTCTTCTCTCGGTCTCTTTCGTCGACTTCGATTTGCCAATAGCCAGTCTTGAGGTCCATTGACGAAAAGTACTTGGCGTTATGGAGCCGATCAAGTGCGTCGTCTATTCGTGGGAGAGGATACACGTCCTTTCTTGTGATTTTGTTTAGGCGGCGATAATCGACGCAGAAACGTAGGGTCCCATCCTTTTTCTTCACTAACATCACGGGGGATGCCCATGGACTCTTGGACAGCTGGATAATGTCATCCCGCAGCATTTCATCAACTTGTCTCTTCATGGCCTGACGTTCTCACGTCCAAACCCTGTACGGACTCTGACGGAGTGGTCTGGCATTTTCTTCGGTTATGATGCGATGTTTCGTGACTGGGGTTTGCCGAATTTTCGATAACGACGAAAAGCAATCTTCGTATTGCAGGAGCAGGGCCTTGAGCTGTTCTTTCTTATGGTTCAGAAGTCTGGGATTGACATCGAAAGCTATGGGAGGGGCTTGGTTCTTCTGAGCAGCTTCCGCAGAATCGGCGAGGGGGAAAGCACTGGTGGCTTCGACAATTTCTTCGATGTATGCGACCGTTGTTCCTTTGTTCACATGTTTGTTCTCATTGCTGAAATTTGTGAGCATAACCGTTGCTTTGCCTCCTCGCAGCTCTGCAATTCCTCTTGCGACGCAAATATTTCGGGTGACCAACAGATGCTGACTGCCTTCAACGACGCCTTCCAAGTTAGGTGATTTAGGAGCGCCGACTGAAATAATGACGCTTGAGCGAGGCGGAATGGTGACTTGTTCTTCGCATGGTTTCTTGGCGGCATGCGCGGCGGTAGTGCTTCTTCTGTGGATAACGTTATCCACTTTTAGGTTGATGACAGCACCATGGAGGCATAAGAAGTCCATGCCAAGGACGACATCTCTCGAGCAACGCTGTAGGACTACAAAGTCTGTAGGATAAATACGGCCTTTAATGGTGACTCTCGCTGTGCAGATTCCTGCAGGCGTTACGAGATGACCTCCGGCTGTGCGGATTTCAAGGCCTTCCCAAGCTGTCCTAACTTTCTTTAACTTCGCGGCGAACGACCCACTGATGACAGAGTAGTCGGCTCCAGTATCCACGAGAGCGGTCACACTGTGGCTATCGATAAGAACGTAGAAGTCGCTAGTTCGCCGTCTCGCATTACAGTTAGGGCGTGGCGTCAGGTCACGGCTGCGTCGGCTTGTTCCGCTGCTTCCATGTTGCGTCGTCAGGTCACCTTCGGTAAGTGAGGTTTCGCCGTCAGGGCTTTGCCTGGTTAGCGTTGTGTTTGGAAAGCTCCGTCGCGGCGTCGTCGTCGCCGGAGGATCTTCGGTAGTTCGTCGCACAGCAATCGCACCTCCATCGGTTGCTGCCCTTAGTTTCCCGGATACGGGCTAAGAGACCGGCCCCGCGTTGGGCCAGAGTACTGCTGGTGGTGCGGTGACGTGCGGTGGCTGGGCGACGGCGAACACGAAGGGCTTCGTGGTGTCCACTGAGTTCCTGTCAGGTAGTCGGCGATGTCACGTGGTCGTTCTCTTGGCTGTGAACGCGGTGCATTGACGGCGAAGCCACGCAGTCCCATCTGTCGGTACTGGCAACGGCGGTATGTGTGTCCGGCCTCGCCGCAGTGGTAGCAGAGAGGGCGGTGGTCAGGGGTGCGCCAGACGTCAGTCTTCCTCGGTGCACTGCGCTGGGCCGCTGGCGAACGATATGACGTCGGTGGGGGTGGTGGCGGTGGTGGCGTCTGTCGACGGAAGTGCGATGGGGCGGCGTTTTGGCGTGGACGGGGAGGAGCGTTGTGGCGCACTGCAGCGGCGTAGCTCATAGCTTCCGGCTCGGGCAGCGGTGCTTGGGAAATTCGAAGCGACTGCCGAACTTCTCGCACAATGTCGGCGATCGAATCCACTTGAGGCTGCGCCGAAGGCAAGAGCTTGCGCAGCTCTTCCCGCACAATCGCTCAGATCGTTTCACGCAGGTCTTCGGAGTTACTGGCTTGAGCAGCAGCGCATTCTGGAGTCGGGCGACGATTATGCTGTCTGGTGCGCATGTCCAGGGTCTTTTCGATAGTGGTCGCTTCGGCTACAAATTCTTGGACGGTGTTCGGTGGATTTCTCATCAGTCCCCCGAGGAGCTCCTGTTTGACCCCTCGCATGAGGAAACGAACTTGTTTCTCCTCAGGCATGTCTGGGTCAGCGTGACGGAATAGTCGGGTCATTTCTTCTGTGAAAATGGCGACATTTTCATTTGGTAGCTGAACCTGGGTCTCTAATAAAGCAGCGGCCCTCTCTTTGCGAGCGACACTCGCGAACGTTTGCAGAAATGCGCCGCAGAAAACATCCTCAGGTTCGGAGCGTGGACTCCCGATTTTCGAGCCAGGTCCTTGCGGTGTCTTCCAAATAGAAGAACACACGACGGAGCTTTTCGTCATGGTCCCAGTGGTTGAGGGCGGCCGTCGTATGTTTCTAGCCAGGACTCCGGGTCTTCAAACGATGACCCATGGAGAATTGCAGGTTCCCTGGGTTGATGCATGACCATCGTGGGCTGGGACGCTGCGGTTGTCATTGTCGCTGCAGTCGCAGTCATGGCCTTGGTCTTCCGCGCCTTGTCTTGTAGAAGCCCGTCCTCCGGTGGTAGCCCTTGCTGTCGGCGGCTTGTTTGCTGCTCCTGGTTGGCGTCGGTGTCTTCTCCGCTACGTGGACTGGGTTCATGGCTTGACGGGGGCGTCTGGTACATGAACGAAGCAGCACCTCCACCAGATGTCACGGTGTCGTGACGTGGCCGAAGACAAGAGACTTTATGTTGGGATTTAACTGTTTATTTGGGCGAACCTGTGCCCGGTAAACGGAAAGTTCGATTACAGGAGCAGTCTTGCACAGATAGCAGTGATCGGAGCGTCGGCCATCGATCAACTACTCACAAGCGGCGAAGCGCATCAGCATTTATACTCTTGCCGTGGAATGTTCTAGAATTATCGCTGGCGGTGGCGTAGGTTCCAGAATAATCTGTACAGTTCGCAGAGTAGGCGTGATCTTATCGAAATGATCTACTACAGTCCGGAAGCTTCTTGAAAACTGCAGGCGCGGTTTGCGCTGAGAATTGTGTAGTGTTTTGGGACGATAACAAAACTTGGGAAAAGGAATGTGGCACTATATAGTTAAGAATGAACTGCCGTTTGCCGCAACCACCATGCACAAAACTGTTGTCACTATCAATGCAATTATCATTAAAGATTATGTAAATTTCAAAGTTTGTGACTAGCACAGTGCAAATTTAAATCGTTACAGTTGTCCAAAATCACGAAGCCTGTGAGGGTCTCGAACGAGGTGCCATGCTCTTATAACACACGGACCCAGCAGACGCGGTCGAACTCAAACTAAACTTGATGTACATTTATTGAACTAACAAATGACGATATTGCTAGCCAAATCAAATACGTCACCAGTGACATGCAAGAACATCCTTTTATAACATACCAATACGCTCAGCATAACATATCAACAAATCCAAGACAACGCGCTTGACTCAATGTAAGGGACCCACAGACTCCCTCCAACCCCACCGCAGGAGACGTGCATCCCTATTGATGCCTCAACGGCAAAGAGAGTCCCGAATCTTTTTTGTGCGGCCACCCAGCCCCGCCGCCGAGCGTAAGTGCTGACCTCAGCTGACTAAAGTCCCTAAAAAAAACTAAAGTAGCGTCAACCACGCCCCTTCGCCTCTGCCTCTTCTATCATCTGCTGCAACAGCACCCCTATAGCATCCAGCAAGAAACTACGGACAAAGCACACCCTCTCCCTTCACACAAGAGCAGGGCAGTTCCTCCTCCTTGCCGGTGTCGTCGTGGAAGCAAAGGAAAACATGCAACCAAGGACAGACAAGATGGCACTTGCACCACAAAGGTTATCAAGCATGAGGGAGACAAGGGGCTTGCACGGTGACACATATGGCGCTTTTTCTAGGGACTTTACAGCTGACTGCGCATTCGTAAGTGCAGTCAGCTGTAGTCACGGAGTAGACACCGTGGTTGCGGTAAAGTTGTGGGGTGTTCTTGTTTTCGATAAAGCAGCATTTGGTGTCTCCACATGCCATTGCTGGGTTTTCGTTCTGTGTGCATGCGTCGCACAGAACACATTCTTTTGTTAAGTTCAGTTTACAAAACCGGGATGTCGTCAAAGAAAGTGATATGGAAAGACAGCACCTGTTTTACACCTCAAACGAGTGGGTCCAATTACAGTCGTCTCTCGTTAATTCAAACTCGTGGGCACCTCTGAATTTTGTTTGAATTATCAAGAAGTTTGAATTATCAGAAGTTCTCAGATATATGAGTCTGGGCTAAGTGACACCACACATATCAAGGTATTGAATTATCACATTTAAAAATTGTTAAAGTGTTTTTAAACCTTAACTGCACCCTATGAGCAAAAAGCGGAGATGTAGGTTCCACAAGTCTAATGGCCATTTACGGCTGATCAGACCTTATGAAGAAATCATGAATTGCCAACTTCTTCTTTGCTATATGTGCCTTGAGCACAGATCTCTCCATACCAGTTGAGAAGTATCACGGTTTATCGTGTGTGGGCTTCATTTAAAACAATTGTTTCCTAGCGAAGCCTTTTCCCTCCAAGGCTAGGGCACTTATGTGTCATTTCTAGACTGTTAGGATTATATAAGCATGCAAATTTTTAATTAGTAGTGGGAAAGCAGTAGATATTTTCTAGTATGGAGCCGCAAAAGGTATGAATTAACCAAATGATGAGTATGAATTAAGAGGCTTCCAAATACATTGAAAGTGTAAAGGGCCAACCAGAAAACTGAATTTTGTTTGAATTGACCAAAAGTAGGAATTATCAGAGTTTGAATTATTGCGAATCTACGGTATTCAGCACGTTTGTGGGTGCAAAACGTTTAGCCAAGGAAGGAGAAGAACTTAATGCTGAAAGGTGGTCGAAGAGTTCGAGTCATCTGATTAGATTCGGTAGAATCGGTGAGAGCGAAAGCGTTGATGGCTTCCAGTATTTCTTCCTTGTAGGCAACTGTAGTGCCTTTGCTGACGTGCTTGTACTCATTGCTAAAATTCGTGAGCATCAATGTTGCTTTTGCTCTACGCAGTGCCGAACTGAGTTTCCACCGTCAATCAACTGACAAGTAGCCAAGCGTGGCCGCATTTATACATGTGTCGTTGAATGTTTCAGCCTTATCACTGGTCTTCGTGCAAGCTCTGAAATAATCTCGAGTGTTGACGTCTGGCAGGCAATCTTAACAGAACGATCTACAATGATTGCAGACCTTCCCGAACAAACATGCACAGTTTGTGCTGAGCATTCCTGACCTAGGCTTTGTGGGCGAAAACCGAATAAAACAAAAAATAAAAAAATAAACATATGTGTTATTATGGATGATATAACAGTTTGTATCCTGAACAAATGTCTAACCTGGTGCGCACTTCTTGTTTGCAGAGTCTGATGGGAAGGTTGTGCAATGTTTATGCTGGTTATGAGCAGCAAGATGCCCACGAGTTTCTCCTCAACTTCATCGACAAGCTCCATGAAGACCTCAACAGGGTAAGTTGCTATCATTTTCGCCTGCATCCAAGGACATTTTCTAATTGTGCTGAGGATTGGTCACTAAAGATAGAGTTGCATTTGGAGCTGCAAGCACGAAGCTTTTTACCTTGGGTTTCTGGGATTTACTGGCTGTGATAATTCTTTCACTGAAGTATCCCGCTGAACAAAATGTCGCAGTTTTAATTCTGAGTTGCAGTGGCTACATTCAGCATAACTAAATACATTAAACTCATGTGCTGCTATTAGGTAAGTGCTCATGAGAGATCATCAGGTCATCTAAATCAATCTAGGTTTCTTCGCAGCATAACTTGACTTGCATTGTGCCAATGATTAAAGGCTACCTGTAATAGCACTATAGGCCAAGTAAAATGCATACATCCTAATCAATTTATTGATGGGATTACCTTGGTGTAAAATCTTGCTCTCTAAAAATGAATGACTTGCAAAAGAGCATACTTGGGCATGTTCAATGCAATAGACCAAACAACTTGGTCAAGTTCAGGACTGTGTGTTTGCTTCCTGTGTCGCCGTCGTTAATTGTACTGCATTATTCAAAATACTTTCAAAAGTAACCGTTTGTGACCTGAAAACTAAAAAAGATCATGCCATCTCCCACTAAAAGGAACCACGTCTAGATGTGAAGCAGCGGGTGCTAACTCTCACACTGGCGGCGACGTTGACACTGGCACTTATTTGGGGTGTTGCACATGAGAGAAACCTGGGAAGGCGCAAGGCACGCAGAGATGTATTAGTGTTTCCTACTGGAACATGCCAATTGCTGCCAATGGGCAGTGAGAGACAAAAGACACCGATTGGACACAGAGACCCACAGTCCACTTTTAGTTAACACACATGCACAAATTTTGATTGTTCAACAATGCACAGGAAAAATCTGCCACCGGCGCTACTTTGGAGGTCAAGATCCAGTGCCTATATATATACGGCGTGGCCTGTGAATGGTTGTGCAGCGCGAGTAGTCAAAAAACTCACTAGCAGACGCTGTCAGCGTTGCTAGGTGGGAGAGGGCGAGTGAAGAGAGGGAGGGGACGTGAATGTGCAATGGTGGTGTAAATGCTGCAGCAAGGAATGCCTAGATAAGAGGAGGGAGCAAGCATAGATTAGCAGACACTCCCTTCGTTGGCATTGCAAAGCGAGAGGGGAGATCATAGAGAAGCGGAGAAAGTAACGCGTAGCTGTTGGAGAGAGGGAAGGAGTAGATTCGTGCATGTGTAGCGTGAGTGTGGACACCGTCGCCGTGGAATATAGATCCAAGCAAGAGTTTCTTCGCATTTAACAAGAAAAGGTGTTATTGCTAGTTAGTAGTGATGCATGCATGACATGTAGCTTTTCAGTATAAGTGCTAAAATTGGCAACTGACTGTGACTGTTCATGTGAGTTGCAACTGTGATACCTCAAAAGTGATGTGCTTGGATTTACATCATATTCAGTTATCATGTGCATGCATAGCTTGTTTATTATGGCAAAAGTCTTATGTGCCTCATTGAACTGAATGATCAATTGTTGGCATCAACAACACGAATGGTATCAAGAATTGAATGACGTCAAACATTATTCTGAGATGGATCATATGAGTTGTAAAGATGTGGCATCATGATGAAAATGACTATGTCAGGTAACGACACCATCACTTGGTTAAAGGTGGGTCTGCGGCCAAGTGATGGCTAAAGGTGGCTGAAAACGAGGGCCAATGCTGCTGTTCCCTAACACGACGAACCAAATCGCGATTCGATCCCGATCCCGGGGATCGCGTACTACATCATCATGCGCTCCTTTTTCAGTCTGCTGGGAGCGATTCGTGAAACGACGGAGACCCAAATCACAGTTGGGATCACTTGGGATTTTTGGCGAACGAAACAAAACTCCCGGCGGCGAAACTCTTTGGGCTGGCAACCACCGTTCTTTCCAATACAATCTAAGTCGCTTTGCTGCGAAGAGCGCACAATACGAAGGCGACGCTACTAGAATCTGAACTGTGCGCGCAGTATGCGACTATCGCTTAAAATGAATTAACTTATGGAGAAAATCGCAGGGCCAGCGCTGTACGACTCCAGGCTCAATGACGAGGTGCATCTGCGAAAGCAACAGCCATCGTGGCAAGGCGGCGTTTGTGCGCGACGTCCATTTTGAAAACCTTGCCAGCAGAGCTGCTGCGGCCGTCTGCGCCGTCGCCTACGCTCCTGGGAGCGAGAGTAGGGCTGATTTCCTTTCGCCATCTCCGCTCTCATGTGAATGGGAGCCGCAGAGAAACCCCGAACATGTCGCATGTCACGTCACTGATCTGTCCACGATCACGTCCGTCTTGTGAATCTAGCATTTTGATTGATTTAATATTGTCACGGGGTCGTGACATGGACGAAATGAGCAGACTGCAGGTCGAAGATTAAACTGTTTATTTGGGCTGAACTTGTGGCCACGTAAAAGGAAAGTCGTATTACAGCAAGAAACCAGCAGTGATAGCAGTGAACAGAGTGTCAGCCGTCGATCAACTGGCTAATGTGGATTCGCGTCGGCATTTATACATGTGCCACCGAATATTCCAGCATTATTCCTATCGGTCACATGTGTTCCAGAACAATCTGTAATGTTCGTGTTGTGCGCGTAATTGCTTCAGAACATTCCATGATTATCTCGACGATTTTTTAGTCACGGGCGCAGTTGCTTAGGGCTGCGCTTACACATGTAGTGGGGGCGATAACAGCACTTGAGAAAGTAGTGTGGCGACATCTATGGTTAAAAAGCATCATTCATATAAGTTTACTGCAGTAAAATGAAGCACTGACATGTATCTCATAAGTACTAGACTATGTTTCAGACGCGGGTGAACGGGGCTGGTTGGGACACACTCTTCCGTGCCGCATTGTCAGCGCTGACATCGGTTTTCGGTCGTCGCTCTTTATTGGCGACTGGCTCGAACATGTACAGATGTACAGTGAACTCGTTGCGACTACCACAGTTCGCCATACTAACAGCAACTTTCGAATTTCGATAGCTAAACCTTGCATTGCCTGCCGGCGAGTGCAATCAGCTGTCGCCACCATTTTGGCAATGATGTTATGAAGCTTTGACCAATCACAGTGGCGGCGAGACTCGTGATGGGGGCCGTGGCGCCTGTTGCTTGTTTTTGGCAAATGAAAGTTATTTGCATTGGTTGATGTAAATTTCCAACATTATTTTTGAGTTTGCCACACGAAATTACGTATTATGACACCATAACCTCAATTTATTTTTAAATCACACCAAATCCACGGAGTTAATGATTATGAATGGGCCGAAGCTTCGGAGGGTTTTATCTGTAAACCGTTAATTGTCCGCCTGTCCATCTGCTTGTCCATTCGTCCGTCCATCTGCCTGTCTGTTCATCCATTCGTTCATTTGTCTGTCTGTCTGTCTGTCTGTCTGTCTGTCTGTCTGTCTGTCTGTCTGTTCGTATTCTGTCTGTCCATCTATCCGTTCGTTTGTCTGTCCAGACCTGCTGAGTGAGTCATCGAACTAGGCGGTCACGTACGAGCTAGGAGGGACAAACCCATGGCTTTAGGAGCTTTGCCCCCTAAAAGTGTTTGTATCCCTTTAACAAGCGAAGTTTCTTCCACAGCAGCTGCCACGCTCAGTATTTTTGCTCTGACGCATGTGGAGGCAACGCACATGCCCTTAGAACTGCGTGGACGCTGCCCTTGATTGCAATGTTTGTGACCCCAGTTTCATCCACAGCAAATGCAGCATTAGCTCTGTTTTTACTTGCTGTAATGGGCATGCAGTGTCGCAAAACTCAACTTGGTGCTAGCTGTTGAAGGTGAAGAGCTTTCACTCGCAGTCTGCATTCTGGCACAAAACTATCTGCTACATTGTGATAAATAAGTCATCAGTTGCCTGCTGGAAAAATTATCGTCATGCATGCATGATGAAGTTCGTCGTGGAAGTATATAAATGAGGGGGGGGGGGTGCAGCGAACATTTTGTGCAGAATAAAGCATGGCACTTTTGTGAAGCAGTCGCTTCGAGAAAGAAGTCAGGGAAGGATGTAATTGCTGTTTTTAAGCTGTTCTTACAAAAAATAAGCACAGGATTATTGCGAAGGAAAAACAGCGCTGAAAACGAACAGAGCATTGAGAAAGACATGACACTGGCCTTCTTTGTTTTTAGCATAGTTTTTTTTTTACAATGATAAACCACCAACTGATGAATCAGTTGAAAGTAGCCCTGTGTCCTTGTTTATTTTCTTTGACATTCTTGCTGGTTGCACTTGCTTTGTCTTCATGGATACAAACCAACTAGCCCACCAACATGTTTTGGCCATGAATTTCAATCATCACTATAGAACACACGCATAATTTTAGTGTGGATAGCAAAGTGCTTAACTGCAAACAGCTCCAGTATAAAAGTCAGCTGCCTAATGTGCCTATGAGTCTGGCTGTCCAAGCTTAGTGGTTACCTAAATGTTTCTTTTAGAAAAAAAAAGGGGGGGGGGGGAAGGAGAAGGTGGGCGTGTAGTGGTTTGACAATTTCTTGGTCTTGTTTTAAGCCGTGCAGAACGCTGCTTAATCCATCTTTGCCGCAGTCCACCGGTGCCTTGCGGCAAAGCATAGTCATATTTGAAAGGGGATGTTAGCATTAGTGATTCAGATACAGAAAATTTTTTTTCGATTACTCATGCTTTTGTATTCTACGTAATTGCAAGCGATAGTATGATTGCTGGCATATAAAAAGATTACTGGCTTACTGACAATCATTTTGAGCAGTGTGACATTTCTGCAACCCTAAGAAAACTGTCAGTTTTTTTTTTTTTTTTGCCACTCCTACTTCTCAGTTGTAAGAATCTCCTGAATTTCAGTGTCCTTAGCTTGGCACAACCACATTTGAATTTGAAGAGTCTGTCTAAAGATTTGACAGTTGCAGCAAATGCTAATGTGGACTTTATTATAGCCTACACGGTGGGGTGCTTCAAATACCACTTTTATGGAAATAGCAGCGCTCATGTTCACTCTAACCAACTTAGGTGATGCTGAAAGGTTTGTACATATTTTGTTCTTTTTATAAATGCAAGCATTTTTAATACTGCTCTAAATTCGATCCTTTTCTAAATGTGAGCCTTCTTAATACTGTTCCAAATTTGATCTTTTAGGACAAGAAATGGATGCTTTCTTGCTGTAACCTGCTCCAAATTTGTATTTTAGTGCTCCAAAAGTAACATTTTTCACCTTCGATAATTGCTCCAAATTATATTTCGGCTGTTGCATTTCTGCTCTCGTTCAACTCTGAAGCCATCATTGGTCCTGCTGAAGACGGCTTCTTTGAGGCGTTGCGGCGAACGTTCATGATCTAAGCAGTAACTCAGAGTCATCAGGAAAAACTTTTATTGTTTGAAACTTCAAGAAGAGGCTCACAGGGGAGCGTAGAGGTCATCACCACAGTGGTGGAGCATGATGATGTCACTGCACTGGTCTCTCTATGAATAGCATCTGTTGAGGGAGTGTACCAAATTTTTGAAGGCTGCAACAATCACGATGTGATGCTGCAACAATCACGAATTACCAATCCATCACAGCGGCTTCCACGTCAATGCGTCAGCTGCGACTCCACACATGAGCAAATCCACTAGATTGCCGTTGCTGCCACAGTGCCTCTAAAAATACCCTGAATTGAGTCGGATCATTTGGCATCAATGACAGTTTACTGTATAGCTTGTAGGAGGTCCTTCCTATGTACGGCTGTGCACGTAGAAGCTTTGCTAATGTCTCGGCCACACACAGTCGTACAGTCCACGATAAACGTCCGCTTCCCATAGCACGAGTCATCGCAGCTACACGGGTTCGGGTGAATAAGGCAACAGGCTAAGTCAACAAAACAACACTTTATTGCTACGTTAGCAATAATGTGTGAATGTCGCATAGAGAGACTTCCGTTCTAGGCAGATAACAAAAGAGTACACGCTTACGCCTCGGTTGTTGTTGTCCTTGGCTCGCAGGGAGACTCGGGGATTGTTTTTCTTGCTTTGTCGCTGGTGCCAGAGAGAGCGTCCAACTGTCGGCACACTGGTTTTCTCCACCGTCCCGGTTTCTCTCTCCTTGACGAGGGTTCGTTCTTTCGCTAAGAGAGGTGAAACTCGTTTTTTGATCCAAGAAAGGAGAAAAGCATGCGTCGGCCTTGGGGTGTCCCATCCCTTCGCAAGAGGCTTCATTGACTCGTTTCTTGAAGAGACAGGCATGTCCTCGCAACTAGGCTGCCGCACTGCCGTAAAAGGGAAAGGGTGACTAGGCGCACATGCTCCCCCACAGGCTATCGACAAGTCGCTCCAGAAAAAACTCTGCCACTTGTCTGTTTTCGCGATTTTTTTTAAGTAGTTCCACTGCTTGGCAGCCAACAAGCAAGCAAACTTTGAGCAGTGCGACCCTGCTCTTGCTCATGAGCAGCTGAACGTTAAACATTTCCCCTTTGGTCTTGTAACACATGTATATAGGTACGCTGTATGCAGTAGCAGATCCAGAGGGAGGCAGTAAAGGTGATTGCATGCCATTGCATGCCTAGATTTTCAGACACGCGAGACTGCACGCTCAACACATTTTGCACTAGTTTTGCAACCCATGAAGAAGGTTTTTTTCAACTGTAGTGCGGATATCGGTGACGTATGTGTTACCAGTGGTCTATGCTATAGTTGAAAATAAAGTTCTCAGAAATATTGCTCCGCGTAATAGGCGCACTACAAACTTGAAGCCGAACTTTCTGGAAATAAAGTGTGCCTATTATGCGAGTAAATACGGTATTACTAAGTTACGAGTGAAAAAAGCAAGATATATTTCTTGAGGGACTCTGAGCCAGCTTCACCTTGTTTGCCGACTTATGGTCCTATGTACTCATCTTCAGCATTACTATCGTCTTACCTGGATTCACGATTATACTCACATTTTCTCAAACTTCTTCCTAAAAGCTATCCTTCATACACAATTTCCGTATTTATTGATCAGAAGCATAAATCGCATAAGGGGGTGCCTTGACCCCCCTCTTCCCCTCAACCAACTCTTTGAGCAAAGTTCTTGATAAATATGGCCTACATTGTTGTCACAGAACGAGCGCTAAAAAAGAGCGCGCCGCCAAATCCTTGCGACAACGGGCGGCAGAAACGCCGCGAGGTAAAAAGAAAAAAAAAGAAAGCAAACATCCAAGGCTCCCGGGCGCGCGCTCTCCCCGCAGAAGCATGGCTTCGCAGACGAACCTCCTCACCCCACATCGGCGGCCCAGCAAGGCCGCGACTTTTCTAGAACGAAGGAGGCGGGGTCAGACCGAGTGAATCATCTTCCGGAGAGGGCAGTCTAACCGTCTCGTGCCTCGCCTCAGCCTTCGCTGCGCGTCGCGCCGACGAAATGAGGAGAACGTTCTGGAAGGTGGCGCGGAACGTATTTAATCGAGCAGCCGAGACGAGAAAGCAGGAGGAGACGGAAGTGAGCGCCAGAGTGCGTAGAGATTCCGCCGTGTAGTCGGCGAAGTTTTTGGTCCGTAGGGACGGCTCGAGCTACAGGCAAGAGCGTGGGTTTACCGCTATCGAGCGAAGACGCGGGCAACAGCTGCGTGTGTGAAGCCGACGGATTTCCGGCGAAGAAGCTTGAAGCTTGGAGAGTGGCCATTTGGGGACGCGAGGTTTCCTGGAAGAGAAACTTCGAGAGCTACGGAACGACAACAACGCTGGACTTTGAGTGAGTGATTCTCGGAAGAGTATCATTCAGACTTTTGTTCCAAGGACTTTGGACGGAATAGGTTTTCTATCGCTTTAGTCCTTAAGTGTCTTGGTTGTTCAATGCATGCGACTGCATTGTAGTGCGTATTGTTGTCCGTGTCCGTTGTTTCAAGTGTGGCTAATTGTATTGTGTAGTACGTTGATTGATTGGTTTGATTGGTGACATATTGTGTGTAACTAGTGTGGAGTGTGCATTTTTGTGTATTATTTTCGATCTGCCATTATTGAGAATATAATTTGTTTGTTTATCAACTCTCGGCTCTGACTTGTTCTTTGGGCCACAGCCGGCGTCCGCTGGCGCACCAATAAGGACCACTTCTAAATTGTCCACGCTTTCGTGGTGCGGTTCGGGGGGCCGATACTTCGGCTCTTGGAATTAGCCCGGCGATCGCCTCCCTAATAAACGGGACATGTGTGACAATTAATCTGGCGTCCGCGACAGGACCTTTTGGTGCACAGTGTGTCCAAGGTAGTGAGAAAGAGCCTCGAGTTGTTGATAGTGCTATCGGAACGATTTTGTGTGTTGTTCAGTGTTCTCGTTAACGAGTGCAGGGGAGTGTTCCGACAGACTGATTTAGGCAGATACTTTTTGCACGCGGCAAGGTTTTAGTTGCGAGTTGCGAGACACAATGGATCTCGAAAAGTTAGTTGCTCTTGGTGAAAAGATGGGTCTTTCTGGCGCCGAACTACGGAAGTGGGTCACCCAGAAGGAAAAAGAAGAAAAAGAGAGAGCCAAAGAAGAAAAAGCAGCCGAGCTGGAAAAAGAGAGGTTGGCGGTCGAAAGAGCCAAAGCGGAAAAAGAAGCTGAGGTGGAGAGAGAGAGGTTGGCAGCTGAGAGGGCCAAGGAAGAAAAAGCAGCTGAGTTGGAACGAGAGAGGTTGGCAGCTGAGAGAGCGAAGGAAGAAAGAGAGCAACAATTGAAGTTGGAGCTGGAGAGAGAGAGGTTGGCAGCTGAGAGAGCGAAGGAAGAAAGAGAGCAACAATTGAAGTTGTAGTTGGAGAGAGAAAAGCTGGCTGCTGAAAGGGCGAAAGAAGAAAGAGAGGAAAGGGAACGGCAGCGTCAGCACGAGATGGAACTCGAGCGGCTCCGTTTGCAACAGCGAAGCGAAACTCCCGTCCAAGCTAGAGTTGAAAGCAGCGAACAGGAAGATCACGGCTTCCGCTTGAACCCAAGCAAGCTGCTCGTAGCGTTTGATGAAAGCAAGGACGACCTAGACGCGTACCTCCACAGATTTGAGACGATTGCGAGGAGCCAGAATTGGCCGGAACAGCAATGGGCAACTGCTTTGAGTACTTGCTTGAGTGGTGAAGCGCTCAGTGTGTACGGTAGGCTGACGCCGACCGATGCAGCCAACTACGCAAAGGGGAAAGCTGCTTTGTTGAAGCGATTTAGATTCACTGTGGAAGGATTCCGGGACAGATTTCGGACAGGAAAGCCAGCTGATGGTGAGACAGCTACGCAGTATGCTGCCCGACTTTGCCACTATTTCGACAGATGGATTGAACTTTCAGGGACAGCACAGGAGTACGATGAGCTTAGAGAGCTGCTAATTAAAGAACAATTTCTTACTAGTTGCCACCCAAGCCTGTCGCTGTGTTTGAAAGAGAGGAAGGCGGAGTCATTTGGAGGAATGCTTGAATTGGCTGATCAATTCTTAGAAGCGCAAGGAGGAACTAATTTGGCCAAGGTCAAGAAGGATTGTCCCGATGATTCGAAGAAGTTGGCTCCTGAAGAAAAGAAGCGTGCACCAGAGAGCATGCAGCGATGTTTTCTGTGTAACCGAGTGGGTCATCGCGCGAAAAACTGTCGAACGATCTTTACGAGCCCTACGGTAGTAAAATGTTTTAAGTGTGGTCAGACTGGGCACAAAGCAGACGCTTGTCGGAACGGAGTGAGTCAAACTCACCAGGTATCCTGTGTGCAAGTGGCACCGAAATCCGATAATAATGCCGTCACCGACGGATTCGTAGAATTGAAAAATGGGGAGAAAATTCCTATTGTGGGCGCTGTAATGTCAAAACAGCCAACCGGTGTTACGAAAGGAATGCCAACGCTGCCTGGAAAAGTTGCGGACAAAAAGATTACGGTGTTAAGAGATACCGGCAGTTCCACTGTTATCGTGCGGAGAAATTTGGTACGGGAAAGTGAGTTGAAAGGCAGAACGAAACCGGTTTGCCTAATTGACCGTACGGTTCGGATGCTTCCCGAAGCAGAAATTGAGGTTGAAACCCCGTACTTCAGCGGGAAAGTAACCGCTCTGTGTATGACGACCCCCCTTTACGACCTTGTCATCGGAAACATCGATGGGGCGCGAGGGCCGAATGATCCCGAATGTTTGGGAGAAGACCCGAAGATAGAGCCCTCGCCAACACAGCGGCCGCGAGATACAAGGGAGGAGCATCTCGTGACGGATCTCATTAGAGCCCAAGGTGAAGCTGCGGCGCAAGAGACAGCGAAGGAGAAGACGATAGTGTCGAATAAGTTCACGGGCCGAGCAACCGAACTTACGTCGGCACGACCTCAACCGACCGACAGTGTAAAGGAGACGGAGTTGGCCAGCCGGGCAAAATGTAGAGGCATGATCAAGCGGGTAAATGAACAGACAGGACCCGTCGAATGTAATGACCCGTTAACGGTGTCGGAAGTGACAACGATGGCTGAGACGCCGCCTCAGATATCGTCGTTGGAAAGGGCTCGCCGGAAAAGAACGTGGAAACACAAGAAGAGATCGAGCGAGCACCGCAAAAAGGGGCGAAAGCGCTGTTCGAAGTATTCAGGATAAGTGCTGAGGTCGAATCAGAATGTGTTTGGCAGTGTTGAGTGCCATAAGTTGTGTTAACGTTGTGTTATCCTGTGTCACAAGTGTCAAAGTGTTGTGCTGTGATGTGATGTATAGTATTGGACCATTGTTGTAATGAGAGAACTTTGTACATTTGTATCATTGGGAATGTGTGGTGCAGTGTTGTACTCATGTGCTTGTGGTTGTGTTTTCGCGTGTGGTGTAATTGAATTACAATGTACAATTGTATTAAGTGATCTATTGTGAATGTGAAGTGTTATGAGAGACTGATGGTGTTACAGTCTGTGAGAGTGTGTGGTGACTTCTCGCGATCGTTTGTGTGGTTTTAAATATTATGAGATAATATTCTTAAAGTGGGGGGCAGTGTCACAGAACGAGCGCTAAAAAAGAGCGCGCCGCCAAATCCTTGCGACAACGGGCGGCAGAAACGCCGCGAGGTAAAAAGAAAAAAAAAGAAAGCAAACATCCAAGGCTCCCGGGCGCGCGCTCTCCCCGCAGAAGCATGGCTTCGCAGACGAACCTCCTCACCCCACATCGGCGGCCCAGCAAGGCCGCGACTTTTCTAGAACGAAGGAGGCGGGGTCAGACCGAGTGAATCATCTTCCGGAGAGGGCAGTCGAACCGTCTCGTGCCTCGCCCCAGCCTTCGCTGCGCGTCGCGCCGACGAAATGAGGAGAACGTTCTGGAAGGTGGCGCGGAACGTATTTAATCGAGCAGCCGAGACGAGAAAGCAGGAGGAGACGGAAGTGAGCGCCAGAGTGCGTAGAAATTCCGCCGTGTAGTCGGCGAAGTTTTTGGTCCGTAGGGACGGCTCGAGCTACAGGCAAGAGCGTGGGTTTACCGCTATCGAGCGAAGACGCGGGCAACAGCTGCGTGTGTGAAGCCGACGGATTTCCGGCGAAGAAGCTTGAAGCTTGGAGAGTGGCCATTTGGGGACGCGAGGTTTCCTGGAAGAGAAACTTCGAGAGCTACGGAACGACAACAACGCTGGACTTTGAGTGAGTGATTCTCGGAAGAGTATCATTCAGACTTTCGTTCCAAGGACTTTGGACGGAATAGGTTTTCTATCGCTTTAGTCCTTAAGTGTCTTGGTTGTTCAATGCATGCGACTGCATTGTAGTGCGTATTGTTGTCCGTGTCCGTTGTTTCAAGTGTGGCTAATTGTATTGTGTAGTACGTTGATTGATTGGTTTGATTGGTGACATATTGTGTGTAACTAGTGTGGAGTGTGCATTTTTGTGTATTATTTTCGATCTGCCATTATTGAGAATATAATTTGTTTGTTTATCAACTCTCGGCTCTGACTTGTTCTTTGGGCCACAGCCGGCGTCCGCTGGCGCACCAATAAGGACCACTTCTAAATTGTCCACGCTTTCGTGGTGCGGTTCGGGGGGCCGATACTTCGGCTCTTGGAATTAGCCCGGCGATCGCCTCCCTAATAAACAGGACATGTGTGACAATTGTCAGAATGGCAATGTCTCCAGGGAGTGATTGCATCAGCACACACTGAAGTATGAACATGTACTCCGATGCTTGAACTCCGATACTATCCACGCAGCTGGTGCGAAAAGGTACTTCGTGTAGTCCCTGCATCTGTGATGGGTTGGAGGAACGGTCCACAGTAGTGATGGCAAGCAAGCTGTCGATGTGTTCTTTTATGAGGGCTGTATGATGGCTGAACCTCTCTTGGAGCACTTTGGCCGCTACTGCGTGGTTTGCTTGCTCCAGTTGAACACCCTTGCTTGCATGTTTCGCTGATCTGGTTATGTACGATCTCAAATAGCTGAACTTCTGAATGTTTGAAAGCTCGCGATTATTGTGGATTGTGGCCTGAAAATGTTCTGAGAAGCACTGCCACTCGCGAAGTTCCCCAGAGAAAACAAGTACCTGTAACTTAAGAAGAGCAGCACTTAGCGGCAATCAAGAATTTTTTGAGTGGAGACTTCTTGGGCTCTGGTTTTGGTAACGACAACAGGTTCAGTGCTGTTTGTGGGCCTTGCAGCTGAGTTGAGAAGGTAGTGGACATGTCTCACAGTGTTGCGGATCGTGTCATGGTACTCAAGAGCCACCATCAATTCTTATTTCTACTTGGTGTAATCGGCCATGGGGTCAGCAATCTCTTGGATGAGATCAGCAAGTATTGTGTCTTTGTCTTGGAGGTCTTCTAAAACGGCTTGCAGATTGGCCAGAGAAGGATATTCTGATTGCATAGCTTCGGAAGTAGACATGGTGAGCCTTATAGCAGCGGCTCGAATTACTTCTCTAATGGGTCAAAGGCTTCAGCGCAGGACATCAGTCTTCTCCTAGATTTTGGCACGAAAGTACGATAACCATTTATTAATCGAACTCAACTTCTTTTCTCTAGCGGCGCTGTCCAATGCCTGCGCCACACACGCTCTGCACTGCATCGTCCTTTTCAGTTTTCATCGCCCTTGTTCCAATTTGAAATCACCGAAAGTGAGTAGTGTGGTACCTTAAAATACACTGTGACTCTCCTTTTTTTTTCACCAGTCAATAATGCCTAAAAGATAGCATTGTCACGACATCTATTTCCTGAACAATGGAGATCACTTAAAGGGAATAAATGCTCATTGCATTTAGTAGGACTGCCTATATGACTGCTCATACTTGCCACTTTACACATGGCATAAACAAAAGCAGCAGAACATGCATAGTTCACATGGCCTGAAATCGAAACTGTTCAACGGTTGCAGTGTGCACAATGTCACGCATAGTGGTGCTTGCATGCAAGATTTTAGCCTTCCCCCACTCAAGAGGCACGAAATAGAGCACTCAAATTCATGTTTGCTACACCTACACTCTCAGGAAAAACGCTGCCTCACCGTCCACTCCTTGTAACGGGATTTAAAAAGTGCATTCACAAACACCACAAGCTCTGAGTGCTGACTACAAGAGGGAGCGTCAATTTATAATTTTTTTCTTTTATAGTAAGACTACATTATATTGTCACAACAGTGGCTTTTTTCATCTTGATGGAATTACCCAGCATCTCTATCACAGTACAGTTATGATTGAGGTTGAACTATATAGTAAAACCTCCTTAATTGTAAGTCACTGGGACCATGAAAAATCTTCGAATCAAGCGGGTTTTCGAATTTACAACATATAAAAAGTGGAATGCAAGGAACTTGAAATCATTCAAATTATTAAGGGCTGGTCGTTTGCTGTGCCGGCTAGTTTGTGGCTCCAAGGGTTACGTTTTCCAGCAGTACCTGGTCACAATTTCGCCACTAGCAAAAGGGAATTCTGGGCCTGACTGCTGTCACTGAGAAAAAAAAACTTGATCAACTAAAATGCGCACTTACAAAAACAAGACATTTTCACTGCAACACAGTAGTGACAAGCGGGAAGCATGTCGCCTGCTCCTCGCTGCGTCAGCACATCATGATGTGATCATTCGCCCATTATTTTTGGTAAAATAAAGAATTTATTAATGGACAGTGTGGTGAAATTCGCGATGTTTTTTCGCTGGAAAACATCATTGAAGCTTACGGCCCAAGTTTTCGAAGTAGGCGTTGCAGGCAAGAACTCCACCAGCAGTGTAGGTGTGAAAATTGCTGGAGCAACCGGCACTCGGAGGCTCACATACATCACTGTCACACCGGTCCCGTTAATTCGGGAGGCAATCGCCGGGCTAATTCCAAGAGCCGAAGTATCGGCCCCCCGAACCGCACCACGAAAGCGTGGACAATTTAGAAGTGGTCCTTTTTGGCGCGCCAGCGGACGCCGGCTGTGGCCCAAAGAACAAGTCAGAGCCGAGAGTTGATAAACAAACAAAAATTATATTGTCAATAATGGCAGATCGAAAACAATACACAAAAATGCACACTCCACAATAGTTGCATACAATATGTCACCAATCAACCCAATCAATCAACGTACTACACAATACAATCAGCCACACTTGAAACAACGGACACGGACAACAATACGCACTACAATGCAGTCGCATGCATTGAACAACCAAGACACTTAAAGACTAAAGAGATAGAAAACCTATTCAGTCCAGAGTTCTTGGAACCAAAGTCTAGATGATACTCTTCCGAGAATCACTCACTCAAAGTCCAGCGTTGTTGTCGTTCCGCAGCCCTCGAGGTTTCTCTTCCAGGAAACCTCGCCAGAGTTTCTCTTCCAGGAAACCTCCCGTCTTCAATAGGCCACTCTCCAAGCTTCAAACTTCTTCGTCGGAACACGTCGGCTCCACACACGCAGCTGTCGCAACGCGTCTTCGCTCGATAGCGGTAAACACACACTCTTGCCTGTAGCTCAAGTCGTCACCCCTCAGGTGGAAATCCTCTTCATCTCCGGCTTCGTCCCTACGGACCAAACCCTTCGCCGACTACACGGCGGAATCCCTACGCACTCTGGCGCTCACTTCCGTCTCCTCCTGATCTCTCATCTCGGCTGCTCGGTTAAATATTTTGCGCGCGACCTTCCAGACGCTTCTCGTCATTTCGTCGGCGCGATACGCAGCGAAGGCTGGGAAGAGGGCGAGACGGTTGGAAGTCCCTCCGCGTCATATGACTCAACTCGGCGTGGCCCCGCCCCCTTCGTTCTAGAAAAATCGCGGGCTTGCTGGGCCGCCGATGTGGGGTGAGGAGGTTCGTCTGCGAAGCCATGCTTCCGCGGGGAGAGCGCGCGCCCGGGGAGCCTTGGACGTTTGCTTTCTTTTTTTTTTTTCTTTTGACCTCGCGGCGTTTCTCCCGCCCGTTGTCGCAAGAATTTGGCGGCGCGCTCTTTTTTTTAGCGCTCGTTCTGTGACACTGCCCCCCACTTTAAGAATATTATCTCATAATATTCAAAACCACACAAACGAGCGCGAACAGTCACCACACATTCTCACAGACTGTAACACAATCCGTCGCTCATGACACTTCACATTCACAATATATCACTCAATACGATTGGACATTGTAATTCAATTACACAACACGTGAAAACACAACCACAAGCGCATGAGTACAACACTCCACCACACATTCCCAATAATACAAATGTACAAAGTTCTGTCATTACAACAATTGTACAATACTACACATCACATCACAGCACAACACTTCGACACTTGTGACACAGGATAACACAACATTAACACAACATATGGCACTCAGCACTGCCCAACACCTTCAGATTCGACCTAAGCACTTATCCTGAGTACTTCGAGCAGCGCTTGCGCCCCTTTTTGCGGTGCTCGCTCGATCTTTTCTTGGGTTTCCACGTTCCTTTTCGGCGAGCCCTTTCCAACGACGATATCTGAGGCGTCGTCTCAGCCATCGTTGTCTCTTCCGACACCGTTAACGCGTCATTACATTCGACGGGTCCTGTCTGTTTATTTACCCGCTTGATCATGCCTCTACATTTTGCCCGGCTGGCCAACTCCGTCTCCTTTACACTGTCAGTCGGTTGAGGTCGTGCCGACGTAAGTCCGGTTGCTCGGCCCGTGAACTTATTCGACCCGATCGTCTTCTCCTTCGCTGTCTCTTGCGCCGCAGCTTCACCTTGGGCTCTAGTGAGATCCGTCACGGGATGCTCCTCCACTGTATCTCGCGGCCGCTGTGTTGACGAGGGCTCTATCTTCGGGTCTTCTCCCAAACATTCTGGATCACTTGGCCCTCGCGCCCCGTCGATGTTTCCGATGACAAGGTCATACAGTGGGGTCGTCATGCATAAAGCAGTAACCTTCTCGCTGAAGTACGGGGTTTCAACCTCAATTTCTGCTTCGGGAAGCATCCGAACCGTACGGTCAATTAGGCAAACCGGTTTCGTTCTGCCTGTCAACTCACTTTCCCGTACCAAATTTCTCCGCACGATAACCGTGGAGCTACCGGTATCTCTTAACACCGTAATCTTTTTGTCCGCAACTTTTCCAGGCAGCGTTGGCATTCCTTTCGTAACACCGGTTGGCTGTTTTGACATTATAGCACCAACAATAGGAATTTTCTCCCCATTTTTCAATTCTACGAATCCGTCGGTGACGGCATTATTAACGGATTTCGGTGCTGCTTGCACACATGATACCTGGTGAGTTTGACTCGCTCCGTTTCGACATGCATCTGCTTTGTGCCCAGTCTGACCACACTTAAAACATTTCACTACCGTAGGGCTCGTAAAGATCGTTCGACAGTTTTTCGCGCAATGACCCACTCGGTTACACAGAAAACATCGCTGAATGCTCTCTGGTGCACGCTTCTTTTCTTCGGGAGCCAATTTCTTCGAATCATCGGGACAATCCTTCTTTACCTTGGCCAAATTAGTGCCACCTTGCGCTTCCAAGAATTGATCAGCCAATTCAAGCATGTCTTCAAGTGAGTCAGCCTTCCTCTCTTTTAAGTACAGTGACAGGCTTGGGTGGCAACTAGTAAGAAATTGTTCTCTAATCAGCAGCTCTCTAAGCTCATCGTACTCCTGCGCTGTCCCTGAAAGTTCAATCCATCTGTCGAAATAATGGCAAAGTCGGGCGGCATACTGCGTAGCCGTCTCCCCATGAGCTGGCTTTCCTGTCCTAAATCTGTCCCGGAATCCTTCTACAGCAAAGCAGCTTTCACCTTTGCGTAGTTGGCTGCATCGGTCGGCGTCAGTCTACCGTACACACTGAGCGCTTCACCACTCAAGCAAGTACTCAAAGCAGTTGCCCATTGATGTTCCGGCCAATTCTGGCTCTTCGCAATCGTCTCAAATCGGTGGAGGTACGCGTCTAGGTCGTCCTTCCTTTCATCAAACGCTACGAGCAGCTTGCTTGGGTTCAAGCGGAAGCCGTGATCTTCCCGTTCGCTGCTTTCAACTCTAGCTTGGACGGGAGTTTCACTTCGCTGTTGCAAACGGAGCCGCTCGAGTTCCATCTCGTGCTGCCGCTGCCGCTCCCTTTTCTCTCTTTCTTCTTTCAGCTGTCGCTCCTTTGCCTCTCTTTCTTCCTTCAGCTGTCGCTCCTTTGCCTCTCTTTCTTCCTTCAGCTGTCGCTCCCTCGCTTCTCTTTCTTCTCTCGCCCTTTTGGCTGCCAACTTCTCTCTCTCCAGCTCCAACTTCAATTGCTGCTCTCTTTCTTCCTTCAGCTGTCGCTCTTTTGCTTCTCTTTCTTCTCTCGCCCTTTCAGCTGCCAACCTCTCTCTCTCCAACTCAGCTTCTTTTTCCGCTTTGGCTCTTTCGACCGCCAGCTTTTCCCTTTCCAGCTCAGCTGCCTTTTCCTGTTTGACCCTCTCTTTTTCTTCTTTTTCCCTCTGGGTGACCCACTTCCGTAGTTCGGCGCCGGAAAGACCCATCTTCTCACCAAGCGCAACTAACTTTTCGAGATCCATTGTGTCTCGCAACTCGCAACTAAAACCTTGCCGCGTGCAAAAAGTATCTGCCTAAATCGGTCTATCGGAACACTCCCCTGCACTCGTTAACGAGAACACTGAACAACACACAAAATCCTTCCGATAGCACTATCAACAACTCGAGGCTCTTTCTCACTACTTTGGACACACTGTGCACCAAAAGGTCCTATGTCGCGGACGCCAGATTAATTGTCACACAAGTCCCGTTAATTAGGGAGGCAATCGCCGGGCTAATTCCAAAAGCCGAAGTATCGGCCCCCCGAACCGCACCACGAAAGCGTGGACAATTTAGAAGTGGTCCTTTTTGGCGTGCCAGCAGACGCCGGCTGTGGCCCAAAGAACAAGTGAGAGCCGAGAGTTGATAAACAAACAAAAATTATATTCTCAATAATGGCAGATCGAAAACAATACACAAAAATGCACACTCCACAATAGTTGCATACAATATGTCACCAATCAACCCAATCAATCAACGTACTACACAATACAATCAGCCACACTTGAAACAACGGACACGGACAACAATACGCACTACAATGCAGATGCATGCATTGAACAACCAAGACACTTAAAGACTAAAGAGATAGAAAACCTATTCAGTCCAGAGTTCTTGGAACCAAAGTCTAGATGATACTCTTCCGAGAATCACTCACTCAAAGTCCAGCATTGTTGTCGTTCCGCAGCCCTCGAAGTTTCTCTTCCAGGAAACCTCGCCGGAGTTTCTCTTCCAGGAAACCTCCCGTCTTCAATAGGCCACTCTCCAAGCTTCAAACTTCTTCGTCGGAACACGTCGGCTCCACACACGCAGCTGTCGCAACGCGTCTTCGCTCGATAGCGGTAAACACACACTCTTGCCTGTAGCTCGAGTCGTCACCCCTCAGGTGGAAATCCTCTTCATCTCCGGCTTCGTCCCTACGGACCAAACCCTTCGCCGACTACACGGCGGAATCCCTACGCACTCTGGCGCTCACTTCCGTCTCCTCCTGATCTCTCATCTCGGCTGCTCGGTTAAATACCTTGCGCGCGACCTTCCAGACGCTTCTCGTCATTTCGTCGGCGCGATACGCAGCGAAGGCTTTGAAGAGGGCGAGACGGTTGGAAGTCCCTCCGCGTCGCATGACTCAACTCGGCGTGGCCCCGCCCCCTTCGTTCTAGAAAAATCGCGGGCTTGCTGGGCCGCCGATGTGGGGTGAGGAGGTTCGTCTGCGAAGCCATGCTTCCGCGGGGAGAGCGCGCGCCCGGGGAGCCTTGGACGTTTGCTTTTTTTTTTTTTTCTTTTGACCTCGCGGCGTTTCTCCCGCCCGTTGTCGCAAGAATTTGGCGGCGCGCTCTTTTTTTTAGCGCTCGTTCTGTGACAATCACGGATTTCTCCAGACTGTCCTTTATTAATTTCTTTAAATTCCCAAAAAGAATGAATAAATCGTGATGCACTGACATTGCAAGAAGCATGCAAGATGCTGCCCACACGTCTTTAGTGTACTGTAGTGAAGCACATCTTGTTTTCCACAGGCGCCTATTTTAGTTGTTTACTAGAGCTTTTTTTTTTTTTAGAATTATATTTCTCGTGCTGGAAGCAGTGAGGCGTGGGCACTTCAGCTACCACTCATTAGTATTGCTAAAGTACATTTGCTGTACAAAATAGTGTAGCTCTTAAGGGCCATCGTTTCCGCAGATCTGCAGCGAAATCGGAATCAATAATTGACACATTGCACCCAAAATTTTCGAATTAACCGCATTTGTGCTGACCACCGCTTGAAATTATTCGTTCAAACTTACATTACAAAAATACAGGACCGGAGAAACACTCTGAATTAAGCGGTATTTTAAAAAAGCAAGTTTAAAATAACGAAGTTTTACGTAAGCTAATTTACAAGGCTGGGTTGACAGTCAGGCAGTGATGGCACCAGTATGCTGCCCTATCTCATGTCTCTTCCCATTTCCTTGCTCAGCTAATACACACTGGGTCAAATATCACTGTTGAGACCATGGATGATTGGGACGCTGCGAATGCCCAATTTTTCGGACTTCCTAGGGACGGCAAAATTGTCTGCAAAAATATTCATACCTTTTTATTTCGCTCAAGTAATAAAATTGCAAACAGCCCTGTCTGAAGTAGCTTCAATGTCTCCTAGTGTAGACTATACAGGCATTTCAGTACACTCTCAAGCTGTCATAAATACATTCAGGGCCTGCCGATGTTCATTTGCAAATATGTGTCGCGTAATGAGTGCCGCCGATACCAGCAAAGCGCTGAGTCAGTTGCAGATTTATTGCAGAGAGTGAGTGGAAACGGTGACGCAGAACATAAAAGATGTGGCATAATATAGGAATACTTGTCCGGACCTCCACGACGCATGTGTGCATTTAGTAGAGGCGCCACTGTACGAAAATCTCCAGCGACACGTAGCACTTGCTGCCATACGAGACCAATCATTCCTAATTTTGTGCAGCACGTCGCCTACACAGCTGACGGTGTTCCTACCGGGGCGCTTTCGTACGCATGGGTTTGTCATAAAAAAGTGTTCTTGGTGCCCACTCTGTTTCTGATTGCACACGAGTGTGGCGGTAGCGAGCTGCTTGTATTCGTGAAGGCATCATTTCTGTACTGCGCACGTAGCCAATTCACACAGAAAAGTAACGTGGACGGCGGCGTGCGTGAGTGATTAAAAGCGTCCAATACGCCGACAACTGTGCCACATGCAGTAACAAGCAGTTAGCTGAAAGCGACTGCTTTCAGCTAATTGCTTGTTACTGGCGTTTTTGCCGCATTGCCGCCATCATGCCTCTGAGCACTTCCGGTGCTTATCTGTTAGACATCACCTCACTCCGCAATAATACCAGCCCCGTCGAATTTTTTTTTTTTTATCTGCTTTTAGCATTTATGCATTGCGGCAAAGCCGACATTTAGACATTACTGTCTCATCGAATGATTCTTGAACATTGCAAAAGTAGGGACTTTAAGTAATGCTGTATCATACCTGAAATGTTGTCTGAAAGCCCGAAAAATCAGACGCGGAGGAGTTTCAGCACAGAAAATTTCAGGTTTTTTTATCCACAGACGTCGATAAGGCTTGTTGTGCTGTTGTGAAATCATCTGAATTAGCAAGCATGTCTGGAAAATCGGCAGTCAACTGATTTTCGGTCTCATTATAATGAAGTGCTATGTTTTTAAATCTTATCATTGGCTTTGTCTATTAAACATCGTCAGGTTATCTGTGGGTAATATAATGCTCTTTTTTATATTTTTCTATTATGCATGAATACCATGCAGCACATTGTAATTTTATCATGTGTGCCATAAACACAGGATTTAAAAAATGGCAAGAAAGGGTGGATGGAAGCTTGTGATGAAAAATCTGTAAACAGGGGTTGTGTTTAGCCGACCTTTCGACAAGTGGACTTGTCTTCCCCAAGGCTAGAACAGAACTGTTCTGCTCTAGCCTTGAGAAAGACAAGTTAACTTGTCGAAACGTCGACTTGACACAACCCTTGTTTGCGAATTCCTTCGTGAACACAATAGGTGTCTTAAAGTAGAGTCCACCCCGCTGCGGTGGTCTAGTGGCTAAGGTACTCGGCTGCTGACCCGCAGTTCACGGGATCGAATCCTGGCTGTGGCGGCTGCATTTCCGATGGAGGCGGAAATGTTGTAGGCCCGTGCGCTCAGATTTGGGTGCACGTTAAAGAACCCCGTGTGGTCGAAATTTCCGGAGCCCTCTACTACGGCGTCTCTCATAATCATATGTTGGTTTTGGGATGTTAAACACTACAAATCAATCAATCAAAGTTCAGTCTAGTAATATCTGCTCTGAAAGCCTGTTTTGCTGCTCCAAAGCAGCCTAAGCCATTAACATCACTGTGGTGATTGCCTCATTTTGTTTCCTGTTCTTAATCACTGCATAAAAACTGTGAGCTTGCACATTGAGCAATATCAGCAATAAAGAGTTGACATCGATCTAGGTGTTCTGCATGTAGCAAAGCTATTGGAAAAGCCCCCCTTGTCATTTTGCATTAGTGTCTATTATGTTTCACTGGTCACGTCAGTCAAGACCTGAAAAAAATACAAAAAAAGTCGCAGCTTTGCCACAAAGCGAAGCAATGAATGCGATAGCAACAAATTGGAAAGTCACAGGAACAATAGCAAGCTGAACGAAACGTGCACGGCGTTTCTCACACACAGATGATGCACAAAAGGTACTCACAGGTACAGATGAACGCGAATAAGCATCTCATTGTTACTTCGCTGTGTCTGAAAAGCGTTCCCTTCTAGTAAACGGAGACTGTGAAACGAGTGTAGTGACCTTTGTGCGCCCGGTAACTACAACATAATCGTTCCGGTGAAAGCCCAAGACGTACGATTGTCCCCACCGCGAGATAAAAGCTCCGCAGGGCAAAGTACGCCTGGGAGATGAGAGCGCGTGCTGCCGCATCGTGATTTGCCGACCCGTGCTCATTGCGCCATCTTACCGGTAATGCTGAAAACACGACAATTCTCCCAAGATGCCTATTGTTAGCGGTAAGTGGTAGATGTAAATAGTGTACCATTTGAACATTGAAGGAGGTGCTTCTTCGTGGCTCAGTGGCTGATGCCTCGCACTCACAATGCAGAGGTCGTATGGTCGATTCCGTGCACCAGTCTTTTTCTGGATTGTTGCCTTTTCATATATATACAGATATTTACACACATACGGTGAATGACGGCAACATCAAAGCCGACAGCATAATGCTGCCGAGAGTGTCCATATAGTTGATATCGCAATAAAATGGTCTGAAAATGTTGGGACTAGCTTACATTATGGCAAGTGGTCATTTAGCCTTGTGAATGTTACGTGCAGCGAAATAAATGTGACATTTTTACAACTACAGTTGCACCCCTTCATAAAAGGCATGCATTGGGGAGATATCTTTCTTCCTTATGGGAAGTGTCTCTTATAAGCATGGTATGATGTACAGATTTTTTTATTAACCCCTATTTTAGTGTAGGCACATTGGTGTTGCTTATAACCATTTGTCTGTTACATCAGTGTCTTTTATAAAAGGATTCGGCTTTACATGCATAGATATCATTGAAAAGAGAAGTGTCAATATTTATGCGACGTGAAACACAAGTGGGGGATGCCTCTAAAGGGCTAGTGAAAGATCTGCAGATTTTCACTTACCATTGGCATCTTACTCTGTTGAGGTTAGGTTCAGGACAAACTATAATGACAATACTATTTCAGCTGATAACCTGCTTCCTTGTACAGGTACCAAAAGTAACCTGTGCAGGTAGCGATAACCAGAGTATTCAAAGAAGAAAAAAAAACATGAGAAAAAGCCCTCGGCTCAATTTGCTGCTGCATAACTTTTAGGAAGGTCCCCTTCTTGGTGTAGCTCTTTCATGGGGTCAGAAAGGGAAAGAAAGCTACTTGGAGCATACTGTATTTACTCAAATCTAAGCCGACCACCAAAAGTCGAAAGCCCGGAGGAAAAAAAATTACCTCGTTTGTGGCCGAACGAAACAGCGAGGATGGCGTTCAAGAAGATGAAACCTTTTTTGAAGATGAAGATGAAACAAAGAAGTTGGTTTATGATGCAAATAACTTGAGAAAAATACTGTCGCTGCTACTGTTGTGTGTATTTCTTTGTCATTGTTTTTTACGCACTACTTCTTGTTATTTGCATCATAAAAATGTCGCACTCCTTCCGAGTCGTCGGTTGCTGCTTTTCTCGTCACCGTCTTCTTTGTTGCTGTCTTTAAGCAGTGTGCAATCCTCGGTGCCATCAAGCGCATTGGATATGCCGCACTTCTTAAAAGAGCGCACAATCAAAGTTCCCGGGTTGTCGTTCAATGCTGCTGGCCCCTCCAGCTAGGCACATTTTTTTCGTCCACTTCAAGGTCCCGCCCCGCTCGAATGTTAAACGATGACCCTGCGGCGACAACAACATTATTTTTATAAGCTGCACTATAATGACGCCGCTTGTTTGACGCCATTGAGCTACGCCACACGCATACCACTCGAAGCGCAACTCGAAATGACAAATGGCTCGTCTCCACACTCGCAGCAAAAATCAAAATGGGGGCCTCACGTGTGTGCTTAAGCTAGGTGTTGGCTGGGCTAAACGACTATAATACCATCTAGGTGGCTCTAGCTCTGCACTATTTTTCTCCAAAAAAATTGGCGTGTTTTTCAAGATTCTTGAACTTAAGCCGACTCTGGAGTTTTATGCAAAAAAAATTCGAAAAAAATTATCAGCCTTGATTTGAATAAATACGGTATTACTACCTGCATGACTAAAACATTACGTGCATGACTAAAACAATTCTCGCTCCGGTAGACTTGTAAGGCTCTAAAGTCATTCTGTGATTACTTAGAAAAGTGTTATGGTTTCTCTTCAGCCATGAAACTGTTACCATTTTTAGGCTGTTAACCGAAAAGGTGCGCCTGCACCTCTGCCGCCCGCGGACGAAGCTGCCCTGTCCCTGAATGGACGCATCAACCGCTTCTGGTGCCAGCACTTGGACCGGCACCTGTCGGTGGTGTCAGACCTATTTGAGGGCCTGCTGGTGTCAAACCTGACCTGCCTGGTGTGCCGAAAGTCATCGAGTAGCTTTGAAGTATTCTCCTGCCTGTCGCTGCCCATCCCAGCCATCAGCGGGTCTGTCTGCTACCTTCAGGTTAGTCCATTGAAAACAAGAAGTATGCTCTGTTGAATTCATCTTGATACTATCGCCTTTGTTCTATGCTATGCTCATTCCATTGTCTATCAATTTTTCAAACTGCAAATACTGGGAAGCGTGGAAACTTGGGCAAGTTGGTAGGACATACGAACAGTACAACCTAAAAGTAGTTACAGCGTAACTACAAAAGCTATAAAGAAGGACAGAAAAGAGCGCTGTATCACGCACTTCTTGAGGAAGTTAGACTTCGCCAACAATGTGTACGCAGTTGTTCGGCAATGCTGGCTTCTTTTAAGGTATAGCTCATAGGCTACAGAGTGTGTTTTGCCACGTAAGTTCCTTCGTGCTGTCAGCTAAGGCCGTTAAATTGCGTCATTTCTTCTTAGCAGTAGAGGGCTTTTCTGAACGTTGTAGCTGCAGATAGAGGCTCTCGCGACAAAGGTGGGCCTGGTGCAACCATTCTTAACACAAAATCTTGCAAATGCAAGCACCGCGTCCAACCGAGGGAGTGAAACCAGCACAAAGGAACGCCACCTCTGCAGGCAAGATCTTGACAGGGATGCAGTAGGCAAAGGACCCAGCTTTGCAAACAGCCAGGGGGATACGACTTACTAAAACATTAGGGGGGGCAAAAGAACAAGGAAAAGTTGGCAGCATATCCACGGAGTGAATGATGGGGAGTGGGGCGAAGCATTCGTCCGTCCATTCGTTCTTGCTTCTGTCCGTTCCTGCGTACGTCGTTGTAATCGTCCGTGCGTCCATCCACCCGTCCGTGCGTGCGTCTGTTCATGCGTCCGTCCCTGCGTTCGTCCATGCATCCGCGCCTGCGTTCGTTCATGCGTCCATCCATGCATCTGTCTGTGTGTCCGTTCGTCCATCTATTCAGCACTCCAAGTACCACCATCTCGCATCTTTTCATCATATATTCTCCATACAGAAGCACCGCCATCCAGCGGACATTTCAAGGACTAAACGGGAGGTGGCACATGCACACTTTTTTACGGCTTGCGCTTTGGGTTTACTTCCCACCTTTAACCACCTCGAGTTCATGGTATATACTAGTTCACTGTATTCATGGCACTGCGGCCCAACACTCGCTAAACCTTTCTAAAACCAAGGAGGTTACGCCCAGCGAGTATAACGTACCAACCTTTTCCTGGCAGATAGAGCTCTATGTACATGCCAATAGCTGCTAATGGGGATCGCAGCGTGCGCGTTACCTAAAGGCCGAATGCTCCTGTCTCTCATTCCCCCTTAGCAGCCATTAACATGTGCATTGAGCACTATCTTTTATTGTTCAACAACGCACAGAAGAAATCTCTCACCGGAACCATCTTGGAGGTCAAAATCGTAAGGACCGCTATTTCGGTCCGCTATTTCGGACCGCCATTTCGGGTATGTGCCACTGGTGGTTACATACTACGAGGGATGCACAAGCCACGCCATAAGGACCTTCGCCCCTAAAAGAACCCATTGTACTAGAAATGAAGTTACGAAGCAGGGAAACTTGGGCAAGTTGGTAGGACATAACTGAGTGTATGAACAGTGCAACCTAGAAGTAGTTACGCGGTAACTACTTCAAGGTTGCGCTGTTCGTATATTCAGCAAATAATTTGATACACCTGAGGTAATTCAGCATATTTAGTGAAACTTCACTGGCTGCTTGCGTCAGTGACAGATGCTTAAATCGGCACTGGCAAGCATAGGAGGGGGGACTTGTTTGCCGAGTCCTTAGTTTGACAACACAGCTGTGAAAAGTGCTGTGAGCACTTTTCTAGGTCGTTTGCTGGGTGCTGTATGATATTTGGGAAAGAGAAGCATCTATCAGCACCTTTTGGTGGATGCTCAAGCATATAAGGAACATGTTTCAAATGAGTCTTCACTTATAAAAAAATCAGATGCTGGATTACTGCTTATATTTATTCGAGTCACTTTGGTGCCTTTGATAACAGCCACCACAGAGTCTTGGAAGAAGAAAAACTGAAGCGGGCCAACAAGAGAAAAGAAGAAACACTTTTCAGTGGCACTCACCAGTAGTGCGTGTCCTTCGAATGTAGCAGCCGGCTCGAGAAAGGCACCTCCAACTAAACCCTGTCTGTCCATCTCCAACAGCTATGGAATAGCAATGGTGGCCAGAATTTTAACACAGTGAAAGGCACAAGAAATCCCTGGATCTAGACAGGCCACCACGGGAAAGTAAGTTTTGCTACGCTTAAAGATCAACTCCGGTGATTTTTTGACGATGTCAGGGTAATCGTGCTTTTATGTTCCCGAGACACTCTGGTCACGTGCCCAATAGCTGGAATGCTCAGCCACTTTGAAAACAATTTTTAATAAGCAAACAGGCGTATTACTGAAATGGAAACCCAAATGAGTGTACTACCTACGTATAACATACTGCTTGGTAAGAACCGGAAATCTTGCAAGGCATGCTAATTGTGACAACATGGAGTACAAAAACTGTGAAAGTTAAGAAGAGCAGACACTCCGCGGATAGGTGAGTGCAGCACACCATGTCTGTGACTGATCGTGTCAAATGTGCACAAACTCATCAAAGTTGTTGGACAACGACAGCTACGATTCGGATGCATTTGGAAGTGAACAAGTATCGCCGTTCTTCTTCGATGAAGCAGAACATATTTTCGTATCTGCTTGCCTGGTTGTGCCTAACAGCGACAGATGGCATCACTTGTCCAGGCTGTCCGAGTTTGTGGCTGCGGCGATGAGCTAAAATGCTCACGCCAAGAAATTTGTCGTCAAACTAAGACCCTTTAATATTGTCATAGAAAGAGGGCATAAGTTTGTGGATCGCAGTATGACTTTGATACGATTGATTGTTAACACCGGCCGAGTAAGTACCTTTTCCATAATGCTAGCCGTATTCTGATAAATGGGGTCACAGTGGATCAGGCGTTCGTTTCCGAAAGTGTTTCAGTACGATGAAGTACGATACTAACTGTACTTTTTATGTTTAAGCTGGCAGCACTAGCTAAAACACCCTACGATTCAGACTAAGTGTAGTCATCAGCCGCGAGTGTTTAGTGGCTGTTATCTTATGCGGCCCACAATGCCATCCACTTCCGTCGCCTTGCACACCCTGACTTTACACACGCTATGTTGCCAATAACTCTGGCAAGCTTGGTGGGCGTTTTGAGGGAATTTGTAAAATTAATTGTAAAACAATCTGTAAAACTTCCAAGCCTGTGATTTGGCATAAATGGGGAAACGTACAAAGGAATGCATCCGTTGAATCTTATTGATGAATCAAGGATTTGACGAATGCCCATCTGGTCACAAGCAATCATAGAATAAAAGGACAAAGATGCCGACAAGATAATAAAAATGTACATTGTGAACAAGGCTTTCGTTCTGGGTGCTGAAACGTCTTAGTACATTTTTATTATCTTGTGGTCGATGGCTTCATCTTTTCATTCATTTAATTTCATTGGGATTCATTGACCGTGAAAAATTGCCAGAGTTAGCCTTCACACACAAATTTTTTTTAGTGAAGCTAGGCTGCTAGAACAAATCGAAAAATTATCAGGCATTAAAATGCATGTCATTGGCCTTAGTGAGGTTGCAAGAAACGTAGAGGCATGTAAAGCACTGAGTAATGGGCACATCCTCAGTATAATAAAAACTACTGATCCATGAAGAAGCCCAGCCAAGACGCATTCATTGTTCCATTTTCTTCCCCCCCCCCCCTTTTTTGCGCTGTGCTCACCAGCATGTCTACCATATTTTCACAAGTATAACCTGCACCAAGAATGCAAAAATGTTAGGGGCATAGTAGGGGTGCGGGTAACACGTCGGGTTTTTTCTTTAGTAGAGTTTTGGCAATCTGCACTGTGCTGTAAAGCCTCTACGTAGTAACACAGACTAAGCCTCTCTTTTATCCGGCTAACACGGCTGAATCTCGGCACTTGACCCGTTTGCTATGCATTAATCAATTTGTTGTGTCCTCATGAGTAGCGCTCGACGGCAGTCATTCACAGTGTTGCGAAAGTTGAAGATCATCATCGTTGATCAGGAGCATTGAAGACTTGAAGCGGAAACATGACATGATGCGGATGAGTCTTGTGTGCGACACTGCAGGAAGAAGACGGACAGCATAGCATCAGCATCCCTCAACTGTAGGTCGCCCCGCCGCGATGGTCTAGTGGCTAAGGTACTCGTCTGCTGATCCGCAGGTCGCGGGTTTGAATCCCAGCTGCTGCAGCTGCATTTTCGATGGAGGCGGAAATGTTGTAGGCCTATGTGCTCAGATTCGGGTGCACGTTAAAAAACCCCAGGTGGTCGAAATTTCCGGAGCCCTCCCATATGGCATCTCTCATAATGATATGGTGGTTTTGGGGCGTTAAACTCCACATATCAATCAGTATGAATCAATTGTTTCGTGGCCCCAAGACCAGCACCTACATTGATTAAAGAAGTGAGAAGTTGGGGTCATACTATATCGACCAAGATGGCTCAAGTGAAATGCCTCCTACTATCAAGAGAGCCAGGCTTACCTCATGAGTTTGTCAACCCCCCTTCCCCTCCTTTTCACCTGTTGCCATGTGCCTACTGCTTTTCTTACTATCCATGTGCGGCACCTCCCCTGTCTTAGTATCTGTGCACCACAGCGGGGTTCACAAGCAGTGCGAGTGTAGAGACAAATGCAGCTGATAAGCACACAGTGAGCGAAGGTCACCAAACTGACCGGTGCCAACCGACGTTGGTCGCTTCCTGCGACCCCCTCCCCCCTTTCTTCTTTAGCCTACATTCTTTTTTCTTCGCTCTAGCTGTCCCTTCATTCCCCATTCCCCTGTAAGTGCACACTTTTAGGCGCCTCTCGAGATCACAAGCAGATAACACTGTTGCGGTTACACCAATGGGCGAAAAGATAGTCGCAAAATGTTTTAATGGCGCGTGCCCCCCCCCGGGACAGCTTGCAGAAGATAGGGCTATCAATCACTGAAGATGAGTAAAGTGCAAAAAAGAAGCTGTTTCCAAACAGTGTACGCATATGTAAATTGCAAAAGGCTGAGCGACTTAACTTTTTTTTTACATTACCGCATTTTTTCTTTCTCCCGCAAAAGTTTTCGTGAAATTTACCTTGTGTAATAAATGCACCCCCCCAACTTTGCTCTGGTTTTTAGGGAGAAAAGTGCGTTCATCACGCGAGTAAATATGGTATATACAGGGGTGGGTTATATGCATGAAAAACTAAACTTCTTTTTCTACATACTTCCACGTTCCAGTAGTGTTGTACAACTTGACCGTGTAAAACTTATTACAAATCTTCTTAAAAACCTTCCCTCCTGGGCTTTCTCTCGTTAAACTCTGATGGTTCAATATGAACCAGTCTAGACGTCTGTGATTCGTCCTAGGAGCTGAATACTTCTGCGCAGTGGCGTAAATCCAGCAAAACTACAGGGGGAGTCCTGAGCTTTGCATGGCAGCCCTCTTGATTATTAGAAATATGCATTTTAGTTTAAACCAAAACAAAAACCTTACTATAAAACAAAAAGAAAACACACAAATATTCATATATCGTGCCATTGCAATGCTCTTGAGGATCTGCACTGTGCAACGAATGAGTCTCATAAAACGTTCTGAACTAGATTCTACGACAGAGTTCCAAACAGGCGATAAGTATGTGATGAATCTACACTAACATTAAAGAAAACCTGACACCGAAATTGAGGCCTCAATATGTTTGTATTGTTTAATTTTCCTTTATGCGTGCAAAAGTACTTCTGGCCATTTATAATTGAAGCACTTTTGCCCAGCCTAGATATCGAATAAGCAATACATCGCTGGTGCTGTAATTAGCCATGTTTGAATTTCTTTGAAAGGTTTCTGTAACTAGAACTTGCATTGATAATGGTCGCCGCAGGGTGTATCGTTGCGATGTGTCATATGGTGTTTATATTGTGTAAATCTTACAAAAAAAGTTTTTATGTATTTTTTATTTACACATTAGCTACATCCCCATATAGGCGTTACTTAGGGATTGGGGAACAAAAACATAATCAGTTCAAAGGAATCTATAACAAAGATATATAAACACATATAAAAAAATCACTGTAACATTATAACAGAATAGAAAGTTGGGCGAGTTGGTGTATATTCATATTAAAAGAAAAGCGGCGCACAAACAGACGGAGACAAAGAAGAGAACCACACACAGCGCTGCACTCACAACTGAAAGTTTAATCCGAGCAACAAGAATTTAAAAGGTAATAGCCGCGCATGACAAGTGAGGTACAACGAGATTAAGTGATACGCTCATCAATAAAAGTGAACTCTTTTTTGTGCAATGTAACCGAGGTCTGGCTTACGCAAGCATCACGTGACTTGTTAATATGATAGGCTTCAGACACCTCACGGGTGAATTGATCGTGGTACTTAAAAATAATAACAGTGTTAGACAGAAGAGGTGTGCACCCACACGTGGCACAATGCGAAGCCAAATGGGAAGGCGTGCCGTTATGCAAAGAGAGATAGTGCTCCCGCAACCTTTTATTGATACAGCGGCCCGTCTGTCCCACATAATGAAGGCCACAAGATAAAAGAATGCGGTACACCACCCCCACAGCACAAGGCACATACTTATATCTATGGTTTACGGCACATTTCTTTACATCTGGCTTGTCCTTCTTGTCTAGCTGATTTGACACCAAAGCACATATCTTTCCCAATTTATTGGGTGCCCTAAAAACCACATCAACTCCGTAGCGGGAACCAACATTTTTTAACCCATGTGCCAGTTTATGATTATAAGGAATTACTGCGAGCTTCATTTTTTCCCGATTGATTTTCCTAGCTGCACGTCCTTTTAAACCACCAATTAACTTATCGCAAACAGCCACAATTATGTTAGGGGGGAACCCTGCTTCCTCTAGTCTTGCAACTTGCTTAGCAAAACCAGAGCCCAACATATGCCTGCACGATTTTTCTAGAGCGGATTTAAGGCAGGTGAAAGCAATGCCCCTCTTTACCACCTTTGAGTGGGCTGATCCAAAATTAAGAATTGGTTTCACTGATCGTGGCTCAAAACACCAGCAAATATGGGAACTCTGAAACCGAAGTTTAAGATCGAGAAATTGTAGACAGTCAGATTCTGGAACCTCCGATGTGAAGGACAGACCCATGCCTTCTGTCCTGAACACCTTCAACACATTGGAAACATTATCCGGGAACGTGGCATCCTTTATAACAACTAAAAAATCGTCCACATATCGGAAAATACGCATCCACATATCGGAAATACCAGCTAGCCCAGCTACAAGTTTCGCCAAAGTAACATAGGAAACAAGCCCTCAAACAATCTCCCCTCTTTTGTTCATTTACAGTGAAGGTCTCGTTATGGCACACTTTGTCTTCAGTAAGTCTGCGAGAGTTTATTGGTGAATTTTCAGCTAGTAATAAGTTCATGTGCCATGTGAAGCCAGCTGGCTACAATGAAGTGCCTGACACCTTAAGGATTGCACAAACATGAATGTCCGGTAAAGTGGATGGAAAAGTGACCGCTGCTGTAGTTCTGTTGGTAGAGCACTGGACATGTTATCCAAAGGTTGCAAGTGCAATTCCTACTTATGGCAAGTTGATTTTTGTCCACTTTAATTCCTTTCTATTTATGCCACAGTTACAGCACTACAGCTAAAATGTACAACTAATGCCCCCAATACCTTCTTTAGCTTCATAGTATTGCTGTGGTTTTCAAACTTTCTTCAGGCCCTGAGGAACTACCAGTGACTTTTCCGGTGCCGCGGACTTTTTCTTGAGCATGAAGATGTGAAGGAGGAGTAGGGGGGGGAGTTGGCATGAGGATAAAAAGGACTCCCAATAATGCATACACTCGCACCACTTCATATTCCGTGCAAAGTGCCTGCCGAGCACACACTGCAAGCTTCAGGCACTGCACAACGTAAGCAGTGTGTACATCAAAATGAAGTGCCAGGCCTACGGATGTCTTTTTTTCTTCTCTTTCCTTTCAAAACAGAAAGGGAAGCATGCCAATCACACAACAGTATAGCTGTTCGACTTATACAGTCAAATCCGGCTACAACGAAATTGACGGTACACATGAAAAAATTCGTTGTGGAATTTCTTTGTAGCAAAATTTCATTTATAGACCACAAAATTTGGTAAGATCTGATGATTATGACTCGTCTTTTGGTCTCTGCAAGCGCATGCATTGAACTCTCGCCAACTCAGACATACATGGCCGAATAATGATATGAAAAATTTGATATAAAAAAAATAGAAGCCCCGAAAGCTTGCCTGTAGCGGATCATCATCTACAATAGCTGCATTCAAGAATGGCAACTAATTCTGCACACACGCTGCAACAGAATGATTTATTTACGTGAAAAAAATCGCTAACCTTGGCTCGCTTCTTCGCTTTTAAAATATTGAAGACGCTAGTCTGTATCTTATCACAACTCGCGAAACCCGTCGTCTATGAACTCGTCGTCGTCGTTCTTCACTGGTTTCCACAAGTTCCGCCATCTCGAAGCCTGCCTTGCGGACCACTGTGTCCGCGAGGCAGTTGACCACTGTGTCCATCTTCACTCCTCACTGGGCATTGAAGATCTCCGCGGGAGAAAACTTCGTGGAGATTTCCGGCCACGCCTTCGTCATCCACTGCTGGATGTCCTGGCTGCTGTGGCTGCTGACAGCTTCTTTTTTGCCAGAATTGGTTTTGTGAACGATGTTATAGCGCTGCTTAAATCTGTGAAGCCACCCGGTGTTGTCGGCGGAGTGGTTTCACCGAGTATAGTGGCAAACCATTTGGCCTTGGCAATCAGCATCGAGCCATCTACCGGAATGTTCTTCGCGCGCACTTCTAAAAACCAGGCATAGAGTGCCTTTTCTACATTCCAATGGGCAGAAGTGCGCAGATGACAGGCTCTCGATGTATGCTGCTCTGCCGCCTTTGCCTTGATATCTGCCTTGTTTTTCAACGAGGTACTCAGAGTGTTCCGTGGTATCCCGAAGTCGTACGTGTCAGTCGAACATTTCTCGCCAGCCTGAACACGCTGAATAGCTTTCAACTTCGTTGCAAAGTCAAGGGTCTTGCACTTCTTAACGCTGGCCCTAGCTACACGAGAAGTCGACAATTCAAGGAGTCCGCAGCAGCTTTGCACACCACGCATGCAAAAAAGAAATGCTGCACATGCGGTGGTACGTAGGGGACGGGACAGCTCGAGAGCAACAAAGCTCTCGCGAGGCGATGGCTACCTGCGAGGGCCACATCAAGAGGCACGAGCTGTGATTGGCTGATCAAACCTTGCAAAACAGCAACAAAAAATAAAAAAGGCGAAACGAGGCATACGTTAGCTACTTTTGTTCCTGCTCTCCGAGCAGAGTCGTACATGGAGAAAGCATGAGAGAGAGAAAGGGAAAGGAAAGCAAAACAAAAAAAAGCTGTTCCGCAATTCGGAGATTGCACAGCTCGAGCCCTCTCACCCTTACCTTTTTTCGAGCGTTTCAGGTTTTGGAGAAGGCGTGGTGCCGTGTGGAAGTCGCTGGGCGCTGCTGCGTGTGCCAAAAGCACGCTTCTAACTCGCGCGCGGAGTGGCGCTGCCGCAGAGATGGGGCGGGTGGGGGAGTGCCAAAGCGCACCTTCCAGCTCGTGCGGCGTTTTTCGGGTAAAAGTATCGTTAGATATATACATGCGAATTTCTATACTTTTACAAAGGAATTTCAAGGGAATATCTTGCAAGTTCGATATACCCGAAAATTCTATATATACGGGCTCCATATAAATGTGTTCGACTGTAGTTCCGTTTTTAAGAACCGCATTGTTGCTATCTTTGTTTGCATTGTCATGGCAACAAATATTGGGTTGAGTCGGTGCGTGTTGCCTGCACGTGTACTTTCGTGGTCGCCCATAATCGCACTACCGCATTTGTGTTATCAGCGGTTACAGCATAATGCAGTTATGCTTGGACTAAGTGCGCGCTGCCTGCGTGTGTGCCTTCATGCGGAGTGGTTCTCATTCACGACCGTAGGGCTAGTGATGAGAAGTGATAGTTCAGTTTTGAGCATGACGTCAAAAATATATGGCGGGGTTTCTTGGATATCGCGATTCTGCTGCGGCTTGCATGTACTTGCATCAAAAGTACCGGCAGCATCAAGGGGGTCGGGCGAGCTGTCGCTGAGCATCTTAATGACGATAAATTTAGCAGGATGTGTGCGTGTACGGATGTGTGTGTGTACGGGGAATCTAGCAGGATGTGTGTGTACGGGGAATCGAAAATTATTCATTTTGGCATAAATTTTATTGTAGCGGAATTTCTTGTAGTGGGATTCGACTGTATACTGGTTGTAAAGCTGAGCCAAAACACTCATATGTAGTCCACAGGTTGCACAAGGTGATGCATTTTGTAGAGGGTCCGTCTTATGTATGGCTGACGCAGAAGCCTTGCTTGTGTTTCAGCCGCGCACAGTTGTACTGTGCACGATTATTGTCCCCTTCCCGTAGCGCGATTCATCGCAGCTAGACGGGTTCGGGCGAATAGGGTGACAGGCTAGGTCAACAAAATGACACTTTATTGCTACAGTAGCAATAACGCGTAAATTTCGCGTAGATGGACTTGAGATAACACAGGTAGACGATTATACTTTGGTCGTTGTCGTCCTTGGCTCGCAGGGGGTTCCGGGTTCTTCCTACCTGTTTGGTGGCCGGTGCAAGAGAGAGCGTCTGGTCGTCAGCACGCTCGTTTTCTCCACCACCCGGTTTCCCTCCCCTGTCAAGAGTACGTTTTCTCGCTGAGGGAAAAGAAAGCTGTTCCGTGCTCCGGGAAATGTGAATCGCATGCGCTGGCCGTTGGCTGTCCCATTGTTCGCAAGAGGCTTTATTGACTCGTGTCTCGAAGAGACAGACATGTTCTTGCAACTAGGCTGCCGCGCTGGCGTAAAAAGGAAAAGGTGGCTGGGCACATGTGCTCTCCCACAGTTTACACATATCAAATTGCTCATAGCACATTTTAATTGGAAAAACACCATGAAGTAGTAGTAAAACGCAATGTACGAAAACAGTGTGACGTGACTGTTGATACACCATGATCCACAAATGAAGTGCGAAGGTGCCCATCTGTGTCATTTGAAGTGATTTGAATACTGATGCGTGCTGCTTCCAATTTATACCGCAAACTTCTTAATCTCATCTGCACACCTAACCTTCTGTCTCCCCCTAACCCGGATTAGGACCGGGTTAACTGGTCGAACATTGGAGCGGCCTTTGTCCTGCAGTGGACGTAGTCAAGCTGATGATGATGATGCATATTGATGAGCATGAATTATCAGAGCTCTGCATGTTCTGTCCCCATGGGTCCACACAAATCATGAAAGTTTCATGGCACGCACTAGATGACGGTCTTGTGTTGCTACCACCTGCGTTTCTTGCTACCCGCATACATCCATTGTGTGGATGTCATGTGCAACGGATTCATTACGTGCAATTTGCTTCTGTAAAACAAATAAATTAGTTACTAATGGGGGTAAGACTAAGACGGGCTGCACTCATCTTGGCTGAACGCAGAGCCCTAAGATGTCGTTGACGGATGGAATCCCTGGTTTTTGTGGAACCCATGTTAAAAACCCATAATCTGTTTGTCTCATTAGGGTGAATCTAGGAAGAGAAACAAGCACTCTATCAATCCCACTTTTTTCTGTCCATAGTCACAATGGTTGCTTCATATACATATAGCTGGAGATTTCGCTGAAGTTGAGGTGTACATGTGCAAGTGTGTTTGTTTAGTGTTTATTGAACATGCAGTGCAGTCACACGTGGTCACTTGTGAAAATGCAGGACTGCCTCAAGCTTTTCCTGGAAACTGAGAGCATGTCGGGAGAGGCGGCATGGGACTGCCCAACGTGCAAGCAGAAGCGTAAAGCTGAGAAGCGCATGATCATAGCCAGGCTGCCCAAGATTCTCATTGTACAGTTTAATCGGTGAGTTTGCCTATTGCCAGCCAGCTTGGTCACTGTTCTGCAGCTGATGCCTTGCTGTGTTCCTTGTTAATTGTTTTATTTCAGGGTTAAGTGGCAAATACAGTTGATCTCAGGTATATTGAACTCGGGTATAAAGAATTATTCGCTGTATGGAGCACTTGATAAATCCTCTTCAGTTTCCCATGTGATATTACTATACGGCTGTTGCACACGTGTATTAGACTCCCGCAGAGCGTAACATCAGATATATTCAATTCAATTCAATTCAATTTTATTTTCCAGTTTATACATGCTGGATGGTTGCATTGGGTTAAAAGCTACATAAGTAGCTTGACGAGACCCAACGACCAGACTATACAGGGCAGTAACCACAACCAGTCCGGTGCAGTGACGAGAAAACCAACAAGTAAAACAGAATACCATAACATATGTACATATACAGCGATCTACATGGATTTCCAGCATCAAGATTGCAGGAAGAAAAAGTGAAAATAAATACATGTGCATAAAAAGTGCTAGAAAAAATAAAATAAAAAAAGTGCTACATACAATAAAATACGGCTATAGCATAAGTAATAAACATAAATAATAATAACACAGAATAATAACACCGTACCAATGTAGCAATACTAGCTATTCGGGACAAAATAAAGAAAAACACTGGCTATATAACACAGCGAGAAATTCATGTAAGCAAAAGACTATGTTAAAAAAAAAAACATAAGTTACGCACAATTCAATTACACAGAATGTCACAGTATGTGACATTACAAGTGAACGAAATATAAGCGGAAGTCTTTTTTACTGACCGTGTCAATATCTTTATATTTATTTAAAGTAGATGGTAGGTTATATGCCAACGATTGATGCTTGTAGTGCGTCCTGAATAATGGAACTGACCATGTCTCAGGGTTCCTTGTGTTCACATCAATTCTACGACATTCTAACGATGCCAACTGTTTTATATAGTTCTTGAGGGATTCAGAAGCATATCGCGCAGTATGTAATAAACGAAAAGTATAAAGGTTGTCAATTCTAATAATGTTGTACTTAGGAAACGCTTCTCTGGTGCTAGAATAATAGTCTATGTTGCCAATATAGCGAATAATCTTCTTCTGTAGCATCAGAATTTTACGTATGTTGGTTATAGTGGTTGTACTCCACACTAAGGCGCAATAATTTAAGTGGGCATGAAACAAAGCATTATAAATCTGTACTTTGGCCTTTGTAGGTAGCAAACTACGACATCGTGATAAGACACCTGTCACAGAGGAGAGCTTTTCACATAGGTAATTAACATGCATGTCCCAAGTAAGTTGTGAAGAAAAGTGCATGCCAAGGATTTTGTGACTGTCAACTATTTCGATTTTTTGACCTTCAAAAGCAATAGTATTATTTAACGGAAGCAATTTGTTCTTGGAGCAAAAAATAATTACCTTAGTTTTCTTCGCGTTGATCCTAAGTTGATTTAGCTGAGACCAGGTAGATAACTTTCTTAGCAGTTCATTGCAATCCGTTGTCAAGTTGCGCACGTCATTCCCAGACAATATGACTGTGCTGTCATCAGCGTATATAATAAATTCAGCATTCGTATTAAAGTTCACAATGTCATTAATGTAGATATTAAATAAAAGCGGCCCTAAAACGCTTCCTTGAGGCACACCAAATTTGTTTATTAGACAAGACGACCTGTGACCGTTCACGTAAACACACTGGTATCTATCACTTAAGTAAGACTTAAACAGTGATAAGCAGCTACCACATACTCCGTAACATTCTAGTTTGTCTAATAAAATGTTATGACTTAGGCAGTCGAATGCCTTACTAAAATCTATAAATAACGCCAGCGCATAGGATTTCCTTTCTATGTTCCTTATTATCGTTTCCTTGATTGACAGAAAGGCTGTTTCCGTTGACCTGTGTTTCCTAAATCCGTGTTGCGCGTTAGTTATGATACCAAACTTATCGAAGAAATTGACCATGCGACAGTGTATAATTTTTTCTAGCCCCTTAGAAAACACAGGTAACACCGAAATTGGCCGGTAGTTATTGGGGTCATTAGGGCTACCTGCTTTCAATATTGCCGAAACTCTGGCGTATTTCATTGCCTGTGGGAATACGCCCGATTGAAGCGTTAAATTGAATATGTGAGCAAGAGCAGGAGAAATAGAAGTTATACAATGCTTAATAGGGCCTAGTTGCAGGTTGTTGGTGTCTAACGCATTAGTATTTTTCAAGGATTGAAATGTAGCGCAGACTTCGTATTCATCAGTAGGCTGGAAGAAAATGCTTTCGACAATAAGACTTGAGTTTGTTGTTCCCGACGTTGCAGCGCAGGTGGGGTAGGCAGCAGGAATAGCAGCGTTAATGAAATGTTGGTAATGAAATATCAAATGCTGAACCGTACCGAAGCCCAGAAAATGCACTTATTCTGATAAAGATGGACCATTTTTCGTCTGTGTTCTGATAAATTTCTATTCCTCCTCACGTGCATGTGACGAAAAAGTGGTGTAATTTGTTGCGCATCAATTGTGAGTGCACCGGCACAGGATGTGTGAACTGCTGTAGGTTGTAACGTGCGGACACAGTGTTTTCAGAGGGGTTAGTTGCCAAGGGCACCCAAAATTACATGAATACAAGAAACTCAGCGGCCTCATCGCAATGTATTTTACCTTTCTTGTTTGCTCACACATAATGGCATGTGGGCCCGCATAAGCATGGTTTTCAAGATCCGCAATTTCATGACGTATTTTTAGCAGTTATAGAATCCAGATCTTGGAGGCTATGCTTTTTCTTACTTTTGCATGCCACTACAAAGCCTCTAGTGCCATCACCATCACTGAGAGATCAAAGGTGGAAACATGGTTGTTTGTTTGTGGATGGCGTTGTCACTTTCGGCTTGTGCACTTGAGTACTTCGCGCTTCATTACTGCTGAATCTTCCCCCCGCAGGGGCGCCTGCGCAAGTAGGCGTTTGGTGTGTAGCGACACCACGGACCCGAGCTAACGGGGGAGTTTTGACTCCCTCCCACGCCTAGCCGTGCGTGGCTTTGCCGTGTCCGGGGAAAAGGGGATCCTGGGGGTTGAGCCGACGCTGGGTGATCGGACCTTTAAGGTCCCCCGGCAGAGGCAACACACCCCTTTGGCCCCGGCTTCACGTAGACGGCACCTCTGGGCTGACCCACCCAGGGGAAATCGGCAGTCGCCTTTTCCTATCTCTCTCTCCCTATATCTTCGTCTTTTCTTCTCACTTTACATCTTTCCTGTCTTCTCCTCACTTCATTTTACTTCCAATTTTTCCTGGCGGCAAGGGTTAACCTTGTGTGGCTATCCAAACTAGGGTAAACCATATTGGGTTATAGTAACTGCGTACTGCTGGCGTTGCGCAGACATGCCCACATGCTCTGCCACGTCCCCTCGTTGGACTCCGTGGTGGGTGGTAGGCGCCGTTACCGAAAAATACAATTTTCTCATGGGATCCCCGACCCCCTCTTTAACTGATCGTGCTTCGAAAAGGGTACGCACCGACGCAACTTTCCTACTTTGGCCGAAAAACAGAGAAACTTTCCCAAAATACCATGTCCTCCACTGCGAACAATCATCTACAAAAGCTAGAGCAATCTCACCCTTCCTTGCGGCCAAGTGCTTGAGAGAGACCGTTGGGACCGGTTATAAGGCCACGAAGATGGCAAGTGGAGATCTGCTTCTCGAATTAAAAGACAAGGAACAGTACAATAAACTCTCGCACCTCGTGGCCTTTGGTAACATCCCTGTCTCTGTAAGCACACACCGTACCATGAACACAGTGAAGGGCGTGGTATCGGACGAAGATTTGATGACACTGAGTGAAGAGCTCTTTGATGGATGGAAGGATCAAGGTGTAATACAAGTCCAGCGCATCAAAATCAGACGTAACAACAATGAAATAGCAACAAAGCACTTGATACTCACCTTCAACTCAACCACTTTACCCGAGACTCTCGAAACTGGCTATGTAAAACTCCATGTCCGACCCTTCATTCCAAACCCGAGGCGTTGTTTCAAATGCCAGCGATTTGGTCATGCATCCCAGAGCTGCCGAGGACAGCTGATGTGTGCTAAGTGTGGCACAACCGGCCACAGTGCTGATGAATGTAGTCATGACGAGGTCCTCTGTGCAAACTGTGAAGGTAGTCACCCCGCATACTCCAGAGCGTGCCCAGCCTGGAAAAGAGAAAAAGAAATAATAACTATAAAAGTTAAGGAAAATATCACATTCAGAGAAGCAAGACAACGAGTCTCGTTATCATTAGCACTAAAAACACCTTTTGCCGAAGTGGTGCAACGAGGGGCGGCACCACAAAGGCCCTTGGCAGTTGCCCGGACCACGCCTAGCGTGTCGAGGCCAATGCCACAAGCCCCTGCGGCGGGAGCAGCCAGCACTGCCCTGCCCACATTCAGCCTGTCCACACCAGTGACCTCTACAAGCTCTGGCAGCAGCCAGGGCAATCACGAGGCCAAGGGGGCTCCATCAACCCCAAGCTCGGTGGGGACAAAGACTTCGTCGATCGAGGCGAAGTCTAAGCGACGCACAGATTGCTCTTTAGAGCGGGTGTCCAGTGCCTCGCAAGAGGCTATGGACACCAGTTCAAGCCAAACGGCGCAGGAAGCGCCGAAGGAGCGGCGAGCTTCGCTCGACTGCCCCAAAAAGGACAGAACGCCAATTACAGGGCCTGACAAAGGCCCTGTAAAATGAGTTAATCCCCGTCTTCTTTGCACACAGTATTTTTTTTTCCCTTTTTTCACTATGGACAAAATCATACAGTGGAACGTAAGGGGAATACTTAGAAATTTAGATGACGTCCAAGAACTTCTGTGTAAGTTTAACGCGAAAGTGCTATGTGTGCAACAAACGCACTTAACTCCTAAGCACAAGGACTTCCTACGACAATATATTATTTTCCGAAAAGACCGGGAGGATCCTGTCGTACCATCTGGCGGTGTAGCCATTATAGTCGATCGTAGTATAGCATGCCAGCATTTGAAGCTCCAAACGGCCCTGGAGGTAGTGGCCATTCGAGCTGTACTTTTTAACAAACTCATTACCATATGTTCTGTGTACATACCACCGCATCAACAGCTACACAGACGTGATTTGGAATCATTAATAGATGAACTCCCAGAGCCATTTCTGGTTCTAGGTGATTTTAATGCACACAATGTCCTGCGGGGCGATGCTCACTGTGATGCGCGAGGACGTCTCATTGAGCAGCTCCTTTTCTCTTCTAGTTTATGTCTTTTAAATGTGAAGGAGCCTACGTATTTTAGCCTTGCAAACAACACATACTCCTCCATAGATATTAGCTTTTCATCACCGTCCCATTTACCTGTTTTTAAGTGGCACGTTATTAAAAACCCTTATGGAAGTGATCACTTCCCAATCATCCTGAGTGCGCCGAACAAAGATCAACTACCCCCGCAGGTTCCTCGATGGAAGATTGACTCAGCTGATTGGGAAGGGTATAGAACTCTTACGTACATGACATGGACTGAGCTGTCTGCCCTGACCATAGATGACGCTGTCACGTATTTTACAGCTTTTATACTTGATGCCGCATCTAAATGTATTGCCAAAACGAGTGGCATGTGTTCTAAACGGCGAGTCCCATGATGGAACGACGCATGCAGGAAAGCACGGACCACTCAGAACAAAGCATGGGCGTTGCTTCGCGACTCCCCTACAGCAGAAAACCTGGAAAATTTCAAGCGGGTCAAATCGCAGGCAAGGAGAACCCGCCGACAAGCTAGACGAGAGAGCTGGACAAAGTTTATACCGAGTATCAACTCGTACACAGACGAGGGAAAAGTGTGGAATAAGATAAAGAAAATTAAGGGCCAACAAACGTATTCTCTTCCACTAGTTAATAGCCTCGGGGAAAGCTTGGAGGATCAAGCCAACTTTCTTGGCACACATTTGGAACACATATCGAGCTCCTCACACTACTCCGAATCCTTCCAGAATTACAAGGCACGAATAGAAAAACAAAAGTTAGAAAGAAAATCTGCAAGAAATGAGGCATATAATGCACCATTCTGCTTAGCAGAACTGCGAACAGCACTCAGCTGCTGTAATACATCTACCCCAGGTTCTGACAACGTAATGTACGCGATGCTCAAGGAACTACCCTCCGAAACTAAAGATATGGTTTTCGGGTGTGATCCCCTCCTCCTGGAAGGAGGCTGTTATAATTCCAATTTTGAAGCAGGGAAAAGATCCCTCTACTGTATCAAGTTACAGACCTATAGCGTTAACAAGCTGCCTCTGCAAGCTATTTGAAAAAATGATTATTTGCCGCTTACTCCACTACTTTGAAACAAACAAATTGCTCGACCCATACCAATGTGGGTTTCGAGAGGGTAGATCCACCACCGACCATCTGGTGCGTATCGAGGCACAGATCCGAGACGCTTTCGCCCACAAACAATACTTCCTCTCTGTGTTTCTCGATATCGAGAAGGCCTACGACACAACATGGCATTTTGGCATATTAAGAGACTTGTCTCACCTGGGTGTGCGCGGTAGAATGCTTTCCATAATCGAGAGTTACTTGTCCAATCGGAAATTCCGTGTCCGTGTGGGTAGTATTCTCTCCCAAACATTTGTGCAAGAAACGGGAGTACCGCAAGGTGGTGTACTTAGCTGTACACTTTTTATTATCAAAATGAATTCCTTGCACCTGTCCATCCCCCGCAACATGTTTTATTCCACATATGTAGATGACGTCCAGCTTGGCTTTAAGTCATGCAACCTAGCAATGTGTGAGCGGCAGGTTCAGTTAGGTTTAAACAAGGTGTCCAAATGGGCAGAGGAAAACGGATTCCGGCTGAACCCAGAAAAAAGTATCTGTGTCTTGTTCTCCCGAAAGAGAGGCGTGCGCTCAAAACCTGACATTGAACTGAACGGTCAACGTCTGTCTGTCAATGCGGAGCATAAATTCTTAGGCTTAATCTTGGACAACAAGTTGACCTTCGTACCGCACATCAAGTATTTAAAAACAAAATGTTTAAAAGCCATGAATGTTATAAAAGTGTTGTCACGTACTACGTGGGGTAGTGACAGGCAATGTCTCATGAACCTGTATAGAAGCCTCATTCGCACCCGCTTAGATTATGGGGCCATTGTTTATCACTCTGCGACTCAAAGTGCGTTGAAGATGCTGGACCCCGTGCACCATTTGGGCATCCGGCTTTCCACGGGTGCTTTTCGCACCAGCCCCGTAGAAAGCCTTTACGTTGAGTCAAATGAGTAGTCGCTTCATCTGCAGAGAACTTACATGTCCTTTGTTTATTTTCTTAAGGTGAAAGCAGACAAGAAGCACCCCTCATACTCTACTATTAATGATTTGTCGAGCTCAATTCTGTTTCAAAACAGGCCTTCGATGAGGCAGCCCCTCTCAGTTCGCCTGAAAAGTCTAGCTGAGGAAACTGGAGTGTCACTAGAACACAGTTTAATGGCTCCTGTAGCATATCCTCCACCGTGGCAATGGCAGACTATAGAGTGCGATGTGTCCTCTCTAGAAGTTACTAAACATGCGCCTATTGCCCATATTCGAACATACTTCCTGGAACTTCAACACAAATACAAACGTCCTGAGTTCTTTACAAATGCCTCTAAGTCTAACTCCTCTGTGTCCTACGCTGCTGTTGGCCCTTCCTTTTCGGATGCTGGCCCTCTACAAGTAGCTTCACAGCAGAAGCTTACGCGATACTTGTGGCAGCTAAACACATCAAAAAATTACAAATACAAAAAGCAGTAATTTTTACAGACTCCCTCGATGTGGTAACGGCTCTGCACAGTCTTAAAAAACAAAAAAATCCTGTCCTCGTTTCACTTTACTCCATTTTATGCACACTCTACACACTCAACCAACATGTTGTAGTGTGCTGGGTGCCAGGGCACCGTGAGATTCAAGGCAACGTGAGGGCGGATCAGCTCGCTGCATCCGTCCACAAAAGCACTGCCCCTACACCCATATCAATCCCGGCCCTTGATCTTAAGCCTTCTCTCAAACGAAACCTCAGGGACTACTGGCAGAGCAAGTGGGATACACACACTTAAAACAAACAACACGTTATTAAGCCACACCTTGGTCATTGGCTGCCCGTATCGAAATCGCGTCATACAGAGGTAATACTAACGAGACTCAGGATAGGACACACATACACAACACACACATATCTTTTGTCTGGTGGTGATCCACCATTGTATGACAGATGTGGTGAAGAATTGACAGTCCTTCACATGTTAATCCAATGCAAACACTTAGAAACTCTAAGAAAACGACATTTTCCATTACCCTATCGACAACATATACCTTTACACCCTGCAATGTTCGTCGGTAGGGAACCGCTTTTTAGTCATAAATCATTGTTAGCGTTTTTAAAAGAAATTCATAATTTTCATATCATATACCCGGGCATGCCGTAGCACGACCTCTCTAGAGAGGTTTTTGCTGCGGAGGTCACACAAGAAAGCACTTGCCCCGCGGCCCTTGGACGCAAGGGTATGAACGGGTGAGGCACTTGTGCTAATGCCATACATATCCACCATCGTCTTTGTTATCACCAACTTTTGTCATCTATTCACACCACACACATCTTTCACGGCATGGTCATCATTTTATTACTTGTATGTTCTTACCCGCCTCATCGCGAGGAATTTTATGGCCCTTATACAGCCGCTTATCACAATCATTGTCCACATTCTTTGTCCCATGAACTGGCGCTCTTTGGCCATCAAATGGCCCTTGCGCCAGAAAACACCATATATCATCATCATCATCACTGCTGAATCTTCCATCCGGTGTCGAACTAAGCATCACATCGCTCGCACTGATAACAATGATGACTGGTGCTTGGAACGATGTCAAGCAAGGCACTGTCGTGCACATTTCCTTCTTGGGCTTTGGTGACATCTTAGCTGACCATGGCGTATACACTCCGTGTGGGGCGTCTTGAAACGCCCCTATTACGGGCGCCCCTATTACGGAGACGCCCCTATTCCGGGCGTCTCCGTAATAGGGGCGCCTTGAAAGGTGCGCGCAGTGCCACTTGTGGTGTGACGAGCACGCAGCGTTGAGAGTCGTAGCAGACAGCAGCGCCTAATTGCTTTGATAGCTGTGGTGGCACAAGCGCTTGTGGCCGGCGGGTTAGTGCTTGTTTCGAGCAGAATTTAAAGATACCGCAGGGGGACAATCTTCCGCAATGCCACCATGAATAAATGGGAAAACCTTCACGAAAGCGACCATGTTTTTTGCGTTAGTGAGCGCTTTGCTGCCCGTCGCCAGGAATTACGGCTAAACGCGCGTGTCAGGTATGCTTAATGCATGAGGCTTGCTGCATAACTATCGCGGCAAGCTGTCATTCTTTTGAACTTAGATTATTATCGGTGCTTGCCCACTACCCATGTATATTTGCAAAATACTCGGAGCGTTTAGAAATATCGATGGCTTCACCGCCACTCGCCCTGGAAACTGGCGTGCTTGTTTGTTGCGGCGTCGTGCCACGGCAATTTTCAGCCACCGAGTCTCGCGAAGTGCTTTGCTTGAAATTGTCGCGGCATCATCGTCGCTCATCATGATCATAGTCTTTACCAAGATGCTCGCGCAGCTCATGCCCAGAGCTTGAGTCATGAGCGAGAAAGAGAACGCGAGAAGATTTAGTCAAGAGAGCATGGCACATGCCTCGTTTCGTCTTTCGCTTCACCTTGTAGAGTGCTGACGGTGACGGCATGGTCACTTCGGCCACCGTCACGTGTCTCTCATTCACTATAACCTCTTACATTGTTTATGTTGCTTTCCGCTTTCCGAAACAAACACCGACATGCACATCCGTCGCTACAGCATTTGCAAAGCATCGTTTCTTACCATGTATAGTGTAAAGTTCTGCTATACTCTACGCCCTGCATCATTTCTTCCTAACATGCAGATTGTTTAACAGTCAAAGAAAAAGGCTTTTGAATGAACAAAATTCAAAAGATGGGATTCAATTTGTTACTTCAGAGGCGGTTATTTCCTTTGGAGCTACAGATCTTGGTTTTAGACACAGGAGCGTTTGGAATGCCATATGCGATTTGCTACGCGAGACAGAACGATTTGAACTGTAAGGTTATGTAAAGAACCTTATTCTTCAATGACATTACACTCTTTTTCGTGAATTAAGCTAATTAGTTATTTAGAAAATGATCTATTGCTAAAGATTTTGATATTTTTAAACAAAATTATTTATATAACGAGGCGCCACCCATTTCATGGCCAATCCCCATAGTGCTTCGCACCAGTTTAATAAGGACCAACCTACCAACTGACATGCTAGCTTGATCTTATTGAGTGCACATACGGTGCTGGGTGGCTACTTGTGTTTACAGCAAAATGCTACGTAACTCAGTTCGCCCCTTCACTGATGGACCCATCAACTCAGGAAAGCACTAATTGACCTCGCATTGCATTCCTCAAAACTGTGAATGGTACACGGCAAGGTAGTAATTATTAAGGTTCATTAAAATGCCCCATCAGCCTTGATCTGAAATAAAATTTTTTGCATGCATTTCTTTTCTCACCATCTCTATGACAGCAAGAACATCACGCAAAATTATTGCACCTGCAGAGGGTGTCTCAGACAAATTCAAGCATGCATCGGCAGAGTGTGAGACGGCAGAAGAAATAGGAACTAAACACTTTTTACGTCCCACAGCCGTGATCCACTTATTTCGCTGCCCAATAAAGCATAGACAAGTCGAGAAACTCTGAAACTTCGTTCCCGCAGGACACGGCGTGTACCTGTTGGTACAATCGATTACACAGCAGTTCATGATTCAGATAAACTACGTGCTAGCGAATGTTGGGGGGTGTTTCGTTCTGCTCGGGCTCTCAACGGTTGTCTTCTGTGGCAGCCGCGCGGCGGTGCGCCAGTCTCAGTGCAGGGAGTCTATAGTGCCTCAGTAAAATTTGCTACCTATTAGTATTTCCTGGCACCACCTTGTACGAAAATACAGAGAGTGACTTCATCAGTGCAGATGATGTCGCTGTTTCTGACTGCATCAAAGCTGATATCATGGCTGACATTGACGGTGCTTAGAAAGTGGGCCCGTGCGGTTGTGATGATGCCAACATAGCCGCTAAATATTTTACTGTGCTACAGAGCTCGCATATGCGCTCAATGTCGATTATTGCTATTGTGGCTTAAGGGGAGACTGGTGTTTTTAAAAAAATTTTTGTTTATTATTATATTCGAATGAAATTTTCAGGCAATGTCTTTTAACCTGCTGTGAAGATATATGCAATCCATTTTCTTTTATCTCAAGTAGTTTTAGAGATATTGAATAAATAATGAATAGTTGGATTGCCCAATTATTCTGCAATTTAATCATTAAATATCCTTGAACACTTTATATGGACATAGTCTAGAATAGTCAAGGATCACAACTATACTATCACTGTAATTTTAACTCTATTTTTATACAAGTTATTGCCATATGTAATATAATGGTAGGGAACATGAGAATTTTCATGAGATTTATCAGCACATGAAAATTTTTCTCTTGACTAAATATAAGTTTTAGTAGTCTTATTGTGTATAGGAACTCGTAAGCTGTCAATTGCAGTAAGAATCGTTGAAATCTGATCACTAGATCAAAAGATACTGTGGGCAACAGTGTAGCACATAGGGAAAAAACTGATTTTGAGAAAACACAAGAAGTTTGAAGACTATATATAGGTTTAATTCTTGCCAAAAAAGCAACAGATGGGAGTCCTTTTTGCTCTAGAAGCCACCAGGCTCATAATCATCACTCTCTTTTACACGCCTCTTCTTCATGGCATTCTTGAAGTTCTCTGCTCTGGTATGCTTTGTGTCACATGCCGCTAGCCGCTGCTGGTCTTTTTCTAGACATCTTTCAACATCCGTGTTGTCTTGGTTCAAATGCAGCTCCTTCAAAATGGCCTCAGAAGCATGTTTCTTTCCAGCATTGAACCGAGCAACCGCTTCCGCAACAGCACTTTCCACTGTAGAGAGCGAGGCGTGCTTGGTTTTCGGTACAAGACCAGATCTCTGAATGGAGGCTCTCATTTGAGTTTTGAGTTTTGCCTCTTTGGCAGCGCTCCAACAGCTTTCGATCTGAGAGGAAAGTGTACACTGGAAGGAGCGCTTCTGCAACATATTCCGGGAGGTTGTACCGATGCTTAGGAGGAGCCTGCTGCCTTGCCACTGCCTTGTTGTGGGCACACCATGAGTCTTCTCCCTTTGGGCACCGTGAATGTTGTGGCTTTGCATCAGTAGAAGTCACATGATAGTAAGTGGCAAGGACAGCATTCTCCATCTCATCGATGTTTCCCTGGTGTGCCTTGAGTGCCCAACCATAATAATTTGTAAGCTTCGTTACAAGCTCAGCAGTGAGCTTTCTTTTGCCTCCGAGGCTTGGCCGACCTTCCCTCTTGCTCTTCTGCAGGAGGTGTCTTAGTGCAGCACCCATCCTTTTATGTATATGATTTACGCAATCCTCCTTTTCGATAGCCACGAAGCCATACACTTGCTCCTCCTGAAGGCTGTTGAAAGCGCGGCTATAGCCATCGCACAACATCGTTGTGTAGCGGAATCCATGCTTTTCGAGGGACCTGCGAAACAGAGTTTTGGTAGCTTCTACCTCCATCTGGCCAGGCTTGCTCGAATAGTTTTTTTGGCACTTGTGCCGAGCTCGCCACTCACTGTATCGAGGGCCATCGTCCTTGGGGCCAATCTCGCAACCCAAACAGAAGTTCGAGAAAACTTTGAAGTCCAACACATAGCCCGAAAACAGTTCTATTACAGTTCCCACACAAATGTGTGACAAGTGGCCACGAGTGAGCCAAGTCCCGTCGAAGGAAACTGCGATATTGCCGGGGCTCCCGAAGTTCAGTTCAGAATAGATGGCCTTCACAGCTGTTGCGCTTTCACTCATAATACCCACGGATGCGTTCATTGCGGCAAGGTTCATCTTGGTTTTGACGTAGTCTTGGTACATTTTGTTGTGCATTCCACGACGAGACACATTGAGCGCCGAAAAAATGTCGTTTAGCACGGTCTGCCCATTGCCCGTGCTCATAACTGCACGAGCCGCAAGCACATTTACTTCGAAAGGGTTGCAGGTCGCATTCCCCCCTGCTCTCGGCGAGCTCCATCCAGCGCTGCCATCTCCGCATACGGCACAGTTCACGACTATTGTAACTGCCAATCCGTACTCACGGTCGCCCCGTGAAACGTTCAATGGGCCAGAGCAGAATTCGCATTTCGCGCACCGAAGCAGTTGGTTTAGCAGCGGTAGGCTTAGCAGCGTGAACTCGGCGCCGGACCCCGCTGCTTCCAGGGAATCTCCGATAATGGTGCATTCAGAGGACGGACCGAATCCGGATTTGTCGTGGACGCGGACGGCTAATCTGCGAATGATCCGCCTGCAGACGCATTCACACGACGGACGGTTTCCTAGGAGAAAACAGCCGGATTACCCTCGACAGCAGGTTCGCCACTCACCTGCGCCTGCTGAAAGCAGACCGGTCTGAGAGTATTCAACATGGATGCCCGCAAAAAGCGACGCTTGACTGCGATGTCTGTCGCGTTGTGACAAATGAACGAGGAGTGTTATTCTGTCAGGAGAAAAGGTAGTTGCTGGCAGAATGTTCTTTCAACACCATTGTTCCCCACTTGTAGAACTTCTGAACGCGTCTCCCATCCTTTTCTAGAAGAAGCGGCGCGTCGCCGGTTGCAGAAGTTAGAAAACTTCACCATCATGACGGCTAAGAATCTCGCGTGTCAAACGACGGCGGCGACATTTCCCGAACCACCAAAAATAACTTCCGCGTATTTAATCACCTGAGAACAGAGCACCCCGAAAGCTAAGTAAACCATGCTCAAGCGTAGATAATGCCGACCAGTCATGCAGCTGTCCGCGAGCCATAGAGGACATGCCGCGAGCAGACGAAAAGTGTACTGGTTGCCACCGACACCAAGCTATTCCGCTGAAGTACCGGCTCTCCCCCGCCAGAATCCCGATGTGAGAAACAGGTTGGGTTCATCCGTCCGCGAGCCGCGCAGACGAGTCGCGGACGAGGGGAATCGCTGATGTGAGGTCACGTGACGCGCCGTCCGTCCCGCCACATCGGGATTCGGTCCGTCGTCTGAATGCACCATAAGCGACCGCTTTCGGCGGGTAGCTGATAAGGAAGACAGCTTCTGTCGTTGCTCTTTCCCGCGATGCTCAATTGCCACTTTTTCAGCTTCTGTCACAAAATGCGTATCGACGTGCGTTGTCCTCGTGTCGTCGGCCACAGGAATCGCTTGCGCGGCTGCATCTTCGGTGGATATCGTAGACTCGCTGGCGCATGTCGCGGAGCTCGTCGCCATCGATTCACTCGACGCTGCTTCACGTATCCGAGACCGGCGCTTGCGTTTTTTGCGGTAGGCATGAGCTGTCGCGAATTCGCGTCGCCCGCCAGCCATCGTCGCGTCCGAACAATTTGTGACAAGGAGTCGCGCATTGTTGCACACAGTCAAGCAGACGAAATTTTTGGTCGTCCAATCGGAGAGCAAGATTTGCCCCACGTGGTACAAACGCGCCAATGCCGTGCGAGTATTCCCTCCTTTTCGGTGGCGTGTAGCTCCATAGTCGCCAGACTTAGAGTTGTTTTCTCGCTAAAACCGCATTGCTGAATAATTTAGCTTTCGAATGATTCCAAAATGGCCGCGCTCTGGCCAACGGTTACCGCAGACGACGGCATTGAAATTGCCCGTTTGGGGGGGCATTTTCGAGCGAGAGTGATAATGAAGATCTCTTTAGAATGCAATAACAAAATAAATACTAATCGGAACGCGTTAATATTCCAGCAATAGATTCTTTCGGACGTCGAGATTTCGAAAAGAAATATTTTGAAAAATTGATTTTTTGGCAATTTTTGCTCTAAAAGACCTGTGTCTCCCCTTAAAGTGCTGCATTTGCTTATTTTCAAAACTTTAATGCTCAATCAAAAAGGAGGACTTGATGAACTTGACAACGTGCCAGAGGCAAGACAAGTCTACAGATTATTTTCATGTAAAATTAAGTGTGGTAACTTGCAAAAAAAGGTTGTCACATTTTTCTTGAGCATACCGTCAGTGAATCGTCATGTCAAGGCTTATTACGATTTCCGAAAGCCAATTCGAGAGTTGCAGTGCATCATTATGAGTGGTGAATATGCATATTTCCTATTTTGAAATATTGATATATTAAACTGTTTCACAATTCCCTTCGTGTTCAATATATCTGGGATCGTCTGTAAAATAAAAATGTTGCGAAAATTTTAGCAGATCCTACGCATTGTGAAAAACAGTTTTATGCAAAACAGTAAGCGAATAGTAGCTACATATTTCACACTTTAAACAACAAGGTCTTACATGGTGGATCAATATATTTCTGTAATTTGAGTACTAGTGGGCTTGGCTGTTGGCTGTGCTCACGTATGCAGGACAGACAATGGTCGTCGGCAGGATTTTTTCTTGAAGGGTGAAAATTAGTGTTGCATCGCGGCTTGCGGAGGAGGAAGGAAGTGTTGTAGCATGGGTGAGGGCAAGTGCTGGTGAGGCTTGAGGGGGGCAAGTGCCCCTTTTGCACCCCCTGCCGACGCCCATGGTGCAGACCACCTATAACATAAGAGCTTTTCGTGCTAGACTGGTGACACTGCGGCCTTTTTCGATTCACGTTTATCCTCTCATAAAACCTCGTGTATACACATACCGCTTATTTTGCAGTTCCCCAAGACAAAAGACTGCTTACAATGTAGTTGCCAGAAAATCTTGGTGACAAACGCGGTAGCGAGTGTGCTTCTGAAAGGAGATGCCGTGGGTGTGCTTCTGGGGAGTGAGCAACAAGGTCGTTACAGAGAAGGAGGAGCGGACACAGAATGTACAAACGAAAGGAGGAGGGAGGAAAAAAGACTGCGGCATGCAGCGTGGGTTCCCCGATTGAGGGAGGAGGGTGGTTGCCTTGGTGACGAATTAGTCTTTGCACTGACAGTGACTACTGTGTACTAGCGGGGCCTGCGTGGCTCCTGCTGCCTGCTGCCAGCCACACGCGGCTCAACATGGCACATAATGTCTCGTCCTTTTCAACTGCGCTTAGAGTTTTATTATAGATTAACTTTTTGTGTGGTTTCCTGTCGAGAAAAGCGTCGCCGGTGTCAAGCTTGCTACAGATATCGCATTTGCTACATCATCCGTAAATGTAAAACGTTTACGGCTTTATGACGCGAGCTTTCTCCTTTGCTGCCAGTGCACGGTCCTACTTAGGCTTGCCAAGTTCTTGTCGTCATTGACACTCAAACTTCGTATCACTCACGCTGTTTTTGGTTCAGTGCTTGAGTGCAATCTTTTCGACGCCCGATATTTATGCCTTGGTCAAGCTTCCCGCGAGAACATGCCAAATGGCAGGCTAGGTCCACTCAGTGTTGGTTGCATTTCAGTAGTGGCCTAAAGCTCCTAAAACCGCGATCTTCGAAAACGTGCTTTGGCACTCCCAGCGCCCAGTGACCACGCCTCCGCCAAAACCCAAAACGCTCGAAAAAAGGTAAGGGCGAGAGGGCTCGAACTGCACAATCTCTAACTTGCGGAGCATTTTTTTTTTTTTCATTTCTCTTTCTCGTGCTTTCTCCGCGTACCTGTTGGCTCGGAGAGCAGGAATAAAAGAACCGACGTCCTCCTCCTTTCTCCATTTATTTTTTGTTGCTGTTATGCCAGTTTTGATCAGCCAACCACAGTTGGCTCTTGACCTCGCAGGTGGCCATCGCCTCATGAGCGCTTTGTTGCTCTCAAACTGTTGCATCGCCTATGTACCACCGCATGTGCAGCATTTTTCTTTTGCATGCGTAGTGTGCAAAGGCGCTTCAGACTTCTTGTATTGTCGACTTCTCGTGTAGCTATGCCCAGCGTCAGAAGCGCAAGACGTTTGAATTTGTGACAATGTTGAAGGCTATTCAGCGTGTTCAGGCTGGCGAGAAATGTTCGACTGACACGGACGACTTCGGGATACCACGGAACACTCTGAGTAGCTTGTTGAGAAACAAGGCAAAGGCAGTAGAGCAGCAAACATCGGGAGCCTGTCATGTGCGTCCTTCTGCCCATTAGAATGTAGAAAAGGCACTCTATGCCTGCTTTTTAGAAGTGCGCGCGAAGAACATTCCTGTAGATGGCTCGATGTTGATCGCCAAGGCCAAATGCTTTGCCACTGTACTCGGTGGAACCACTTCGCCGACAATACCTGGTGGCTTCACAGATTTAAGCAGCGCTACAACATCGTTCGCAAAACCAATTCTCGTAAAACCGAAGCTGTCAGCAGCCTAGACATCCAGCAGTGGATGACAAAGGTGTGGCCGGAAATCGCCACGATGTTTTCTCCCGTGGAGATCTTCAATGCCCAGTGAGACGTGAAGACAGACACAGTGGTCAACTGCTTCTGCAAGGCAGGCTTCGAGACGGTGAAACTTATGGAAACCGGTGAAGACAATGACGACGAGTGTATAGTTGACGTGAGTTATCATCCTGCTTCCCGGCAGCAGTTCCACACAAAGTGTCCGCAGATTATTTCGTGGAAGCGGACTGCAATGTTCAGGCCGACAGCTCATGTGACGACGAGGGTTGTCCGGACGAGGCGCTAGCTACTTGCGCATGCTCCGCCGAAGTGGCGGCAGCGTTCAGCATCGTTCGTCATTGTATTGGCCGCTTGGAGGGAACCGCGCTGTCGCACCTGGACAGTCTTGATAAGATCGAGACTAGCGTCTTCAACATTTGAAAAATGAAGAAGCAGGCCAAGATTAGCAATTTTTATCACGCAAACAAATCATTATGTTGCAGCGTGTGTGCGGAATTAGTTGTCATTCTTGAATGCCCCTGTTGTAGCTGATGATCCGCTACAGAAAAGCTCTCGGGTCCTTTATTTTTTATATATCGGATTCGCGATCCCCTTCGCTTTACATATATTGGTGTTCGACTGTATATAAAAATGCAAGAAAGAAAAATAATCCAGAAAAAGACTTCGGCGCGCATAATCGAACCTCTGACCTCTAAATTTTGTGTGCGAGGCATTAGCCACTGAGCCACAAAGGAGCACCTCCTTGAACGTTCAAACCGCAAGCTATTTACATCTACCACTTACCGCTCGCGATGGGCATCTCGGAGGAACTACTATTCCGTTTTCAGCGTTACCAGCGAGATGGGGCAATGAGAGTGCATTGCCAGATCGCCACGACAGGGCGGCACGCGCTCTCATCTCCCACGCTTACTTTGCCCCGCAGAGAGGGGACGCTCTTGTGTGCGCTCACTTATCTTGCGGTGGGGGCAATCATACACCTTGGGCTTTTATCGGAACGATGATGTTGTAGTTACCGGGCGCACAAAAGTCACTACACTCATTGCACAGTCTGTTTGCGAGAAGGGCACGCTTTTCAGACACAGGGAAGCAACAACTGAGACGCTTATTCCCGTTCATCTGTACCTGTGAGTACATTTCGGGCATCATCTGTACATGAGAAACGTCGGGCACGTTTCGATCTGCTTGCCATTTTTCACGTGACCTTCCAATTTGTTGCTATCGCATTCATTGCTTTGCCTTTGCGACAAAGCTGTGACTTTTTACTGCTACATAAGATGGGAAAACAAGAATTCACAAATAAACCAAACAAGAAACATGCACACGACAACTGGCAATCTCGAGTAACCAGAGTTAATATCAATCCGAGTCAAGTTCAGTCCTAAGCTTAATCTCTCTCTTACCAAAATAACGTCTTGGTGGCTACTCTCATGTGATCTCACAATAGTAGAACATTCTTACTGTTCAGATGTCACCCTCGGAACCACGACGAAGTGGTACCGTCTCGCCTTTATTATCGTCGGCGCACGTCCGCTTGACGATCCACTTGTCTTCTTTGCAAGTGTCTCGGTCTTATTCAACATCTTTGGCCTGCTTGGTCAAGCCGAACTCTTGCATGTTCTCATTGATGATGCACTCCGATAACTGGTGTGGAATCGTCCATGGCCTCATTGATGACGCACTCCGATGTCTGGTGTGGGCCACATCCAATCTGGCTCGAAGTGGAAGAGCTGTAGTCCACCCTGGAACTGCTATGACAGGCTGCAGCAGGTCCGTGCAGTCTCACTCGAGTCTTCCAAGATCGACGGCTACTTCTTAAGCCTCTTTACCCACAGCCTCAGAACTGGGCGATTCTGCTTCTTCCGTCGCGGTAGCTACGCTGGCCTTCCTGATCTTCACAGTTCGAAGCCCCAACACACAGTGACAGCTCATTCTCCGGGATTTCCTATTACGGCTCTGATCGTGTGCCACGAGCTTTCTTCTTCAATATTGTACGGGAACGTGGCATGTGAGTGCACCATCGTGGGTCTCACGCACGGACGCCTCATTCCAGTACCTGGCACGTGCCTCGTGCCCTTTTACTCATGGCAATAGTGCGGCCATTGTCGTCACACCTCAGACATCGCTTTTATGTAAATGAAGTGTAAGCACAGTTCATTGGTCTATTCTGCGAGATTGAGCAACAATAATAGATGATAGCTAATTGAGACATATGCAACTGTTTGTGTGTTGCACTAACAATGCCAACTAAAACAAACTGTATGTGTTTTAATTTAATTCAAGCAAAATGTCTTATAAAGTTCTCAATTTCTATTCTTGCTGTCCTGGGTTGATACAAATCGTGAATCGCCTGTGGCGCTTATCCACATATTATGTGTGGATGTGTGTCACATGATTGATTGATGATTGATATGTGGGGTTTAACGTCCCAAAACCACCATATGATTATGAGAGACGCCGTAGTGGAGGGCTCCGGAAATTTTGACCACCTGGGGTTCTTTAACGTGCACCCAAATCTGAGCACACGGGCCTACAAGATTTCCGCCTCCATCGGAAATGCAGCCGCCGCAGCCGGGATTTGAACCCGCGACCTGCGGGTCAGCAGCCGAGTACCTTAGCCACTAGACCACCGCGGCGGGGCATGTGTGTCACATGTAACTGTGGCAAAGAACGTAGCAAAAATTTGCAACTGGCATGTCATGTCATGACCTGTTATGTTTTCCATACCCTCATACCTTCTTCAACACTTTTGATGGATAGCATAAGGTAGCTCATTTGGAACTCACTATGGAAATATTAAAAGCATGATGTAAGCAATAAACAAATGTCTATTACTTGAATACAGTTTCATTCTCTCTATAAATACATAAATTGTATACTTACTCTGCATAAGAGTTGGCTAAAAGCTGAAATTTCCATAATCTGACATCCGCACTTCCTGTCTGGCTGTGGCGCAAGACCCCTGGGTTCTAAACTGAAAGGTGCTGTGCAGCCACTCCTCCCTTAATAACATGCTTAAGGGGAGACGCGGGTCGAAAAGTCGCGTTTTTTTTCCAAATTTCACCTTTTCTGTTTTTTTTTTTGCTTTATCATCTTTATACATTATATTTTGACATCTGAAAATATCACAGCGAAATAAGCATCAGAAGTCAGTGAAAAACGCGTCTGAGTGAGCGGCAGTGACGCGCGGCATCACGAAATTTACACAAAACGGGCTGCTGTTCGCGTGCTCGCGGGGCCGCGAAGAGAGCTGTCCGCCATATTGCGGCCGCTGGCTCGTGTAGAGTTGTCCTTACTCTCCACGATCCCGGTTCTTGAAGTCTCGTACGTTCACGAAAAATCTAAAAAAAAAGCAACAAAAACAGTCTTTTCCCGCCGTTTCAAACCGCGCGCCACTAACGCAGGGCCGCCATTGGCTGACAGCACCCGTGTTTTCTTGCCGTAGTTCGCTTCACTGTTTTCCGGAGTTATTTTTCGCTGTTTTCGTGCGATGGCAAGCCCGAAAAAGGCCGTTGCCGACCATCGGAAATACAGAAGTAAGAACAAGTTCAGAGGGAAGCGGCGGAGGACGTACAAGAAAGCCACCGCCAACGAAAATGTCCGCGACGGGCCAGCGGCCGGTAGGCCTAACATCGACCACGGCAACGTCGACCATGGCAACTGCGACGACGAGATCAACGCTGCAGTGAATTTTGTGAGTGCATTGCAGAAAAAGATCGCGTTATTCGAAAACGACGTCAGGCCGAATGCCGATCGTGCCGAAAGCGTAGTGCTGTGCGAGTTGGGTGCATTGACGGCCGTCGTCGCAGGCGCGGCATGCCCCGTTTGTCACGAGAGTAAACTCGCAGTTCGGGCACCGAATAAAAAGCGGAAAGGCCTTTCGGCGTTTCTGGAGCTACACTGCGAGAATGCGGAGTGCTCGGAGAGCATCCTTTCGTCCGCGTACTCGTCGAAGCGGGTCGCGTCAGATGGCGGCCGCGGTGCAAGCAGAAGCTACGACAGCGGGAGTTCGCGTGACGCCTTTGCCGTGAACCTGAAAGTGGTGCTTGCAGCGCGTGCCGTCGGTATCGGGCATGAGCAACTTTCACGATTTTGTGCAGTAGTTGGATTGCCAAACCCTATGCACCATAAGACCTTCCATGCTATCGGCAAAAAGATTCACAGTGCGGCAGTGAAGGCTGTCTGTGAAAACATGCAAAGGGCACGCAGCGTCACCAAAGAGGTGGCTGGTAACAGTGACGTGCCAGTCATGTTTGACGGCACATGGCAAAAAAGAGGCCACAAAAGCCACAATGGTGTGGGAACTGTAGTGTCCTTGGACACTGGTTTGTGCCTGGACTATGAAGTGCTTTCCAACTTCTGCCTGGCGTGCAGTTTGCATAACGACATGGGAGGCGATGAAGAAACATGGCAGGCGTTTCATCATCCCGTTTGTGAGAAGAATTGCGACTGTTCTTCGCATGCCATGGAGGCCGAAGCTGCAGTGCGCATTTGGCAGAGGACTGTGGACTATGAGACACCCCTGCGGTTCACCATCTTCCTAAGCGATGGAGACAGCAAGGCCTACAACGGGGTCTGTGATGCCAACGTGTACCCTGACACTCCAATTGAAAAAGAGGAGTGCACCAACCACGTGGCGAAACGTCTGGGCACCGGCCTGCGGAAGCTGCCAACGCCACTTCCACGAGGGGAGAAGCTGAAGGAGACCACCATCCAGAAGCTTCAAACTTACTTTCAGGTGGCCATTGTGAACAATCGGGGAAATGTCCACAAGATGTACACTGCCATATGGGCCTCATGTTTGCACTCGTGCTCAACAGACGGTGCTGGAAGTCACAAGTTCTGTCCTGCAGGCCCAGACTCGTGGTGCAAGCACCGACGTGCTGAGGCGCAGGGCCAGCCTGCACCGTGCCACACCCCCCTCCTGACCAAGGCCCAGGGTTTGGCAGTCCTCCCAATCTACAAGCGTCTCACAGATGCGAAGCTGCTTGCCCGGTGCCTCCACGGCAAGACACAGAACGCGGCCGAGTCCCTGAACAGCAAAATATGGCTGCTGTGTCCAAAGACCCGGTTTGCTTCCCGGACTGCTGTGGAAACAGCCACAGCCATTGCAGTCCTGTGGTTCAACCGGGGCCACGCGAGCTTTGAAAAGGTGCTGGAAGAGCTTGGGGTGCTTCCTTCGGAGGCCCTGGTTACCCTCAGCGACCGCCGAGACAGCATGCGCATGCACAAGATGAATGTGCGTCAGACCGCTGAGGCGAGGGCACACCGTCGCAGTGCAGCCAAGAGGGCCCGGGTGGAAGAGTCCTGCCGCACCAGCCGGGAAGGGAAAACCTACGGTGCTGGAGAGTTTTAGACAACTGATATTCCCTCTGGACATGTGTGTATGTGTTCAGCACAAGTTTCGTGCTACTGCGTTTTTCATTTTTGTAAATACAGACTTTCAAACTTTCAAACGCGTTTTTCTCATTTCGCAATTTTGGCCAATTTGCATTTTTTGCGGGAAGTGTTTCGGGCACTTAGAATGGTCATACGACGACGAAATTTGGCACACACATTGAGGAGAGTGCGTAGGGTGCCGATATCTACTTGAATCAGCACAACCTATCAGCTGTAAATATCTATTAATAAATTTAATGGTGGTCGAGTGGAAAAAAAAGGGTACTTTGCTACACAGATGTTTTTTTCATAGTTTCAAAGTTGGAGCACAATTTCTAGCTAGATATCGGCACTCTATGGCTAATAGGGAGCAAAAGGAGCCATTGAACAACTCTCTGCATGAACATTTAGTATGCGCGAAAGTTCCCGGAAAACTTATCAAGTTTCACCATTACTTGAAACACAACTCCCAAACTATTGCACTTATGTAAAAACTGATTACAGATTTGGAATCAGGAGGAAAAACTGCATCAGTGGTCCAATTTCTGAAGCTCTAAGTTGAATAACAAAAAAAAAGTGCTTTCGAGGAGCGTCTCCCCTTAAATCTCCAACACTACTGCGTGCATGTGGCGATAATTTTATTGCCAATAAAATTGCCGGTAACTGATCATTCATCACAATGTAGCAAGCAGGTTTTATGTCAGCATGCATACTATGGTTGAAAGCTCTTCACCTTCAACAGCTTTCGCCTTTGTTGAGTTTTGAGAGATTGTGCGCATTGAATGGGCCGCTATCAACATGATCCTTGGTAAGGCCCACACTTTTGTGAACGCATGTGCATGGCCTACACAATCAAAGTTGAAGTGAAGGTGCTGAGCGTTGCAGCCGTTGCTTTCTAATGCCCAGTCATGAATGGGCACTATGCTGTACTGAAAACATGCAGTGAAAATTAAACTACTGCTTGGTGCAACCACTGATGATGGTACCATTCTTACTATCTGCACAATGATAACTTCCACACAGTTCACAAGTGCATGGTAATTATGAAAACGAAATAAGCTAGCAGCTGCCAACATGGTTAACAGTATCATCGTTGAACGGGACCGCACTTCTCTGAAGGTCCGCAACCAACACAGGAGTGAACATGAATAGGCCTGAAGTGTTCTGGCTTTCCTGATGATATCCTGTGATTACCATACAGTTTACAAAGAGGACTATGGCAAAGCGAACTGCACCACCTTAACTAACAATCATCATCATCATCATTAGCCTTACTATACCCACTGCAAAGCAAAGACCTCTCCCGTGATTCGCCAATAAACCCATTCTTGTGCTTTTTGCTGCCAGGTTATACATGTGAACTTTTTAGTTTCATCGGCCCATCTAACTTTCTGTCTCTTCCTCGTGTGTTTGCCTTCTCTGGGAATGCAGTCCATTACCCTTAATGACCAGCGCTTATCCTGCCTACGTGCTATGTGCCTGGCCCATGTCCATTTCTTCTTCTTGATTTCAACCATGACATTCTCAACTCCAGTTTGTTCCTTGACCCACTGTAGCTTCGCTCTTATTGTTTTTCAAGGTTACACCTATCATTTTCCTTTCCATCGCTCGTTGCGTCATCCTCAAGTTAAGCTGAACCCTCTTTGTAAGCCTCCATGTTTCTGCTCCTTAGGTAAGTACTGGCAAGATGCAGCTGTAGTATACCTGCCACCTGAGGGTTAGTGGCGGATTATCATTCATGATTTTAGAATGATTGCCGAGTGTGACGCACCCTATCCTTATTCTTCTAGTTACTTCACTCCCATGGTTCGACTCTGCAGTTACCATCTGTCCTAAGTAGGTGTATTCCTTTACAACTTCCAGCATCTCTTCACCTATCGCAAAGTGCTGTTTGCTGCTGAGACTGTTGCACATTACTTTACTTAAATGCATGTTAATTTTCAGACCTACTCTTCTGTTTTCCTTGTCCAGATCAGCAATCATGAGCTGTAATTCGTCCCCTGAGTTACTCATCAAGGCAATGTCATCAGCGAATCGCAGGTTACTAAGATACTCTCCATTAACTCTTATTCTTAACTTCTCTATCTAGGGCCCTCAGAACCTTCTGTAAACACACGATGAATAGCACTAGAGAAATCATTTCTCCCTGCTTTACACCCATCTTTATTGGGATTTTGTCACATTCTTTATGAAGAACTATGGTGTCTGTGCATCCACTGACCACATAGTGCGAAAATTTGACACAGCGCAATAGAAGGGATGAAGACGAGTGCTAACTTCCAACAAGGTTTATCTTGGAAAGCATACACATACAGTTAAACCTGAATATAGCAAAACTGACAAATTCCCTGGAAAGTTTAGTATAAAGAGGATTTCGTTATATGCAGATCTGTTACGAAAATATGAAAAATAAATGCATAAATAAACAAAAGAAAAATTGAAGGCAGAGCTAACCCAAAACACTTATTTAGCAGTAAGAAACTGCATTTTTTATAGACACTCTCAGGGGGTTTTGTCGCCGCTGCCTTGTTTCGTAGCAAGTCCAGAATGATAACATGTTTTTGCACACCGCCACTTTTATGAGCGGGTAAAAGCACGTGAGCGCTGCTGAAGCAGAGATTAAATGTGTCGGCCCATTTCTTATCGCCTAGAGGGTGCATACGATAGCATCTCCACACGTGTTAGAACTGCCGTCGATAGTGAAACAGAAATGAAACCACCCGTTGTGAATGAGCATAAACAAACGCTGGGAAGGAGGGGGTTGCTAGCAGTGGCAATGGTAAACATTGATTTTAAGGCCGCGGTCGCGATCACTGGCGCGCGTGCTATCTGCTACTTCAGCTGAAAGCCGAGGTAGCAGAAAGCGGAAAGCGGCTTTCCGCTTTCAGCGCGAAGAGACTTAGTAAAATTTTCACTTGTTCTTGGAGTGGACTTACTTGATATAATACAGTCGAGCCCGTTTATAACGAACCTGAGCGTGATGCGGCATCCATTCGCTGTATCCCGAAGTTTATAGTAAATGAAACTCGGCTTTTCAAAAAAGTTGCGAGTGAAAACACAAACTTTTTTTGCCCCAAAAAGTTCGTGATGCACGTGTTTCGAAGAACAGAAGCGATAAGGGTGGTCTCCAGTTCATTTAAATATACCTCATTCGCCGAGGCCCGTGGCATAAGCTGCATGAGGCACTGGCTCCAAAGTTTCGTCGTTCTCGCAATCCGATTCCTCTAAATCACTCTCACCACGTACTTAATTCACTATGCCCCAATCCATGCACGGTACCGCAGTGTCGGCATCATTATCGGCCGTAATTAAATCATCGCAACAGATGTCCCACCCGCTCTCCCAGGTCGGAGTCGACGACGCGCTGCGAAAAATCGCTGCTGCAGTTCGGAAGCTTCAGGCTCGGCATCGGGCCCAACATCGACGAAGTTGTCCTCGTGAAAACAGTTTGGCGCGCATGTAGCCGTCACTGCTGCCCACGAAATATTCACCATCTCTACAGCTGAGTACCGGGACGCCCAAAGCGGCAAGTCGTCTGCCAGGTGGTCAACAGCTATGACCAAGCGCTCCGCAACGCCGCACCTAACGCGCGTATTACGCTCAAGCCAAGCAGTCACACTTTCGACCGTTTCTTGAGAGGCAGGAAAAAGCGTGCTAGTCCTCCCATCGGCCATCATGACCACTCACACACCAAGAGCGAGCAAGATGCAACATGCGACACACCTGCCAAAATGCATGGAACAGCTCTAGGCCCGTTTCCAGTCAGAAAACGAAAGTAATTCGAGCCAGAGTGGCGGGCGTCGCAGAGTGGTCGAGACGGGCGAAGGGGTTGTGATCAAGAGAGGAGAGCAGACTTGCGAGAAAAGGGCAAGGAGTTGCAATAAAGAGAGGGGAGGATGCGACGGGAGGGCGACCTTGAAAACCAAAACACACAAGAAGGAGGCAGGTTGGGTAGCTTGCTCGAAAGGTCTGCAAAGCTCGCATGTAGAAAAACTTGGAAAGAGTGCTTGACCGTGTGAATCGATGCGCGCGGCGGTGTTCGAAAAATCGGCGACCGTGGTCAAAAAATCGTTTCGTTGCGCCGGTGGGTCTGCGTGGCCTCACGAACTTTGATATTTTGCGATTCGTTCCACATAAATTAACAGCCGTTTTTGCGATTCTGCATCTGCGCGGAAGGCATGCTGAGCCGAGTGGGAAGTGAGCGAGAACAAGTCTTAAACATGAAGCGAATCACAGATTATCAGAGTCGGTTTTTGTAGCGTACGCGCGTGCACTAGGCGCAGACTATCAGATACAGTTGGTGGCCGACGATGTTGGCAAATGGTCTGATCACTCCAGGCCGGCGACGCCAACGACAGTACCGCAGCGATAAAAAGCAGGGTAGATGGCCGACCGGTCTTCGAAAGATTAGTGGCAGTGTGAAAACAGGGGCCTCACCTGGCGATGCAAGGTGCTTAGAGTGCAAGGTGCTCTATGCAAGGTGCTCAAAGGACGGAGGGCTGCGTAACAAAAAGTAGTCGGGGAGAGCGGCAACATGAGGGTCACGGAGGCAGGGTCGGCCTTTAACAATAAGAATGTATGGGCACCTCGCCGATGCCTGATCGGTGGTCGAAATTGGTTCACGGGAAGTCGGCAGACCGCTGACTACGTTCGCTGTAACCGATCAGCGGCGCTCCGAGGCGTTCATTGTAAGTGCGATTTTGTGCCATTGAACCAATGTATATTTTCATGGCCACGCGTATATTGTTCATTTCAAGCGAAAGTTCGTTTTAAGTTGGGCTGTTATATGTAGGCTCGACTGTATTACAAATTGTTGCTGTCACATTCATTGCATTGCCTTCAGTGCGTCATCGTGCTGTTGCCGAAACTAGTAGGCTAATCGCTGCGGCTACGGCCCCGTGAGCTCGCGCTGTGGGGCAAGACCGAAGCGCGTGACGAGTTGATCAACATCCGAAAATCCATCGTTGTCACCGTGGTCTCGGAGAGTTTTCCATGAGCGCCTAATTTGACATCCCCTCAGTAGTAACGACACTGTTATCTGCTTTTAAAGAAAAAGGGAATAAAAAGCAAAGCTGTGCATTGTCGGGGGCCACTTCATGCGTGTAGAGTGAAGCCATGCACGCACACATGGTATTGAAAACAGAGCGAACGACATGGATACCGCAAAGAACTATTCTGTAAACCGCCCTTCATATGCAGCACAGCCTCACATGTGCAACGACAACTAAAAGTGTGACACTGCCAATGCAAAAGTAGTTTTTTTCTGTTTTTGGCTTGGAGGTAGGGGGAGGGCACATCCGTATGTGCACCCGCACCGGCAACGCCAGCTTGTGGAGCGCAGGCCCGCCTGCCCACCACGCCGAGGCCATGAGCTAATGTCACTTTACCACGAACGTGCTGTGTGCACTGCCGTCCCTTCGCGCGTCTGCGGCAGTGGGCAAACCGCAGAAAATGCATGCTCATGCCAAAATGACAAAATCTGGGGCAAAATTCTTAGATCGTCTATGACATAAATTTGTTATATCAAGGATGTCTCCCGCTGTTACTTTGTTACATAGAGGTCTCAAATACATGTGCTTCTATGGAGTATTGGTGGGGAATAGAAAAACTGTAATATATTGAGGAATTCGTTATATGAAGGTTTGTGATGAGCAGGTTTAACTGTATGCAGTGGAACTGCTATTATACAACTTACAGGGGACTACGCAATACCGTCCTATAATCCAGACATCGTGTAATATAAAAACTAAGATTATAGACAGTGACACTCAACCTTGCCCGAAAAACGTGTACAGACCACCTGAATAAGTCCACGGCACGACCTTGTACCTTTGCAAGGAAGGTAGATTAAATAATTCTTGGCAGTGGCAGCTAATGGCAGCATTACGTAGTTGGAAAGAATCTTTATTCTCAATTAAAAAAAAACGAATCCAATGCATGTCTTTCTACTGAAAAACAAAGTCCGAAAATTGCCTGTTCGTGGAAACAAAACCAAAACCGTGCTGGCAACAGCCTTCCGCCAAAAGAGTCAGACACAGTGTCATCGCTATCACATGATGGCGACAAACCACAAGTTTGCATAGAATGCATGGATAGAATGCCTTCATGTGCAACTGATCTGTGCGCGTTGTAATTTGTTGGCTTGTGAAGGGCAACTAGTGTTGTCCTGCTGTTATTATGAACGTTGACGTCAAGTGAAAGTGATTTCGCACGGTGAAAAACCGCTGCGTCCTACCCTAACGTGTGGGTAAGCCCGAGGCCGCGAGTGCGACAAAGGCTGAAGATCAGCTGTATGTCGACCAGGAAAAGTTTCCAAGGACCAAAAACGTGAAAATATCTTTTCGGCCTACTGAAGCTACTCCGTGTGGGTGTAGCTTAACTAGGTAACGACCCTGGATATGTACGCACACATCAAGGCGTATATATAAAGGCATGAACTTCCAGGACAATAAATCTTCCATCCTAATAGACATCCCATCTCACTCTCCACATTTGTAAACGTCTACCTTGGGGAATGCAAGTTCATATTTTGCACTCGTGAATGTTTGAGCGACATTTCATTCAAGTAAATTCGATTTTTTATTCGGACGGAATCTGGAAGTTGTCGTAAAATGCGGGGTTGGCGTAAAACTATGTTGTGTAACCAATGTTTTTTATGCATTATTTCTGTAGTGATTTTGCCGGGACCTAACTAATTGGTCGTAATATGCGGGTTATCGGGAAACTGGGAGACATTCAGTCGAAGTGCCACTCTATACAGTCTACTCTCATTATAACTGACTCACGTACAGCAGACTTTCGGATACAGCAGACCATTAATTATTCAGCCTAAGTTTGGTTGGTGCATTAAGTTAATAGAGCAAAGTTTGCTGCTAACGAATCATGATACAATGAACTATTCGCTACAGTGGATGAAATCAGTGGCATTTTTCTTTGGAATTGGGTGCATAAAGCGAATTGGGTGCATAAAGCGCACTTTTTGCTGTGTTGACATGGGTTGACAATGGACCTGATCACGCCACACTCTGCGCGCTAAAGGCACCGTAATGTTTAATTGCGGCAGGCAGCATTAGGGCTTTCAGCCAAGCCAGTCTGAGAGGACATTGGTCACGTCGTCACGCAATGATTCAAGTGGTGAAGCTGACTCAAATGAGATGCAAATACTTATTGCATCATTGCACAATCTGCTATCACAAATTTTTTTTCAAGCTATGTGTAAATAAATGTTTTTATTTGTATTTTGCATAACATGGTCATCACTCACTGCAGTAGCATTGTTAGGCATTGTGACCGAAGTTTTGAAAGTGAGGGTGTTCTGGTGCTCCAGGCAGGCGAGTTCCGCTTTAAATATTAATGTTAAAGGTGCCTAGGTGCTACTGATTTCAGAACTCTCGTACCAACTTTGGACCGTCCAGCGAACTGTGGAGGCCGCGCAGGTGCAACAGCTTCCATCGGCCAATCGGTGGCCCCAGCCAAAGGGGATATGCCTTCCTGTCCACACAAATAAGAAAGAATTCATCCCAAGCCAATCAACAAAAGTTGCTGTAAAAGTCTGTAGAAATGGTTCGTTATAAATCGGCTAAGCTTTGCTGCTGTGAAGGGACCACATAGCGTCTGTGCACTTACAGTAACGGTGCTCGCTCATTAATTAAAAGTGGCCTGAAGTTTTGTTAATAACTGCTGCTTTCTAATGCATTCAGCGTGTATTAGCAAAACTAGCCTGCCGCATACTGCCGAGTGAAACCAGAAGGCACGTGGCGACGCACATCTTTCCCCCCACCCTCGCTTAAAGTTTGGATATTACGTGCTTTACATAATACTGACTCATACTCATATTGCCGCATTGTGATGTTTTGTTGCAATAAGAGAAGACAGCAGTCTCAAAATGCAAGCAAACAAACAAATCACTCTAAAAGCCTGCAAACTGCCATACGCAAAATTTTACTTTCTCGGGAAAGAGAATTCTTTTTGACTTAGCCCGAAAAAGGGAGTGCTAACGCAGTTGCACTCCCTCTATCACATGTGGCAGACAGTTCCATTCTTTGTCACAAAAATTACTTTAGGGAAGTGGCCACTCTTAAATTAGATGCGACTCAGAAAGTGCAAGTTTTCTTCAATGTTACATATTTTCAGTTTTTATTTTCATTGCTTATAGTTAAGCTCGATGTAGGCTAAAACCTCGGTTAGAGAGCATAAAGTGCCTACCAAAAACTAAAAAGAGCTCATTGTCTAGAGTCCTCTAGATAATGTCATCCGGTTGCTTGCCATTGCATTTTGCATGAAAAATTTGCTAAAGTCACATGCTCAAAAAAAAAATAATGATTTCCAAGCTGTCATGATAGATGAAATCACTTCAAAAAACATACCTTTGGTCCATAGGTGAGCTTTGACTTATGCCTTTAAAATGCGTTTTTCTCTAGATCTATTTCTGGCCAACTTCTTGAGATTAGGCACCATGTTTTTGCTATTTTTGATAGCCAGATCAGGATGAAATTTCGCCCAGATGTTTGTTAACAAGCGGAGGGTGCAATTATCTTCTTTAAAACTTGATATTGCCTGTACAAATATTACGAAGCTGAAGCAAATAACTAGTACGGGCTGAGAATTCTAAGAATTCTGACATTACAATTTTTATTGTCCATTAAAATGTTTTATGTGCACTTTCTTGATAGTTATTTGCATTCTGCAGTAATGAGTAGCACTATGAGTCATTGATGGCTCAGAATCATAAAAGTTTAATGGCCTAAAATGTTTGTCCAAAGTGAATTATGCTTTACACATTGTCAGGGTACAAAGCGAAAACTGTGCAACTTACTATATAACTAAGTGAATATTTCAGTTCAGCATAAAGGTCTATATGTATAGACAGCAAAAAATTTAATTGCCCTAGGCTGCAAAATAATGAAACTTGTTTTGTTTTTTTTTTTTCTTTTTTTTTCGAACTGCATCTCCCCTTTTAAGCTATAATGGTTGGTTGTGGCATGTCACCTGATACGGCGTACTGGTCTCTGCCAGGTTCCGATGTGAAACCGCATGGCAGAGCAAGAAGCTACAGACGTACGTGCACTTTCCAGTCAACAGCTTTGATATGAACGTGTACGTGGACCACACCCGGGTAGACACCCAGCGCAGACCCCCGTACCATCTGTACGCATTCCTGGTAAGCATTCCTTGCAAGAAGTGTAACTTATATGTGTCCCAGTTTGCATGCACAGTTAAAGTGTTCATTTAGGCAGATCAAAATGCGGCTGCAATCATTCCAGAAAGTTGATCTTCCTTTTATAAGTTGGTCATACTGCAGAGCAGCCAAACTTGGGACTGTAATAATAATTCTTAAAAGCAGCATTCTTTGTGCTATAATTTTATTGTTATTTATCTTTTCTTTATCTTGAACTTTTGTGGACACATTGATCACCGACATCCCTTGTCTCTATTTTAATGTATGTGCTTCTGGAAATACAAAGCGCCGGTCCTGGCTGTGTTGGCCAGCTATCACTTTGTTGCATGCCAGAAGGTCGTCAGCATCAGTGTTGCTCAGACAGAAGGGTCAGTCAGTGAGGCATTCTATGTAAAAACAGTCTTTTGTGCAATGTGGAATGCATTGAATCTAGTCTCATTGTGCCTGCTTCACCACACTTTCCTCTCTTGGGATCAATGTGACACATGTCTTCTACTTCCTTCAGTTGTCTGTTGAGGAAGGGAAAAAGGGCTTGGCTGAAGTCGTTTGAAAAAAATGCACACTTGCCAAAGTGAAGTCACAAGTGAGAGTAGCAGTTGCATCATGAAGCACAAGTAAACGTGAAAAATAAAAATAATATATTGCATGAAAAACTGTGTACATAATCCTTCCTTCCAGATTCATTTTTCTGCTTTAGAGTAGGGGTGTGCGACTATTCAAACTTTCAAATGTTTTTCAAATAGTGTTTCTACTGTAAATCAAATTCAATTTGCATTGAAATTTTTACATTTCGAAGTATTTAAACTTCCCAAAGACAAGTACAGTTAGTCTGATTCACAGTGGTGCGGATTTTTTTATATGCTTCACTATATAGCATTCTTACATCGCGCGAAGTTGCCTGTCAGATTCTGCTATGGTAGCAAATGTAATAATTTGAGGAAACGCTGTTTGCAACATGTAGGCGCATTGCGCTGTTACAGTGACCCCTTTATATTAATGTGTTTCATCACATTATGTGCTGGTATTGTGTCAAAAATGCTATTAGTGTTCTGCTATGGTCATAAACTGATTGACTCACAAAAGCGCTGGTTCGAACCTATGCTGCAGAGCTGGGGTCTTTAATTTATGCGATTTCATAGCAAAAAGTCCGAAAAAATAGGACAGGGATTTTAACATCTGAAATTTCAGTTGTTTTTATATACTGATATATACAAGGCAGATTAGCAATTCTGAATTCTAAAAGAGCATGCTGTTGTCGACGAAATAATTTAGGCCTCTGCAGAAGTTGAGGTGGGGATAGTAGCGTCTTTTCCTTTATGTGTAAAGTGTTGTTGATACCACATTGTTGATACCACATTGGTTGCACATAATTATGTAAATAAATATAGTTCAGTCTCTGCATTGCTTCATTCTAGATAAAATTAGGGAATGCAATCCCTCCAGTACTTCACTAATTTAGCCAAAAGAAACACTTGAATGTTTCTAACTCGTAAAAATGTGCTTAAAAGAACACACAGAGGAACCTTATTGACAACTTGAACTTTCAGAACTCTAATGCCGTATGTTGACTGTCATAAGTTCATTATTAGCGAAGAAAATTAAGGTTGAAGTTTCATATTTAAATTTTATGCCAAAATCTCAGCACATGACATAAGAAATTTCAAAATGTATTTATGGTATTTTCGTGGCACTGGCTTCATGAATTTTTTCTGAAACCTCACATGCTAAGTCTATGGCACCCACAGATTACAATGAACTTCATTTTCATCAATTAGAAGCCACGTAGAGCCTAGTTGACGCCTTCAAAACTTTTTACGTCGCGGTGTTTGGTGTGGTAATCTTAAGGTGCTGTCGCCACCCGCATTTTCTTTTGTCTCATTTTGTCATTTACTAAGCGCCATGTTGCAATAAGAGTGGTGTTTCCGGGATTGTGAAATTGTGTTTTACTAATAGACCAAAAATCGTTTTTTCTGTTTAGTGTCCCTTCAACGATCCTCTGCAACCTTTTTTCTGTAATTTGACTTCAAATTATTAGAAAAACATTCTATTCAATTTGCACTCAAACTAAAGTGTTCGAATTGGCCTCGCACCCGGAATATCGCTATATGCACAGCTGTTTTTTTAAACAATTTGTTTTCCTCTGTATTACTTTCGTCCTTCATCTACTAAGTGAGTTTTTTTTTTTTTTTTTTCCACAGAATCACTATGGTACCCTGGCTACCGGACACTGTAAGTTGCATCGCCAGTTCAGTTCTATTCAATCTACTAGCCACTATTTGTTTTGATTCAAATTTGATTCAAATGCTGCTGAAATTTATCCCAGGTTTGCCTGGCTTATTGTTCACTTTTTTGGTTTCCTTCCATTTCCTACGAGTACTATTAAGTTGTTCTTCCTGTTTGGTCATTGTGCCATTTGAGCTGCCTAGTTTGCTTAAGATTATTCACTTTGTAGAGAGGAAGAAGAATATGTGCCGCAGTGGGTCACGCCTTTAGCAGGAGGAGCAAAGCGCGAGCGTTTTGCCCGATTGCTGTGATTCCTGAGTTCGTTGCTGCCGCCCCGCTTTCCGCGTCAATAGACCTACCGTTCAAGTGCTACTTGTGCCAATAAGCCCCGTTCCAGAGCTGGAACGGGGCTTATTGGCACAAGTAGCACTTTAACGGTAGGTCTATTGACGCGGAAAGCGGGCGGCAGCAACGGACTCAGGAATCACAGCAATCGGGCAAAAACGCTCGCGCTTTGCTCCTCCTGCTAAAGGCGTGATCCCACAGGACGGACATCATCGACTGTTTGCTGTACATACGTGCGCTTCTCTGCCGCGATCCGATTCTAAGCGACAACTGGCATTTTAATTGAAAACACACAGCGGGCGTGGTGGACTCTATCATGTCCTTGTTAGTTGTGCGCAGCGCGACGCCTATGCTGCCCACACTGTCACAGCCGGGCGGCTTGCTGTACCGTGCCTGCGTATTTGTGGTGTGAGTTGCTCGTTTCCGCTCAGCTTACTACCAAGCACAGGTGAGCAGATTAGTTTTGTTAAATTAGCGTGGAAACAAAAAACTTCTGCCAAGCAGAGTGCTCTGCTATTATCTAGCGCTCATGGAAATTAGAGATAAGCATCGATTGTCTTTCGTTTTCTCCGCGTTATTCCTCAGTCAGCTGGGATGTTTGATAATGGGAACACACACACTCACTGGCACTCGGCTGCTGACCTGCAGGTCACGAGATCGAATCCCGGCCGCAGCGGCCGCATTTTCGGTGGAGGCGAAAATGCTTGAGGCCCGTGTGCTTAGGGGCAACTCCAGGCGGTCGAGATTTCTAGGGGCCCTTCACTACGGCATCTTTCTTAATCATATTGGGGCTTTGGGACGTTAAAACCTCAATAATTAAATTTATTATTACAAATACACACATGTATTGTGTTGTAAGCCTTGTAATCTATTAGTACTGAATGTTTAATAAAAAAACCATAGGATTTTTTTTTTCCAGAAGTAATTTTGATTGACGATGATGTTTAACCCTCGAAAACTGCCCTCATATGGTGGTTTTAGGACGTTAAACCCCACAAATCAATCAATCGATAGCTGCTTCAAAGCTAACTTGCATTGTTCCAAAACAAACCTTTTGGTGCTCTGAAACTGCTCTGAAACTCCCCTTTTACTACACCGAAGCTGCTCCAAAACACGGAAGTCCACTTCCACCCTTCCAACCGTGTATGCTTTTCGTGAAAAAGTTTGACTCTGAAAGGATTAAACCAAGAGTTCTGTTAATTTAAGCTCAGTATATCAAGGTTAACCTCTACTATCCTACTACTCTACTAGTTTTATGCCCTCAACCAAGCCCCTACCAAATTGAGCATTCTCATTTAATGAATCTAATGTTAAGGGAATCCGTAGATCTGTTGACTGGTTTTCCTCTTTGATATGTTGAGTTTGATCAGCTAATGAGTTCCCAGAAGTAGGAATATTTGGGTGAAAAGCGCCAGATAAAAGAGGGTGCATGTTCACAGTACTCAAGTCTTGTACATAGGAATACCATTGTACTTGAGAAAACAGCCACCAGGCCATCAACAGTACACAACAACTAGGCCTCCTGTTGGTCAAAGGTCCATATGTGTAAAATTAACTTGAATGGCGGGATATGCATGGTGAATGCGAGGCATCTGTATGTTACAGGTGATGGTCCAGTACTGAAGAACACATTTTCTGCATGCCTTTAGTTGGTAGTTTACCACTGCATACTGCTTTGAGAGTGGGCTGCTTCAGCAGTACTTATGTGAAGCACATGCTTAGCCCACTTGACTTACTTGATGGTGCTCTTTTGCTGTTTGTACACTGTTTCAGAAGTTTCCATCAGCACTGTGTAGGCTACAGGGTCTTTCGGCTAATAGTAAGAGCACTTCCACATGTATTGGTCTGCGTCATGCCGTCTGCTCACCATTTTCACGGCGTCTGTTTGCTGAAATGTGTATACACGCTCATTGCAGATACTATGGCTAGTATATTAACTTAGATATATAGTACAACAGTGAAACGAGCAGCCACACCAGGAATTCGAAGCAGGGATTTGTTGCTCTGCTGAAGATCAGTAGATGGTCATGCCGGCGGATAACTTCACTTTGTGGCTGTTTCTTTTCAACGCTGTTCGTGGCTCCTGTATGACTGCTTCTCTGTCAACGTGTTTCTTCGCATATTCTGCTGCAACGCATTTTTTTTCCCTTTTGTTTCCATCGAAGGAGGATCTGATGCACATGAAACGCTGTGCCAGGTTGCATGTCTGTTGGAGATGCAGCGTTCTTAGTTGGCAAAGCAGCCCAAGCATTGTCTCGGCGCGTTACGCATAGCAGGTGCAGCTAAGCAAGCAGTATATCTCGCTAATAGACAATTATAGTTTACCGTTAGTATGATAGCGGAGGTTAAGGGAATGGCGTTACCGTGCATTTAACATTAGTTGTGGACAGCGTCTTATAGTTTAGCAGAATAGCATTTACGTGCCTTAGCTGGGACGGTGGTGCCACCTATCGGATGGTTAATAAGTTAAAGACAATGAAAAGGAAAAGAAAACGAGAATGTTTGCCTATGCCACCGCATGAACCATTGTTACAAGTTTATTTTGCTAATAATAAAAGAAAATAAATATGAATTATGCACCAAATGCGAAAAAAATGATGTTGCCGATTTGTTTACATTGATTTTGTAGTTAGGCCTAGATGCGTTCGAAAAGGAAAGCTATCTCAAAAATTACACCATCTTATCCGTAATACTCAGTCATCGAAGCTAACTGAAGGCAAGCAAAGCCACATTAAACAGTCGTTTGCTGCGAACAAGGTGAATCTTTCAACGACTACACCAAAATCACTTCAAAGCGGGCGTCCGAGAGCGCCACCATGTTTACGTACACTATGTACACTTACACTACCATCATAACCTTAAATCTGAAAAATACCGTGGGTACTGTAAGCGGTACGGATAACGTACGTATCTGCGCATGCGCACTTCGATTCCGATATCACGATACGCCCGGTATACTATAACTGTCTAATAACGACAAAACACATCTAATGCTTTATCCTCAGAGTAATATGAAACAAATTGATGGCTGATTTTACTATTTATTTCTTGCTGTCAGCTCAGTGGGCGTGTTCGGATTGAAGCGGGCGGTCACTTCAGTGTGGGTGCTGCCATGTTGATTTCTTAACGCAGTTCATGGTGGTAACTCACACCAATAATTTAATCCATACCAAATAAGTGCAAAGAATAAATGTATCATGCATCAATGTGGCGTAACACACACCAAACAACACCAATTTTAGTCAGCCTTGCCAATTTTAAGGCATTGCAACAGGATAGAAAGGTGGGCTAGTTTGTTGTTGATATTCGTTCAGCAAACTGGGAGTGCGGGAGCACACCCAAGAGACAGCGAAGAGGCACACAGAGCTCACTCTCTCTCTGTCTCTTGTGCTCGTTCCCACGCTCACAGTTCGCTGAACGAATTTCGAGGCACTTACTATATCTGAGACTACGTTTTGCTGCGCTAGCGTGTTGCTTTCTTATAACCCGTAGCTTTGGTAGTGCTGAACCACAGTGGTCAAACAGAGTATGACTTATGTGGCGCCTTATGTGGCGCCAAGCGATTCTCTTTGCTTCACCTTAACACACGAAGTTTAAAAAATAATCATGATTCTGTTAACCTTTTTTTAGACAACTTAGATCATGAGTTTGACATATTGGCATTCACCGAAACTTGGTTTTCCAATGACTGCCCCGCTGTAAACTTTTCGGGATACAACTGCATATCAGTATCACGACCTAAAAAAAGAGGAGGAGGCGTTGCTGTGTACATCAAAAACCACTTTAATTATGAAGTTATTCCAGAATACTCAATCATTGATGTTCACTATGAATGTTTGCTTGTGAAGTGCTTTAACACAATGCTAGCCGTTTTATATAGGCCTCCAAACGGTTCTGTAACAAAATTTATTGAATTTCTAGAGCGTGTTTTAGAGCACTGTTCATACGTTGGTCTACCTATAATAATTAGTGGAGACCTGAATATAAACTTTCTCTCTGTGGAGTCACCTGCACAGATGCTGCTTGATGTTTTTCTTTGTTTTGGCTGTCAAAATGTCATTGATGTACCTACAAGAATAGCGAGCAAATCTGAAACTTTGCTAGACGTTTGTTTTACAAATTATGAAATTGGTCAATCTGATGCCGGAGTGTTAATATCAGACATAAGTGATCATTTGCCCTTCTTCATTTTTTTTACGCCTCACATGGCTCAACACAACCAACGCAAACAGCCACCTATTCCTTTAAGAAAAATATCTGCAGAAAGGGTTAATTATTTCAAACATTTGGTTGAAGGAACTAGCTGGGAGCCTGTCTTGCAGATAACTGATCCTACCGTCTCCTATGACTTATTTATTAGAACATTAAAAGAACTCTATTACACTGTATTTCCCTTAGAACAGCTTAAAAAACATAAAAAATCGAGAAAACCATGGATTGATGCCTCTTTACTGAAGAGAATAAAGACCCGTGATAAACTATTTGCATTGTTTATAAAAACAAAGAACCTTGATCAGTTAGCTGAATACAAAAAAATGAGAAATAAATTAGCAGCTGATATTAAACAAGCACGTAACTTGTATTACGAGGCTAAGTTTACTAGCATTGCTAACGATTCCAGGAAAGTGTGGAATTGCGTTAATGAACTACGAAATAAAAACGAAAGAGACGTAATATCGGAAATATTGATTGAGGGCGTATCATATACGGGTAGTTCGCTGGCAAACAAGTTTAATGAGCATTTTTTAAAGGCAGGTGTTTGCACGTCTTCACCGACAAATGATATCAGCTGCACTTCTTACATGAACAGCTCAGACTCAACAATTTATATATATCCTACTACACCGGAAGAAATATGCGGCTTGTTAAAAAAGTTAAAAAACAACAGTGCCTGTGGTGTAGATGAATTGAAGGCAGTTCCTCTTAAAGTAGTCGCTCATGCTATCTGTTTACCTCTATCGCACATATGCAATCTTATTCTAAGCTCTGGAACGTTTCCCAACGAACTGAAGATTGCAAGGGTATCAGTTATTTTTAAAGGAGGAGATAAAAACGATCTCGGTAACTATAGGCCAATCTCTGTTTTACCTATGTTTTCCAAGGTTATTGAAGAAGCTATAAACTTCAGGCTTACTAATTTTTTTCAGCAAAAAAACATTATCGTAAAAAATCAATATGGTTTCCAAAAGAAAAAATCCACAGAAATGGCATTACTCGATATTAAAGATAAAATAGTTGACAACATAGAAAAAAAACTATTCACGGTAGGGCTTTTCCTTGACTTTAAAAAAGCATTTGATTCCGTTAAGCATGATGTTTTACTGCTCAAACTATCCAGATACGGTGTCAGAGGTATAGCTCTAGACATTGTAAAAAGTTACCTAGAAAACCGTGTGCAATACACCAACATTGGTAATGCGAAATCTGAATTCGGTAAAATTACATGCGGCGTGCCACAAGGGTCAATCCTTGGCCCACTCTTGTTTATTATGTACATAAATGATATAGTTAACATACCTCTTACACCTGACATTATTTTGTACGCCGATGACACGAATGTATTCTTCTCTGGGCCAGATATTGACGACCTTATGTTGAAAGCGAATATTTGGCTACAAAACTTATCTACATGGCTTAGGGCCAACAGGTTAAATCTAAATGCTAAAAAAACAAAATTTGTTGTTTTTAGACCTCGTAACAAAACATACACTAGTAAGAATATTATTAGCTTTCAGGGACAGCCTATTGAACGCGTTGCGTCTCTTAAATTTCTCGGTGTCTTTTTTCACGAATATTTAGATTGGTCTGTGCATATAAATTACTTACGAAAAAACATCTCTCGAGCAGTTGGCATACTATGCACGTTGCGCAGCCTATTACCAGTATGGTTAAAAAGACAGATTTATTACGCAACCATACATTCGCACCTTCACTATTGTCTTCTGATTTGGGGAACGACGACAAAAAACTAACCTCAATAATTTATATCTATTACAAAAACGAGCTGTGCGATCAATTGAACTTCTACCTTTTCGTTCGCACACAGCCCCTTTTTTCGAAAAACATAGACTGCTAGTCATTAATAATATCCGACATAAAAAATTAGCAATGATTATATATCGTGAAGTTAAATCTAATCGAATTGAATTTTTCAGGAAGTATCACGAGCGTGACCACAGTCATAATTTACGACACATTAGTTTCAAGAAAGACACGCTTCGTACAAATTACGGTACACAAAAACTAACTTACCAAATTCCCCACTTTCTTAATGAACACCCCACTGTGATGGGGTTCATGATGGGTTCATTAATTGAACAAAGTTCCTCCATTTATGTTTTCAAAAAGAAGATACACACATTCCTTCTAAAAACTCAAACAGATTCTCATACCTCTTTCGATTCATTTTATTTTATGTAACTTTTATGTGCTGCTGTGACTTTATGAATTTTTTTGCTTTTGTCTGCCTGTTTGTTTGTGCGTAAATAGTCTCTTATTATTTCTTTATGTGCTAATTCATAATTGCTGTTCATTTCTTTGTCAATACTGGCTTGATGTAAAAAAAAAAAAAAAAAAAAAATTGTAAATGTTTTTTGATATTGTATGTATCTCAATTTCAATTTTTGTACTGCTATATATAACCTGTTTATGTATGTGTGTACATAGGGGGTTGGCGCTTTGTCAGGCTTTCTTTGCCTTTACGCCGATCCCCTAGGCAAACTGTGTATACGGGTTGTCTGAAATAAAATTCAAATTCAAATTCAAGTATAGTGTTATTGTGCATTTTACTGAAACCTCTTCTTACCAAAATTCAACTGTCACTGTATATGTCATTAAATCACCTACAATGTCTGCAGAAATATTGCTGAATTGGTCTTCTTCTTCTTTTCCCTCCTCAGATATTGCCTATTGCCGTGCGGGCCTTGGAGGGCAGTGGTACATGTACGATGATGCATCTGTGACGGAAGTTACATTATCTGAATCTGATGTGAGTCTTCTACGACACATTAAAAAATTTTTTATTTTTGATTTGTGCCTCTGTGTAAGGTGATGATTGTGTTTTCTTTGAGTCTGAATGAAGCCTTAGCAAAGTTTGGGGCACTGAGAATACTAAGGTGAATTTTATCACGAGTGAAGTGCAAAAATAAAACTTGACATGTGCTCTCTTATAGAACATCAGCCGATTTAAGGGGGTGCGCTGCAGTTGAAAACTTTCTTCTAAATTCATTATTGATTTAGGGAAAACTAACTAGTTTTGAATATGAAATCATTTTCTTAGTACACTATTTGGTTTTGAAATATTCTCTCTTCCATGTGTTATTTTAGAGTTGCCTAGACTGAGACAGTTACGAACTAAGTATGTCAGAATTACCTGAAATGAGATCTAAGCGCAGGAAAACAAAAATGGATGTTCTAAACTTACTTGAGCAAAATTTATAATGAGCTGAAATTTCGTGACTGAAATCCCAGCTTGTCCTGGAGTTGCTCACGAATGTCCAGCTTACCATAACTTTTGTCCAAACAAATTTAGAACATTCATTCTTGTTTTATTGCACAAAGATCTCATTCCAGGTTATTCTGATGTGCTTATTTACTTGGTAACTCTGTCAGTTAAGACAACACTTTTGCTCCCAATAAAGCAAATGAAATGTTTGATATTTCAAAAATTGCTAACTATACTTGAAAAATAATCGCATATCTGCATAGAGATTCACATGAACTCAACAAGTTTCATTGGAGTCAATAGAGAAAAAGAAAATGTATTCAGAACCCATGTTCTCCGAGTGGTGTAAAAAACACAAATACAAAACATATTTTGTGTTGTGATATTTATATTATTGCATTGGTACCTCATGAGTGGTGCCACTACAGTAGGAGCTGTAAAATGTGACTCTAGTTTTGTTTTTAACATTTCTTTGCTGTTTCCTGGCAACTTATTATGTGTCATGTGCGTCTTGTCTTCACCTATGCTCACACCATTAAAGCGTGTTACCCTCATTCGTAACCAGACCAAGCTGCTCCTAATGAACAGACAAGGTATCTACAGTGAAATCTTGTTAAACCATACCCACTTAAACAAGTCTTTCGCTTCAAGAGTAGTAAAGTCAAATACCTGACTCGGCGGCCATTTAACATAATGCATTTCGTATCCGCATAAACTGTCCCAGCTTATCACGTATGTATCGGTTACCGCATAGTTTTTTTTTTTTTCAATTTTCGTTGCACACCCCCCGCCACATGGTGTCTCCCACTGGGCGTCCTGACTGAACAGCAAGCACCAAAAATCGAAACACGCCTCGCTGATGATGATTCCTGTGGTCTTCCACTTTATATCAGTGGGGCACGTTTTAGTGTCCTGGCCGTAACGGTAATTAAATAGATTGAAACAAAAAAATTCACAACAGGTTGATGAACGTTACAATTGTTCACTGTCTCCCTGACCACCATCTCAGAAGTCTTGCTCTTTTTATTGCTGTCGCTGCCAGGGGGTTCGCATTGGTACCGCGTCTGCGTTAATGAGCGTCATCTCTTTGATTTCTTTCTGCAACAGAAGTACGTGGCCTCCCGAATTGGGAGTTCAGCACTGGGCTGGCTATGCTTCTGATATTGTTCATGTGGTGGCACTTTGCGCAAACATAGTGTGTTGTGAATTTTTTTTGTTTAGTTTTTAGTTATTCTTCCGATTAGGACACCAAACGGTGCCCTACCCGCACCCACCCCCTGATATAAAGGGGAAGACCACTGACATCATGATGATCATTATTGTGCGTTGCTTTGTCGTCTTTGTCTTTTCGGTGCCGTGCCAAAGCGGTAGGTGTTCTCTGGCCGTGCCATGCTATACGCGAGAGCTGCAAAGGCTGCAGGAGCATCGTTCTTGACGTGTCGTTCATGCTTGCGCTGCTTTGTACTTCGGTCATGCTGAAGCTAGGACAAAAACACCAAGAGCTGAAAATAAAGAAATTGAACTTATTTCATGCTATTGAACATGGCACGAAAAAATTTGCGCTGGCTCGCGTAAAGGACCTGCTATTAACTACGGTGTGTGGAACTCATAATTCCAGAAAGAAGTTGCTCAGCAGTGCTGCTGCAACTGTGAAAAGGTTCCGGCTATGCAGTTGGTCGTTTTCGGATGTAGAAAAGGTGCTGGTGAAGTGGCAAAAAGCTGCACGATTGAAAAATCTGCCTATCTGCGAACCCCTCCTCGTGGAGAAAGCCCAATCCGAAGGCTTGGCAAATACCCGTCATGCGGGTATTTGCCAATAAGAAGGGGCTGGCGGAACAGCTGGCTTGCAGCATAAGTGAGTTTGAGGCCTCTGTCATTGCTGCTAGGCCGCCGCATCGTCGAATGAAGATAACATACTTTGTCACGTGAAGTTAATAAATTACTGCACGTTTTTTGTTCTTTCATCACACTCCCTCAAGGTTTCCTTTTTTGAGAGGTAAGTGGGTGACCTGACGTTTATTCGGTTAAGCAATACTACCATTTAGTACACACTTTTTTCGAACACCTGCCAACTACGGTTTAACAAAGTTTCACTTTGTATGTAAAAGTCTTATACCAATCTTGTGGTCATTTTCTAAATCTTGTAACCATTTTGGGCCGTTATGATGCATGCTGAGTGTACAGAAATAAAAGGAAAACATAATAAAAGGATAAGCTTGGTTTGTAAATACGGGCCTTACTTACAATACCTTAAGTGCACTCCTAATGAAAACTACATTTTTCATCGCTTATTGCATGCTTATTTCTGGTTTCTTTTTCAGAAAAGAAATGCATACATTCTTTTCTACACGTCTGTGGATATGCGGCATCAGTTCACCTCGCAATCCTAAGGCTTGGATATGACAAGATTAGCATGTTATATAGTAGATTCTATGGAGAGAGATATTTGTTGATAGTGCAACAATAAATTTAGTTTACGTATAGTATTGTATTTAGAATATATTGCCACGAAACCAATTACTATATGGAGGCCTTGTGAAGTCATTACTAAGTATGATTTGGTGTACATACCGTGAAAATTGTTTTTAATGTTGTTACTTGAGGCTTTTGTGAAATGTGACATGCCTTGCTGTACAGAATTAGTTTCTATTACCTCAAAAGACATAGGGCGATCATGTGTAGATGTATAAATATTGTATAATGTTGCCAAGGGTGCTAGCAAACCAGCAACTTGCATAGTGAATAAAGAGATTCTTAAATTTTCTCAGTCTTTACTTTTTCTGCTTTGCTGTGATTGAGTTTTAGTATGCATGAACTGAAATGTATTATACTTTGCGGGATGCGGGGCGGAACACATTGTTAAACTGTTCACCAGCCTTCATATAATGAAAACAGGTGCCAGTATACTTACAACCCACTCTAATAAAGTAATCGTTAAGTTTATCTTGGTTATACGAGCGTGTCTTATAATGAATGTGTATCTGTTCTTAATATCAAACATAATTATGCCACAATTTCTGTAATGCAACTCCTATATAATGGAGATGTCACTGTGTTTCGACAATGTCTCTGAACCAACTTGGGAATATCTTCCACCAGCATGTAGACTTAGTTTCCTTGAGTGGCTGCATTTTCTCGGAGCACGCTATCAGGAGCATCTTCTGCTCTTGAAATTTGATTGTCTGTCTGAGAGCTTTCACATACATATGCTCACACTAATTGAAGGCGTTCAATGACATTTCTTATAGGTACAAGATCAATCTTTGTACAGATGACGTCACTGTCCATGTTCAGGTATTCTGTCCACTCTGGTAGCATGACGAGAAGCCTTCCAATTACAATTAGTACTTGCCCTTTCAGCAACTGGTCCTTTGTTGAAGCTCCTATAAATGCTTATTATAGGGATTGACAACACAGTGTCTTAGTCAAGTCAAGATCCTTGACGATGTGGCGCATACCCACGCTGGAGGATTGGCCAAGAACCGGATAGTTTTTATAAATTTCTTCCTTAACGGGTTAAAATAATCTATTTATGAGAAATAAAAGAAAGATGCTACAAGACGAATTTGATGGTTGAATTGTAAATAATCTGAAGTGTAATGCAATAAAGCATCATATTTGATTTAATATGAATTTGGAAATTTCAAAATCTACCTGTTGTAACTGAAGTGTAACCCTTATCAGTTTTTGGCTCAGTTATAGCCAAAGCTTCTATCTTTTGTATCACTTACCTTGTTTCCCTTTTCCTCTTTACTTTGAGTCTTTATATTGCAACGTACACTGAAAATAAACGCCCATTCTACCAGCTTGTCAGCTTGTGTCTACTTCGCTTGCGCCAACGCGCAGGGACCGACGAACGATGTAACAGTGGCGACGAAGAACCGGAAAGAAAAACCCTGGATTCAAGCAGGACGTCAGCTACGACGATGGCGCACCAGCAACTGCCGGACTTCGACGACGAGAAACACAACTGGAAGGCGTATGTCATCAAGGCAGAAGCATACTTTGAGGCAACAGGGGTGACAGAGTCAGCCAAGAAACGGGCGTTGTTGGTGGCAGCCTTGAGTACTCGCACTGTCCAGATACTATCAGGAAGAATAGCGCCCAAGAAGCCTAATTCTTTGGAGTACGAGGACGTCGTGAAAGCCTTGGACGAGTTCTTTGATCCCAAGCGCCATGAGATTGCAGAAAGTTTCCACTTTTTCAACCGCTGCCAGCTGGACGGTGAGTCTGTTCAAGAATTCATTACTAAGATTTGCCGAATCGCGGACAACTGCAATTTTGATACCATGCTTGACCGAATGCTGTGGGATAGAATAGTGTGCGGCATCAAATCGAGTGCGCTGCAAAAGCAGATGCTGACAAAGAAAGATCTGACGTTAGAGAACGCCGAAACAATGGTCCTCGCAGCTGAAGCGGCTGAGAAAGATGCCCGTAAAATGGCCGGCGAAGCATCAGCTGTGCTCAGCATCAAGGCGCAGTCCTTCACGAGCAAAGAGGTACTCGCTGAATGCGGGCATTGTGGCAGTGTCAGACATAACAGTAATGCCTGCCGTTGGAATAACGCGCGTTGTTATCGTTGCGGTGGATGCGGTCATCTAGCTCGAAAATGCCAGAATGATCAAACCACAAAGTCTCGAACTCAACAAGCACCCTCGGAAACACGCGGTCGAGTCCTGGCTGTTAACGAAGGGGAAACAGATGAAGGCGTTGATGATAGCCTGCACATTTGGACGCTAAGATCGACGCGGGAGGAAACTGTGAAGCCTCCAATACGGTGCAACTTCACGTGGGGAGGTGTTGACGTATCAATGCTTATTGACACTGGTTCACCGGTCTGCGTCGTGTCACGTCAGGTTTTTGAGCAGCACAAGAACGCTTGGCCTCCGCTGAAGCCATCACGCATGAAGCTGTCATGCTATTTGGGAAAATTGCCAGTCCTTGGAGAGATCCTGTTGCCGGTATCGTACGTCGGTGCAATCGTAGAATGCCCTTTGGTAGTGCTAGATTGCTGCGGTCCAAGTTTATGTGGCCGAGACCTAATTTTTCTTCTGAGTGACGCAGGCTCCCCGTTCTCAGCCTCTCAGCTGAGCCGCCGACTGCACAGCCGTCTACCAACACACAGGTCCTTCCGGATGTAATCTCCGAGTTTGCAGACGTCTTCAGCTCGGAACTAGGCCTCATCAAAGGACCTACGGCGCACTTTCAGCTGAAGGAAGGAGTCGCACTCAAGTTCTGTATGGCCCGCTCTATTCCTTTCGCGCTACGCGACAAAGTTTCTGAAGAGCTTGATAGGCTGGTGGCACTAGGCGTTTTGTCACCGGTGCCACATTCCGAATAGGCTACGCCCATTGTACCAGTGCTTAAGAAGAACGGCACCGTTAGGATTTGTGGCGACTTTAAGGTCACCTTAAATGCGGCATGTGAGCTGGAACAATACCCATTGCCAGTAATCAATGACATGTTCGCGTCCTTAAACGGCGGCAAGCATTTCAGTACACTAGATCTAAGGGATGCATATAACCAAGTTCCGCTGGATGACGAATCGCGCCACTTGTGCGTAATTAACACGCACAAAGGTCTTTTCTGCTACGACAGATTACCTTTCGGCATTGCCGCTGCGCCAGCCATTTTTTAACGTAGGATGGAAACTGTTCTGCAGGGCTTATCGGGTGCGCAAGCTTATCTGGGCGATGTCTTGGTGTCCGAAAAAGCAGGAAGTGACGACGTGCTCAAAGTCGTTCTGCAACATTTCCTGGAGAGTGGTGTTAAACTACGCCTTGATAAATGCAAATTTCGGCCGGCGTCTGTTGCCTATCTTGGCCATCGAATCGATCAGCAAGGGCTGCACCCAATAGAAGAAAATATCGAAGCAATCGTTGATGCTCCCAGCCCGAAAAATGTAGCCGAGCTTCGTTCGTTTCCTGGCATGATCAGTTTCTACTCAAAGTTTTTGCCGAACATATCGTCTCTGCTCTTTTCATTGTATCGGCTACTGGAAAAAAACAGACGTTGGGACTGGACAGAAGAACAATAAACCGCATTTGACAAAGCAAAACGGTGTTTGCTGCAGGCACGGGTGTTAGTGCACTACGACCCTTCACAGCCGCTGAAACTAGAGTGCGACGCATCGCAAAGAGGCATCGGCGCAGTGCTTTTTCACACAAAAGGGAACAGGAACGAGCCTATTGGGTTCCGTTCGAGAACATTGTCGAAAGCAGAACAAAATTATTCACAACTTGAACGAGAAGCGTTAGCCCTGGTATTTGGAGTAATGAAGTTCCGTGATTATCTTCTAGGCCGAGAATTCATACTTGTCACGGACCACCAGCCGCTCCTGGGCCTGCTGAGATCGGATCGGCCAACTCCACCGCTGGCAGCTGCTCGTATACAGCGCTGGGCGCAGTATTTGGGCGGATTCCGCTACAAGCTGCAGTATTCTCCAGGCAAGCAGCTCGTGAACGCGGACGCCCTCAGTAGGTTGCCACGAGAAACTTCTGAGCCAACCGCGGACGGCGAGCCACCCGAGTACATTTTGGCCCTGGCATCCGTACAGGAGAGTGCAGTCTCGACAGCGGAATTGCAGGCGCTAATCGCCAGTGACCCAGTGCTGGCCAAGGTTGTGCAGTACACAAGGAATGGGTGGCCTACAAGTGCTAAAGCACTAGAACAAAGCTTACTTCTTTTTTTCGACCGCAGACTCGAGCTTTCGCTGGCCCACCGTTTGCTCTATTGAGGCCGTAGGATTGTCATTCCAGACAGCACGCAGCATAGAATGTTGCACATGCTCCACGAAACTCATCAAGGATCATCGGCGATGAAGGCAATCGCTCGGTCGGCTTTCTGGTGGCCTGGAATGGACAACGACATCAAACAAATGTCGGCGAGGTGCCTGCGCAGCTTGAACAAGCTGCGCACTTGCCTGCGCAGCTTGTTCAGCAGGTTCGGCATTCCGCGCACCCTTGTTTCAGATAACGGAACCCAATTCACAAGTCAAGATTTTTGCCAATTTCATGAATAAGAACAACATAACTAACCTGGGCACGGCTGCGTTTCATCCCCAGTCCAATGACCTTGCAGAGAGAGCTGTTCGAACCGTGAAAGATGGGCTGAAGAAGATTAACCAGGGCCGATTAGAAGATTGCCTTTGCAGACTACTCTTCAATTACCGGAGAACACCCCTCGCATCGGGCAAGTCTCCTTCGGAGCTTCTCCTGGGCTACCAAATTCGATCTCGTCTGGACACGTGCTTTCCTTCCTGGATTGCAGGAAGATCAGGTGAATCAGATGAGTAGACCCTGGCACCGGACACGAATGTTTACATCCGCAACTTTGGCAAGGGTGAAAAGTGGAAGACCGGTACGGTAAAGTCAGCCAACGGAGCGAGGATGGTGACAGTCGAGACGCCAGAGGGCCTTGTTCGGAGACATGTGGATCAAGTTCACACAAGGAGAGACTCGGTTGAACCCCACCGTGACAGGGAAGGGGAAAGTATGCCTATGTCGAGAACTACGCAAGAAACTTCCGGATCAGGGCCAAACGTAAAGGCGGAACTCCGTGAGCCACCACACCAGCTGCAGTCATCATCCCCAACCCAAGACCAGGAAAAGCAGAAGTCCAGGGAACCTACAGTCACCACAGAACTCCGGCGCTCAACCCGACAGCGGAAACCGGTGCAGCGTCTGCAATATTATTGATGGAAAAGTGTTGTAACTGAAGTGTAACCCTTATCAATTTTTGGCTCAGTTATAGCCAAAGCTTCTATCTCTTGTTTCACTTACCTTGTTTCCCTTTCCCTCTTTACTTTGAGTCTTTATATTGCAACGTACACTGAAAATAAACGCCCATTCTACCAGCTTGTCAGGTTGTGTCTACTTCGCTTGCGCCAACGCGCAGGGACCGCCGAACGATGTAACACTACCGAAGAATGATTTCAACCCTTAAACCTCTTTGAACTTTTGACGAACTCCTGCAATTTGTCAAAAATCTTCCCGTCGCTTTGGCCTAGAGACAAAGCCCCAGAAGAAAGCACATTTTGAGCATTTAAATCTATTCCGAGAAGGTGGCAAATGGCACCTGAAGTGTTTTTACATAAGGAAGAGAATCTATTACAATAAATGAAGTAATGTTCAGTTCATTCATTTACTCCACAAACAGGACAATGAGGGGAGGCTGCCAGACTCTGTGTAAATATAAATTTAGCTACAGAATTCGACAGCGCAGTCTAGTCTTAGTTTTATTTCCAATGGTTTCGATCGGTTCACTAGTGATTGCGACTTCCGTTCCTCGTGTTTGACATATTTTACTATTCCAATGCTATAACAAGTGCTTGAATTCTGGTATGGCTGTTAGTGAAGGTGTAGAAAATTCCTCTGACAGCACTTTCCTTCTTAATCTAGCATCTATCAAGAATTTCGATGCTCGTAATACCTCAATAACAGGCCCATTTAAAGATGACTTGGCCAGCGCATCTGCCATTTCATTCATATAAATGCCCTTATGTCCTGGAACCCAGACCAGTTTGATCAGATTGAGATGCGAGGGGAATAATGCTTTGAATGCACTCTGAGCATGCGAGTTCTCATCTGCAGTAAGGGAGGCGCATACTGATAGTGAATCCGTTAAAATTATATTGTGGACCTTACTGAAGCAGTTATTTTACAGAGCTAGAATTGCAAAAAATTCTGCTTCAAATATGGGCACAAAATCTGGAAGGCAAAGTGGAAAGGACCAGTCTAAGGCAGGAGAAAAAATACCAATTCCACATTTTTCTTCCCTTTGTGACGCATCAGTTGCTATGACTGCTTGTATTGGCGTATGTGCCAGGTAATCTCTTATTATAGCTTCTAAAAAACTGAGCGGTATCAGTTTTGAAATTTTTGGAAATATATCATCAAATTGTAATTCGATAGCCTTGTGAACGGTGCTGATTAAAGGAACAGCATTAATTTGAACGTCTATATCGTCTAGAAAGCGCTGTATAACTAGAATTCGGGGTATACGAAATCTCGACCAGTATTGTCCAAAAAACAAGTCAGGGCGGTCAATAAAAACTGTTTCTAAGCGCCTTAATGGCGATTCATGCAGCCTGAGAAATGCCTGTGTAGCTAACAATTTAAAACGGGTCACAAGTGAGCCTCCAGATACAAGATCTTGATTGAAACAAACTTAGGGAGACCTAAGCATAGTCTCAAGGTTTGTGTCTCTATGACTACCAGAGAATCTATCTTGTAGGCAGGTGCCCCCGCGTATAACACGCATCAAAACTCAAGCACCGGGCGAATATACATACAATACACTGAGATAAGAGTATTTCTCCACATACCTAACCAACTATTACTGATTTTGCTTGATATTCCCATCGCACGACATTCCTTTGCTGCAATGTACTCAATGTGTGTCTTCCAAGACATTGATTGGTCATAGATCACCCCCAGATATTTCACATTCACTACTCGAGGGATAGGATCCAGATGATAGGAGAGCGAAAGGTGGAAATGTTAAAACAGAACATTTCTTGCCATTTAAATACAGATATAAGCTATCAAGCCACATTTCTACGGCAGATAGGTATGTCTGTAATATTTGAAAGAGCTTATGAATGTCCTCTGCTGCTGAAAAGCATGCGATGTGAACGTCCTGGTGCCGTGGTACAGAGCTCATCAAGATTATTAAACAACACCAGGGAAAGGACAGCCTCTTGTGGGACACCTCTTGTTTGCACATGTTTAGAAGACGAGATGCCGCTTTTGTAACAGTAAAACGTTCTATTGCGTAAAAATTCTTCTATTCATGACTGTATATAGTTTGAGAAGTTAAGTTTGTGCAGATGGTTGATTGACACTATATGCTCAACGCTGTTGTACACTTTTGCTATATCAAGAGTGGTGAGCGCAGCATATTTTCCTTCATGCTTAGCTAATTTTATGCGGCTTTCAAGGTCTATATGGGCCTGCCATATGAAGCATCTGGATCTGAAGCCAATTTGGGATGGATTCAGAATTTCTCTGTTATTGATGAAATTTGTTATTCGAACGTTTAGGATTCTCTCAATTACTTTGACAAAGTTTGAGGTTAACGCAATGGGCCTAATGTTATCCAAAACGTATCCTTTACCCGGAACTTTCAGTATTGGTATTACCTTTGCTATTTTCTACTCCAATGGGAGCCATGCCATTCTTTAAGAATAGTTGATTATATCCAATAGGTATTCTTGGCACTCTTTATGCATCATTTTCAACATGAACGACGTAACACTGTCAGGGCCCGGAGCCGCTGGTGGCAAGTTAGCTAACACCTGCGACAATTCATACCTGGAAACTTCTGTGAAGTCCTCGTCTCTTAGTGCATGTGAAGGAGGTGGTGATAGTTGGCTGGAAAAACGTTGCTCCAATCCCTTACCAATCACTTCTAATGAAGCTTTTATTTCTTCGGCTGTCAAAATGATAGAGTCTGCATTTATTGAATGTGGAATCATTTTCTTTTTACGTAGGAATCTAATTAACTCTTTTTTATTCTTGGATTTAGAAAGATAATGGAACTTCCACCTTTCGTAATCTTCTTTTGACTTGGCAACTGCAAGGAACTGGTAGTCTTTCCAATTTTGAGGGCACTAATTGTACAAAAGCTTTTTCCATGCTGCCTTCCTGCGTCTATAGTCCCTCGTGCAATCGTCATTCTACCAAAGAGAATTCGAGTTATGATTAGTTGACGACACCACGAATTCAGATTTCTCATGGGAATTCTTTAATAAAGAATGTAAGCTCCGAGCCTTTGGCATCGTGCTATTATTTGACAAAGAAGACAGTGAAGAAAGGAAGGAATCTTTAAATTTTGAGTAGTTTATATGCATACGAGTAATAGAGATTGATGAGGCTATCTGAATTTCTATTTTGAAAGTTATCGGTAAGTGGTTGCTGTTTGTTGTGCAATCAACGACTGACCAAGATGAAACATTAAGGTTGAAGCTTGTAAAAGTTAAATCTAGCACTGAAGAAGTATGACTGCATACGTATGTTGGGCTTCCTGAATTCTGACATGAAAAATGATTATCTTGGGCCCAATGCCACAACCGGCTGCCACACGTATCAGTTTTTACTCCCCATGTAACATGGGGGGAGCTGAGGTCACCTGCTAGTAAAATATTTCCTCCACACGTGGTTATAAAGTATCTAATGGCTGAGTGTCATGTACGTCTGAAGGAAAGTAAGCATTTACTACTGACAAAACCTGCCCGGTCGGGAGAGTTCAGGAGAGATGCTACTCGAAGACACTTTTTCTTTATTATTCAACCTAGAGCAATGAAACTTGAGCTGTTTATGAAACTTTTTGTGCTGATTTCAAATATATAATTAGTTTTCTTGCAAGTTACACACTTTTAGCTCTGCAACATGACAAAGTAAAAACCTTAACCCTTTTGCCCCCCCCCCCCTCTTTTCATCCCTAAAATTCTGTTATTTTTTACCGTTCATAGCTCATAATGCTTCAAACAAAGTGTAGAGTGCAAATAAATAATTGGGAAGCACATACAAAGTATGTAATACGCATGAAAAATAAACATAAAAAGTCCATATTTCACCTACCCTAGTAAAGGTATACATACAATTTTTCTTATTATACAATAAAATATTGAAATTTAAACTAGATAATTGCATTTGTCATATTTTGGAAAAAAATATGGGCAAAATTTCATGCAGATCCGAGCACTAGAAGTGCTCGAAAAAGGGGGGGCACATTGGAAAAAATTTGTGTTTTGAGAAAAACGAGTTTTAAAGTTAAAATTGAGTGTTTATTTATGAAAGACATTATTAAATCAGATGAAATTTGCACACCAAAAAGAACAATCCTTCTTACAATGGCCACTGCGACTAAAATACGCCAGCACCATGAATTTGTCCCTCAGCGTTTTCGAGCCGACTCCTCACAGACATTTCGCTCACAGGCAGGGCCATGAAACGCTTGCCAAACTTCCGCTCCATCTGGTAGAGCCTTGTGCCAACTGCAAGCTAGGAAGAAGTTCGACAGGACTGCGAAATACAAACTAAGTCCAGTGTCATGCCATTTTACAGCCATGTTTGTGCCACATACCGTCGTACATAATGGCAATGTCATCCCTGTTAAGTTCTCTCACTGCGAGCTCTTTCGACCTCTCAAGATTGGCGCTGACGTCATCCATTGCCGCATCAGGAACTTTCCGGCTGACGGGTGTGAATGACTTTTGATGCATTGGCTTTTGCAAGCCAACAACTGCCGCAAATCGGACCAGCTGCTCGTAGCCTATTCCTACAGAGCGCACCGCACAACGGCTTTCACTTGCGAGCAATGCCTTTTTTCATTCATAACGGAGATAATTACACAAGAAAAGCATTGTTCAGCTGCTCTGCGCGACAAGACATGGACCCCGCAAATAGGCTTCACAGCACATACAGGCGCGCAGCGGCCAATGGCGGTCTCCGATTCGTACCATGTGATAAGCCAGTCGCGACGCTGGAAAAATGCGCAGAAGACTGATTCTTTTTATTATTTCTTGCGCTGCATCAGCGAGAGAAACTGTTGTTATTTGAACAGTGAGGCTCAACTCTTCGACTCATGCGATCAACAATGGCGGGCGGCGGCGCATTATTGGCGGCAAGGTGCTCGAAGACTGCACACTTTCGACCTTTTAACAGGCACCTTCTGCTCTTTAGATGAAATTTTAAAGCATTTCCAGTTAAGTCTCAACCTGTATTATTTTTTTCATAACAGTAGAGGTACTAATCTTATCAAAACAGGCGAAAATAAAAAAAATCGGTAATATTGAAAAAAAAACTCGCATTTTTCGACCCGCATCTCCCCTTAAACCTACAACTAATATTTCGTATGCCGAGGAGAGGAACTTTGGCATCAGTTTGGCTTTGTGGCAAAGTTTGTTCGAAATCATTGTCACTATTCTGCCACCTCTCGTAGGGCGGTCTAGTCTGAACAAACGGTAATTCTTAAAATGAATATTAGTGTCGGGAGCAATCCAAGATTCTTGAAGTAAGATTAAATGGGGATTTAGTTTATCACAGAAGAAATGTAAATCAGTAAGAGCAGCAAATAGAGAATGACGATTCCACTGCAGAACTCTCAGGGATGCTATTTTGGTGTAAGAATATTTGGGGAGATAAATTTCTCCATAATACTTTCTCTAAGTATTTTACTAGGCAGAGTCTTTCTGGGATTTAACGGAAGGGAACTTGAAACGTCATGGTTCAACGAGGACCGGCTGCGTTTCTGTGCCCGAACATCAAGCTTGACATCAGTAGACACATTTAGGTCTAACACTTGTTCTTGTTCAATGTTTGTCCTGCACTCTGAGGAGCCCTGGGTGTCATCCACGTTATTCACCTCATCATTACATACTGTAGTAGCATCACTGGCAGTCGGTATTTTATTGGGCTCAGAATTACCCAAAGCAGTTGGAATCAGAAGCTTAGTAATTTGATTACTGAAAACTTGTGCTATGCATTCGGAGGTGCTAGCTACCAATTGGTCCATAACTGTAGCCATAGCTCTTCCTACCACAACCTCAACTGCCTGCGCGATATTAGTATCCTGACATGAATGACGTGCTGTAATGCCAGCATAGCCATGGGCTCTCTCCTTAACAGCTGCAATGGCTTCCTTTCTAGAGCATCTCCTTTTGTCTAGGATTTCTAGAATTTGTACTCATTCATGGCGCATTGGGCACTCTGCAAAATAAGCTGCGTGATGTCCACCGCACAAGCAACACAAGTCATCTTGGGCCTTACAATCTTGATCTGAGTGGCGTTCACCACATCTACGACATCGACCCTCCCATTGGCAGCCACGAGAGCTATGTCCAAATTTCCAGCAGTTTTGACATTGTAGTGGGCGGGACGCTAACTGATCTACTCTAAATACTAATGGCCATGCTTTAATTTCTGAAGGGCATGACGTACCAGCAAAAGTCGCAATCACTGACTCTGTGGGATGTCGTTTGTTGTCAACCAGTCAATTGCACCGGTAAACTGTAACCTCACCTGCCACTGACAGCTTCTCGAGCGTCTCCGCAGGGCTTAGTTGTGCGTCAACCCCACGCACAATGCCTTTCGTGCATGCGAGATGTTGTGGTATATACACACTTACCGGGATCGAAGCAAAAGAACACTTAAGAAGATCCTTTACACATTGCTGATCTGATGTTCCACATACAATGCCACCGCGATCAAACTGCCGCACGTCAGTTATACTCTGGTAGTTTAGGGTCACGGCATGGAGATGTTCTTGTGTCGCCTTAGGGTTATTCAGCCTAATGAAATTTCCACCCAAAAGTACCAGAGCGATGGGAATATTGCTAACGCCACTGCGGAGAAACAAGTCAAGAGGTAAGTTATAATTGTGTAGCGAGGCTATCCACGGGGAACGATCCTGACCCGGAGAATTCCTTGACATCAGTACAGCCTCAAGACTAGATCAAGAAAACAAAAATGATTCTGCATGAAATAATGAAAAACACACCAAATACGAGGCAAAAAATAAAAACTATCCGGTACTTAGGCACTCATCCAGCACCGAGAACTGCCTAACCAGATTGAACACCACTTGCAGACCAGTGCATGTCCACAAAAAACCTCCTCGTTTCGTTAGTGGAATGTTTTATTACTTCTTCTTCCAAATAGTGTTCAGTTTGCTTGAACCTACAAAGTGGTGCAATCCAAGCTGTATGAGAAGGTGTCAGCAGCAATGCTGGTTGTGATGTGGAACTAGCAGAAATGGTGAAGATGCACTGTAGGTCTGCATGCCCTTTCAGCTGGAGGTGGGTCACACCATGCGGCACCTCCGTCACGACGGGTTGCTTTAACACTGGTGTTGGATCAACATGGTACGACCAGTTGACACATCTGGATTCAACGTGTCCTTGTATTTACACAACATTTGTCACTTCCCTGACCACTTGTTGCACACTATCTTTTTCCCAAATGGCATGTTCACTTCACACTACCTTGAAGGGCCAGTAAACAACCCCAAGATCCAAAAATTGTTGTGAAGAGAACTATGTGCACTTTTACTTCGTGAGCATGCTGCTGCAAGAATTTTGTGAATATGTGGTATAATAGGGAAGTTACAAGGGCTAAAACATCGTGTTCAGCTAGTTTAAAATTTTCACGTGGCCTCGCCACCCTCCTCCTTCAGAGGGAGGGAAAGGCATGGCTCGTCATCGTGACTCCGACCACTTCGGCTATGTGACAAGACGTCAGCGATTGACGTCATCGGCGAACTTGATCATTCGCAAAACACTGCCGCTTGCTGCGATGCCTGGTTGTTTACTGTTTACTCAGTGCCGATGCTTCTCTGCAGCCCAGTCACTCGATTTGCAGCAAAACTGCATTCCAAAACCTGGACATGAACCGACACTTACACGTACCATTCTCTTTAAATGCCTGTTTTAGCAACGCTTGTGTTATGAACAGTGTGCTGTGCGGCGCCATTAGACCAGGCATGATACCAATGGTGTGATGATGTGCTTCACACCATTGTTTACCAAGAAGTTCGAGAACTCTTGCAAATGCAGATTTTAGGTCATTATTGCTCCCAGGCATATCAGGCAACCTATAAGCCACATCAAAGAGCATATATCTGGTCACAAAGATACCCTGTAGTTTTTTTATTGTCTTTGCAGTCGATGGTGACGACATTGACCGGACTTGTATCCATTTTGAAAGAGAAAGCACTGAAGTAATGATAGAAGCAAAAAAATGTGTGCTCTTCTCCAGCTTTGCAAAGGGCAGAAATGTAAGTTGAGCTGGAGGCATGAACTGCATCATAGCCTTTGTATTTTCAAGGCTCTCGGTAGATTGATTCATCTTAGGCAGGCACGTAAAGCTTTTGGCTATCACCTGCTTGTGCCTGTTTGAATGCCGTCTTCTTCAAGGGCTCACTGCTGGGTAGTTTGTTTGGATGAATACTGTGAAACATTCAACTGGCAATCAAGACATGGATAGGTGTAATTACTTTGCGTCTCGAGCTTGTGACTAGCCGTTCATTGAAGCTCATATAGGGAGCTGGATATAACATCGCAACATGGTGTCTTCTCCAGCATTGCTCTATAACAGTACTGAACAAGGCAGCACTTTTTCTCACATACAGAACGCTAGCAGTCTTTCCCTTCTAGTATACTTCCAGTGATAGGAGTGCCTCCAAAATTTCAACAGCATATCGTACCATTTGAGGAAACTGCATCCGCTGGCTGCGTGGCTTGCTGAGAATGTAGGGCAAGTTTAGAGCTGTGGTCGGCGTTCTATTTCATCCTGTCTTTGATTTTACTACAGTGTGTTTATAGTATGTGCCGCAGGCCCTGGCGCAATGGTCTAGTGGCTGCTGACCCGCAGTTCACAAGATCGTATCCTTGTTGCAGCAGCTGATTTTCGATGAAGGCAAAAATGTGGTAGACATATGTACTCAGATTTAGGTGCTCGTTAAAAAACCCGAGGCAGTCGAAATTTTCGGAACCCTCCACCATGCCGTCTCTCATACTCATGTGGTAGTTTTAGGACATTAAACCCCACCTATCATTCATATGTGCTGTAGCACTGTTACAGTGTATGCATCACAAGCTAGCTTGCGAGTGAGCAAAATTAATGTTTTTGGGGTCCCTTAAAGTGTGCTCTAAATTAACCCACTAAACCAGTTTAAATGTATTGTGTAGTGTTCAGTGTTTCCACTGCATAAGCTCTATGCACAAATGAAGGCCAAACTTGACTTTCCAAAGTGGTGAACTGAAACCTATGTGCTCATAGGGAGTTGGTGCACTTTGTTTCAAAGCATTTTGTTTATTTGGGCTACTGCCACTTTGTGAGAACTTTCAAATATTACTCACTTTAGTGTTAAGCACCTATGAAGCACAGCATGGCCCATATTTTTTAGCATAAAATAAACCCTAGCTGATGCCATAAGCGCATTTCAAAAAGGAGACATGAAAACTTGGTGTGGCATCACACATCTGTGGCACAACAATGAGAAATATAATGAGAGCTGAGCAAAATTGTGGTGTTGCAAGTTGTAATTTCGTTTTCGACAACACCTTTTTGGTCGGCACTCGTTATTCTCATTTCTACTGTGATTTGCACCCCAACTAGTTGACTTTTCGGCAGATTGCCGATTTCATTGCACATTAGTTTTTTTTTGTGTGTGTGTGTGTAGTTTTGCGAGTAAGAGACTTCATTGGTATAAACAAAATTGTTGTAAATTACACCTCAGCCTATCAACCTATTTTTTTTTCTTGCATGCTGCATTTCCGATGGGGGCGGAAATGTTGTAGGCCCGTGTGCTCAGATTTGGGTGCACGTTAAAGAACCCCAGGTGGTCGAAATTTCCGGAGCCCTCCACTACGGCGTCTCTCATAATCATATGGTGGTTTTGGGACGTTAAACCCCACATATCAATCAATCTTGCATGCTGAATAAGGTATGAGGCCAAGTGATGGAAAAAATGTTTTTAAAAAGCAATAACCACTAGAAATTACAAGCCTGCAATATAAAGCACATCTTTTTAGGCACATGTAAGCATTGTAAAGTAACTCATATTTCATGTTATTTTTTATAATTATTATTTTTATTAAAACTTTTGCACAGACATGTGCACTACTAACTCAATTTTTGCTCGTCAAAAATTTTCATTTTTTACAGACACATATAAAAAGCTCTGGTTTGTGCAATGAACCAAAGCAAATGAGATCTGAATAAAAGTAAAAACATAATAATTGAATAATTCAAAAACTGAACAGGGGTGCAATAGCTGCGCCAATTGCACCAATTTGATACAATTCCAGTGTTGCCACGAGGTGCACTGAAACTATAAAATTTGCTGAAATTGCTCCATGCTGCGCCAAAATCCCAGGCCAGCCTCAAAATTATCTCAGGTGCGCTAATTTCAGCGAGAAATCAAACCAAGCGCGCAAACCCTAAAAACCACGGTAGAAGTTATATACTCGTTAGATAAGGACACTTGGGAGATGAGATCGACCAGATAAAGAAGTAACAACGCCACAACGCCGCGCACACATTGGTCTGCTGATCACAGCGAATACCTATCGGTGGGACGACAAAACTTCACGAGAAAAATAAAAATGTGTTGCCATAGTCACCAACGCTTCTTGGAAAATATGAATTTTCTGGTTGGCAAGCGCAGTTATGGCATGTTAAAAAGGTATGCCGCACGGAGGAACTTCCTCCGTGGGTATGCCGTGTTTGCTGCGTGCACGTGGCTGCGTGTGACCGAGGTGGACTTGTGACAAATGCCATTGTTGCTAACCACCACCTTGGTTGCCGCCACGGTGGCCTCCACCGTATCGGAGCGCATGCCCAGCCAATGCCTCCTCTAGGAAGATGCCTGCCGCATGAGAAGAAAAACAGCTGCATCACCTTTTCTCTCCTTCATTCTGAAGATGTTTTCGGTCGCTAGCGTCACTTGTGACGGACGGTGCAACAACGCAATACTTCGCATAGCCTCAGAAACAGTAGTGCACAGTTGCAGGTCTCGAACGATTCTCGACTGACGCGCCCCTATGGGCCGCAGATAAAAAACGCTTAGCTGGTAATGGTAGTACGGTCTACCAACGCCCCCTCTAAACAATGCCTAAGGATTGGCTCGTGCTCCCAGCGGAGTTGGCCTGCCTTTAGTTTTGAGCAAGCGCCGCGCGATGGCGCTCGCGACTGAGACTATTATCTGATTGATTTGTGGGGTTTAACGTCCCAAAACCACCATATGATTATGAGAGACGCCGTAGTAGAGGGCTCCGGAAATTTCGACCACCTGGGGTTCTTTAACGTGCGCCCAAATCTGAGCACACGGGTCTCGACATTTCCGCCTCCATCGGAAATGCAGCCGCCGCATCCGGGATTTGAACCCGCGACCTGCGGGTCAGCAGCCGAGTACCTTAGCCACTAGACCACCGCGGCGTGGCCTGAGACTATTATCTTTAGTCAAACAAGGAAAACTCATTGATCAGGCGCTACCAGCATTAATGTACGCAGATGATATAGTGCTAATGGCCAACAACAAGAAAGATTTGCAGAGATTGATGGACATCTGCGGTAATGAGGGATATAGATTAGATTTTAGATTCAGTAAGGAAACATCAGCAGTCATGATTTTCAATGACAACGAAGGTAGTGAGCTTAGAATACAGGAAATCATGCTAGAGATAACAGATAAATACAAATATCTGGGCGTATGGATAAGCAATGAGACCGAGTATCTGAGGGAACACGAAATATACGTGACGACTAAAGGTAACAGGAATGCAGCAGTCATGAAAAATAGGGCACTGTGGAATTACAATAGGTATGATGTTGTGAGAGGAATATGGAAAGGGGTCATGGTTCCTGGGCTGACGTTCGGCAATGCGGTCTTGTGCATGAGATCAGAAGTTCAAGCAAGATTAGAAATTAAGCAACGTGGAATAGGTAGGCTTGCTTTAGGAGCTCACGGGAATACACCAAATCAGGGAGTACAAGGTGATATGGGATGGACATCATTTGAGGGCAGGGAAGCTAGCAGCAAGATAAAATTTGAGAAGCGATTGAGAGAAATGGGGGAGGAGCGTTGGGCTAGGAAGGTTTTCAGCTACTTGTACATGAAGAATGTCGATACAAAACGGAGGAAGCGAACCAGGAAGTTGACTGGTAAATACTTAGAAAACAGCAGGTGGCCAAACCAAAAAGAACTTTTGGTTAAGAAGAAAGTGAAGGAAACGGAGACTGACATGTGGAGAATGGGCACGATTAAGAAGTCCGCACTAGAGATCTATCGAACTTTTAAGCAGGAAATTGCCAAGGAAAGGATCTATGACAATACTCGGGGTAGTTCTCTACTGTTTGAGGCCAGGACGGGAGTAATGCGAACCAAGACATATCGGACCAAATACGAAGGGGTAGACACAGTATGCAGTGCGTATGGAGAGGAAGAAGAAACTGCCGAACACTTGATAATGTTCTTTAAAGGGCTTCACCCTATAGCTCAGGATGATTGCGCAGAGTTTTTCAAAGCACTGGGGTTTAGGGACCGGGAGGGCAAAATAAACTTTAAGCGGGTAGAATTAACTAGAAGGAGGTTATCTTATTGGTGGCTAAAGTCAAGGCACGAGTGAAAATTAAACTCTTCACTGCAAAGTACGAATCCTCAAACTCACTTTTTAAGAAAAAATAAATAAATATAATTTTTGGTTCATTAGGTATTACGGCTTGGTGGCGCTAGTCACCGCCCAATCTAAAGGGTACAGCCATATTTATCCATCCTTCCATCTAAAGGGTACAGCCACATCCATCCATCCATCCATTATCACGGCAGCGGGCGGTACCACACCGCGTCGGCTGCTGCTGACGTTCAGCCGCGCGCTGTGCTCTGCACGATTGTATGAGCGCGTCGGCTCGCCAGTCGGGTCGTCAAACATGCTTGGAACAGCACCCGGTTTTAGAAGTCGTCTTGTGCAACCGTCTTTGAAGTCAGATGGAAGAAAGTGCAGACTACATACCACTGAGTAGTTTGAGGTACTGTTTGGCACCCACTCTTCTTTTGAAATGGCCGTTAACCATCGCTCGCGTGAAGTGCTCTCAACCGGTATCTCATGAAAAGATACGCCGTCTTGTTTTCGCCGCTGACCAGACCTGCACTTTGGCACGCAACAATAGCGCATGTCCGAGTGTATATTGTTGGACCGGACGCACGCACAACACAAGTAGTAGACACAAACCTTTCGAAATAAAAAAAATGCAAGTACTACCAGTAATGCAAGCGTGCGCACCCCTAGCACTCGCGCTGCAATGCAATGTACGTCTGCTAGCTGTCGTGATTTCTCGCACGAAACGACAGAAACAGTTGAAAAGACGATGTAAAATACTTTCCACTGTCTTAAAACTTATTATTTATCATTCCTGCGTCCAATTTCGCTATAATACGAGTTATTTGCTTGTTCGTTTGCAGTAATTATCAAGCGAAACCGCACGCCGCGCGCTTTTTTTCTGCGCGCTGCGCGAACGTCGTCTGCTAAACGTTTTTCCCCGGCGGCCCATAGGGGCGCGTCAGTCGAGAGTTGTTCGAGACCTGCTTCCTTCCTCCGTGTGTACACCGCTATTTCGGAGGCTATGCAAAGTGTTGCGTTGTTGCACCGTCCGCCACAGGTGACGCCTAGTGACCAAGAACATTCTAAAATAAAGGAGGGAAAGGGTGTGGCAGCCGTTTTTCTTCTCATGCGGCAGGCATCTTCTAGAGGAGGCGTTGGTACTACCCATCTTTTTCCTTCCTCCGTGGTACTACCCATCATTCGCATGCTCGTTGAAGCGCCGTGTGTTGCAACTCCCATAGACACTAGCGCCAGAGTTCCCTCTAGTAAGTATTGTGGGAAACTCTATGGGTTGCCGTTGCGTTGTTGCGGGAATAGATGTCCGGCACCAGGCCAAAGGGCACATGCCGTTGTTACTTTATCACGTCGAACGCGCCTTGCAAGCAAATCGAGAAGTCGCCTCCCCACTGTGAGAGGGAAAAAAAAGTGTGACATGGTTAGGAGGAGGGGGGGGGGAGGTAGAATTGTTGTGCTTTGTTTTAATCCACGCAGAATGGTGCGTAAGCCACATGCGACCAGTACACCAGTGCCCCGCAGAAAAGTTTGTATGATTTGGAAGGGGCTGTCAGCGCTAGTCACGGGACACAGCAGATTTTCTTCAATTACTCATGCGTGTACGTGCAGCATAATGGAGTACTAGTATGATCACTGACGCCTAAAAAGGGTACTGGCAATCATTTGGGGCAGCAAATAACACATTGTGTGTTTCTTTTTTTGCCACCTCTACTCCTCGGTTTTACAAATCTCTTAATTTCGAGGTCGCCAGCTTGGCAGAGCCACATTTGAATTCGCAGTCTGTCAAAGGATTCAGCAAGTGTGGCGCATGCTAATGTTAACTTATGATTGCTCAGTGAAGTATTTCAAAATGCTACTTTTATTGAAATAGCAGTGATTTTCACTTCGCACTGTTTAGGTGGGTTGAATGTTTTGTACATATATTTTCTTTTTAAATATTAGCGTTCTCCTTTATAGTGCTCCAAACTTGATCTGTCATGATAAAAATTAGTTTTCCTGTTACCTGCTCCAAATTTGAATTTTACTGCTCCAAAAGTAACACTTTGCTGCTCTAAAAATTGCTCCAAATTCTATTCTGGCTGTTGCCCTCTTTTATGCACACTATGGGCACCTTCGTATAACAGGCAGCCATATTAAATATTTTGGCACGATTTCTAGTCATTGAGGTCAATTGCATGCCTATTAGTGTGATAAAAAACTGTGCCAAGATTTAATGAAAAATGTTATTTGCAAAAGAGCTACGACTGTTCGAGTACGGAAAGATGTCAAAAACATATGTTTTGAGAAAATCGGCAAAACAGACTTGAAACAGGTGTAGGGCTTACACAAAATACTCAGGAGGGCTAAAATCCTCAATATTAATAGCCAGTTCCATCATGGCGCAAACGATTGTGTGTCACTTCTCTAGCGAGAACTCTATTTTTTTTCGAGCTTGTTTTGCAGCAACAGTGACATGACAAGGTACTCTCACGCAACGGTGCTGATCGTTTGTAAGGTACGCTTTTCCAGTGTAGGGGTCAGGCTTGATCTCAATTTGCTTAAAAATATCAAATAGGCTTCTGTTTTCATTATTGAAGTCACATTTATTGTCAAACAAAAAAAATTTGATAGTTTACAGGGTCACATAAGTGTCCTAGCTTGAGCGTGAGAAATGCATCTATAAGGTTATGCGTTCATCTGGTGAGAAAGTTATGACTTTTATAACTAAAAACTAAAAATAATGTGTTGACAGCACTTTTAAAGCATTATTGCATGTTCGTTCTTCATACGAGTGCTAAACAACCAACAAAATGCTACATATTAAGCTAATCCTCTAATTGACACTCTAATGACACTTTCAGTTTCGGTTTCGTAGGTGATGGGTGGTCGAACATTTTTGCTTGTATTTTTGGAAATAAACTGCATAGATGGAAGGTTTATGCACAAAAATTGATGGGCAATAATTAGCATAATCATAACATAACAATTAACATAACCAAAAACCGAAAAAACGACATTATTTGAAAAAAATTCGCTTTTTCCACCTGGATTGCTCTTCAGCATGGTATACGATATTCACAATGTGTTCATGAACATCTTTTTCACAAGCACAGGTTCAACAAGTCTTGTAATTGAGTTAAAGGCTTCCAGTTGAACGAGTCTTCTGCTCTTGTTTTAAAACAACACACATGTTACTGCAAGGATGGGTCTTACAAGGTTGAGGACACTGAAGAATTTTTTAAAATATTAAATTGTTCTTTTATGGTGAAGCTAGAGTCAGAAAAAAAAAGAATTTTGGTTCAGCTCAGTACGTCTTGAAGCTAACCTTTCTATTTTTGTCCTAAAACATTCCTATTTCTGTTCTCAAAGGGCTTTCATATGTTAGCACTTCTTGCAAGAAGTCTGTTGTGGCAGTTGGGAATGGCTACACATCGTCATTGCTTAGAGTCCAGTAGCCAACTGCTACTTCACCACAGTCTGACAGAGTTCAATGGCATATGTATATAAGTTTGAAAGAGCTAGAAGGAATCTGTTGTTTCTTCTAAACAAGTTTGCAAGTGCATGTGCCGATTGGACCCATAGACACAAGCTATTTGTCTAGAGAAAATCAATTGGAGCAAGTTCTCAACAGCATAAAAAAGGAGAGTTTATTAGTTGGTTTGTGGTGTTTAACATCTCAAAGCGATTCGGGCTTTAAAAGAGGCGGTAGAGGAATAATGTGTGCCAACATCACATATTACACAAGCATTTTCAAATTTTGCCTCCTTCGAAAATGTGAGTGCTGCAATAGTGATGATGCAACACAGTGTTTTACAACTTCAAACGTGTACAGCAAAAGGTAGGCGAAACTTTTTTTATAGTAGCGTTTTGCAGGTACTATGAAAATTGCATGTGTATAAAAAATACGACTTGTCTTTATGGAAGAGAGTGGCTGGTGGCTAATTGTTGATTCATGATAAGGAAAAGCGACTGAAGAAACACAGGCACACAGAGAGACCACATGAAACAGTACTGGTCATTTGATCAGGTAACGCCGAGCTTATATCACGTGTATGCGCCAGAAAAACAAAAAGATAATGAACAATAAAAAGGCAGAGCAACCTTCTACAATGGTGCAAAAAGAAATGCTTAAAAATGGCACCATCACTCTCTATCACTTGGAAAGAAATTCTGTTTCTCTCCACAGGAACTTTATGTGTATCTGTTGTATAGAGGCATCTTCCTCACTAGCAGAACTTTGGTTTGTGCAAGCTGGTTTGTGGTCAAACTTTTTAGGGGTGCATCGCTGAGGAACACATACATAGACACATAGTAGACACCACAGGTGCCCGTGGTGTCTGTTATTTGTCTCTGTATAAGAAACCGCACTTCGCGTGCGGTTCCTTATTCCGAAACCGAAACTGAACTCGCTACCATTTGAGCGCATGATTTAAATCAGTGTGGGAGTATTTGAGCGCAAATACATCAAACAACAAATGTGCACAATTTAGCGGAAGCGACATGATCAGCTTGTTTTCATCGTTCTTCTCGGCTTATCAAAGCGGCCACGGAATAACGACACTAAAAGCGGAGCCGTGTTTCGAGCGCCGTTCACAACGCTGGATCGATTCAAATATGGCTGTTGCGGCTCTCCGCTTCTGCTCGTGATTCCTGCCAATGCCCTTCCCCGCTTGTGTTGTTCCGTGTGCTGTCTCAAAAGTGTCGTGTTCCTTCGCCTAAGTGTTTTTATAGAGTCGCGAAATCAGCGCGTAGGTTTATAGAGTTTTTTAAAGCTTTGTAATGGCTGGAAAACGAGACCACTGCGACATGGAAGCCCTGAAGAGGTGAGCTCATGTCATTGGCGCCCTTGATTAAACGCGTGCCGTCCTGAGTCGAAGTTTGTTTCGATTTCACCCAGGGTGCTGAACGGGTCGTGGGATGGAAACGCCGTCCAGTTCTTGCAGGTAACATTAACCGATCGCCACTGCTGCCCTCGCGCCAGCAATGGTGTATGCTGATTAGTAGAGAAGCATAACAAATGCGTTTTTCACTTTCAGAAGTACGAAATCGAACGAACGGCCATGTCAAACCCACTGCTACAAAGACTGGAAATTTCAGACAAGTCCGTCATCCTGGTCCAACGCTATCAGGTGGCGATCAACTTTTATCAAGTGCTGGCGGTTTTTTCAAAGTTTGTGCAAGCTGTGACATATTTCGGGGACACTTTCGAAGACTGTTTCTGACATATTTCGGAACCGCGGTAGCTTTGAAGGGAACACAGTGCAAAAGAAGATGGGGTCAAGGAAGGGCGACGCACACACAATGCCGACTTGCAACACTGGAAGGATGAAAATGTCACCTCGTGAAATATCATATCTATAGACAGGCCATGAATGACTCACCATTGTGCGCAATGGTGTTTGCACTATGTGTAACATTCGGTATAAGCTTTCGTAATTTGCCTTGGTTGTCGCGCATGTCAGTGTATACATTATACTGTTTATGTGACATCACTTCCGTCATCGCCTTCTACCGCCATGCCTGGGTACCTATGATGTTTCACATGCTGCAGCACGAGGTGAGCAGTGCGCGATGTTGAAAATGAAGCTGTGCAGTTATTTGTTGTCATACTTTGTTGTAGCAAAAGAGCCTATCAGATCAGAAAGACCTCGATCTTTCAGTCGATACAGGACCAGCAGATTTAGACATGTGAGGCGTCCTCCCATACCGCAATTCCATCAGCAGTGATGGCTCTATGGACTCTGGCTGCCTGTGACCTATGATGGTACATTACCTCGCCTTCACTACAAATTACGTGGCCCAAGAACAAGTGAAAGCCCAAAGTCCCTCAATCCATACAACATTTTACGAGTGAATGAGCGAAGCGAAGCAGCTCCCATCAACGAGTCGTGGTTGAGGTTGAGGATGTTGTAGGTAGCCGGCGGATCTAGCCTTGCATAACTTGCAGGCAATTGCCCTGCCCGGTTTTCTCTTTGCTAGTTGTAGCTAATGTCCTTTGTTTTTTAACTAAGCTGAGCAGGCTTTTAAAATAAAAATCGTGCATAGCGCGACGTAATCCTGCATAAGACGGCGGCCTTTGTGCTATTCTACTTGCAGTATTGTTCCGGTACTCTATCTCGCTGCGCTATACCCCAAACATAATTGTCACTTATCACCAGTCACATGCGAGGTCCGTAGCAATCAAAGAAGTTGTGACACCTGTTTCCTGAAGATTGAGGAACCACGCGGAAACACAATATCAGTCACTCCGTCACATGGCGAGCCTAACTGTTGCAGTTCCTCAAATAAACCTTGCCGTTCCTTCTTAAGCTCACGACATTTAAGCAAATGGTGTTCTATATCATCGTTTTCCTTGCACTTCGAGCACCAGGGCGTCGCGGAGAGTCTGATCTTGTGGAGCTGATCGTGCTGAGTCTGACAAGTTTATAAAAGATATGATGCGGCCCACACCACTAAAGCAGTTCATGCAGCGCAGCACCCTGAGTGTTTTAAACAGGGCCGATACTGAGGCTGTTTGATATGCATGCATGGAAACAGGCAAGGAAATGAAAAATAGTAAAACGAAAATGTGCGAAGTAGAGATTTCACGTGGTGCATACCAACGTTGCTGCATACTGGTATAGCCTGTCACTTTTTTTTTGTATGTTTTTGCCATTCTAATTTTACTTGGTATTTTACTTCCGTTGTTGTGCTCTAATGTACAGTGTAGCCCCCTGAAAATGTTGGAGACTTTTTGAGGGAATCAACCAATGGTTAAAAGGAACAGAGAGCCCTGACCCCTAACTAGGACTGATTCGGATGTTGACCTACAGGGGATCGCAAACTATTAGTGCTATACTCCAATCCACCAGTAAATGAAGGTTGTTTGTTTCACATTTGTGTTTCCAGCCTGTTTCAATGCAATAATCTAGCCGCCACGATTGTCTTCACGATTTAAACCACGTTCCTTACACGCTGATTGTGCATGCAGTGGTCGTAGACGAGTTTGTAGGTAGAGCAATCACGGTAAGCTATCTCTGTTTGCAGGTGTACGCTTACATAATATAGCACTTACTTGTAATGAAGTTGCATCTGAAGACTCTAATATTATGGAGATTCTTCAAATTGTTTTTGTTAATTCGCGTCAGCCAAACACGCCGGTTTTCGAAGCTGCGACTTTCCGAAAACCACCGGCACGTGGAAAGTCGCATCGTGCGTTCCCAATTTTAGGTAATAACTTTTGGCATAGAGAATACCCCGGCGCTCTGCTCCCTGTTCGTAGGCTGCAAAATTAACTTGCTTCACCAGCAGCAAATTTCTCGGACTTGCATTGAAAACTGAGCAGGTGCAAGGACGAGAAAACAACACAGCAACTGTCAGCGACAGTGTCAGTAGGTATGTCTATCGTGCATTCTGGAAGTGACGAAAGGGCGATGCATGTGCACACTATGTATAATTTTTTTTCTTTCCATTGAATAAAGTGTAAGTCAGCGGTGTGTCCGTGTCACTCTTTCTTGTCCCCATATTCCTTTGCGCTGTGTTCTCTCCAATGTTTAAGAGTGTAGCTCAGTGTGATTTGACTGTGCCACTGATACTCATTTCGTGTCGAGATTTTTCTTGATCTGAACTCTGTGCCATGTAAACCCCAGACATGATCGCATTCTCAATTTGCCTTGCTGTCAGCTGTAGTAGCTTAGGTCTTTAAGTCAAGATCACATTAGTTGATGTTGCTGCGGATTATTCTGCAGTTTATAATTACAAAGGGGAGTGCTTGGGGTGTCAACTTTCTGTTTGCTGCAGTCTCGGAAGATGTCCCGGTCCAAGTCGACATCTTCATCGTTATTCATCGACGACACATCCGACAATGAGTGTGAACTGGAACTCTCTGGATGTCCTTTAGAGTGGCCAATGGAACCGCAGAGCTTTTCACTTATTGAATCTCCGTCGTATGATGATTCGAGCAAGAATTCGGGATCCCCCTGCAAAAACAAGTTGAAGGCTCTGCCTGCGGATGAAGGAAGGTAAATGCTTTATAATTAAAATTTAATTTGCCCTGATTTCTCTGAGCAGCTATATTTTGCCGTTTGATTTCACCACATAACTTACCACCACTGTCATCACTGCATCTTCGGCAGTGCATTTCATAGCCCATTACACAGTTTCATGATATTTGCTCCTCTCTAAAAGCCTGTTATTTTTCAATGACCTCATATTTTCTGGGGTGTAATGTTCTCTGGTTTTATCAAAAAGTTTGTGTGTAAATTTTAAAAATAAAGTTGTTCAAAAAATTTTCTTCTTGAAATGGTGTGCCCATAATAAGCACTAGCTGTAAGAGACTTCAGCATCATGCCACCAGTAAAAATTGAGAAACCTGCAGTGCATGATTTTTCATGGAAATCGTTTGCTATAAAGAATAAAATTATGGCTCCAATAGGAGACCGTAGCATGTAATAATGGCTACAGAAGTCGTTATAATTTTAAAAAGTGTGTCTTCTATGGGTGCAGTCTGTGTCGGGAATGACCTTTCATTACCTGAATGGAATTCAATGCTCCAGCAGCCGCATTGTGGTTAGGAATGCTCTCCTTATTGCAACAGTCCCAGCACATTACATTTTCAACATTAGCCCTCACGACACTCTTCGATGACTTGCACTTGAAAGGCCAGCAATGCACTGCTCTGTCTGCATGAGTTCAAAATATGCTAATTTTGAAGTCACTCATAAGACTCTTAGCAAAGTCAGGAGCCCATGAAATACAATATTAATAAAGTTATGCAATGGTTTAAGGCCATGTGAGGATGGCACACAGTTTAGCAAACCGTAGAGTGATACTACATTTTTGTTGTGCAGTCTTTTTCAGCAAGGTGTGTCACTCTTCTCTACAACATTATGATAACTGTGGATTTTCAAGGCTTATTTATACCTATAAACAGTCTCACGACCACGGGAAACAGGCAACTCAAGGCAACTGATCTTCACACCTGCATGTGGTCTACACCAATCACCACACAGAATTACTTAATGTCAAAGCCTCATCTACACATCGGCAAAATTGAATGGTGTCTACTCACTTTGCACAGTCCAGAGAGTGAACAGCAGAGAGAGAGAGCCGAGAGGAGGATAACAAAGTACCATATCCTTTAAAGCAGTGCAAAATACAATACAAGAAGGGAACACTAGGGTTGGACTTATAGACCAACGCCTACAGTTTATGGATCTTCAGTAAGCATTTTCACATGACCACACGTGTTGGATGTTTTGCCCCAGTCAACAAAACCACTTTTAACTTACAGCTCATCACATTCTAAAAAAAGGTAAATATTGCATTGCGCTTTCTGGATCCTGTTAAGCACTCACTAATTAGCTTTTTCTATTCTCTTAAAGAAGTCGGTGTTGGCTATGGCGTACGAATGGTTTTCAGCGCTCCCAACAAACTTGGAAAAATTTGCGCTGCCATTCTTGATAAACTTGGGAAAAGCCCTGCTTCTCAGAAAGGGGAACGTAGTATAAAACATCATAATGAGTTTGTGCCATGTGCTTCAGGGGGTGTTTACAATATCCCGGTGATGTGTTTACAGTGTGCATGCGTGCATGTCTGTGAGCTCATGGTCATAACTTTTTGTTGCATATCTGGTGTTCAGACGAGAAATCTCTTTGTAGATCGTTTTTTTTTTTTGCCTTTTGTGCATATTGGCCAGATTCTCACATGGTGATGATTGCACAGTTCGTTTGGGTCCTTTTTTGTGTTTTCTTTTTTATGCTTTTTTTGATAAACCTGTTAGTTGTGAGTAAGCGTTATCAGTGTCCACTTCTTGTCTGTCTTTTGTGCTGCTTTAAATAATATGGAAGCATACCAACTAGCCTAGCTGTTGGCCTTGCGACAGAGCACCAAGAAATGAGAAATATGGCTTAAAACAGCAAAGGGTGACAAAATTAAGATGTTTGTTGGCATAAAATTGAATCAACTAGTGCAGTACACAGTGGATTGGAGATCGACGTGCAGCAAATAAGTTAAGACAGTGATGTGGTCAGAATCATTCGTTAGTCAAGAAAGAGGAGCCGATGAGGACACTTGCCTGCACCCAATCATCAATGGCAAACACAACCGTGTCATAAACAGCCACTGCAACAAAATACTAGGAACCAGGTTAAGCAGGGCACGAAAGGGAAACGTTACAAAACATGTGTCCTGGTTTGGGCTTCAGCCCTTTCATGGCGAAAAAGAATTTTCTGCAAACAGTTTGTTTTACCCACGTTGGAGAGACACTGCGCTTTGGGAATGCTAGGACAATGTGATGGCATTGAGGTGCATTTACTGTGGGAGTTGTCGTAGTTTGTATAGTGTGAAGCTGTTTCTTATAGAGAATGCATTTCGGCCTGCCTCAACAGAGCAGATTTTTTTCTTTAAAAAAATTTAAAGTGGTCTAGAAAGCTCTCGTCTGGCTGTTCAGAGGTTTTCAGGCACAACGCCTATGAGGGTGTCTGGGATGTTACAACTGGGGCGCAGATGTAATCTGTCATGGCATCATTTGGCTTAGGGGTCAGCAGTGGGGTTGCTACTTTGTGCGTATGTGCTGATGGACCACTGTGTTCAAGGATCGCATCATGGAGATATGTAGCAGCTATCGTGCACTGGGAAAAAATGCAGTTCTCTAAAGCCCACTACTGCAGCATCTGTCTCTTCAAAAATGTTAATAGCCCCATCAATGAACTGGCTCACATATGCAGCATCGTGTAAACCCGAGGCAGTCTGGTACAGGTCCACCTGCTTATAACGAACCTCCATATAGCGAATTTCTCAATATAACGAAGTTTATCTATTTTCCGCTGTTACTCCATAAAAACACATGTATTTGTGACTGCTATGTAACAAAGGTTACTTTTGTTACATAGAGAAGCAACCTTGATATAACGAATTTTTCCCATGGACAGTCTAGGAATTCTGCCGCGGATTTTGTCATTTTGGCACGAGCATGCATCTTCCATGGTTGCGCACTGCCACAGATGTAGCATGAAGCGGCAGCGACGCGCACGGTGAAATAGGCCTGAGCGAGCGCTCGCTGTTGCGCGCAGGTGAGGCCAAGGAGAGCAGGCGAACCTGCGCCCCACGAGTCGGCGTTGCCGCCGTTCTTGCCGCCACGGGAGCATGCGCGGATGTGCTTCCCTGCCCCCTCCAAGCCAAAAAGAAAATACTTTTGCGTTGGCAGTGCCACGATTTTAGTTAGCGTCACTTATGTGGGGCCGTGCTGCATATGGAGGGCTCTTCACCGAATAGTTTTCCCTGGTATCTGTGTCTATGTCGTTCGCTCTTCGTTTTTGATGCCGTGCGCGCATGCATGGTTTGACTGCGTGTGCATGGTGTGGCCCCCGACGACTTTCAGCATTGTTTTTTTTTTTAAATGTGGACAACCGTGTCGTTACTGCCAAGGGGATGTCAGCTTAGGCGCTGATGGAAACTCTGTGAGACCATGGGGACGACGGATCTTCGGAGGCCGACTCGCCACGCGCTTCCGTCTTGCGTCCTGCCGCTAGTTCGCAGGCGCATAACTTTGGTGATTAGCCGATTTGTTCTGGCAACAATACGGCGGCGCATTGAATGCAATGCAATGAACGCGATAACAAAAAATTGTAATGTTATACGAAGTAAGGCTGGCAGCCAACTCTTTTCGATCAGACATTGCGGAACTTTTACTAAACACTGGTGCAAGCAAACACGGCCGCTCCAGGGAGAAGTGCTCTTTTCACACAGTCCCCTCGCGTTGAAAGCGCGCTGATACATAACTAGATAGCACGTGCACCAGTGATCCTGATCGCCCGTAAAATCTATGTTCATTGTTGCTACTCGAGACCCTCCCCCTCCACTTTTTTATGCTCGTTCAAGACGGGTGGTTTACTTTTTGTTTGAGGATTGAACGGCAGTTCTAACACACTAGTGATCTTATCTTATGCACCGTCCAGGCAATAGAGATAGACCGGCTCATTTGATCTGAGCTTCAGCAGCGCTTGTGCGCTTTTACCCGCTCGAGAAAGTTACGATTCCTGGGGGCATGTTATCAATTTAGACTTGTTATGGAACATGGTGATGAAAGGAAAAACCCACCGAGAGTGTTCACACATATACTATTGCAAAAATAATGCAGTTTTTCACCACTAAATAGGTGTTTTGGGTTAGCTGTGCCTTCAGTCCTCTTTGTTTGATATGTGCATTTATTTTTCAAATTTTTTTATCGAACCTTCATATAACAAAATCCTCTTTATAAACGAATTTTTCCAGGAATTTATCAATTTCGTTATATCCAGGTTCAACACTATAAGTAATGAACAAGTATCAGACTGACAGGCTCCTTTATGCTGGAATCTAATAAAGACAGCTGATGATAAGGCCAATGATTCAGTTTTTTGTTCTATTTTGCCAGGACGCTCCTGAATGCGATAGTGAACATGCTGCAGAGCTACAAGGCAGACATTGACCCAGTGTGGGTGGTCTGCGATGGCACTGATCCTCAGTACACGGCGTATCTGGGATACTTTGTCGAAGGAGCCTTTGGAACAAATGTCACAGTCTCCTGCCGGGGTAAGATATTCGCTCCATTGCTTAGCAAAAAAAGTGGGGAACAGGACGAGTGGTCTCGGAAATTGTGCCTGCAGTGTAACTACCGCAGGCTATGCCTGGGTGCTCCCTACCGTGCACCCAACGTTTGAACAGCGTTTATGGTAGATATTTGTAGCACTTTTTTCATTGTAACAATGTGGTAGTTGTCAATCCAATTAGTGCTTGGTGACTTTATCTTTTCAAATGTTGACCTAATGAGGGCAGACTGACAGTTATGCCAAGGAATGTATAGGAGATATTATTAAAAGTAATTGTAACGAAAATGTGAAGAAAGAAAAGGGGACAAAAAGATAACTTGCCGTGGGCAGAGATCGAACCGGCGACCTTTGAATAACGCTTGCGATGCTCTACCAACCGAGCTAACATCCCTTGGTGGCTATACTTCCGTCCGTTTTATGGAGTATGTATGTGAATTAAACGTGGGAGCGCCAGTCAGCACCGCCTGTTGTGATTGCGGAAAGTGTGGGACACACATTTTTTGCCTATTGGCATCACGTTGCACGGGATCTTATTACGAGCTGCCGGCTGACCAATAATCCCTCGCATACCACCTGAAGGCATTAAGTCTGCCGAGCGAGATGAATGAAAAAAAGAAGTTATTTGAAGGTTGCAGGTTTGGTCCCTGCCCAGGGCAAGTTATCTTCTCATCCACTTTTCTTTCTTTATGTTTACATTACGCTTACTTAAAATAATATGCCCTATACTTTCCTCAGCATAATTGTCTGTCAGGCCTCATTAAAAGAACTAAGCCCTTAAGTTCAACCTTCTTTTCTTTAAGTGTAGACTTGTCTCATAAGATTGTTCACTGAGAGTTAGGAAATTATTTCTTTGTGCTGTTTGTTTAAGCTCGCCATAATTGTGACCTAATCTTCGAACAAGAGTGTCCGATGCAGCAACTAGTTTATTTATTTCATTGTATGCACAAGTCCAAAAGCTTAACAAGAAATGAGTTTTATTGGTGGAGTTATCACTTTTAAAAGCGAAGCAGCTTATGGTTGGAGACCGTTCCTTGTTCATCGTTGTAGCCATGCTAGTACTCGGAGCACCCACTAGATGGCTCTGGGGTAGAGCACTTACTGCACTTCGGCGCGTGCTCTGGATGAGTGGAGACCGCTAGTGGCGCTGCGCTGCTTTGTATAATAAAGGCGTTTACTTTCTCACACACACACACCCCATAGTTGTATGAATGAAGATGAAGACGTGAGAATGCGTGCGGTGCAGGCGAGGACTCGCAAAGCAGCTGTCTGCGCAACCTTGCAGATTTGCGTTGATGAATAAAGAGCATCTTACAGAACTTCAAGTCGACCCATGGCTGCTTCACACACTACTCAGGATTCCCTTTAAGTGGAGATGTGTGCGATTTTCACTCCATCTTTTTCAGCTGCGCCTGTAAAAAAAAATAACCCAAAAAAAAAGAGCAGCTGTCTCATCGTAGAATAAATAAAGTTAATTATCCATTCATGACATGCTTTATCATAATTTTAAAATAGTTTGACATTCTTAAACTAGTAGTTCAGATGGCAGGAACTTCCTTCTTGTTTTTCATACTGGACTCGCATGCCATCGATAATGCAGAAGTTTGTCAACTAAAAGAAAAACCTTGTACTGTTCAGAGAGTGTGTCACGCAGCCTATACCACTTGAACTATAGTACTGGTCAGCTTTTGATGCTTACAATCCTGCAAATGTGCCAAACATTGCTGTGTTTTCCCAGACGTCCTCTTGACCAGACCTAATAAGTTTTTAAATCTTGTCAATCTCATGAATATAACATTAAAGAACTGTGATGATGAATCGATAAGTTATAGCAAAAGTGCAAACATTTTATCTCGCCAAGCTGCTTCTAAAAGCAATTTGCCTGAGCTTTAATCTTAAAGAGGCAGTGACTCAAAAATTTTGCATCTTGTTTTTTCTGTTGCAATGAGTAGCCAGCGACCCATCCATTACATCTGGAAAGCTCGTTTGCCAAAGCTCCTGACTGCTGACTTTTGGAGACAGTTTTATAGCGCCCAGTCACATTTTTGAGTGAGGCAGGACCCAAAGTGGTTTATGTGTAAATACAGCTGTGAGCACACAAAACTGCATGCACACGAGCATTGCATGGGCAGCTTTTTTTTGCTGGGTGCTGCTACATTGCGCTCTGAGATGTGAATATGTGTGGTCTCTCAAACATGCCGTTCTGAGGCATGAACCTTTGTATCCCCGTGCAAGCCTGCCCCCTCTTCCTGTTCAAAAGGCCTTCTAGGAGAGAGTTCTTGCAAGGATCGGGGCAGCCCGCGGGTGTCAGTTGTTTGTTTACACGAAGACAAAAGCTGTCTTCTGGGTGTTGTGGCGAGACACAGGCTGCAACATTGATTTTAAATATCTTCTGGTCTGTACTAGTTGTTGATATTTTGTGGATGATACGCGTGTGTCTACACAAGCCTACCCCACAAGTTATCTTATCTTCAGAATTTTGTGTCCTTTAGCAATCAGTGTTGTACCCTGTAGTGCTTCAGGCTAAACAAAACACTTCACATTGCTAAATGCGACTACTTATATAATGTGTTTGATAGCATCAAAGATAACAAACATTTATGGCTGCAGCTTTCTTCAATTACTTCTCAAAATTCAACTGCGGATTTCAGGAACTTTACTATAGATAACAGAATTCTAAACGGGCAAATGTTAGCGATTGGGTTCTCACTATCCAACTATACATGACTAGTTGAAGCCTTCGTCTCAATCATCAATTTTCTAGCTCTTACAGACCATAGTGAAGTATTCAATACATTCACAGCACTTAAAAAAATCAGATGTGAGAACATTGACTGTATAAAAATGCAACCAGTAATGCTCATCTGTGACATTATCACTACTTGTATCTGAAAATCTAAAACATAGTTTTATATAGTTAAAGTCACGGTCTTGTTTAAAAGCATGGACAAAAATAATTAGGCAATTGCCGATCAATATTTATTTTGCCGTTCTTTTCGAAGCCAATAGAAGAAGTAATTCATGCCAGACTGTGAACTATTTTCGATAATTGCTTCATCTTGGTAGATTTTTAGACCTGGATTGTCAATTGAAATGGCTTAATTGCACCAAAATGAATCAGTCCTGCTCAGCACTGAAAATTAACTGCTGACACTTTGTGTATTTATTGACTTTTCGAAAGCATTCAATCTTATAAACTGTATTACTCTGATAAAAAAGTTAGATTGTTATAGGATTCGATGTATTGCAGCCGATTTAGTAAGTAACTGTTTATCCAAAAGGTATCAGTCAGTTTGTATTGACTGAGAATTGTCAACGGCCTGTGAAATTGCATGTGGTGCCCCCTAAGGCAGTATCCTGGGGCCATTTTTTTTTTCATTATTTATATAAGTGATCATTTAAACATTGAAAGCTCAGCTAATTACATTATGTACGCAGATGACACCAGTATCTTTCTAGCCGAAATGCATGCTATGCTATAGCAAAGTGTGGAAATAATGTATACTGCAAAAATTATATGATTGGTCTGAATTACATGAAGCGTCATTAATCACCCCGCGAGTGCTTTAAAGACGCTACTGCAATGTAGCCTCAGTCCCACCTTCGGAAATGTTGAATTTTATGCATCTTCACATACTTTTTGCTTGGAGTCTAAATAATTTTTAGTTTACATACCTAACCAGACAGCCATCTGTCGAATGTTTACATTCAAGCGTTTGAGTCAGATGCACTTGTGGCTACGAGGTGACCATACATACTGCACCCCCTGTGGGTTAATGTTCACGAGCAGGAATCTCAACGAGGTAGAGCATTTCGTCATACGCACTGAAGTAACTTCTGTCCAGCTTGCGATCTCTTCCTTCAACGGACAGAGAGCACTCAAAGTGGGTCACAAACCCCCACGAATCCACTCATTCTTGACTGAGGTTATTCGATGATGCGGTGCATGTCCCCTAGGAGGCTGTTTTCTGGGCAGCAGGTGTGCCATATTTGTGGGGGCCCTGTTGTAAATGTTGTTCTTGTTTGCAGGTCCAATTGAAAACAAGGAAGACTTGCCAAGCTTTGGCTGCATCCAGAGGAAACACTTCTGGGGATTGCACCAGTCACACACTCACGTAAGTGCTTCCTCCCATAACGCTTCACTGACAAGTGATGAAAGGCCTGTGCTGTATGTTTTTACAGTATACCAATTTCAACAAACAATAATTTTTTACCATGTTTTTAATATATTTTAAAGCCATTTTATCCAAACTGCCTTAGTTTGCAAAAGCAGTTCGGTTAATTCAAAATTTTTGCTTGATGATATCTTTAAATATCTGCCGCCTTTCTTACTTCTATCTGAACATTTGTATGTTACAAATTGTTGCAGGTAATGCCAACTGCCATCTTAAAAAACACCCAAATGAGCCCGTGAACCGATAATTGCATGCTGACTGAGTAAAACAAAAACAAAACCAAGAAGGTCTGTCCTTCATCTCTTACATACCAAACGCTTTTTAATGTTTCTTTCACGGGAATGCACTGGTGTCATGTGGGAAAGCGTTCTACCACAAGTTGTCGTAGGACACTAAATATTTTGCCTCTTGATAACACGCATGAGCATGCATTGCATAATAGCGAATACCAGACAGTGAAATAACTTTATAATAAGGCACTTGAGGCCTCCACATATTTTCTTGTTTTGAAGATTATGCAGTTTACCACTTTTTGTAAAGTAGGCTAAGCATGTTCAGCTAAAGAGAAGCATTATGAAACACTTAGTCCAGCTATCCTTAGTGAGGTAGAGCGCTGACTTTTTTATGCACGCTCGGCTCAGTATAATTTGTGTCTGTAGCTGGCCATGGGGCACCACGGATCATGGCATGCTGGGCAAGCTGGGATCAGGGCAAGGTGTAGGGGTAAAGTGTCAAATCCTCCTTTATTGTCCAGTCTTTTGTTTATCTACAGGCTCTTCGTCCTTTCTATCTTTATTGAACTTTGCATACTTCCCGCTTTGATGGCTCCGACGTTGTTCATCAGCCATTTGCTAGCGTTTATGCACACTTTCTTCGTGAAATAATGTGCCACCATTTTCTATGTTTCATTTTCCTAGATAGACAGTTTAGCGTTTACTCTGGTGTGCTCTTTTTGACCCTACTGCATTTTTCATGATATATGGAGACTTGGTAAAACAACTGCAATAGAGGGCAAAGTAGGTTCATTTTAGGTGAGAAATTGCATGAAAACATAAACAGCGGCTACAGAGACGGGGCGCAAGCTTTGGCTAACAACTGTCTTATGTTCACTGCATCATGCAGTAATTGAGTACCCTGCAAGACTTCTTCAATTAATCATAGAGCACCTACACTCTAGGAGATTAGTCACTCAGGTATCTTTTGTCACCGAATTGTTTCAAAGCTGTCAAGTAATGAGTAGAGGTGCAGAAATTTGTTGCTGGCTGAGAGTGCCTTTTCTCATCTTTTGTATTCGGTAAGTTACATCTTTTGTATTCGGTAAGTTACATGCCCGTACATGGGGGTATGACTAGGAACAGACAACTATATCAGTGCACATCATGGGATTGAACGTTTTAGACCACCGGTGTCACCTTGTGGTGGTTGTGGCAGCTATGCACCTCAAGATGTGCTATTGTTGTGTGAATGTATGGCGGAGCTCCGTGAGGATTCAGTGTGCACCAACTTTGTCCTGTTATAGTTTTGTTTGTTGTGCACCTTTGTGCGCAACAAACAGGAACTATAGAAAAGCGCATTCACGAACAATCACTTCTCCTTGTGTATTCTTTTCCTTCGCAAAGAGGTGGATTCATTTCAACTAGGCAGGATAGCAGTTTTGCATAGGTGATAGTGCACTTCTCAGAGGTATTGATTGACTACACAAGCGTCATCTTCCAAGATGCATAGGAGAGAGCAAGCATGCAGTGGTAAATGGGTTTGGAAACAATGATGTGGTGGTTGTTGTGGTGTGAGACGAGGGACTCGCTCAGGCGTTTGAAATAGGATCGGTATAGTACACGACATGTCCATTGCTGCTTATGAATGCAAGTGAAAAGAAACAAAATATGTGGCCTTTGGTTGAGCCTAAGGTGTAACAAAAATAATTCAGGTGTGGACAGTTCCTCCACGGCGCATCTAGATAGTGTCCGACACTTTCAGTCCTGCAAGGCCCCATGTTGGAGCTCCCCCCACGTGACTGCGGCCGGCGTATGTACCATAAATGACGAGCTGCGCAGGTAGCATCCTGTTGCGACTCAGGGTCTAGCGGGTCTCATTTCGGTAGTGGGCCCCCGTTGTAGGACCCATCGTCCAACTACAGTGGAACCCAACCCCGCTTATACAACTTTTAGGGGACCATGCAGAAGCTTTGTATAACCTGGGCGTTGTATAATCGAAAAATGAAAATTATAGACCTAGACACTCAGCCTTGCCTGAAAAATGGGTACAGACTGCCTGAGTAAGCCCACGGCACGACCTTCTGCCTCTGCAATGAGGGTAGATTAAATTATTGTATCCAGTGGTAGCTAACGGCAGCAATAATTAGTTGAAGGAAGTCCTAGCGAATCTTTATTCTCAGCTTTAAGAACAATCAAATTCAATGTACATCTTTCTAACGATAAATTAAGTTCGAAAATTGCCTGCGTGCAATAACGAAGCCGAAACCATGTTGCCGTGAGCCTCCCATCATAAAAGTCAGACACAGTGCCATCGCTATTGCATGATGGCGATGGACGAGTTTATGTACGATGCGTTCGTGTGCGACTGAGCTGTGAGCATTGTAGTTTGTTGCCTCGTGAAGTGCAACTAGTGGTGTTTTGCTGCTGTTATGAACGTTGACGTCAAGTGAAAGTAATTTTATGTGGTGAAAGCAACTGCGTTGTGCCCTTATGCGTACGCAAACCAGTGACTGCGAGTGTGACAGAGGCAGATCAGCCGTATGTCGACCAGGAAATGTTTTCACAAACCGAAAATGTGAAAATATGAGCTTTTTGGTCAGCTGAACATACTCTAAGTGGATAGAGCTTGACTAGGTAACGACCCCAGATACGTATGCACTCGATTGAGCCGTATGTAAAAGTGCATGAACTTCCGGGAGAATAAATTTTTTATTCGATGAAGAAGACTTTACTTTTCCTGTTGTCCACCTTGGGTTACACAAGTTCATATTTTGCACTTGTGAATATTTGGTCGACATGTGATTCCAGTAAAGGTGTTTTTTTTCTTCGACGGAATCTGAAAGTCGTCGTTAGATGCGGGGTCGGCGTAAAAACTGCGTCGTATAACCAAGGTTTTTCAATACATTGTTTCTATGAGGATTTTGCCGGAACCGAATCGATTCATCGTCAATTGCTGGTCGTCGCAAAACCGAGGGATGTACATGTATAATCGAAGTTTCACTGTGGTCAGATGAGGTGCTCGTAAGAACGACCAAGGTTTATTTACATGGTTAGGAACTGAAAAGAAATTTCTCACCTAAATTTGATACAGTCGAATCTCGATAATTTGAACTCGAAGGGGCTCTAAAATTTGTTTGAATTGAAAGAAGTTTGAAATAATGAAAGCTAACTAAACGGAGTGCTCTTCATGCAGTGGCGCATGTGTATTGAGCTAACACACGGGGGGGGGGGGGGGGGGGGGGAGTTTCAGAAGACATACGTTTATTCACAAATCACAAGACATCCGTTATGAATTGAAAAAATTGGTGATGCGCGTCTGTATACGTTTGCCTTGCACCAAGTCAATTAATTTCGCATGCAGCTTGCAAAGCATTTCTACTTCGACTTCAGCATTCTCCTGGCAAGAGAAGTTCCGCGCAGAAATGTCCAGGGCCGACACTTTTTAAAGACGACAACAGCTTCGCTACGCAGTCGCAGCATGGCCAGCACTTGACGAGAAAGGGGAGCATCTCCACGTGGAAAGAAGCAGATCGGCATTTGGGAAAAAACCAACACTCCACGGCAGATTTTTTTTTTGCTCTCTTGGCGTGCATTATTGAAAGGAAAAAGGTTACGTGGCAGGGAAGGGAAAGGGGGAAGTGTAGCACCGGCGCGTGAGAGACCCCCCCCCCCCTCAAGGCGCAGAGCCGTGCTCCCGCAAGGGGCAAGGGCTGCAGAAGATAGTGCCTTTTTCCTTTTCTTCGACCACACATTCATTCAACCCAGTGACAGGTTTTTTTTTCCTCTCTCTCCCTTCGCGCACGGCATTATAAGGAGAAGGGTCTTTTCGTGGCAGGGACGGAAAAGGGAGAAATACACATACCTTTGACGGGACCTCATCGGGAGTTCGAATTAAGCACGTTGAGACTCGACTGTATAAGGTGACCAAGTGATTAAGAGCTCGTTGAAGAACTGAACTGAAATCATACAAAATGTCTTCTGCTTATATAGCGTCTTGTTGCCAACCCTGGGTGCATTGTCTGCATCTTCACCCAATACGGCACTTGATAGTCTCGGCTCTCCACCCACGAAGGCGGGGAAAGGCACCACACAATGCATGCGGAAAGGGCACAATCTAAACGATGCCCAAATATGGGCACGAATGCACTGCACCAAGGTTTTGAACACGACACTGAGATATCACGCACATCCGATGGTCCTAGCTGATCTGGGTTCCAGGAACTCTCCCAGCAAGGGGTGATGTTCGAAAAAAACCGGCTTCTGTTACAAGTGCCAAACTTGCCTGTCTACATTAAGGTAGAACAATGTAGAGGCCTTACAGGTTTATCGTCAGACATGCCACCCCATGTAGCCGATACTACAGAGAGATGTGGAGTGGTCAACCAATCTCTTGTTGTTTGCTAGGAGTTACTCTGTAAACGACTGCAAATTTCCGGAACTTTGGGTAGCTCGAAAAATGCAGCTGCAACCGGTTCAATTTTAGCCACCATCTCAAACAGCAAATACAGCTTTGAAAATGGCCTTGTCGCCTCCTTGTTGGCCAGGAAATCCTTTGTTCCTTGTATGAAGCCAAGGTCACAATGGCCTTTCCCATCCCGTGTGTTTTCTTAGCGCTGAGCCGATTCGAGGACACCCTTGTTAACGCTTGACAGAGAGAAAATCAACCCATCTCAACTGCACACCCTTGCTTGGACTGCGTCTAGAACTTTTCATCCGGTTCACAGCCGTTGAAAGAAATTCAATGCTGATGACGCTCACAACAGTTTGCAACCGCATTGCGTACAGGAGAACACCGTGAAAGCAACTACAGCGTTAGCCACACGTAGCATTTTTTGGTCAGTAAAAACGCGACCTGCATTTCTAGTTCTAGTTACTAGCGTGCATGGTGCTTTAAAATACAGTAGACTCTCGATAATTCAAACTCTGATAATTCATACTTTTAGTTAGTTCAAACAAAATTCACTTTTGTAGTTGGCTCTCTATTCTTTCAATGTACTGAAAAAGCCTCTTAATTCAAACTCCATCATTTGGTCAGTTCATACTTTTTGCAGTTCTATACAAGAAAATACTATCTGCTGCTTTCCCACTACCAGGAGTGCAACAGCTGTGCCAATTGGGCCAATCTGATACAATTCCTCATTTTCGTGCCAAGTTGCGCCAAAACTATGAAATCTGCCGAAATTGCGTTACGCTGTGCCAAAATGCCCGTATGCTAACTTCAGCAAGAAATTAAGGACACGTTCGCCACCTGTCGTTTGCGTTCTCAATCAATCCAGGGATATAGGCGCGCCGACCCTTTTTCTGAACTACGACAGGACATTCGCGAAACGTGATCGACCACATAAAGTAACAACGCCGCGTGCCCGTCGGTCCACTTACCACAGTGGATAAAAAAACTAAACCTGGAAACGTATGCCGCTGTTACTGCACGCGAACAAACTCGACGTGCTGCGAATGCCACATTTAGTTGCCATAGCAACGGCGCATACCTAACTAAGTGGTGCCGTCGCTGGGCCAATGGGTGTGTGCCAGCGTTACTTTATCTAGGCAAACGTGCCTTGCAAGCATGTTCGACTAGAAAATGTTAGAAGCTGTGCCCTAAACCTAACGCCATCGTGGAAAAGAAAAGGGGGGGCTGTATCTGTTTGAAGATTTGTTGGCCCTGTTCTAACCCGTGCCGCTTAAGCAACCTTCGCCGCAGTAAACCGGTGAACTGCGGAAAAGCGTTTTAAAATTTGGAAAGGGCTGTTAGCATTTGTCGCGGGACACAGCACAGTTTGTTCAATTACTCATGTGTGTGTAATCAGCATAATTGATAGTACTAGTATGATCGCTGACGTCTAAAAATGTTACTGGCAATTGTTTGGAGCACTTTTTAACATTTGTGCAGCCCTTAAAAAATCAAACAAAACTGTGTGCCAGCTTTTCTTTTTCTCCACCCTTAAGGTTGCCAGCTTGGCAGATCCACATTTGAATTCTCAGAAGATTTGGCCGGTGCTGCAAATGCTAATGTGGACTTTATCATTGTTTGCCGAGTAGGCTGGTTCAAAATAGTTTTATTGAAATAGCAGTTCCCACATTCACTCTACACGATTAAGAGGATGTTGAGTGGTTTGTACACATCTTTTCTATAATGTAAGCCTTTTTTTGATACTGCTCTAAATTTGGTTTTCCATGATAAAAAATTATTTTTTCCCTATAACCTGGTCAGGGGTGAGACAGCTGTGCATATTGCACATTTTTGATACATTTCTGTTTTTTTTGTGCCAAGTTTCTCCAAAAGCATAAAAATCGCGAAAATTGCGCGAACTGCTTCAAAACAGCCTCGAAAGCTAGAATTTTGATGCCATCCTCAGCTTCAGTGGGAAAAAAAGCCGAGTTGACTAATAGGGCATGCCCGATCGCGTTTGTTTCTGTACTTTGCACTTTTCTTGTGACGAAGGCTCCCATGGTGCTGCCATAATCTCTTTTTAACTGTTGTAAATACACGCGACCCCGCAAAAATGTGCTGTCGTGCATCGAGCGTGCAGCTTCTACTGGCTTCTGGTGTCGCTGTCACCTTGCGAAAACCACAGAGCCGAGTGGCAAGTGTAGTGGGGTTGATTCTCAGGTTTTTTTGTTGTGGTTTGCGCGTTCCTCCTGTTGCTGTGGTTTTCATGTGGATGCTACTACGTGCGGCCACCTACTTGTGCACGTTTGCCGTATGCGAGTAACTGTAAACGTGAAGTCATTTTCCTACATGCGACGCATCTCCTGGATGCTCTGGCACGTGCACATGGCTTCTCAAAATGGGTTTCGTGAGCGACAGAATGCATGCAGCCCATTCCCGGTTTAAGCCCATTAGCTAATAACTTATTTAGACAAGTGAGTTATTATTGCATTTTGCATTTAAAAAAAAGCCATTGCATGTGAAATCCGTGCATCGGTGTCTGCAGGTAGAAAGAAACACTTGGTTATTTGTGAAGCTGTGGCTTTCAAACCATTTTAAACGAATGAACGGGCACCTCGGCACTTTAATCATGACTCTTGATGTTTGGTTGATCACGTGGCACAGTTTTCATAAACGGTGATTTGTCACTGCTCTGTTATATAATATGAACTTTCAACATGCGCTTTAAGAGGCATCGCTGTGTGTGTGCCAGCTCTGGGCTATGCTTCTAGGCTTTGCCCAATTGGTGTTTTGGTCGGCGGCAGTGCGACTTTGTTTTCTTTCTTTTCTTGTTATGCAATAAAAGCCCTCTCTGCACATTCGGGGGTTCGTTTGCGTGGACACGAATTTCTTATCTGCGCTGTGCAAGTGCTTAATGCGAGTCGCGGAGCGGCAATCGCAAGTCGATGTATTATCGAGAGTTCTACATCGGCGGTGATCACCTACGATAAAAAAAGAACTGGTCAACGTGTGCCGTAATAATAATGCATGGTTGCTCGCGTGGAGAGGCGTAATCAGTATCATTCGCTTATCACTTAGTGTCATACGCACGCACTTTATGAGCTAGTCGGTGCGGCAAGGTTTCTTGGCTCTCGCGCTGGAATCTTGAAGGTGGTCCCGCACGAGGTGGCCGTCAATGGCGGTGCAGTGTGCTCTTGTTGTCTCTTAACAGCTCTTGACGCTACAGTCGAACCCCATTACAACAAACGATGCTTCAATGAAATTTTCGATACAACGAAAAATTCACGATTCCCCGTCAGCAGTCCATAGAAGTCAATGCATAAATATTGTTGTCACAACGAACACTTTTTCTTCTATAAACTTTATAGAAGAGATCATGGTTCATGGTTTTCTTCACGCAGCTGCTGCGTGCAACCGCGGAGCGATGCCTTTTCTTATTCCAACACTTATCATTTTATTCGCGCATGGCCAGTGTGGTACCTAATCAAAGTGGCTGTTCGACCGCATTATCAACCATATCAGCTAGCCACGAGTGATGGATGATAAGAATGGTATAGAATAAGGCAAAAGTCACCGCTCCACGATACCCTGCCTCCATCTCGGCGTTGTCGGATACACATGACAGCGGACGGCTACTGGTGTTAATCTGTTAATGCAACTGTTTGGTAAATTTACGAAAGCGGTTGTAGGCGTTGTTGCAGCGTTGTTTTCACAATGGCCTCGCTATGCATGACTTTGAATTGCATTGTGACGCTGCTAGAAAAGAATAGGAAGCAGTGGACACTTTTCTAATTTTAAGAATAAACGTTCCTTTGTTTTGCTAGCTGAGATCAGCTATATTTTTTTCAATTTTACTACAATGAAATTCTCTCTTCAATGAAATATTTTTTGTGCCCCATGAGTCTCGTGGTAGTGGGGTTCGACTGTATAATGTCAGGCTTCTTTAAGGGGGCAGACTGCTCTTTGGGACCAAAAAGTGACAAAAAAAATAATCTTTTAACATTGACATATTTGGTATTTGCAAGTATTTCGCTATCTCTCTGCAAATTTTCACACACCAGGAAGTGGTAATTTTTTTGTAATGTCATTCTAACTGTCCAAATTCTTGGTGCTGTTGACATGCAGAATCGGCAAAAAAATGGGGAACTAACTTCGAGGCCTCTTTCTAATTTGCCGGCACCTGTGTTAGAAGCTCTGCTACGAATTCATGAGCACTTTTATGAGGATCGCAAAACATGCACACCATGATTGTCGCTTTTTGAAGAAGCTGTGTGTTTTCAGTTTTTTCCATTTTTCTCAAAGAAGTAAATTTACAACAGTTCAATTTTGAGGCCTCAATATCTCTGCAGTTAGGGCAGGTACAATAATGATTCTCTTTGCTATGAAAACCTGTATGTGTGTAGGGTGCAAGTATGGGAGCAGAATTTAGAGAACAAGCCTTTTTAATTAATCACTCATAAAAATTTTAACATGATTTTAACTGCTTTTGAAAATGGATAGTTCATTTTGCTGTAAAATAATTAAGAAAGGCTTAAAAACAAAAAAACTTGCATTATTTCAATCAATAGTCATTAGTATATGTTGGGATATTTTAAATATCACTTTTAAGTAAGCACTTTTTTATATGACAGCCTTAAACAATAGGGGATGAACTTAAGTTATCTCAGGAATAAAATGAGTTACAGGAAAACTAATTAAACATTTCAAATCAGCAGAATAAACTGCATAATTCTGTACAGTTTGATCAAGATCACTGAAGAAATAAACAAAAAATGTCTAAGAGCAGTATGCCCCCTTAAGCAAAGGACCACTGTTTGGTCACGTAACAAAGATTCTTGTGCAATCTCAATTTTTGAATTTCTTGTTGAGTGTGAAGCATTATTCTTTTCTAATGTTTGCGAGGAACCTATATTCAACAAAACTTTTTTTGTATTGGATATTATTTCACATGTTTGTTACGAGGGTCAGATAGGTCACGTGGTATGTAAAAAGGTAGTGCAGTTCATACCTGGCGATAATCTGTTTAAAAAATTCCTTCAAAATCTGTTTCAGTGTTATGTGTATTATAAACCAATTAAAATATGCACTGGTGCCCCCCATGTTGCTAAAAATTCATAATTTAAGGCTCCCAGGGCAACATAATAAATGCTGTTAACTGCTTTCAAGTAAGATTCTTCTGCTCGAAATTTGAAATTTTGCTGCTCCAAAAACTACTCTCAATTTAGTCTCAGCAGTCTTTCCCCTGCCTGCTCCGAATTTGGATTTTAGTGCTTTGAAAGTAACATTTTACTGCTCCGAATATTGCTCCAAATTCAATTTCGGCTGTTGCACACCTGCACTGCTATTTAAAAATTTGTGTTCCTATATAATTCTAACCATCTAAAAATGGAAAATAAGCACCTCAGGCCTTTAAGAAAAAAATCTTGCTAATAAACAAATGTTTGAAAGGAAGCACACGCATGGCCAACTTTGGTGCTTCTTAACTAGTACTATAGAGAATTTTGTGCTGAAGGCACATATAGCAAAGAAGCAGTTGGCAATTGACGATTTCTTGAAAAGTTCAGATAAGGCCGATAAACTCATGGACCTCACACCTCTGCTTTCTGCTTATTGCGTGCAGCTGGGGTTTAAAAACACTTGAAGATTTTTTAAATATGATAAAATTAATGCCTAATCGTAATGTGTGGTGTCAGCTCACCCACGGCCATATATCGAGAATTTCTCATAATCCAAATTTCTGGATAATTCAAACAAAAGTCACAGGTCTCTTCGAGTTTGAATTAATGAGAGGCGATTGTATACTTACAAGAAAAAAGAAGAATGTGTGTCTGCCTCGTCTCGCTTGCTTCCTTTAGCCCCCCATGTTGCAGCGCCCCTCTGCTATAGCGCTACGATACTGCGGCCGGTGCATGTACTAAAGCCTACATTATCTGGGCGTGGTCTCCGTCACGGTGGTGGAGAGTGCCCACACGTAAATTATTTTTCTGACTCTGTGTTTGAGACCTTTCAAGTGTTTCTAAATAGCAATATATATATTTTTTATTTATTGCACTCAAACGAAACACCGACAGGGCTTTAGCAGTCGTAAAATGAGTTGATGCTTGTTCCCTTGGGGCCTGCATATTTTATCGATAGGAGAGATCTTTGTCTTTGCGATGGAAATAAATTCCCTGCTGTGTGAAGTGCTATCACACGAGCTTTGACGGTTGATGGCAGGCATTTTCTGGCTATTTTAAAACACTTGCAAGGTTCCTTTAAGTACCACAAGTTCAAAATTCAGAGTGTTGGTATTATTAAGTTCCCTGCGTACCCTACCTCAGACTGAGAATTACTTGTGTGCAGTGCAAGTACAGACACTTCATGGGCACTATAGATTTTGACTGACAGTCTTTTCATTTTGTTAATTTCATCCTCAGTCACTGTTGGCGATGTTGTCTTGCCTTCTGTTGCGGCCTCACAGATCGCTCTGTGCCGCCACATAAAAAAAAAGACACATAGACGAGACACACACATTGCTCTCATGTGCATGTGCAGGTTCCACAGCATTTTCTTTTTTGTTAAGATGCACCAACTCACACAACAAGTTCATCTAAACTACAGAATGGTTGATCATATATACAAGTGTTCTTGCAAGCATTACACAAGTGCATTTGTGAAAGTTTGATTGTGCAAGAGAGCGCTAACAGACTTGGTGGATACTATTCTGTTGAAGTTTTCATAAAAAACTAACGCAGTTTGTGAAGATGGCACTTTTCATTTCACATGAAAATTCTTTCATGGAGGGGCAATTTTCATGAAAGTAAGCAATGATTAACATAAGGGAGGTGTCACTTGAAGCACAAAAGTTGGTGTACGATGAGGGGTTTTTCACACAGGAGGCGGTACTGCAAAAAACTTTACAAAAAAGAACATAGTTTGAAGTACAAATATCAGATAGGAAAAAAAGCTGGGAGAGGATGCCAAAACAAAAGAACTGTGGTTCTTGTGAAATAGATTCAGTCGCAAGAACAAAAACTGATGGAAGACATCATCAGCCTGACTACGTCCACTGCAGGACAAAGGCCTCTCCCATGTTCTGCCAGTTAACCCGGTCCTGTGCTTGCTGCTGCCAATTTATACCCGCAAACTTCTTAATCTCATCTGCCCACCTAATCTTTTGTCTCCCCCTAACCCACTTGCCTTCTCTGGGAATCCAGTTAGTTACCCTTAATGACCAGTGGTTATCCTGTCTACGCACTACATGCCCGGCCCATGACCATTTCCTCTTCTTGATTTCAACTATATCCTTAACCCCTGTTTGTTCCCTAATCCACTCTGCTCTCTTCTTGTCTCTTAAGGTTACACCTACCATTTTTCTTACCACTGCTCGCTGCGTCGTCCTCAATTTAAGCTGAACCCTCTTTGTAAGTCTCCAGGTTTCTGCTCCCTAGCTAAGTACCGGCAAGATACAGCTGTTATATACCTTCCTCTTGAGGGATAGTGGCAATCTACCTGTCATAATTTGAGAGTGCTTGCCAAATGTGCTCCACCCTGGAAGACACTCAGCTTCAAATCTCAATGCTGCAGTGATAGATTGAATCTCTGAAATAGCAATACCATTAATGGTGTAAATGAAGTAGCTATTCTGTCTGCAGATACACATTTATTGTGTTAAATATTGATACATAACAGCCACCACAACGCAACTGCATGAAAGAGGACAAAGTCAGTTTTGGTTGATGCTGGACTGGCGCCATTTCGCTCGCTGAGTTCTGTTGATTGTGAACAGATTATTAAAAAAGTTAGTCATAACATTATTGGTGTAGGTTGACAACTTCTGTACCTCGATGGAGACTCGCAGCGGTCGCAACACCGGTGACCCCTCAAATGCTTCAACTGCTGGTACTTCCTCACCGCCGCCCTCTTCAGCCTCGACTGCCTATACAGTACTATTTATTTTTCAACTATTGACCTTCGGTCAGGCTACTAGCAGATAGCCGTCGACGAGATGGACTGGAAGAAGACCGCATTTATCACTCCTAACGGGCTTCATCAGTTTAAGGTTATGCCCTTTGGTTTCTGCAATGCGCCAGCCATATTTGAAAGAATGATCGACTCATTGCTCCAAGGGTTCAAATGGTCCACCTGCTTGTGTTACCTTGATGATGTTACTTTTCTTTTCGCCCGCATTCGACTCACATTTCGATCGTTTATCAGCTATTATTGACGTTTTATGTTGAGCCGGACTTCAGTTGAATGCCTCCAAGTGCCACTTTGCTCGTCGTCAAATCTCCATGCTTGGTCACCTTGTCGATGCCCAAGTTATGCATCCAGACCCAGAGAAAATTTGTGCAATTACAGTCTTTCCTGTTCTGAAGACCACAAAGCATGTCTGCAGTTTTGTGGGGTTGTGTTCCTATTTCAATGTTTTGTTAAGGACTTTGCAACCATTGCACACCACCTCACGGAGCTCTTGAAGAAAGACGCCTCGTTTTACTGGAGCCATGACCAAGCATCATCGTTTTCCCAACTTCCAACCCTGCTTACAATGCCACAAATCTTGGCTCACTTTGATCTATCAGCCCCAACCAAAGTTCTCACGGACGCCAGCGAACACTGCATAGGAGCAGTGCTATTCCAGCACTAATGAGACACGACCGTGTTATAGCCTACCCAAGCCAACTGTGACCTTCAGCCGAGCGCAACTATTTCATCATGGAGCGCGAAAGTCTCGCCCTTGTGTGGGCAATTGTCAAGTTTCGTCCGCACCATTACGGGCGCTTATTCCATGTCGTCACCAATCACCACGCGCTCTGCTGCTGGCTAGACTAACTGAAGGACCCAACAGGATGTCTCGCTCATTGGGCCCTACGCCTTCAAGAATACACATTCTCTATAATGTATAAAACAGGGCAATTGCATCAGGATGCGGATTCTTTATCCCCGGACGTTTTTTCCATGTCACAGCTACTGAACCTTGGCGAAGAGCAGCGTCGGGATGCTTCTTAAAAACTCCTTCATTAACAAACTGGTGTCAACGCCTCGTGATCCGTCCCTACGAATGTTTCTGGTCAAAGATGGGGTCCTATGCCGCCGTAACCTTGATTCCTTCGGATCTGACCTACTTTCTGTCATCTCAGCACACCTGCGTTTCACTGCCCTCAGTTAACTTCATGACGTTCCCATGGTGGGCCACTTGAGCGTTTCTCGCACACACGACTGTGTACGACGTCGGTTTTTTTGGCCTGAGCTTGCCCGCTCGGTTCGTTGCTATGTCGCCACTTGTGAGCCCTGCTATCATCACAAAACGCCGTCTGCCCTTCCAGCTGGCTACCTTTAGTTGATTGACATTCCCGCTGAACGTTTTTTTTTTTGTCGAGTTGGTCTCGACCTGCTCGGCCCTTTTCCACCCTCCACAGCCGGAAATGAATGGATTGCTGTCGCGCCAGACTACGCGACATTGTACGAAATCACACGAGCACTCCTGACCAGTTGTGTTACGGACGTTGCGGACTTTCTGTTGTACGACTTAATATTATTGCACGGAGCTCCCCGCCAACTTCTTACCGACCGTGGCCGCACCTTCCTCTCATCTGTCGTTCATGAAAGCCTGAGGTCTTGCCATACCAAGCACAAATTTACTACTTCAAAACGTCCCCAGTCGAATGGCCTCACGGAGTGCCTCAACAGGACCATAACTGATATACTCGCCAAATATGTTGCGACTGACCACCAAGATTGGGACATTCATTTGCCGTGTGACATTTGCCTACAATTTCTCCTATACCAACACTGCCGGATATTCGTCTTTCTATCTCCTATATGGCCGTGACCCAATGCTACGCTTGGACACATTGCTACTTGTGGCCACTGAGTATGCCGGGGAAGCCATCGCCTGCGCCGACCACGAGCATCAAGTTGCCCGTAACCGTCTACAGGCCTCACAGGAGCACTAACGACAGCTCTACAATTTTCATCATAGGGACATGCTCTTTTCCCCAGGTTTTCTCGTGCTCCTATAGCCACCCACTCATCGTGTGGGACTGTCTGAGAAACTGTTGTCGCCCTACACTGGACCATTCCGTATCATTCGCCAGGGGACTGACGTCACGTACGAGATTGTTTCAACCAATCCAACAAAGTCATCGTCAGCTTCAAGCGACACCGTTCACGTGGCTCAGCTGAAGCCCTGTTACCCCCCCTTTGGCATCTCCTGCATAGATTATGCACCGGGACGGTGCTTCTACCGCCGGGGTTTATGATACATAACAGCCGCCACAACACAGCTGCATGAAAGAAGAGGATGAAGTCAGTTTTGGTTGATGCTGGACTGGCGCCATCTTGCTCGCCGAGCTCTGTCCATTGTGAATAGATTATTAAAGAAGTTACTCGTAACAATATGGTATACGTATATTATAAAGGACGCTCTCAGCCAAGGTAATAAGGCAAGGTTTGCAGCATATTCAAGTGCTTCTTTTCTTCTCTCCTGTCGAAGGTTTGTTTCCTATTTTCCAAGCAGACTTAACGGTCCTAGAATTTGGTTAGATCATCATCAAAAACATGGAAGTCGGGGTGTTTGGAAAAATTAAATTGGTAGACACCCTGATTTGAGGTGAAAATTTCGGTGCAAACCAAGAGGAAGCACAAAGAAAACGCAAGCACTGGTGCTGACTCGTGTGCCCGATTATTTGTTAGAAATTTATGTTATTACGCATGCAATACGTCTTGTTACACATGCATGTGCAAAGTTCTGTGGTTGTGGCATTTATATGTGTTGTTGTGAGAAGAATGAAGCGATTTTCAGTCTGTCCCAGTGCTTGTCTGTTCCATTTCTTGCGGTTTGTCACAGGTGAAGTTTTCACCTTAAATTACTGCATCCTAAATGTGCGTTAAAGAAAAAAGTGCTCAAGGTGATCACGAGCGTGACATAACTTTTTTTCCAGTGCCGTACCTCCCTGCTTAGCTCCCGGTGTGTTTGCCAGAATGAGAGAAGAGAGAAAGCAGTTATAGCGTGCAATTAATTGCTATACTTCTGCTCATATTTGACGAATTTAAAGAAAGATTTTCTATGATCAGTTCATGCGGCAATGAACTCCTTCAGCGAAGCCATGCGATGGTTACTTGAAAAAGTGTTGTGGAGCTCCGTGAAAGATCTCCAACTCTACGAGATCACAAAAATGCAAGTTTGACTCTTGGACTTGCCACTAGCAGTGCAAAGCCTCTACTTAATCAACAAATAATTATACTGCAACAAGATTTTTGTGTATATTGTGTCTGTCATGTTCGTTTCTATCAAACTATGAGACAAATTAGTGGTATCGGCTATTGAGGAAGTAGACTTTGCTATGGTAGCTGTTTAAGCAGTACAACTTATCATGCAGACGATTACGCAAGTGGATGCGAAGTACGACGTCTTGCGCCACTACGACCCCTCACAGCAAAGCAGCCGTGAGGACATCATGGTCCTTGATTGCTCCTGGCAAAAGGCTGCTGTGCTACAGCAACCACCAAGTGCTGATGCAGCCTGCCATTTGGTGCGTGTTTCTTTCGCTGAGTCTCCTGCAATGTTGTGACAAACATACTTGTGCCTTACAAAAGAATGCAGCTTACAAATTTTTTGTATAGTGCGAGCAGCAATGCATTTTATAGACATCTTTAAGATGGCAAACGAAGGAGTGACGTGCAGATAAAAGTATAATTTACCTTCTTCAATTGCCTTTATTTACTTTATCAGTATTTCTTGGCTTCTGAAGTAAAAGGTTTTCGTGTGGCAATTGTAGTTGAAGGGGCCCTTCAACACTGTTCTACCATTTATTACTCCTGGGTTGTGTTGACTGATGTACAAACAAACTAATACAGGAAGAACGGCAGTGATAATTGCTTGCAGTGCTAAGTCTTTATTCAGAAAATACAAAGTACAAGAAAAATAATTCAAACCATCTTCCCAAAGGGAGCCTTGATGGGATGCAAAGCAGCAGCGTGGTGTGTGGGGAGGTGTGGCAGTCGTGGCAGCGAAGCGAGCGGCAGTTGCAATAGGTGTTGCGGGTGAATGGACGAGGCGGCAGCTGTGGGCACTGCGGCGAGTGTGCGGCAGGCAAGAGAGAGAGTGATGTCAACGTGCAGCTGAGGCTCAAACCACTTGGCACCGCTCCATCACCTGCAAAAGGGTAGTACGTTGTGGCGCGTTCGTAGGATGCTCGAAGAAACAGCATACCTGCCAAGTTTCCCGTATTTCGACCGCGTTTTGTGTGTGTACGGTTGTCATGAAAGTCTCCCGGAATATACAGGCCAATCCACTCCAGGCTTTATGTGAACCCACCGCATTTTATTATAAATGAATTTAAAAGGCGTTCAACTAAACGTAAAATAGAATCTCAGTGATGTGAAACCGCGGCTGATACGAATTCGCTGAATTCCCCAGCCAAATTCTACTGTGTCCATTGGGCCAAAACTCGAATGTTCCAAACACTTGTCCTAATTGCGGTGGGTGATATGAAATTTTGTACCGAAAACGTTGAAGGAAGGCCGAGAACACTGTGCTCGAGGCTTCAGAAGTACGTGTGTGACCAGCGCATGCACAGTTTTCTACAAGCGCGCGTGGTTGTCATTGCCACAACCGTTGTGTACGAAAAGGGGTCGTTCTTGACACGGTAATGTACGGCGATGACGTAACCTACAGAACTGAAAGTGAGTGCACATCCAACGCTTGACCAGTCAAAGCGACGTTGCTTTCTGCAAGCTTTGTGGTTGAAACTGCGGCAGATGCGATCATAGATATATTAAAAGGACTTGGTTTTGAAGAAACGTGCGCAGCCAGCGCACGAGGATTGAAAAGGAAACTACGCTGTTTGCCGCAACTGCGGTGCACGAAACAGCGGCCGCAACGATGCGATGGCGATCTCCGAGGGCACGCAGCAAAAGGCCTGACACCACATATTGGTTGCAGTGCGTCAGCGCGAGGCTTTTTGGCGTGGCGAGTGGGCGCGTGGCTACACGAAGGCGCATGCTTTGAGTCTCTTTCTATATGGGAGAGAGCTCGACACCGCGTCGAAAAGACGTGCGTCGACGTGTTGCGATGGGTACTTGTGGTCAGGCCTTAACACAGAGGTAGATTACAGGCAGTAAAGACGTAAAAAAAGGCTAGACGCCTTTGACCGCAGTGACGCGATAGCGATCTAGGAGCTCCGAGGACACGGGCTAACGCGGCGGTAGATTACAGGCAGTAACGGCTTAAAAAAGCTCAGCGCGTGTTGGCGTTTCTGTCAAATGAATCGAGTACCAAGCGAAGCTATGACCCTATCTTTCGTGGCAGCCAGTTGCACTGTCCCATCCGTTCACGTGTGTCCCAGGAAGACATACGCGAGTTGTTTTGATGGAAATTGATTTTGCTAGTTGTTTTGATGACGCGAAATTTTGGCAGTATTTGCGCTCCCACTTTACGACTCTCACCCCAGTGGGAAAGCCTGCCCTCGTGTGTTCAGCCACTCCTAGCCAATGCGAGACTGCAACGCCGATGTTTGCGATTGGACCCCCCCCCCCCCCTTATTTTGTTTTTCGCGATGATTTCTTTTGTTTGTTTTCTTTCGGTTTTTGTTTGTTTTCTTTCAATTGCCCCCCCCCCCCCCTCCGCGCTTTCGTTGCAGAAATCTTCCGGATGCAGAATCCTTAAACTGTATGCAGGCTAGTCAAAGAGCTGCTTCGCATCTAAAATGCCTACCCTTAACTTGATTTTCGCGGCTTTACCTGAGCACACATCACGCGCCCTGACTAGCCCGGTGACTTCAGATGGCTCCCCCAATGGAATGAGCTAGAAGAGCCTATGTAGGGGAAGCTCTCGCACCATTGTTTTGTGTTCCTTCTAACGTAATGTTGAGTCTGTTGTCAAAGTAACAAATGTGGTGTCTGACGCCTGACTTGCCAGAACGAGAGTGGGCGCTACTGTTTCGAAGCGAGGTATTTTCTGCTGTTCTTTACAACATTTCGTGTCACTCCCTTCTCTTATTCTGAGAAAGGAACTTGTGGAACGACCAAGGCGGTGAAGGGTTGTTGAAGAGGTGCAAAGCACCTCTTCAACAACAATCAAGAGCCTACCACATGTGCGGAAAGAGACTGCTTGCTAACTCGCAAAAGGAAGAAAAGGGAAAAGAGAGAGAAAGGTCTTTCGTATGCACATGCAACCTGTGCAAGCCAAAAATCTAGAGGCCAAATGGTAGCCAGCATCTCTATTGTGCTTTGTTGTGTCTGTTTGGGATTCGATGAAAGAGCACAGGAAAGATAAATAAAACACATTAGTGATCTCAGTTCTGATGACAAGCCACGATCTCCTGTAGCGTTACGTTTATCAAATCATAGGCTTGGAGCCATCCCCTGTTATATGTGCCGAGTGCCACTACGTGCTGATGTGGTCAGCAGCAGTGCAGTGGTTTCATGTCGTGATTAAAATACTAAATCATTTGATATCAGCACTTACACCAATGCTAAAATTATAGCCAGTGATCACTCTACGTAAACACAGATAAAAGAAGGTGCTTCAAGAGTGTTGGAGGACCCCCCTTAGGGACGCTTTGTTGTATTGAAGATAAAGTTCTGTATTCTATGGACGCAAAGGTATAAAAGGTCAAGTACTTCTTTATATTGAGAGTTTTCTTGTACAGTTCAAACTTGATATACATCTGAAGTTTGGTAAAACGGGCACTTTACTTCGTTATATTGAAAACTTATTATAGTATTTAAATTTGATATTTTATGCAACTGTAGTTCCTGGCAAGTCTTTTTTTTTTCTCTCATGAAGGTGCTGTAATAATTGTTCTTAGTAACAGGGAAGTGCAATAGAAACTATGCTGAAGTAAAAAAAAAAAAAGATGAGGTAGTTCATATTAGCCATGTAAAGCTTGACAAGCAGCGAAATTGGTTGATCTAAGCGGCTTAGCATAACCTTATTGGCTGATGCTTTCCTTGGCGTAGACAGAGTCGAGTTGAACCACAGCTAGTCACAGACAATGCAAGGATGTCCAAACTCCAGCACCAGAAACTAACGGGCAAAACTGACTGTGGAAGTACAAGTGCGGGCCTTTCGTTGCTGGTACTCGGTAGGGCTGCTTCGCGGACTGTTAGTGGGCGTCGCTTGGTGGCAGAGGCTGCTCCTTGGCACATGCACAGCTAGGCAAGATTAAACCCTGGTGGTTTGCATCTGCGGCTTGGTTTTTGTCAGGCAACAGTGCAGAAGGGTTCTTTTTTGCAGAGACGGATGTTTTACCTCAAGCTTCCATTAGGGGCAAAGCTCCTTAGGGTTGAGCGATATGCGCTGCCTGTTGTTACACGTCATGTCGATAAAGAACAGGCGTATTCCTGACCACACATTTTCTTTCTGCCATCATGGCACAGCACATGCAAGGTACTTATCGTACACCATGACGTTGATGAGTGTCTACAATGACTGACTTGTGCAGGGTATGATGTCTCGATATGCTCTAAGATGCATTTCCTATGGCTGGCTGGAAACAACCAACAACCACCAGGGGAATGTGCACAGACCTCGTTTTTGCCAATTGCAGGCTAGATATGATACCACAAAGAAGTAGTAATGAAAGTGAAACGACATTCACAACTCAACTCAACCTACCATTTTTGATCAATAAACATTGTATATTGCTGTACAATGCTTTGACACTCATTTACATGCAGAGCTGTCAATGTCACAGGTGATTTACGAAAACACTGAACGATCCCACTGCTTCGCCCACTCATCATCATTCACTTCGGGAATATGCTGTGATTTTTGTGTTGATTCTAAGATAGATTGGGTCATCATATTGACAGTTTGTCTTTACCAGGCTATATGACATGCAAAAAAAGCTGAAGTACACGCACAACACATCAGTAATCAGTGTGATCTAAACAATTGCATATACCCTGCCTTTCCCTGCAGGGGCGCTTGCGCAAGTAGGCGTTTGGTGTGTAGCAACACCACGGACCCGAGCTAACGGGGGAGTTTTGACTCCCTCCCACGCCTAGCCGTGCATGGCTTTGCCGTTTCCGGGAAAAGGGGATCCTGGGGGTTGAGCCGACGCCGGTTGATTGGACCTTTAAGGCCCCCCGGCAGAGGCAACACACCCCTTTGGCCCCGGCTTCACGTAGACGGCACCCCTGGGCTGACCCAACCAGGGGAAATCGGCAGTCGACTTTTCCTATTTCTCTCTTCCTACATCTTCGTCTTTATCTCTCACTTTTTATCTGTCCTGTCATCTTCTCTTTTCTGTTTACTTCCGAATTTCCTGGCAGTGAGAGTTAACCCTGTGTAGTTACCCAACCTTGGGTAGTTATATTCGGTTATAGCGGCCATGCATGGCTGGCGTCTCCGAAGTGTTCACTAGTCAACCTTGTAGCGTCCCCTTGTTGGGCTCGGTGGTGGGTGGCCACCATCACCGCCGAATTTTATAGTATTTTTATGGCAAAAGCTTTTCCCCCCCTTCCTGATCGCTCCCTAAAAAGGTGGCGCACCGAAGATACTTTCCTGCCTAACACACCAAAGCCGACATTCCCAAAGTACCATGTAATCCACAGTCAAAACGAAAAGAAGACAGTCCGAGCCATTTCAGCTTTCCTCATTTCTAAAACTCTCACAGAAGCAACAGGCCCAGGTTATAAAGTGACAAAGATGGGAAGTGGCGATCTTCTTCTGGAGGTTCGTGACAAAGCTCAGTATGAAAAGCTGTCTAAGCTTGTAGCCTTTGGGGAAACCCTTGTTTCGGTGGGCCCACACAGGTCCATGAACACTGTTCGTGGCGTAATTTCTGATGATGATCTTACTGAGCTTTCTGAAAGTGAGCTGCTCCAAGGTTGGCAGGACCAGAACGTGGTCAAAGTCCAACGAATAACAATAAGGTGCAACAACAAACTGACCCCTACAAAACACGTAATAATTACCTTCGGAACAAGTGACCTACCAGAATGAATCGAAACCGGCTATTGTAAGCTTCGTGTAAGACCATACATTCCCAACCCTCGTCGATGTTTCAAGTGCCAACGTTTCGGTCATGGATCGCAGAGTTTCAGAGGGCGTGCCACTTGCACAAAGTGCGCATCCATTCAACACATATCGGACAACTGCACCTCGGAAACAACTCATTGTTCGAACTGTGAAGGAGATCACGCTGCCTACTCAGGATCATGCCCCGCATGGAAAAAAGAGAAGCAAATAGTAGAACTTAAGGTTAAATTCAATCTCTCATTCCAAGAAGCACGCCAACGTTTCGCAATACACAACCCATCTTATCCCTCCTTTGCAGATGTGACGCGCCGGGGCGCTGCGCCACATGTCTCGGCATCCGCGAATGTCACACAGTGTGTGGCCGCGGTCGTGCCGCCAGCGCCCCCGGCTGGAGCAGCCTGTACTGCTCCACCACCTGACAAACAGGGCCGGCAGACCCCAGTGTCTGCTGAACCTCGGACCACTGCAGGTGCAGTTAGGTCCGAAAGTTCAGTGAATGTGCCTGCCCAGCAGGCACCATCCACCACCTCACAAGAGGTGATGGATACAAGTCCCACTCCTCCGGCGCCTCAGACGCCGAAGGATAGGCACAACTCCTTGGAGCGCGCCAAAAAAGAAAAACCTCGAATCACAGGGCCCCCAAAAGGCCCTGTAAACTAACGCAACACCTCTGTACACACAGCACCACACTACATTAAAATGACACAAATACTACAGTGAAACGTCAGAGGACTGTTGAGAAACCTTGTCGATATCCAGGAACTTTTACACAAACATACACCTAAGGTGCTGTGCGTACAAGAGACACACCTGAAACCTAAACACACCGACTTTTTACGTCAGTACGTTATCTTTCGGAAAGACCGGAATGATGCCATTGTGCCACCCGGTGGTGTTGCCATTATAGTCAATCAAGGGATTGCATGCACACACCTACCTCTACAAACATCCCTTGAGGCGGTGGCTGTTCGAGCAGTTCTTTTGAATAAGCTCGTCACGATCTGCTCACTCTACATACCTCCACAACACCGTCTTGAAAAGCATGAATTCGAGTCCCTCATAGAGGAACTTCCAGAATCTTATATTCTCCTGGGAGATTTCAATGCACATAGCAATCTATGGGGTGACTCTCGCTGCGATGCTCGAGGTCGCCTGATTGAACAGCTCCTTTGTTCTTCCGGTGCGTGCCTACTGAATCGGAAAGAGCCAACGTATTACAACATCGCTAACAATACGTACTCAGCAATAGACCTTAGCTTAATATCCCCATCACTCCTGCCTCTACTTAAATGGGAAGTCATTAATGATCCATATGGTAGTGACCATTTTCCTATCGTTATCAGCACATCAGTAACAAATACATGTCTTGCACAAGTTCCCAAATGGCTCACCGACAAAGCCGATTAAGAAAAGTAAAAAAAAGTGACTGTATTATCTTGGACAGACATGGCGGCATTAAGCATAGAGGATGCTGTATGCTACTTTACAGCTTTCTTGGTTGATGCAGCAACAAAGTGTATTCCCCAAACATGTGGACCGTCAAGCAAACGACGAGTCCCATGGTGGAATAATGAGTGCGATGATGCTCGAAAAAAACAAAATAATGCATGGAGGTTGCTTAGAGACTCGCCCACAGCCGAGAATCTTGTAAACATTAAGAACGTCAAGTTGCAAGCAAGGAGGATGCGCCGACAGGCGAGAAGGAAAAGTTGGCACAAATTTTTATCAGGCATTAACTCATACACAGATGAGTCGAGAGTCTGGAGCATGGTTGGTAAGGTGGCAGGACGAAAAGCACATTCACTTCCTCTAGTGAACACATAAGGGGAGAGTTTGGAAGACCAGGCAAACACTCTCGGAGTGCACTTTGAACAGGTCTCCAGCTCAACACACTATAGTGAAGCGTTCCGACGATACAAAACTGCAATAGAAAAACAGAGATTAGAGCGCAAGCCCACAACACATGAGGCATACAACGAACCTTTCTGCTTGGCTGAACTACAAGCCTCACTTACCTGCTGCAATAAATCTACCCCAGGCCCGGACCGTGTGGCATATGAAATGTAAACACCTGCCCACTGAAACCCAGAAAGCTCTCCTCTCTCTGTATAATGCGATATGGTCTTCTGGCGAGCTACCCTCAGCCTGGAAGGAAGCTATCGTTATCCCAATTGTAAAACAAGGCAAGGACCCGGCCTCAGTTTCCAGCTACAGGCCAATAGCATTAACCAGCTGTATTTGCAAGGTCTTTGAAAAAATGATTAACAGGCGTCTGATGCACTTCCTTGAAATTAGTGGCCTACTTGACCCATACTAGTGTGGGTTTCGAGAAGCTCGGTCCACCACTGACCACCTTGTCCGCATTGAAGCACAAATTCGCGACGCTTTTGTTCATAAGCAATTTTTTCTTTCTGTGTTCCTCGATATGAAAAAGGCATATGACACTACATGGCGCTTCGGCATATTGCGAGACCTGTCACATTTAGGTGTGCGGGGTAGAATGCTGACAGTTATCGAAAGCTACCTGTCCAACCGTACATTCCGTGTCCGAGTTGGCACTGTCTTATCTCGGGTATTTGTCCAAGAAACAGGAGTGCCACAAGGAGGTGTATTGAGCTGCACACTTTTCATAGTTAAAATGAATTCCTTGCACCTGTCTCTCCCACGAAATATTCTTTACTGCTTATATGTCGATGATGTGCAGATTGGTTACAAATCGTGCAACATCTCAATGTGCCAACGTCAAGTTCAACTAGGGTTGAACAAGGTATCTCAATGGGCGAACGAGAATGGTTTTATACTCAACGCGCAAAAGAGCACTTGTGTCTTGTTCAGCCGAAAGAGGGGCCTCCAACCTGACCCCAACATTGACCTGCATGGTCAACCTCTGTCAGTGAAGACCGAGCAAAAGTTTCTTGGTCTCATATTAGACACTAAGCTAACCTTCATCCCACACATCAAGTATTTAAGGGAGAGGTGCTTAAGGGGGGAGGCTACCATCGGATACCAACTTTTTTGTTTATTGAGATATCTTAATGAAATTTTCAGGATAGACTTATAGCAAAAGCATTAGAAGAACTACAAAATTTCATCAAGTTATGTTCACTGGTTTTCAAGTTACAGCAGAATATCAGGGTAGTGCACATGGTTCTCTTATTCCAGGCCTGGAGAACTTTCAAAAGGTGCTGGAACTGTGAAATTAACTATGATGATTCCCAGATTGATACTCCAGGGGGTAACATAGCCTTTTTTTTGAATTTCCTTGCTGAAAAGTTTTAGCAGACCATCAAACTTTGTGTTCGTGATTAGGATATTATCAATCAAATTTTGATTAAATATAATAAATAACACACACAATATATTGAAAAAATGGGCTTGTCACCCCCTCGGAAATTTATTCATGTACATAATAAAAAAAGACTTATGGAAATCCAATGAGTGGTTCCAGAGATATGGCTGGAATAAGCAGCCTCACTAGCCAAAAAAGTCATTTTGAGAAAACGACGTTTGAAAGTTTTGAGCACATAGGCAGTTCTAAAATGAACCTGCAGCGTAACTGGAGGTGTCCTTTGGCACTCTCTTTCTTTGCCGCCTTTCCATCTTCTCTAGGGATCGCTTCTTAGCCTTTTTCAAGCGCAGAGAATCTTTCTCGGCTGCCCGTTGAATGGCCAGGTGGCCAGGTGTTAGCCCCACTGATGAAGCTAGCTCTTGGGTGGCCCTGTAGCAGCCAGCATTGTATCTTAGCACTGCATCATGCAGTGCTGTCTCCACAGCAAGCAGTGACGCATGCTGCTCTTTGGGCATGAGGGACCACAGCACAGAGTGAAAGGATTCTGATGCATTCTGCGTCTTTGCTTCCAGGCAGTGTTGCAGAAGAGAAGCCTGTGAGAGCCTCTCATAAATGGGTAGAAGTACATCTGCAACATAGCGTGGCAGCTTGTACGAATGCTTCGGAGGTGGAACACCGGTAATCTTGCTGGCATTGTGACGACACCAGGAGTCTGCACCCTCTGGGCACAAGTCGTGGTGCGGCTCCTCATCCGTCGACGTCACATGGTGGTACGATGCCATCACTGCCCGCCGCATTGCAGCCACATCATCGGAATTGTTCCGTAGGGCCCAGCCATAATAATCTGTCAACTTGTCGATGAGGGCCTTTGTCAGCCTGCCCTTCCCTCCCAAAGCCTTGTCACTTTTCTGCACAAGGTTGCGAAGTGCAGTCTCCATCCTCTTCTGAACGTGGTTCAGGCATTCTTCTTTTGAAATGGGGACCAGTCCACAAACATTTTCTTGTACAAGGGCAGAGGTGGCACTATCTCCATCAGACACGAGCGTTGTGTAATTGAGGTTGTGCTTCGACAGTGAGCGTGAAAAGAGGATGATAGCTGCCTCAACCTCCATTCTCCCTGATTTAGAGTCGGTGTTTTTCTGGCACACGATTCTCCAGCCAGCATGCACAGTCTGCGTCTCCAGGCTTTGGCCCTACTTGGCAACCAAGGCACTGATTAGACAGAACAACGGCGTCCAAGATAAGGCCCGTATGGTATTCGATAATTGCCCCGACTCCAATATGGGATGTGTGCCCACGCTTGTGCCATGTTCCATTATAACAAACTGTTATATCCCTGGTGAAATATTGATCCATTTCTTTGTAAGTGGCTTTTACAGCAGAAGCAGATTCTGCATAGAAATTTTCTATGCATTGTGTCTGCGGTTCTCTGAATTTCTTCAGGTGCTTCTGAAAGGTCTTGTGATGGAGGCCACGATGGGACACGTTCATCGCTGCCCAAAAGTCGTTGAGAGCTGTTTGTCCCTTGCCTATTTGTTTTGTTGCCATAATGGCTCTTACATTCACATCAAAGGCCTTTGTGTCATCCTGACGAGATGAACTCCATGAGCTTGAAACTACTCCACAATGCAAGCATACTAGCTCAAGCTTTGCAGCAAGTCCAAGTTGGGTGCCTCCTCGTACCTTCATCCCAATCGCGGTGCACTGGTGGCACGGGGTCCGAGATAGCAGGTCGTCTAGGGCATTCATTTGCACAAGGAAAAATTTTTCGCCTTCACTTGTAGCGGTGGCAGCTTCATGATCGCGCTCCATTGCCTGAAATTTCCGCTCCGTCGCTGGCATAGCGCCAAGTTCTCTTTGCACAGCAGCGTGTTGTTGATCCGCCGCCTCTTTCTCCTTGCACGTCAGGAAACTTGTTCGCAAATGCACAGTTGACGACGCGATCGCACTCGAGGCCGATGAAAGATAAGATGCGGAAGCCACTGTCGATGAGCACGAGACACCAGGCGCACTTGTAACGACAAATTCTTGCACCGGCGGAGCAGGAGTCCCGTTGCTAGGCGCGTCGATGCGACCACTCTCTTGCGTAGATGAAGCAGAAGCTGCCCCACAGGTACCGTCGGCGCGATCACCGTCGGCGCACGTGCGAGCGGAGAGCCTCGCCGCGCGGACAAGCTTCATAGCTCGCTTCCTTGCACCGAACGATTGTAGCGTCTTCTTTTTCGTTGGGCGCATCGTGAGCGAACACAACAACGGTCTCGTATAGACGGTTGAAAATCGTTTCGAAGACAGTTGAAACGTGGAGAGTATGCGAACGGCTGCAACGATACGTGGAAGCGAGCGGAACACAAAGACGCCGGACGGAGGAGCAGCAGAAGAGCGGCTGCATCGGCCGCATTATGCGCAAGGGCGCTACGTCATCGCGCGCAGCAGCCAATGGCAGTCGCGGGCTCCCCCGCGTCCTTGGGGAGCGCGCGCTTCGCCCAATCCCAGCTGCGCGCCTCAGCCGCGGGAAACTTAAAAGCTCTCGCGAGCCCTCCAATCATGAGCGGCTTGCTCCTCTTCTGCGCTGCCGCCCGCAACGCAGGTGGCGGGGAAAGAAAGAGCAAGAATTCACAAACAAAACAACACCAAAATGGCGGCGCTCCGTCGAGCGGTCGAGAAACTGCGATCACGCCAAGTTGGGGTATTTTGAGCGCTCGCGCGCCGCTCGAGGGCCGCCGCGGCATGTTCTAAACTTTATTTCAAATGGTTTCGCGACGAATTAGACGTTGATATTTACAGAAAAGGTAGTTTATGACACATACTGCCCGAATATGGCGTTTGCCAAAAATCGACTTTTTCGCGATTTTTCGGTTTTCAAAGGCCGCGTCCCCCCTTAAAAACAATGAACATTTTGAAAGTGTTGTCACCCACTACATGGGTAGTGACAGGAAATGTTTAATGAACTTATATAAAAGCCTCGTACGCACACACCTAGATTACGGTGCTATAATCTATCAGTCGGCAACACCATCAGCCTTGAAAATTCTCGACCCTGTCCACCATCTAGGCATTCGCCTCTCTGCGCGTGCTTTCCGAACCAGCCCTGTGGAGAGCCTGTACGTGGATTCGAATGAATGGTCGCTCCACCTACAAAGATGTTCCCTGTCCTTTTTGTACTTTTTGAAGGTGAAGGCAGACAAGAAACACCCTTCTCATTTCACAATTAATGATTTGTCTTGTTCTGGCTTGTTCGAGAACCGTCCTTCATTTAGGCAGCCATACGCGCTGCGTGTAAGGAGCCTGGCCGAAGAAACAGGTGTGCCTCTTCTTGAACACAGTTTGATGGCTCCTGCAACATATCTGCCACCGTGGCAGTGGCAGCTTATAGACTGTGATGTCTTTTTTGTTGATGTCACAAAGCACGCACCACTTGCACACATACGTACATACTTCCTAGAACTACAACATAAATACACATGCGCTGAGTTCTTTACCGATGCGTCAAAGTCAAACACTTCTGTGTCATATCCAGCGGTAGGCCAATCCTTTTCCGAGGCCGGCGTTCTTCATCCTGATGCAAGCATTTTCACAGGAGAAGCTTACGCAATACTGGCGGTCGTAAAACACATTAAACAGATAAAATTACAAAAGGCGGTAATATACACAGATTCCCTAAGCAGGGTCAAAGCCCTGAAAACTCCTAAAAAACACAACACAAAAACCCCGTGCTGGTGTCACTTTACTCACTTCTGTGCACACTGTACACATCAAAACTGCATATCGTTGTCTGCTGGGTTCCAGGGCACCGTGAGATACAAGGGAACGTTTTAGCCGACAATCTGGCTGCTTGCACCAATGACACTACTGCCAATGCATAAACACCAGTCCCTGTACTTGACTTAAAACCTTTTCTAAAACGAAAGCTCAGGGGGTATTGGCAGAGCATGTGGGATAAACACACAGACAATAAACTCCATGCTATTAAGCCGCAACTAGGTTATTGGCCGCCACTATCAAAATCACGACACACGGAAGTAATACTAACAAGGCTTAGAACAGGACATACACATTCTACACATTCATTTCTTCTGTCTACCGGTGATCCACCATATTGTGAGAGATGTGGAGAGCCCCTTACTGTTCTCCACATTCTCGTTCAGTGCAATGAGCTAGATGCTCTAAGAAAAAAGCACTTTTTACTGCCCTACCGGCAGCAGCTCCCTCTACACCCTGAGATGCTCATCGGTAGGGATGCGCTTTTTAAACTGCAAACACTTTTCACGTTTTTAAAAGATGCGCAAAGCTTTCACCCGATATTTCGAGCTCATCCGTAGCACGACCTCTATAGAGTGGTCGTGGCTGCGGTGACTACATCTTCATTATGGTTTTATTATCATGACATTTTGCCATCCGCTATCACTACACATATGTCACGCCACTGTCATGATTTTATTACTTCCATGTTTTAACCCGCGTTAGAGCGAGGAATTTTAAGGCCTTTTTACAGCCACGCATCATATCATTGTTCATATCTGTAGTCAATTGAAATGGCGCTCTTTGGCCATCAATTGGCCCTAGCGCCACTAAAAAACTACTCATCATCATATACCCTGCCTCTGCAGCTTTCCAAACCTTGGTTATCGCCTCAGGCATTACAACGAGCTTGCCACTCACAGTGAAAAATGAGCAAGCAGTGTGGAAACCCTGTACAGGCCTTTTACATGAGAGCACAGTCTCAAAAAATGACATGGAAGCAAAGTTACTAATTGAATTTCGGCACCACTTCAATATCAGTTTTGTTTAGAACACCCACACAGTTTTATGGGGTTTATAGTGGACCATAACAATGAGCAGCTAAAAAAAACCGGTTTGGTGACATTAACCTTTGATGGTCGATTTTTTTTTTGGAAACTGTGTCTCAGAAATGTGTTTTTTATTCCTAAATTAAATTTAAGACAAGTCATTTAATAAAAAAAATTGTCTAAAACTTTTTTGCTTGATCGTAAAGTGGCAACAAATTGTTGCATTTTTTCGTGAATTAAAGCAAGTTAAATTTTTTTAAGAAGCCTATATGACTTAAAAAAATATGCACTGCAATTAACATCTGTGTAGTTCATGGATGTACAAGCATAAGTGAACGAAGTGGTATCTAAAGGAAACATGAAGGGCTAAAGGCCACTTTTTATCTGATCAGCATCGTCTTGCCGCTATTGAGATGTCGCTTGCTCGTCAACATCTTGACTCCTGAGTAACACCTCATGTGACGGGGGGGGGGCTGACATTTGCTAAATCAAATTCTGAACCGGAAAGCATATCAGGCCTGCGGAAATGGGGAAGCGGTCAAGTCTAAACTAGCTGACACACCAATGTAGTGGAGCATTACAAGAAGAAAAGGGAAGGGAATTGAGGGCGGAAAAAGAGCCCATTATTGCCGCACTGTGGCAGCACATGCCAGGCAAAAAAAAAAAAAAGACACAGAAAGGCACGGGTTTAAAACATACAGGCACTGATGTGCAGTCGACCAGCAAAGTTTACGAATCATGCAAGTGCGTGCCAAACTGCCTGTTCGTGCGACATAGCCATGTACCACATATCTTTGACCACACTGCTGGGCCTTTCACGAGTCTTCTTGTTACTTACTGGTTTATGTACATTATACTGTCATGTAGGACATTGTTACTTTATTGTTTTCCTACAAAGTGCTTATCTGCCGTATGAATGCCACTATTTTACTTTGACAGCATTATCAAAGCTACCATGCTCAATTAGAATGTTGTGCTTTGAGGTGATACCACTTTATCAGAAAGGTTGCAACTGGTAACATTTAGGCTGATTGATTGCTCTCGAGACAGGCTGGTAGCCACAGCTGCTGGGGTCATGTTAAGAAAGCAAAGTGTAAAATACACATAGCGAGGCCATCTGGAGAGATACGTATTGGGCGTAGTGCTGCTGTCTATTGCCGTCGACATAGTGCAAATGTCCCAAAGAGGCTCTTGGCCACATGCTTGCATTGTCGGTAAGCGTTTGCGGTTGACTGTACATTTCTTTGACCTTCACAAGATGAAACATGCTGCAGCAGTGAACTTGTTGAAAAAGCATTTGTCTGAGGTAGAAGTTCCGATTATTCTTGCTGGGAATCTATCCTCTTTTTCAACTGGTTGGGGATAGCTTATTTTGACCTGTACATGGTAGAAACATACCTGCCGAGTCTACCGGATCGGCTGGGAAACTCCAGGATTTCGACCGTTTCTTCCGTTTCTATGGTTGTCAAGAAAATATCCCGGAAATCGAAATTTCTGTGCATGACCTGGCCGCATTGACAAAAAAACAGCTCAATCCGCTCCAGGCTTTTCGAACTTACCACATTTTATTATAAATTATTTTAAGACCGGTTTCACATAACCGAGATTCTACTGTACTAAAGGTACAGTAGAATCTCGGTTATGTGAAACCGGGGTAGATACAAATTCACGAAATACCCCAGCCAAGTTCCACTATGTCCATTGGTATTGTAGGCTAGAATACATTGACTCTAAATTCGGATGTTCCGAACACATTTCCTAATCGCGGCCGGTGATACGAACTTTAGTACGGAAACCGTCGAATGAAGGCCAAGAGCAGGATACTCGAAGCTTCGAAAATATGCGTGCAACAGGTGCACGCAATGTCTTCTACTGTACGTGTGATTGTCGCAGCCACAACTGCTGTGGAAGAAACCGAGGTCCTTCTTGACAAGATCATGTATACGTAACTGACAGAACCCCGAAAGTGTGCGCACGTACAACACTCAACCAGTCAAAGCAACGCTGCTTTCCGCAAACTCTGCTGACAAAACTGCAGCAGATGCGATCATAGATGGCATAAAACGTCTTAGTTTTGAAGGCGTGTGTGCAGCCAAGCGCACGGTGATTAAAAAAGGAAGTGTACCTTTTGCTGCAACCGTTGCGCACAAAACTGCAATCACGGCGACGCAATAGCTTACCTGCGAGCTCCGAGGGCACGCGGCTAACGTAGGGGTAGAATAAAGGCAGTAACTACGTCACACAAACAAAAAAAAAACAGACGCAAAGCTTTGACCAGTGTTTTCGCCGCAGCCAGCTGTCCGTCCCGTCCGTTGACGTCTGTCCCAGAAAGACATACGTGAGTTGTTTTGACGGAAATAGATTCTGCTAGTTGTGTTGATTCTGTAAGACTCTCACCTTAGGTGGAAACCTTACCCTCGTGTGTTCGGCCACTCCAAGCCACTATAAGACCGCAACGCTGATGTTGCTTGCGATTTAGGACCCCCCTCTCCCCCACGTGCTTTTGTCGCATTGTTTGTCGCAATGTTTTTATATGTTCCTGGTTTTTTTTGTGCTGAAAAAAAATCCCCCCCCCTCCCGGTTTGGAAACCCCGGATTCATAATCCTTGAACTTGGGAGGTATGTAGAGAGTGGCAACTTGTTGCACAAGCGTTGACATTCATTTTCTCACTCATTGAGATCACTAGCAAGATGCTGCTATCCTTGTTGGTGGCATCTATTTTCTAAAATGGTTGCGATTGCTTGCAAGATTAATGTTTAGTATTAATAGTACGACATTTTAAACTGCTCATGCTCTTTCCTTGCCACATGGTGGCAACAGAAACATTAAATTTGGTGCTGATGCAAGAGACACGGAAAACCACACACACACTTGTGCCCGTTGTAGAGTGTGCACTTTGATATGCTAAGATGCTCACCTGCCTGCTATTCTGGATGCCAGGACATGAGCAGCATTCAGGCGATCCCTTGCCTTCTGCTGCTGCCCAAAGAGACGTGCTCTGTCGTTCATCACATAGTGTGGAACCTTAGAGAAAATACAAATAATGATAGCTTCATCATCTTCATTAGTATGATATAACCAGCTTCACTGCTATGAGATCTTACTACAACATATTCTATAATTAATGACATATAATTGTTTACAATTAAGATACTTTCACCATATTTATTATTTGTTTGTAGGCTGATGTCTGCAAATTATTTGTCACGAATAAAACTTGTGAATTGGTCTGCATGTGGGATGTGCAGTAGGATGTAGTGTCCTTTTTAAAACAAGCGTGTTAATTAACCACAATTTCTGAGTTCCTGCATGATGTCATGGCATACTTTTCTTTGTCTGAAGCATGGTAATAGTGTGCATTTTTTTTCACTGTCACTGGTATGATAAAAATGACATTTGTCTTCACTCATGTGTGATGTTTCTTTTATTTCAGAATGTCCAAATCTTGCCTGGAAATGAGCGCAGTCCTGCACGATCTGTGTTTAAAGAAATGAGATTTGTCAAGGTGAGGAAGGAATTTATCTATACTTTTTAATTGCACATACTACTCTTAAACCATTATATAAAGAAGTCTGAAAATGTCAATTCACTTATTTTAAATCAAAACTTTGTTTGATTGAAATTTAACTTTTTATGCAATGTGCAGTACCGAAGAATTGTTTAAAGGAAAAACCTACAAGATTGATTAAATACGGCAGCTAAAGTAAAGAGGGAGAGAGGGAAACAAAGATAAGGCCTTCTTTTAGTAATGCAAAAGAATAAATTTTTCTGAACTTAACATCCAGTTATCCCAATCTTATGCTATGCCAGCAAGGTCTTTTGACCTTGCTGGCCAAATGGTATCTGTGGAAACAAAAGAAATGCTGGTCTGATGCACTGTAGTGATGCGGGTTAAGCTAAGCCGTTGTGCCCATTCTGCTTCTATTGACCCGTCCTTAAAACATTGACGATAGCCCAGAGTGGTGTGATGCAGTTAATGTTCATTGGAGAAGACAGGCAAATTGGGCAAGATGGCGAGATTCCTTGACAAAAATATAAAACAGTGCTTTTGCTATCAAAAAGAAGGAAAGAATAGACAGACTTGGCGCCATGTGTGTCTCTTCTTTCCTTCCGTATGCAGAAGCCCTATTTATTTTTTAAATATTTTAATCATGCTCATTGATTAAGCCACTTGTTTTGCGCTCAGTTCGCAGAATGTTGTGAAGAACAAGTTATTCATTCTTTTGGCCCCACAATCTTGCTTATAAGAGACATTCCAGTTTTAATTGCAGAACCATTGGTTGCTTTCAAGGCTGTTGCAACTGTCGTGGAAGCAAGTACTCAGTGTTTACTATAACCTGAGCAAACACTGAGTGGCTCATTCGGCTATAAATCAAAGAGAAGTTGATGCAATTGGAGCCTAGAATAATCAGAAGCACGCTGCATGTTCTTCTATTGGTGGTACTCCCAATTGAGGACACCTGTTGTGTCCACATGACTCAAATATAGCCACACTGCTCTGCAAGCACTTTCTTGCACTGTACTGCATGAAAGCCAAACTACTTGGCAAATGCAAGCAGTCAGCTACACCTTAGCTGATGTGATCAAGCCTTTTGCCAGCTTCCAAGAAGGCCAAGCAGAAGCCATGTCATGGTAGATAATTAGATGTGCTTGAGAAAATATGAATTCTGTTCTCTGTGTAGCAATCTGCCAAGCATACAGTCAGAGGGGATCCAACTGCGACAATTGTCACCATTTTGCTACAATTCGGTATACTATACTTGTGCACATTTGAGTACTGCTTGTGCCAACTGCACCAAAGTTCCCCAGTCCAGCTGTTTACATCGCATTCGCGCATTCGACTGTTTATGGCCTAAAGCTAAAACTTTGCAAGAAGCACAACTAGAGAGCCTTTCCATAATGACCCCTGTAATAACTTAGATGCAGCACACAGGCCCAGAACACGAGAACGTTTATTCCCACATCAATGTGGATAGTACCGATGTGCAATCTCTTGACAGAGAAATTGATGCTCATTTTCGTCATGGTTGAATTGAACTACTGCCAATTTTGGTTCCTTGTGTGCATTGCTATTTGAGTGCCAGTTGTTTTGGTTTTCTGTTTGTACTTACTATTGTACTCCCTCCCTGTTATGACCCTTAAGCGAGGGTTGACAGTATTATTAAATAAACAAAAAATAAATAAAAATCCCCTCGAGATTTATGAACTCCAGCCACAGTGATGTGACGAATCGCAGTGCGCAGTAGCAAACGCTGGCCAGCAATGCAATAATTCTGCTAGGCTATAGCGATCCTCCCCACTTAATCTAAAAGAAATAAGGAGATACACATCAGTTATAGTCGGAATGCTCAAACCAGTTTGTCTGATGACGCTTCTGAGCGCTTTGCCCAGAAGGCACTGTAAATGAATATGCAGCTGTGTTATCCAGATTGCTCCAAATCTTATACTGTTTCGATCACCACTGGACAGTATTGAAAGAAATACTAGTACATGTACTGAACACTGCAAAAGGGTGTGGCCTTAAGATTATTTGGTCCCATTTTGCCTACATTGAACAGGTATTGATAATAACATGAAGACATGGTACACTGCTTATAAGAGACCCCTTATACAGGGTGTCCCAGTTCATTCGCAGCACCATTTTAAAAAAAAGCCGCAAGCGTTACTCGACAAAAACCTACTGCATATTGTTCCTAGTACAGTGGACTAGCCAATAGTAATATATTTGTTAATTACATTTAATTAAGTGAAACAATTAAACATATTGTCACGGGTGTGGAAATATCTCTCCAGTGGAGCAGCTGAAATGGCCCCTAATGAAAGAAGATGACGACATTGGTGTTGTGGTGCTCACCCTGGGTTGCCCTGTTGTCTGGCATTCTGTGCGACCTGTGCACTGTGATCCCGCTCTCCTGCGGACTGACGACCCCTAAATAAATACTTTCCGTGATATCCTTTTGGTGGGAGCGCTGGGTAACATTCCGATTCTGGATCTCCGTACCAGACGTCACCTTCGTCCAGCCACGATGCCTGAAGGCAGTGCGCCGTCTATCCAGTCCGCGCCTGCTCCGTCACCTGTGGTTCCTTCCCATCTTCTAGACCCCAGCATATTTTGCAGAACCGACAAAACTGACAGCGACGAATGGGTCGCCTTATACGAGCGCGTGAGCAAGCACTACAGGTGGGATGAGACGCTTATGCTCGCCAATATCCGTTTCTACGTACGGGGTACGGCACGTGTGTGGTATGAGACCCACGAGGAAGACGTTACCAGCTGGGATGTGTGCAAACAGAAGCTTCGTGATTTGTTCGGCCGGACTCTTGCTCGAAAAATGGCAGCCAGACAGGAACTCGCTTCGCGTGTTCAATCATCCACTGAACCTTATGTCGCCTACATTCACGACGTGCTCGCCCTGTGCCGCAAGTCCGACAAAGACATGTCAAAGGCAGACAAGGTCAACAATGTGTTGTTGAAGAACATAGCTGATGATGCCTTCAACATCCTCATGTGTTAGAATTGTGCCACCATTGACTCCATCATCACCGAATGTCGGCGCTTTGAGCAAGCTAAAATCAGGTGAATTATACTCAGCGCTTCAACTACCTTCCAAACACCGCTGAGACTTCCTCGTGCGAAGATCCTGCGCCGCCACGCCCAAACGCGAATTCTACCACCACACGGATTGTTCGCCAGGAGCTAGAAGCCATGGCCCCCGCTACCTGTGTGCGCTCTGCGCAAGACCACTTGGCAATGATTTCACTATTTCAAGCCGTCATCCGGCAAGAATTTTCCAACATGGGTGTGCTACCTTCCTCGCGCCCCAGCACATATAGGCTCCCGGCCACAACGATGACCAGAACGCTGCCCCACTTGTCGCATCCTCTTCGGTGCCACGATTCCCCCCACGATACCGCAATTCATCTGAGTGCCGCACCAGTGACGATCGACCGATTTGTTTTTGTTCCCACGTTGGCCATATTTCCCATCATTGCCATAACAAATGGTCTTCTCAACCAAGATTTTCAAGTGACCGCAGCCAGGATAGCGGACATTATTCTAGACCTACTTCCCCGATGACCACTTTCAGAACATTACACTTTCCGCTCATTTACTCGATCTCAACCCACATACGTGGACACCATCACTCAGAGGAACTTCTCCAGCCAATCACCGTCGTCTTAGGGTCACCGATCATGCTCTCCTTGGCGCAATCGCTCTCCGTTGCCGGCTCATTCTAGTCACTTCCCGGAAAACTAATAAGTGCAGCTCCTAGAGGTGGTGCTGCATTGGCGATGAGCACCCGAAACCCTCTAACGACCTCTGATCCAAAACGAAATTTACTTGCTGTCCTCATCGATGACCTGGCCGTTACAGCACTGATCGACACTGGCACTCATTTATCTGTGATGAGTTCTAAGCTTCGATGCCGCCTCAAGCAAGTCCTGACACTTGCTGTTTTCCCAACAGTGCGCGTAACTATTGGAAGCCAAACACCTGGCCTTTGTATGTGCTCTGCCCGTGTTACAGTTGCTGGCCGCCAAACTTCAGTACTCTTTGCTGTTCTTGCCGCTTGCCCACACGATATTATTCTTGGCATTGATTTCTTGACCAGTCAGTCTGCCCTCATTGATTATTCATCTGGTGTATTAAGGCTCAAGTTGCCTTTGTATGACAATGCCCTCCTGCAAGTTGCATGCTCCTACGGTCTATGGAGTTTCTACGACTTCTACCTCAGGCAGCTGTGTACGTCCCTATGTCGCCTTTTTCGTCAGTCTCTGATGGCGACTCCTTGGTAGCTTGGTAGCAAATCATTGACCTCACTTTTTCCCGCAACACAGCCCTTCCACATACTGCTGTGGCTGTCGCCAACAAGACGCTGCTTCCTGTCCTAAACTTCTCTACGTCAGTCCAAGTTCTTTCCCAAGGCATCTCGCTAGCAGAGCTTTAAACTGTAGAAGAATGCACAATTTCTTCCTTCACCCCTGATGCAAACACTGTGACCAAAGATGTCATAGCAGTGCACAAAACACATTTCTGGACAAAATGATATCCAGGGACCTTTTTCCTTTCCAAGTTGAAGCCCTGCGCAGTGCTTTGCTTTCTTACATCGATATTTTTGACATTGACAGCCGTCCACTAGGCCGCACAAGTGTTGTAGCCCATCGTATCGACACCGGCAATGCCAGTCCCCTTCACAAACGCTCCTACAGTGTGTCGCACGCTCAGCACCAAGTTATGCAGAAGGAGGTAGAGAACATGCTCTAAAAAGACGTCATATAGCCTTCATCCAGCCCTTTGGCATCACCTGTTGTGCTAGTTAAGAAAAAAGATGACAGCTGGCGCTCTTGCATTGACTATCGCCATCTAAATCGAATCACTAAAAAAGACGTCTATTCCCTGCTTCGAATCCACGACGCGCTCAACTGCCTCCATGGTGCCAAGTATTTTTTGTCACTTGATCTTCAATCTGGATATGGGCAGATCTCAGTAGATGACCACGACCGTGAGAAGACAGCATTCGTCACACCCGACGGCCTTTACCAATTTAAGGTCATGCCGTTTGGGTTGTGTAATACTCCTGCAACTTTCGAACGCATGATGGACTCTCTCCTACGCGGTTTTAAAGGGTCAACCTGCCTTTGCTATTTGGATGATGTCGTCCTGTTCTCGCCCACGTTTGAGAGCCACCTCTCACGTCTGTCAGTCATTCTTGACGTATTTCGCTGTGCTGGTCTCCAGCTGAATTCACCTAAGTGCACTGTTGGGTGCCGTCAAATTAAGCTACTTGGCCACCTTGTCGACGCTACTGGAGTCCAACCCAACCCTGACAAAGTCTGCACTGTTCGTGAGTTCCCTGTTCCGCGTTCTACAAAAGAGGTTCGCAGCTTCCTGGGACTTTGCTCATAATTCTGCCGCTTTGTCGCCAACTTCGCGGATATTGCTCGACCCTTCTTGGATCTCCTCAAAAAGAACGTGGCTTTTTCCTGGGGTGCGAACCAAGCACATTCCTTCGCATCAATGATTTCCGCTCTCACTTCACCACCTGTGCTGGCCCACTTCGACCCAGCTGCACAAACAGAGCTTTGCACTGACGCAGGCGGCCATGGCATTGGGGCTATACTCGCTCAGGTACAGAGTGGCATGAACCATGTTATAGCATATGTCAGTCGCCTTCTGTCACAGTCTGAAAGGAATTATTTTATTGCCGAGCGGGAATGTTTAGCTCTCGTCTGGGCCATCACTGAATTTCGTCCGTACCTGTGTGAACGCCCGTTTGCAGTCATCACAGATTATCACGCACTGTGCTGGCTGTCAACATTGAAGGACCCTACTGGAAGACTCGGCGGCTGGGCATTACGACTGCAAGAGTATACATTCAATCTGTGTACAAATCTGGGATGTTGCACAGCGATGTCGACTGCTTATCCTGCCATCCTGTTGAACCACTCGACTTCACTGAACTGGAAGCTGACGCCTGTATTTTCACCATCACAGACTTTCTGCACGTGGCAGATGAACAACGGCGAGATTCATCACTACTCCTCATCTTTGACCACCTTCAAGCCGGCAATTCCGACCCTTCCCTTGGGATGTTCTTGCTGCAAGACAACGCTTCGTATCACCTTAATTTACACTCACAGGGCGCAGAACTTTTACTCATCGTCCCACATCATCTGCACAAAGACTCCCTTTAAGAGCTTCACGACGCCCCAACTTTAGAACACTGAGGCGTGATCTGAACCTGCGACCGTGTTAGACGATGGTTTTTCTAGAAAGGCCTGTATCGCTCCGTTCGTCGCTGCGTTGCGGCTTGCGACCTCTGCCAACGTTGAAAGAAATTTTCGACTCCCTCTGCCGGCCGCCTCCTGCCTATCAAAGTCCCAGCTGAGCCTTTTCATGGACTGGGATTGGACTTGCTTGGTCCTTTTCCAACTTTGACAAATGGAAATAAATGGATCGCAGTAGCCATGGATTATGCCACTCAGTACGCAATCACCCGAGCCCTACCGACCAGTTGTGCGACCGATGTCGCTGATTTCCTCTTATACGACATCATTTTTCAGCATGGTACTCTTTCTCACCTACTCACAGACCGTGGTCGCTGTTTCCTCTCTCAGGTGGTCGACGACCTACTGCGATCTTGTGCTACTTGTCATAACTTTAGCAGGTCTTATCATCCCCAGACCAATGGGCTGACCGAACGCCTCAACCGTACACTGACAGACATGCTTTCAATGTACGTTTCCGACGACCACATCGATTGGGACATTGCCCTTCTGTTCGTCACCTTTGCCTATAACTCATCGCGCCACGAAACTGCCGGCTACTCACCTTTTTATCTTCTCTTTGGGCATGATGCTTTGTTACCTTTTGATACTCTGCTTCCATGTGATCCAACATCGATGACTTCATATGCTCAAGATGCCATCACCCGAGCTCTCATAGCATGCATGATATCCCGCATTCGGCTATCACTGTCCCAGGCTACACAAGAGACCCTGTATGATAGTCAACACAACGACGCTGATTTTCTTCTGGGCTCTCTCGTTCTACTGTGGCTACCATCTCGTCATGTTGGCTTCAGCGAGCAGCTTCTATCGCGATACGTCGGGCCCTACCAAGTAGTGCGCCTGGTGACACCTGTCACCTATGAGATTTCTCCGACAACCAAATCATCGAACGCATCGACTACTACCCTTGAAACTGACATAGTGCACGTTTCTCGCCTGAAGGCCTACAATGGTGACACACCCTTTTAGTCATAGCTGGCACCGAGACGGTGGCTTTATAGGCCGGGGTAATGTCACGGGTGTGGAAATACCTGTCCAGTGGAGCAGCTGAAATGGCCCCTAATGAAAGAAGATGACATTGGTGTTGTGGGGCTCAGCCTGGGCTGCCTTGTTGTCTGGCATTCTGTGCGCCCTGTGCACTGTGATCCCGCTCTCCTACGGACTCACGACCCCTAAATAAATACTCCACGTAACAATATAATTCTACAACTACTGTTCTAATTGTTGAAGTGCCATTGTGGCAGTTATAGTCAACCATGCGGGGCATCAAACTACGCTGTTTTCAGTGACTGGGAGATGATTTAGACTCCAACCAAAAGTTTTGAAGAAACCCGACGTTTCGGAACCGGCTTGGTTCCTTCCTCATGGGTGACTGCGGAGGCTACGTAGCAGCGTCGTCTTCAAAGCACTCGAGGGGTGGCTAAGGAACCCCCCTCTCTCTCTCTCTCGTTTTGCCGTGGAGCGCAGTCTGTGTGAATACACTGGGGGAAGAGTTCCAAGAGAACAGTTGATATTATGGGCTGTCCTCTGTATGTGCCACGACTCGAGTAACAACCTTCTCCTCCAGTTCGGCTCGCTTTCAAGGGTGGCCGTCACTTCGAAATTTATTTTTTGATCGAATGTCTCAGCATGTTCGGCGACTGCGCTGCGCTCTTTGTAGAACTTCCGCACATCGTTGACATGTTGCTTCAGTCGTTCCGGTAGGTTTTTCGTCTCGCCGATATACGACGAGGGGCACTTGGCGCACGGAATCTTGTAAACGACACGGGGCTCCTGTCCATTGTTGGCCGGTCTTTTGGGTGGGGGAGGAGGTGGCCCAACGTACACGAAGGCATGTGCGCGATGCGAACCCCTTCCTTTCTGAAGATCCTCGCCAACATCTCGCTGGTTCCCTAAACGTATGGAACCAGTACGCGTTTCGGGGGGCTGCTAATTAAGGTTGATTTGGGTTTTCGTATCCTCTGTTGCTCTGCGCGGTGGGTGGCGGCTCGAATGAAGTTTCTTGGGTATCCGTTTTTACTGAGGTCAGCAACTACGCGGACCTCCTCTTTCTTTTGCTCGGTGTCATTAGAGCATAAGTTCTTAGCTCCCTCGAGTAGCGTGGTCACAACCGAGGCCTTGTGGTAGGGGGGGTGGGAAGAATCGAATTGAAGATAGCGGACAGTGTGCGTTGCTTCCTATGAACGGAGAAATCCAGGCCGTTGCACTTGCTTGCCACCTGGACGTCGAGAAAGGGCAGGCAGTGGTCGCTTTCACACTCGGTCCTGAATTTTATGGCTTGTTGAACGAAATTTAGGTGTCTGAATTTTTCAACTTCAGCCGTCTTAATAACGCAAAAGCAGTCATCCATATAACGCAGAAAAAGCTTGGAAATACCCAACCAGACAGACTTCTGTCGAATGTTTATATTCAAGTTTTCAGCGACGTATTAATTGCGTACTCAGTTTTCCTAAATTATAAGTGATCCCCGCAAAAAATGAAATGTACCACGTGACAGCGCTCCCAGGCGCACCGTAAAGCAGCATCCCTGAAGAAGCTGAATAAAAGTGATTCCTTTGCTGATCGCACATCCGCAGAGACAGCGCATCCACTTGATTGTGATATGGAAGCGGGAGAAAGCTACGCGACTTATCAGCGATTCAATCCAGTCAGTTATACATTGCTTTTCTTACCCGCCTCTTACGACTTAGTGATCCACTTGATAAGAATGGCTTTCGACAGCGTAGTCAAAGCGCTGCTTGTACCACGGACGATACCCGAAAGGCAACAAAACAGACGAGGAATATTTCAAAATTTCAGTTCGGCAGAATGAAATAGATGGACGAAAGAAAAAAAGAATCTTGATCGTGTTCAAGTCTTATTTGCCACGTCCGCCGCGCCTGAAGCAGAATGTTGCATTTGGTGTTAAATGGGCAGTTACAGCTGTTTGTTTTGCGTAAATAGCTCGACAGTGAAGCCTTTCACCACGCAAGCGGGTTCGCGCAGTCAGCGTAAAGGTTTGAACGTGCATTTTTCTTCGTGCTTGTCACCATGCCCTATTCTAATGAACAGAAGGCAAGCGGGATTCTTGCCTTGGGAGCCGCATGCGGCAACACAAGATAGGCCGGAAAAATTTATTGCTCATAGAAGTGTGGTGGTAGGTTTAACCCAACAATCATGAGAAGTTCTGAAAGCCTGTCACAAAACGGCTGTTTTATGAAACAGCGACTGATAACTCCATCTTTGAGTGACAACGTACTTGCCGATGTTCTGGAATTTATGCCATCAAACTCTCGAGCTGGTGTGCGAGACGTGGCCGCCCAGGCACCCACTTCCAAGTCGTCAGTTTGGTGGATATTGAATAACTAGAATTTGCATCCCTACCGTAGACCTTGACCTGCACCAGAGCTTGGAAGAGAGGGACTTGCAGGATCGCCTAGATTTCTCGAACTGGATCCTCACAAAATGCGACGAATCTCTGAACTTTCTTAGTAATGTAATCTGGACAGAAAAAAGCGAGGTTTTGCAGGAACGCCCAAGTAAATCTGCATAATACCCGCTACTGAAGTGTCTGCGACCCACACTGGGCAAAGCGTACTCGACACCAGTACCAGTGGTCTTTTAATGATTGGTGCTGAATTTACCCCGGTAGTATAATCAGCCCCATCTTCTTTGATGACACACTGAGTGGACAGGGTTATGTGGATGAAACCCTTAAAGAAATGGTGGATAGATTTTGCAGTGAAATTCCTCCATCACGTCTTCCACTTTTGTGGTACCTGCAAGATAGGATGCCAGCGCATAGCAGCAGTCGCGCACGAAACTGGTTGCATGCGACTCTTCATGAACAGCGGATGAGAAAGCACGGGCATGTGCACTGGTTGGCTATTGGCCACGTGATCTCACTCCACTTGATTTCTTTCTGTGGGGATACGTGAAAGATCGTGTGTACATGAGAATAACGGATGTATGCAGCAAGGTCATCAAAAGGTGACTGTGAATGTTGTAAAGTGGGCTTAGTACTGTATAGTTGCAGTAGGAGACCTATTTGAACACGTTTTGTAAGCGGTATCGAGTGCTCAATGTTGTTTGCAAGTGCACTAGTAATAAAGCAACATTTAAATGTGACTTTTTTGTTTTGTTTGCCAAATCGTCACATTTGTCAGTGGCACACTCGGCTTCTTCAACGCATTGATGTTGCTTTATTTCTACACTTCGGTAGATTTCCGACGTGCTTGCTTCAGTTCTATTTATTTTTTGCCAAATTCCTGTTGTCTTTTATCGGCACGTAATTACGGAAAATCAAGTCACATCTTTAATGTGGCCTTGTTCCAAAGCAAGTTTCTGATGCAAGATATAGCTACACGTGCACACTTCCATTGCAGTGAGAGTAGAACTGATATTTTGAAATATTCTATGTCTCTTTCGTTGCCTTTCGGATTTCGTCCGTGGTACAAGCAGCGCTTCGACCACGCTGTCGAAAGCCATTCTTATCAAGTGGATCAGTGAGCCTTAAGAGGCAGGTAAAAAAAGTCATGTGTAACTGAGAAGAATGAATCGCTGATAAGCTCAGTAGCTTGCTCGTGCTTCCATAGCACAATCAAGTGGATGCGCTCTCTCTTCGGATGTGCACTCGGCAAATTAATCACTTTCAATCAGCTTCTTCGGAGGAGCTGCTTTACGATGCGGCTGGGAGCGTTGTCACGTGGTACTTTTCATATTTTGTGGGAATAGTTTATCATTCATAAAAACCAAGTGCGCAATTCATGTGTCTCTGAAAATCGTGCAGTTTGATGCCTCACATGGTTGACTACAACTGCGTCATTGATGCTTCAATGATTGGAACAGTAGTTCTAAAATTAGATGTTTAAGTAATTCAGGTGTTTTAATGTAATTAACAAAACAAATTGCTAGTGGCTAGTCTGCTCTATTATGAACAATATACAGTAAATGTTTTTCGAGTAACGCTGGTGGCTGTTTTTTAAATCGTGCTGCGAGTTAACTGGACACCTTGTATAGAAGGACAAGAGGTTCGACTCTCGGAGACATCAAAAACATGTGTATGGCACATGCAGCGTAGAATACAAATGAGCAATAGACTTGACAGAGTAGTGTGCGATACTGTGAGCCATGAGTAAGTCACCATCTATTATCTGTGAACTGCTGACATCCATTTTCTCTTGCTGGTCAGCCTGGCTACTCCTCTCTATTCCCTTATCCACTCTCAAGTTGCTCGATGTCGTGATGTCCATCATTTTTTTCTATTGTAGCCATGGTGGAAGGTTCGTCATTTCCAAAGTTTCATTGTTATTCTCCATGTTCGTGCTCTGGTTTGTAAACCTGATGTTAAATACAGTATTTAATTTCAATTTATAAAGAGGAAATTACTTTTTTATATCTAGAATTTGATAATAATGAAATTCACTGTGTTGAGGTCAAGCTGAAGTTGTAAAAAAAAAAGCAGTGGTGATGTTTTTGTGAAATAACATTGTCTCTCTAGATCTACAGTTGATCCTCGTTATACCAAACTCTGATATGTCGAATTATCGGCTATATCGAACAGTCGAGAAATCCCCTTGAATATCTAATGCAAAAATATGGGGTTGCACTCGTATATCAAACCTCCGCGCCGTGGGCCATCCGCTATATCGAACGCTGCACCACGCTAAAGCCCAGAAAGTGCATTTTTTCTAGCAAATATTGATTCATTTTCAGCCGCGTTTTAGCAAGTTCCGTTCCCTTTGTGTGTGCAGGTGATGAAAAGGCAGTGCTATTTCATCGCATTAATCTGGTTCGTTGGGGAGCGCTTGCAAGTGCACTGGTATGTTTGATGCACGATCTGCCAGGTCCTAACATGCGGACATAGTGTTTTTCAAAAAGTCCGATTGCCGAGGACACCCAAATGAAAATAGAAGGAATTTGGTGATCTCGTCGCAATGTTCCCATTCCCTTGCTTATTCGTTAGCGCACAATGGCGTCCGAGCCCGAAAAGCATGGTTTTCGAGATGTGCAACCTCGTGACATATTTTTGGTGTTTTCGGTTTTAAAACGCATGTCTCGGAGGCTACGCTTTTTCTAGCTTTTCGTACGAAGCAGCTCATAGCAGTGCCTGCCAGCTGCAAAGCCGTAAGTGACATCTATATTGTCACGAAATCGTGACGTGGATGAATGGAGCACATTGCGAGTCGAATAATAAATTGTCTACTTGGGCGAACCTGTGCCCAGTAAACTGAAAGTCGGACTACAGTAGCAGTCTTGGACTGATAGCGGCGATCGGAGCGTCGGCCGTCGATCAACAACAACTGACAAGCAGTGAAGCGCGTTGGCATTTATACACTTGCCATGGAACATTCTAGTGTTATTGCTAGCGGTGATGTTGTTTTCAGAATAATCTGAAAGATTCACGAAGTGGGCGTAATCTTAACAAAACGATCAGCCTCGAAACTTCTCTGACAACGTAGGCGTGGTTTGCGCTGAACATAGCGTAACGTGGCCATAGCAAAACTTGAAGAAAGGTACGTGGCAATATCGCCAACATGTCAACAGTGGGAACTCCATGGAGGCTTTAAAAAAATTTGCTGGAGTGGAAGCTCCCGCATTGCCTTGCCAAATATAGTGAAGCCAACCTTTGCCCTCTAAAAATCTCAGAAACAAGCCATTTTCTGGTGATGCCCACTTAGAGATCAAGTGGCCTTGATGGCCTTGATCTGATAGTTTATTGCACAGTAATTATGTAATAAAAGGCAGTTGTTCCCGATGAAATAACCCACAGAGACGAGTATTGTTGACTTATTCTGCAATAAAATTTACCTTTAGTTCTAGCGTTAGAAAAGAAAACTGGTAACACAAAAACCCACTATGAGCCCACTATCTCACCCGAAAAAGTTGCCAGGTTAAACTCGGGGGTGCGAGAAAAACGCCAATTGCCAACAGCTCATAATGCCCCTAGTAAGATGGCTGCCACAGCTGCCATCTTACGGTGGGTACATCTTCACTCATAGACAATGATTTCCATTCCAGCAATTTTTCTAAAACTAAGTGGCGTATATACGTTGTTTTTTATCGCCTTCTGTACTTGTGTACTTCTCACCTCGTTCCTGATAAACCCTCATTCGGGAGTTGAACTGAACGTCGGCCCGCACGTAGCGATAAAAATTGTGACTGGTGCTTGGAGCGACGTCAAGTAAAGCACAGTCGTAAACTTCTCTTGCGGGCACAGGGACGACTTCGGGTGCGTCATGACCGCCGACAACGGCGTACGGTGCCTCAGTGAATTCTGTGACTTATCAGCGTGTCCGGGCACCATCTCAAACAGTAAGCGACTTATTGGTGTAGATGACAGCTTAGCTGTTTCTGGCTACATCGATGCTGAGATTACGGCTGCCGTTGCCAGTGCCATGGAAGCGTACCTGTGTGGTTATGAATATGCCATCGCCTTTGCTGCCGCCACTGACCAACATTTTGCCATGCTACAAAGCTTGCGTCATTCTGCATTCTGCGTCAATCAATGCTGTTGCAGTCAAAGAAGCTGAATCTGCTTGTTTGAAAAGCTTTAATGATATAAAGAATCACTGGAACTTGACAACGTGCTAAAAGCAAGACAAGTTTTTGGACTTCCTTCATGCAAAATCAAGTGTGGTAGCTTGCAGTTCACTCTTTGTTCTTCTTTAAGCTGTGATTGAATCCATATATTAGTGGGTGTAATGATTTCTAATGCATTAATTTAGGCCTTAAATATGCATATTTTGTCGTTCAAATTATTGATATATCGAACTATTTTGCAATTCCCTTTTGCTACATCATGCAAGCGAGTCGCCAATCATGCCATGATGTCATTGCCTAGCACATAAAAAACAAGACATGCAAAATAAAACATCTATTTCTTGCTTGGTTACTGAGCCATTCACTCACAACATAACAGTAGCGACGAGGCACGAATCGACGCGGTGGGAGGAGGCTTTGAAGTGCGGCTGCTGAAACAGGCAGTGATGGCGCTGTGACAAGCACCTGCGTTCACAGAAGAACAAGGAGGCTGGTGCGCCTACAAGGTAAGCTTGGAAGCATACTTTCAAGCAAAAGAAATCACAGATGAGTCAAAACGACGAGCCCTGCTGGTGGGGGCTCTGTCCTATAGTACTGTAGGGACGGTGCCGCCCCAAAAGCGGTAATGACTTCGCCTAAAGCGAGGTCATCACGCATCAAGCCACTACGAGCCGCATGTCGACGAAACAGCAGCCAGCTACTGATTTTCCACGCACACGCAGGCAGAAGGGGAGCGAGTGCTGGATTTCAGGGCCGCCCTTCGCCACATGGCAGAAGACAGCAATTTCGGTGACATGTTGCACCGCATGCTGCGGGACCGCATTGTATGTGGTGTTCGAGACGATGATGTAAGACGTCTGTTGTTGACCTGCAGTTCCTTGACTTTGAAGGGAGCAGAAGACTTCCTAAGTGCTGCTGAGGCCGCTGCGGAAAGCGCGCAGCACATGCAGCCACTACCCTCGCCGGTTGCCGACACAACAAATTTTGTCTGGTCGGGCCTCTCAAGCACGAAGTCTAAGAAAGCAAGCAGGTTTGCTCGCGATGAGCGTCGGCTTTGCACCCACTGTGGAGCATCCTCACACCAAGCAGATGATTGTCCTCTCCGAACAGTCTACCATCGATGCCGGAAACGCGGCCACTTAGCGGGAGTGTGTAGAGCGTCGTGCGAAGACGCTAATCGGAGGCAACAAGCGAACCCCCTTTTGCAAGACCCACAAGTGAGTTCAGATGACTGTGAAGCATTGTACACGCTGATTGTGCATCAAGTGACGGAGAGCGCGCATGTGAAGCCTATTTTTCGCCAGATAAGTTGAAACGCAGTGTCGCTCATGATGTTGATAGACACGAGATCACCTGTGAGTGTTATTCCGCGGTCAGTGTTCGAGCAACACCGAGGCGATTGGCCACATTTGCAGGCCACAAAATGAAGCTGTCATGTTTCAGGGGCCCACTTCCTATCGTAGCAAAATTGCAACGTAATGCGACCATGAGTGGCAAGACCATTCAGGCCAAACTCTTCGTCATCGACTGTCCGGTACCAATACTTTGCAACCATGACACTATCCTTAGCTTCAATACAACAGGTGTGCCAGTACTCACTGGAAACGATGCGGCATGTGTGCAAGCGGAAAATGCGGACAAAATGCTTGAAACTATGCTAGCAAAGTACAATGATGTTCAGAAAGGTTGCTGATTGGACGAGTTGGTCATTCATGAACGTAGCGTGTATTAGCGCAGTACATAAAAGAAAGGGACAATACACAGACGTAGAGACATGTAGGCGCTAAACTTGCAACTGTTTATTTCATGCCAATCACACCCATTTTATACATCCATGACAAAGCACAACTCATCTTGCACGTGTTCTTAAACCAAGGAACGTCATTTCCTTTTCTGACAAGGAAATCGATGACGAGCTTTACACACAAATGGCCTAATTCTTCTATAGCCTCGGCTTCTTTTATCTCCTGTGTGAGCCGATCTCTAGAACGACCAATAACTATGCAACTATACAGATCAGGGGAGCACCCACAGCCTTTGCAGTGCTACGCCAGGAATCCTCCCGCCGGATCAGGCTACGGCTCACGAGGACCACACCCGGTAGGCCTCGCCCACGAACCTGCTCCCGGCCACTGCACCCAGGTAGGAGCCGTTCAGCAGGTCTCGGCCTCGGACCTTGAACAGACACACCGGAGCTCGACCTGGCCGACACGTACGGTCTCGCGTCCGGATCAGGAACACTGCCAGGAACTCGTCCTCTCGAGCGGCGCACCGCTTCCTCTGCCTTCGTGGCCTCAACCCTCGAGTTCTCTTTTCCGCATGTTCCTTCTTCTTGGCCAGGGCACCGCCAGGTACCCTCGGGTGCACACTGCAGCTCATGAGCTCGCGGCCCACGTCCGAGTCTGGCGCGTCGCTCGGTACGGCTCGGCACCGCTCGGCGATCCTCGATTCAGCCAGAACTCCCCTGGCACCTGGATCCTCGGCCACCCTGAACCTCGCCCGGCTCCGTGCTCCTCTGTGCGCACTCCCGCGTCTCGCCCGGCAGAACATCTCGCTCGTCCCTTGCCGATGTGCGACGCTCTGGTGACACCGGCGCTTGATGGCATGGGTGCGGCCACGGAGCAGTCAACCCGCATCGGAGACGCGATGCTCCATGCGGGGCATGGCCAGCCCGTCCAGCGAATAGCGTGCTCCGAGACGCGATGCTCGACGCAACCGTGACCATTAGCCAGGCCACGTTCATCGCTGTGTCGAACGGCTGACCGTGGAGACGCCTCGCTGAGATCCGCGATGTCCTCGGCAAGGAAGAGAACAGCAGGCCAGGCCGCCCCCCGAGATGCAGTACTCGTGCCGGCAATGCCGCCCCAGCTGGTGGTTGGACGGCAGCAGCATGGACGGCCGCGTTCCCTGGCCGGAACCTGGCTCGCCTGCGTCCGACGCTTCGGCCCGCTGTCTCCCGTCTACCGCTGCTCCGGCTCGTCCCCAGCAACGAAGCTTACCGCGATGTGTGACGCTCTGGTGACCCCTGCGTTTGATGGCATGGGTGCGACTACTGAGCAGTCAACCCGCATCGGAGACGTGGTGCTTCATGGGGGGGAATGGCCAGCCCATCCAGCGAAGAGCGTGCGCCGAGACGCGATGCTCGACGCAACCGTGACCATTAGCCAGGCCACGTTCATCGCTGTGTTGAACGGCTGACCGTGGAGACGCCTCGCCGAGATCCGCAATGCCCTCGGCAAGGAAGAGAACAGCAGGCCAGGCCGCGCCCCGAGATGCAGTACTCGTGCCGGCAATGCCGCCCCAGCTGGCGGTTGGACGGCAGCAGCGTGGACGGCCGCGTTCCCTGGCCGGAACCTGGATCGCTTGCATCCGACGCTTCGGCCCGCTGTCTCCCGTCTTCCGCTGCTCCGGCTCGTCCCCAGCCACACAGCCTACTGCCACGTAATGGTCGCACGTGGCCCAATCGTGGCACGCCACCTCTATGGGCCACCACTGGTCATCAGCTGATTGGCGCACAGTTGTCTCGTAATCGCACGTGCCTTCTTCTCTTCTTCTTCATTTCTTGTTGTCGCCTTCGTGCCACCTGCCCTCCGCTCGTCTTCTTCAGTTCTGGTTTGATGTTTCTCGGCGCCTTTAAGTCCTTTCCTTACACTGAGGCTATAGAAGAATTAGGCCATTTGTGTGTAAGCTCGTCATCAATTTCCTTGTCAAAAAGAAATGACGCTCCTTGGTTTAAGAACACGTGCAAGATGAGTTGTGCTTTGTCCCGGATGTATAAAATGGGTGTGATTGGCATGAAATAATTAGTTTGAAGTTTAGCACCTACCTGTCTCTACGTACAGTGATGTATTTGCTTCAGATTTGGGTTTGCTCCGAGGGCCGCCAGTACACCTGACCGTCAAAGAAGGCGCGAAACCCCGGTTTTGTAAGGCTCAGTTGGTGCCGTATGCGCTCAAACAAAGGGTGTCAGCAGTTAGATCGGCTGGTGAACGAAGAGGTGTTATCACCGGTGAAATCTGCCCCAATTGGCCGCACCCATTGAGCCCATAGTCAAGAAAGATGGACAGGTGCGATTATGTGGTGACTTCCGTCTTATGGTGAACGCCGCTACCATTATGGAGCAATATCCGCTGCCGCAGATTGACGATATCTTTGCAAATTTCAACGACGGAAAAGTTTTCAGCACATTGGACTTGCGGAAGGTCTATAATCAGTTGCCCCTTGACGAGGACTCGAAGAGGTTAGTCATATTGAACACTCACAAGGGTCTCAACTGTTTCAACAAGCTGGCGTTCGGAGTGTCGTCAGCGCCAGCAATTTTCCAGCGGCGCATGGAGGCCGTGCTCAGAGGGATTCCCGGCGTGCAGGTATATATAGACATGATTGTATCGGAAAAGGCAAACGACTGTGGGATCTTGGAGCAAGTGCTACAGCACCTGAGGGAACATGGCCTGCGCCTACGACAGTAGAAGTGGAAGTTCTGGCAAGAGCAAGTCACCTTTCTTGGACACTGCATTGGCAGAAACAATCTACACTCCAAGAGCGACAACATCGCAGCACTGCTTGACGCCCCCCAGCCCAATCTACCAGCGCCCCTTTACCATGCCGTTCCGTGCAAGACAGCCGGTGTGGCTGAGAAGTTTCCACTGCTGGATGAAATGGTTGTCGAGAGTGGTAATCATTACCCAAGAGGCTCGGATGGCGACTGTGTCCACGGCGGACGGAGAGCAAAGTCGTCATGCAGAACAACTGCGGCCGCGCACCCCGAAGTACTCAAAGACTCGGAAGCCAGGGGGCGCCACAACATCCACCACCACCGCTGACAAAACCTCACCCATGCCAGCCGGCATGACTGGCCCCGCCCAGGCAGTGTCGCCGCCCTCTACCCAACCTGAGGCACCGCCACCGCTATGCCGGTCCAACAGGCTACCACCTCAAAGGCTCAACTGGTAAAGGCGAAGATGTGCTACGTCATGCAAGCGTGTCGCCAATCATGCCATGACGTCATCGTCTAGCACATAAAAAGCGAGACTTGCAAAATAAAACGTCTATTTCTTGCTTGGTTACTGAGCCGTTCACTCACGACATAAGACCTTTGAGTTCAATTTATCTGGGATTGACTGATAAAACTTCATTTTCATTTCTGTTGCCTGAGCTTGAAGCTCTCAGTTCAGGGCTGAGAGATTTTGCTTTGTATTTGTGCCACTTTGCTTGCATGGCGATATAAGCAAAAAGGTTTCTCCTGCATTTGACAATTGGCGCATTGCCGCAAAAGGCGCGACTTTCAAATTTTGATGTCGTCCACGCTTGCCTACTTGCAACTGCTTAGCATGGTTGCGAAACTCTGTTTTGACTTTCACTGTATTGTTTTGTGATATAATGGCTTGTTTTAACGTAGTTTTGATCGTCAGCGTCACTCATGATCATACCGAAATAAGGTGAACAACTACATTAAAAAAAGAATTCTTTTTTCAAGGACTAAGGTTCATTACGCGAGTAACTCGCTAACTTGCCACTGGCAGGTACTGAACCTCGCTCACTAGTTGAGCTGCGGTGGCAGTCATATTCTCGCCAATTTAATCAGGTGTAGCTGCGTGCATTTAATCTTTCCTTAGCAGCTATGACAGCAGTGGCTGCCTGCTGTGATCATGTAGATTGTTAATTTTCTTCTCATTAAAATCACATTTACATAAACAACGGCCCCTATACTTTCCTTGGCTTGATTGTCTGTTAGGTCTAATTAATGTTGCGCTTTTTTTTTTTTCATTCATTGATAGCAAGAGCCTCGTTTGGCAGACTTGAGGTATTATTCGTCAGCGGCCAGCTCATAAATAGATCACATGCTACTTGACGCCGATTGGCAGAAAAAGAGTGCTCCACACTCGCCTATTTATAAATAAATAAATTTTGTTTATAAATAAATAAATGTAACAGCATTTGGGAAGCACAGGCAGGTTTATATCTAGGTGCCTATTAATGCGGCTGAAATAAACCCAGAGCTTTCCATTTTGGTGCCTTCCGTGTGGTGCTTTCTGACATTAAACTACAAGTTTGAGCAGCAACGACCTTGTCGTCATCTATCTGATTGTCATGCACTTGCGTTCCAGCAACTTGTCGAATGCCTGACCTCGGGAGCAGTGGCGTGGGCACCAGATCTTAATGGGCCAACCCTCATTGACAAGGTGAAAACGCTGCTGCAAGGTCAGTGCACTGCCATCTTGGAAATGCTTCTCTCTTATTGCAGGATTCTCAATACTTAGTTCATTAACTTTTCAGAAATGCAATGCATATGGTACAGTTGAATCCATATCATAGTTGTGCAGGGTACTTCATGGCAACATTTACCATGACATTTCATTTATTTTGCTGGTATTGATGGCAGACATCAGGAGAGACGAATTTATGCTTTGTGGTTGGTGTGTAGTTATACTGCATTTCAGGGAGGCACGGTGCTCACCAATAGAAACATTTTGTATCAGCTTCAGTTTGTGTCGTATTAGTGTAATTTTACCATAAATATTTACGTTGCATTCAACATTACCTTCAGTGTTTTCCTGTTTGATTCAGCGTTGTTTTTAAGGTAGATCCGTACCCACGAGCTCGGATCCAAACAATTCTAAGTTACCTTTTATCTACTTATTCATAGCGCCATTTCTTGGTTATCTGGAGCTGTTGTACATATGTGTTACACTAAAACTTCTGATGTGCCATTTGCATCCATGAGCGCTGCACATAACAATGTTCTTAATGACCGTTTTGGAGGTGAGCACTCATCTACAGACTGGCTGTTGCTTTGCTGTACTAAGCGCCATGAATGCCATTGTCCATGTGTGTTGAACACTCGCCTGTTGATGCCAACACAACTGGTGCTGACCTGATCAATGTGATCGCATCCCCAAAGCCATCAACAGAGGTTGTGTCTGCTGAGTGCCAGGCCAACAATGCCAAATGCTCATGCGATGCCTGCCGAGTCATACATAGGCAGTGCGGACAGTTGCTACGTGATAACTGTCCTCAGGGAGCACAGTTGATCACTGTGCTGCATAGTTCAGCCCAACTTATTGCTGCTGGGTGCTACTAGATATGAAAATCCATTTTTCGTGGTTTTCTTCTGCCTCACGACGCCTGCCTAGATGGAAACTTCCTGGACAGCAAGCTTTCATTGATATCTGTTAGGTTAGATATTGTTGAGGTCAACAACAGAATAATACCTGACAAGTGGCTCTTCCCTGTTCGGTTACTGGTAATTGCAGCACTTGTCTTGGCACCAAGATCAATTCTGCATAGTAAGCATGTGTCCTTGCTCTGCTCTCACAAACTACCAATGGCAACGCCGAATACACGGTTGCACATGGGTCATTCCATGCCAAGCGTCCCAGCCACTCTAGCGACCATCTAAAATGGAAAGTAAACTCCCCTTAAGACGAACTCTGTTAACACGAATTCTTGCTTAAGACAAACAACATGGGAGTGTTTGTTTGGTTTCCCATATACTCAATGCAAAAAATATCTGCTTCAGATGAACCACGTAACATGCCTCTTCTGTTAAAACGAGCTATCGCAGCAACCGAAAATGACGGGGATTCTGTGCAATGGTCATTGCAGTCTTAATGGGAGCATTTAGGTGAACAAGAGAATGCAAAATGAAAAAAAAAAGAAAACACCAAAAACAAAAGCACCTTCCTGGTGCAGACACAAAGCAAATTGAAAGCAAAAATAGAAATTTAAAGCAAATAGAAAGCAAAAGGAAAACAAAGGGGGTATCTTCCCGACTCCTAGGCTGCAGGTGGATAAAGGCCCGGCTCAATCAGCAAAGAAAGCAACAAAAAGCTTCGGTCCTTTCGTGTTATCCTCGCATTTATTTATCAGGGCCAATGGCATTACAGAGAGGGTGGGCCAAAAAATACAGAAAGTTGGAGGTAAAGTTCAAAAAAAAAAAAAGGTCACAAGACAAAAGAACAAAAACTGCAGAAAAGAACTCACAACAATTCCCAAGTACATTGCTAAAAGATTACAAGTAGTTACACAAATTATAGCGGCACAAAAAACAAAACAAAATACAAGATACGTTAAGTATAAACGAGAGTAAAAATTTGGTGTATCAATGAAGATAGACGTGTGACACAACTATGAATGGCGGTGCCTAGTTTAAAAGCAAAGAAAACTTGGAGAAATATATCACGTACAGCTACTTTAAATTGGTTAGTATCCTTGATGGTGACAACATCTGGAGGAAGGTAATTCCACTCATCACTTGTGTGTGGCACAAATGAGTGAAGGAAAGAAGACCTACAAGATGGAATGCCTACTTTGTGTTGGTGATCAATGCGAGATGATATGTAATGTGGTGCTGAAAAGAGTTGGCATCGTAAAAAGAGGTGGTGATATATTCTATAAAAGAGAGAGAGGCGTGCAATTTTACGTCATAAAGCCAGGGGTGGTAATTCTAGATTATCTTTCATTAAACTGATGCTAGCGGTCCTGTTATAGTTAGATGAAATGAATCATGTGGATTGTTCTGAACTTTTTCTACTAAATGAATTAATTTATGCTGACTGGGGTCCCATACAGAGGCTGCATATTCTAGTTTATGTCGGATAAGTGTTTTGTAGAGAATTACTTTGAGGGATTGTGGTGCACGTGAAAAATTTCGTTGAAGATAGCCGAGTGATTTGTTAGCTTTGCTTGTTAGGTACGCAATGTGCGTGTTCCAGGCAAGGGCAGATGAAATGTGGACACCAAAATATTTGTAGGATGAAACACAATCTAGAGGGGTGTTAGCGATATGATATGCTGGTGAAGGGTTAGTACACCTGGTAACACACATTGCCTTGCATTTGGCTATGTTTAATTCCATCTGCCAAGTGTTACATCATGCACTGATAGCGTTAAGGTCAGATTGAAGAATGGTTGCGTCATTGTCAGAAGTTATTTCTCTAAACATTACGCACTCATCAGCGAAAAAATGAATATTAGATTAAACACAGGAAGGTAAGTCATTAATACAAATTAGGAATAACAGTGGCCCCAGAACAGAGCCTTGTGGAACGCCCGAGTAAACAGGTCTTGAGGGTGAATCAGAGTTGTTAGCTGAAACGTACTGAGAACGACGGGACAGGAAGGATTCAAGCCAAATGAGAAGTTGGGGATCAATCTTAAGATGGCGTAGTTTGTGCATGTGTAGATTATGAGAGACTTTATCAAATGCTTTTGAGAAATCTAAAAATATGCAGTCTTCAAAAGATAAGCGATCAAGAATTGCTTGCAGACGGTGTGTTAATGATGTTAATTGCATTTCGCATGAATACGATTTGCAAAATCCGTGCTGAGAGTGCGTGAAAAAGGAGTTCAATTCGAGATGGTTGGCAAGATTAGAAAGTAATGCATGCTCGAGAAGTTTACATGGAATTCTGGTGATTGAAATGGGTTGGTAATTAAGAACCCGTGTCAAGCGTTTGTTGAAAGATTTTGGTTAGTATGATGGAACTGTAAACACTCAAGCTCTTCAGAAACTTCGGGTTAATTGTGTCGCAACCAGGGGGAGAAGAAAGTTTTAATTTATTGATGAGGCATTCTACGCCACTCGGATCAATTATTATTGGATGCATTGGGGACAGATTACGACACTGCGTGATCAATGGTAAAACACTGGTCAATGATGAAAAACTGGAAACAAAAACATCGTTAAGGACAGATGCACACTTTTCAGGGGCTATAACGTTTCCTGCGTCATCTACGAGGCTTATAGTGTTATTATGTCTTGATTTATGATACGCCAGAATATTTTAGTGTCCATTTGAAGCATAGAAGGGAGGGTGTTTTTTAAAAAGTTCTCTTTTGATCTGCGAAGTGCAGCAATATATTCATCTGAAACTAGTTTATGCGTGTTCCAATGATTAGCACAAGGACAACGTTTCACTTCACATCACTTTATTTCCTTAAAGACCCCTCAAGGGGGTATTACATAAGGGGTGGGTATACAGTGTAGCCAGGTGACTTTACTCGGTAAGAAAGTTTGTTACTTTTTCCAGGAAGTTTGATGGATTAGTAATGGCTGCAATGGTGTGGGAAAGGCCATTCCAATCTGTTGCTGCTCAGGGGAAAAATGAAGAGGAAAATGTGAGGGTGCGAGCACGTGGGCGTGACACTTGCAGTTCATGTTCGTGGCGATGAGGTATGCGCGTAAGATGCACGATGTAAGGTGGATGACTGAGATCACTGTAATAAAATTTGTGGAATAATGATAGCGTGGCAATACGACAACGAAGACAGAGATTAGACAAACCGGATTCCGCTTTCAGTGCTGATACGCTAGCTCGGTAATGATAAGTGTTATGAATGAATCTAGCAGCATGGTTTTGGACAGCTTCCAGGATAGATGCGAGGTAGGACTGGTGTGGGCTCCAGAGAGCGCATGCGTATTCCAGTTTCGGTCTAATGACTGATTTGAAGGCTAGTAGTTTACGTGCGTGGGGGCATGATGAAGATTGCGTTTCAGGAATCCCAGTGTTTTATTGGCAGATGCTACATATTTGTAATATGAGTGCGCCAAGATAGGTCATTGCATTAGGTCACCCCTAAATATTTAAATCAGTTAACGGCCTCGATACGAACTCCAGAAATTGAATACGGAAAAGAAAGGGGAGCAGAACGTCGAGAGAAGGTTACAGATTTAGATTTACTAGAATTTAGAGTTGTTAGCCATTGCTGACGTGGTTAAGATCAGTCTGTAAGGCATGTTGGTCGAGAGGGTTATTTATAGTTGAATAAATGACGCAGTCGTCTGCAAAAATTGTGATGTTAGCTAAAACTGTTGAAGGCAAATCATTAATATAAATTAAGAACAGAAGGGGTCCAAGGACGGATCCTTGAGGCACGCCTGCGGTTACTGGGAGCGGGCAAGATGTCCTGCGATTTATAAAAACAGTTTGAGAGCGCTTTCTTAAAAAAACCTTTATCCAAGCGAGAATATTGGGATCTATGTTTAACTGACCAAGTTTTAGTATTAATCTTTTATGGGCTATTTTGTCAAATGCTTTGGCATAATCTAAAAAGATGGCGTCAGTCTGAACTTTGAGGTCAAGGTTAGTGTGTAAATCGTGAAGGAAGATGGCTGGTTGGGTTTCGCATGATAGACCTCTGCGGAAACCATGCTGTGAAGGGTGAAAGAACCGGAACGAGTCTAGACAATTCATGATGTGAGAGTATATGACGTGTTCCATGATCTTGCAAGGTACACTGGTTAATGAAATGGGTCGGTAGTTAAGTGGAGAGTTTTTGTTACCGGCTTTGTAGATTGGAAGGACCTTGCCCACTTTCCAATCCTCGGGTAAAGTGGCAGTGGCAAGAGACTGCGAAAATAACAAACATAGATTGGCAGCAGAGATACATTTAGTATTTTTAAGGAACTTTGACGCGATTTCATCAATGCAAGCAGAGGACGAGAGTTTGATGTTTTCGATCCGAGAAGCTATACCACAGACAGAAAAAACAACAGGTGGCATTTTCGATTGAATGAGGCCGGAGGGAAATAAATAAGAAAAAGGCTTATCATTCTCTATGGTATAAACAGATGAAAAACTGCGATTAAATTGATGGGAACACTCAGCACCGGACAAAACTTCATCGAGCTCATTCGTAAGGCTTACTGTATGAGCGCTGTGAGGGTTAATTACTTCCCAAAACTTCTTGGGATTATTTTTTAATAGCTTGGGAAGTTCAACATGAAAAAAGAGATATTTAACGGTTCGAGTTCAAATCCAAAGTGTTCAAATAAGAATTTTCAGCTGCATAGTATTTTTCCCACGCGTGCGCACTGTTTGCGAGTTTAGCTGCACAATAAAGCCGCTTCTTTTTGTTTTCTAATCTTTGAGCGATCTTGTGAACCATGGTTTTTGAGAGTTAGAGCGGAAGGTGACTTTAGGTATGTACTTATATACAAGTTCGTTTATTTTAGTTTTGTAGACGGTCCTGTTGTCCTCAATGCTTCGGCTTTGAAAGTCCACTTCAAACAGAGGATGAAACTTGATTAAATCGTCATTGATTGCTTGATAGCTACCTTTATCATAAAGGCCAATGGTCTTTACAAATGTGTGGCGTGGAACTGACGCAAACTGAAATATGGCTTGGATAACCTTATGGTCACTAATTTCTTTGAGGTAAGCAATGGATGATAAGCATTCGGGACTGTTTGTTAGTATTAAATCCAAAGTGTTTGCTGATTCCTGTGTGATGCGTGTTGGTTCAGAGACCAATTGTGTAAGGTTGTAATTAAGGCAAACGTCAATGAATTTGATTGCTTCGGAGTTGTTTATAGTGAAGACTTGATTACACCAGTCAATACTTGGGTAGTTAAAGTCACCGAGAAGTACGACGCTGGCGTTACTGTGTGTTGTAAGAAGCTGGCTTAGCATATTATTCAGTTTCTCTGGAAAGTATGGGTTGTTTCATGGTGGTCTGTAACATACGCCAAGTAAGACTGTTTCTCGTCTAGCCCGATATAAAAGCCATTTTATATGTCAGTCACGACATTAATAACGGAGCATGAAAGCTTTCGCTGATATGTAGAGACGTTTCTTTTTATTGGACAGACTTTTTATGTGATTATTATACCATGGAGCCGATTTGTTTGAAGTTATGGAACGAATTGGCACAAACTGTCAAAATTGACTGTCAATTGACTGTCAAAATTTAACAGATACGTGTCGACAAAATCGAACAGTTCACTGTTTATTGCATCAAAATTGGCGCGTTTGAAGTCACGGATGCTTTTATGCTTATTTTTATGTTTGGTTGCGACAGTTTAAGTTCGAAAGTTACAATGGAATGATCGCTCAAGCCCTGTAACACAGCTAAATCATAAAGAAGATCTGAATGGGTGGTGAGTATTAAATCAAGAATATTGGCAGCAGAAGAAGTTGTTCTGATGGGTTTTTCGAGGAGTTGAGAAAAAGAGAAAACGCCACAGTAATCCAGGAACTCTTGTGCGAGCATAGATGAAGGGTTCATGCTGGGTGGATCGCACTCCCATATTACATTAGGGATATTAAAATCACCGAGCAGGAACAAAAGTAGCGAGGGGTAACGTGAAGTAATGCTGTTGGTTACATCATGCAGTGCGGTCACAAAGCTGTCTGAAACTGTGGGTGGCCGATAGCAAACTCCGATAACTATATGCTGCTGGTTTATTTTAACAATGACCCAGACAATCTCGAGTTCACTAGAAACTTGAATGCGCTGAAACGAAAGCGCGTTAGAAATTCCCAGTAAAACACCACCACCCTTCCGCAACGAACGATCACAACAAAAAAGAGAGAACATTTCTAAGCACAGTTCACCACCATCTATTTCTGGGTGCAGCCAAGTTTCAGTCAGTACTATTATATCAGCTTCAATATATCAGTTGTCAATAGCAGAGTTTAGAAGGTCACATTTGATAATAATGCTCCGGATGTTACAAAATAAAACATGAAGCGGACAAGCATCAGGCGTACAGCCCTTCCCTTATCCCTAGGTATTTGCACGAGTCGAGACACTAGCATGATGACTGTTTGATTCATAGTTCTGCGCTTGCTCAATTACAGAGTTAGAAGAGGCATCGTACACATATTCTTTGCTGTTAAGATGCATTTTCTTGTAATGAAACTGAAAGGGCGGCTTACCGGGTTGTTGTCTGGCGAATACAGTTAACTTATTTCTGATGTTTCGTGTTGCAGGCGAAAAATCCTCGCTGACGATAATAGCTTTGTCTTTAAGCTTATTACCTCTGGCAAGGACAGCTTCTTTTACTTTGTAGCTTGAAAACTTAACCAGGACAGGACTGACTTTATCAAGAGCATACCGCCCTAACCGATGAGCTCGTTCGATAATGTTTTCGAGTGGGTTTTTGACAATGCAAGCAAGAACGTCCATTATACGTGCCTCAGTATCTGCCCACGATTCCCGAAAATCGGGCAAACCTCGGAAAAGTAGGTTTTGAGGCCGTGATCTGTCTTCCAGGTCATCGACTCGAGCATTCAAAAAAGTGTTCCGAGCGGCCAAAGCGCTCATCGTGCTCGTCATCTTGTCTTGAACTTTACACAGTAAAATGCTTCTATCTTCTATGCCGTCAATCCTTTTTTGAATGAAGACTATCTTTGTTTCAATGTTTTTCTGACTTGCCTTGATAGCCTTGACATCGGCAACTAATTCAGTATGACCCTTTGCCGACTGCACAGCACGCGCTTGTAAGTCTTTAAGCAAGTGAAAAATAACGGTCATCTTCTCGGCGGGATCACTAGGCAGCTTATCTAGCTCTAACAGAGCAGCCTGTCTAGTTCCGGGTCCCGGGTTAGCTTCTATGTCACCACAGGTTAACAACAAGAACAACATTGAAAAGCACTCGCAAGCAATATCAGAAAGCACTTGTGGGCACGGGAGCAAAATAAGGAAAGGGTCATTGCTTTTTCTAGCATATAAAGAATAACATGAACACACCTGTGGAAAGTAAACCTGAGGCAGATGAGCCATGTTGTCGCTGCCGCTCTCGTGCCCACTAGAAAGTGCCGGTTGACGCAGGCAGTATATGCCGTTTTAAAAGTCTGATGACGTTGGTGATCCGGCTGGACAGTTGAAACAGTGGTGCACCAGGGGAGGCAAACCCAAGAACAGGCTCTCTCTTTCTTCAGGGGTGGATACTGTGGCTCGGGCGTAAGTCGCGCAGTTGGCGACACGTCCAGCGGGAGTAGAGCGCTGAGCAGGACAGGAATCAAGACGGTTATCCTGTAAACCTGTGGAAAGTAAACGTGAGGCAGATGAGCCATGTTGTAGATGCCGCTCTCGTGCCCACTAAAAAGTGCCAGTTGACGCAGGCAATATATGCCGTTTTGAAAGTCTGATGACGTTGGCGATCCGGCTAAACAGTTGAAACCGCGACGCACCAGGGGAGGCAAACCCAAGAACAGGCTGTTTTCTTTTTTCAGGGGTGGATACTGTGGCTCGGGCGTAAGTCGCGCAGTTGGCGACACGTCCAGCAGGAGTAGAACGCCGAGCAGGACAGGCATCAAGACGGGGATCACGTAATTCTGTGGAAAGTAAATGTGAGGCAGATGTGCCATGCTGTCGCTGCCGCTTTCGTGCCCACTAGGAAGTGCCAAAGTGCATTATTCAGTTCCCCAACAGTACAGTAGAGAAACAGAACACAAGAGCTTGGCTAGAAGGAAAAATGCAAGGGAAGGGAAAAAAAAAAGCTAAATGAAAGTGAAAGTGGGAACAAAGATTGTCTCTGCATTATAATCACACGAAACAGAAACCACATTTGTGTCACTAGCACTATCATCACAGAGGTAATATGCATTGCTATCGCCGTCACACAATGGTGCCTGAGCTTTTGTCGTGGTCATTTTGCGTTGTTTTGCATAGGGCCTGTTCGGGTCGTATCTGTTCTTGCTGAAATGCAGTATATTGTGATGCACTATTTTAATTATGAAAGTACACGACAACGAAAGGTCATTTTGCACAGTAAATATAGTTTTGTCATCTCTCTTTTGTGTGCCCAAGGCTTGTGATCGTGAGGAGTATAAACGATAGGCTTGTGCAAATATTCGAATGGTTCGAATATTCAAACGAATAGTAAAGTATTCCAAATTGCTTCGATTAGAACTGAAATTATTGAAAATTTCGAAGTAGTCGCAGTGAACAAATAGGTGTATACTAATCCGCACATAACTGCTTGTAAAATTGTTTTCACTGCAGTGTAGGGGTGCTAAGCAGTGAAAGCATCTACGGGAAAAATACGCCGTGCCTTCTTTAAATTTAAAGTGGCTCCCTCCAACACTTTATGAGCATGGTTAGAAAACGCTGCCGTTCAGTAGTCGAGGCTACCGAGAAAACTCGAGCCAAATCTTATAGTGCAGCACGCAGCCTACAATTCACAACAAATCTCAAAGTCAGCTAAAAAGTGCTCTCTTCTTTCGACAAATGACGCCACAAGCTCAAAAATTTCTCGTTACAGCATTTGTATCAGCCATGGGCATGGCGCGCTCAGTTGTTCCTGAGACTGCCACTTGTCCACACGTATGTGCACATTCGCACTGAAAAGCCGTGTATTCGAAGAAGAAAAGAGTGCCGAAGGTCATGAGGCACACATAATTTTTCCCCCCAGCGCTTTCGTCAGGACGAGAGGAAAGAGCAGCGTGCAACAAATCTTAGCAACTCTGTTCGTACTAGATGGATTCTAAAAATGTTTGCTGTGGTGAATTTGTGAGGCAATAAGTTTCTTTAGTGAAACCATTCCATGGTTACTTGAAGAAGTGTTGCAGGGCCCCTTTTAATTAACCCATTAGGCTCAAATCAATTCCTCATTTTATTAAGCTTAAAGGCTTGTTATGATGGCTTATATGCTATATGTATAATAAAATTTTAAAATGTTATGTAGTATACTGGTTATCACTCGCATCTTACCTAAAGTCAAATCCTGCTACTACTGTAAATTCTTTGGACTTCCTTTGAATGAAAAAAAAAAAATATTTGCATAGAGGCTCTAGTTCAATTAAAAAAAAAAATTTGTGCAGGTTAGTGCATGATAGATATGCCCATGTTTTTATATGTCATGTATACTAGTATTCAAGTTCAATTAGAAATAGTTTGACAGAAATCAATATTCGCATCAAATTCGCTTCGAGCCGAAAATTCATTATTCGCACAAGCCTAGTAAAAGGAGATCGTCAGCTGCATGTCACTTAGGAAAAGTTCAGCCGGCCGAAAATAAGAAAAACACTGAACCTCAAAGAAAAACTTGCAGACTTTCATAAGCCACTTAGTATATGTTGGCTTTGTGAAGGTAGTGGTATGGAATGGAGGCGTATTCAAACGTGAGAGCGAAGACTGTAATGTACCGAGCTGTAACTGAGCAGGAAACGGCGCTGTTGTTTTTAATGCTTCTCTTGGTTACCTGTCCAGCTATAACGCAGGTAGAGAGCTCGTATTGACGTTACAAACCTAAGCGGGCTATACTTTTTGCCAAGTGTGTAAAACAGCCTCTCGAAAATCACCATTATATTTAAGTCAAAAGCAAATACAAAGTTCTTTCTATATGGCAAGTTTTATCATTACAGTTTTCATTTTAAGGAAGAAAATAATTTTTGAAGTTTCCCATTGGCAGCAATGGGGAACTTCAAGACGAAAGCTGTTGTATGACCAAATGGGAAGATAGCCATCAACTTGAGGGGTCTAAAAATACTTTTTGTGCAACATATACCTCCTGCAGAGTAAGTATAGATTGCTCAAATATTCACACATAGTGCAGAATTGCCATAGGAAAAATGCAATCATAAAACATTATGACGAAATTCTTGGAGGCATGTGCGGAAGAAAAATTGTGCTAATATTACTGAGCTTCAAATACTTTATACAAGCACGTTAAGTTAATATTTAAACCAAATTTGGTATAGAAATAAGAAGTGGTACTTTTAAAATTAATTTTTTCAATAACAATATTCAGATAACATTTTGAGAAGTTCAGAAGGCAACGACGTGACTAAAATTTTTTTCTCTCTGAAATAGTCTTGCAATTTACTGTTTTTATTGCAGTAGATCAGCACCATTTTTTTTCCCATATACAAGTGAGATGGTCGCCAAAATGGCTCGGATGTTTTGCAGGAAATTACCCATATGCCAGTCATCCCCTCACAATACCCAAAACCAGTTACACTGTAACAGAGGAAGTGTGCCTGACCATCGTACGGGCTCTTCAGAAATCTTACTCCTATCTTTACAGTCGTCCTTTTGAAGTTATAACAGACTGCCACCCTTTGTGCTGGTTGTCAAACCTCAGGTCGCCTCGCTCAGTCGGCTGTCCGACTCCAGGAATACATCCGCGCCGTATATCACTCTGACCACTGACATTCTGATGCTGGCAACCTGTCCCACTTCCCACTCATTTCAGACGCCAGCGCATCTACTCACAATCTTGATATATCGCCACTTGATATCTTAGGCGTGGCCTCAGAGCAACGAAATGGCCCATGGTTCGCCACAATTCTTAACTATTTGTCAAGCCCTTCGATCGCACTGGCTTCAAGAGCGTTGCGCCTACCAAGCACAGCATTACACTAACCTTGATGGCTTTTTATACTTGTGCAACTACAATGACAGCAGCACATAGTTACTATTAGTCGTACTCCACTATCTTCTTTAGCACTTATGCTCTAGGAACTGCTGAGTGATCAGGGTTGTGTATTTCTCTCGGACGTCCTGCAGTCACTCCTATCCAAGTGCAGAATTATTCACCACACCACTACTGCTTGTCACCCAATGTCTTAATGAAATGATTTAAGCAAACTCTTGGTAACCTGTTGTCGATGTACATTGTGTCAGACCACTGAAATTTGGATCATCTTCTTCTTTCGTTTGTCACATTCATGTACAACACTGCCTTCCTAGCTACCACCGGATTCTCACTTTTATTTTTGGTATACAGCTGTTGTCCCTCCAGCACCATTGATACGATTCTACCGAACCACCCAGACCCCCGCTGACTGCCATTTTGTGTCTGTGGTGGCTCACCACACTGAGAAATGCTGACAACTGGCTCGTTAATTCACCTACAACTAACTGTCGCCAAAAACAGTGTCACGACTCTGAGATGCCCCCTTTTACCATCGGCTCCCTCGTGTGGCTCAAGTTCCTCCAGTTGCTGCTCCCAGCCTTTTTTCTAAGCTCCTTTCAAAGTACCATAGACCCCAACACATGGTTCCCATACCTCTCCTGTTAATTATTCAAACCTTTTTCTCTGTCTTCCGATCTTCGTCGTCTAGTGCAAGCCACAGTCCATATTGACCGTCTGAAGCCATATTATGATCCTCTCACCTTTCTCTAGAACGCCAGCATGGCTACTCCTTCATACCGGGATAAGCGCATTGCCATCTGTTGGCTTGCATGGATGGTTCGTTATCCGGCTATGCCCTGCCTGCTGTATAACCTCCATAAAGAATTTTCGAATACAAAAAACTTATTTTATTTCAAGATGCAGCTTTGTTATAGTGAGGTTTGAGTCTACCTCTATGACCAGATGTGTGAAGTCTGTGTGACTCTGTGGTTAAAGGGAGAGGTTTGCCCTTCCATGCTGGAAACACTTCCACGCTGGAATTTTCCGAGCACTGCTTTTATTCTGTAAAGTTTCATTTGTTATATAGCAAGAGGGGAAAATGTTCTTCAAATACCAAGTACCAGGAAGAACAACTCCTATTCTTCAAATGTTGCAACAACTTCTGCTACTTGGAATGCAATCTTCAGGCACCACACTGTAAACATACTGAAAAATTGTGCTCATATCTGAACACTCTCAGAACTTGGGTCCCTAGAAACTGCTGTTGCAGGTTTCTGTGGTGGAAAGCAAATTGAAAAAAGATGATGAGCAGGGAGGGGCGCATAGTTTTTAAAAGAACTTGAAAAGGGGATAGGGTAGTCAGGGAGCTATGGCTAGAGTACACATTTTGCAAGGTTGGCATACTGAGGATTGCGCCAAACTGGGGCCGTAGGGGCCAGTAAAAGGGGATCAAGCAATGCGAAAGGCGAGACCAGTTTCAGTGCTGTGTCTTTCTGCGTTCTGTCCCCGTCAATATGAAATTTCTCATCATTCTAACACTGCCTTGTTCATCTGAAAATAATGATTGTAAACAAACAAGTGTGTCTTTTTGTTACTTTGGTGCTGTGATTGCCCCACTTTGTTTAAACCATACAAGTGTTGCATGAACTGAATGTGTGAGAACCTTCCACTCTGTGTTTCCTCTTCTAGCATCCGTCCGTAAAAACAAGTCAGAAATCAGTACTGGGTGAGCGTTTTTTTGTAAGAAAACGGTGTTTTTTCTGATGCAGGCTCCCGGAAGGGCAGTTATCGAGGAAAGTCGGAAACGCCATTTGCAGACGTTGGCTGGAATTCATCGGACTTTGACCTCTACATAGAGACAGTGGTCATGAGCAAGCGACAGCCCGTGGATTTCACCGACGAGATGTGGAATGCTATGTCAGGTGCGACACTTGGGGTTGTGGAGCAATATTATTTTCATTAGAATGGCCCTAACGGAGCACCATAGAACACTGTGTTCCCATACTGACAGGAACTGACCTTTATCCTCTCTCTCTATTCTTACAGGCTGTGGAACATACCAGGAGCTCAGGGAAGGCTTCAGCATGATATTTCGCGCTGTGCAAGCTGGGGAGATCAAGCCATTGGTGAGTAATGAATGGCCTCTGCTTTGTTCTGTGTTAGGAGACATTTTGTTGCTTTTCCTGAAAGTATATTGTCAATGTGTCTATACTTAGATTGGTACTGGAGCAAATAGTTTCACTTCTTGGGTCAAATTAACAGCAAAACCATGAAGAGTCTAGACAATGTACTGCTAACCATTAGTGCACCTTAAAAAATTATTTGTAGCAGCTATTTGAAAGCTAGTTTGAGTTGCTACTGTATTCTGACAGTTTGAAGTGGTTTTAAGATTAGGCTGGTGCCAATATTTCAGTACTTCAAATATTAGAATGAAATTAGAGTATTTGAATTTGATTCAATGCTAATTCAAATCATTGGACATTTCTAAGTATTCAAATGGACGAATATTTGTACATTTGTCTACATTTAATCCCCATTAAGGTGGCTTCACTGCAGTGGAGAGCTGATATACAGTGAATACACCTCAACAAAAAAAAATAATAAACTGCTTATAATAACAAAGTTTTTCTATCCCCGCCATTACTCCATAGAACCACATGCATTTGTGATGTCTATGTAGCAACGTAACAGCGGGAGACATCTTTGATATAACGAATTTTCACCACGGACAATCTAGAAATTTCGCCTCGGATTTTGTTATTTTGGCACGAAAATGTATCTTCCGCGGTTGCCTTGCCGCTGACAAAGGGGCGAGCACAGCGCGCTAGTGGACCCGGAGACTCCCAGGAGAGAGGGAGCGCTCGTTATTTCGCGCAGGTGGGCCTGCGCCCCACAAACAGGCGTTGCCGCTGGTCTTGCCACAGCGGGCGCATGCACGGACGTGCCCCCTTCCCTCCAAACCAAAAAAAGAAGAGAACTAGTTTTGCTTCAGTAGTACCATGCTTTTAGTTAGCGGGACATATATGTGGGACCGCGCTGCATATGGAGGGTGCTTTACTGAATAGCTTTCCGTGTCGTTTTGGACGCAGTGTGCGTATGCAGGATTTTATCGCACGACGCGTGCATTCTGCGGCCCTCGATGATGCTCAGCCTTGCTTTCTTTTTTTAAAGAGCCAGTAAACGACCCCACGGTCTAACAACTGTTGTAAAGAGAAATATGTGTGCTTTTGCTTCGTGAACATGCTGCCGCAAGAATTTTGCAAATACGTGCTATATTAAGGAATTTACAGGTACTAGAACATTGCATTCAGATGGTTTCAAGTTTTTGCGCAGCCTCACCACCCTTCTCCTTCAAAGGGAGGGGAAGGCGTGACCCATCGTCGTGACTCCGCCCATTTCAGCAATGTGACAAGACGTCAGCAATTGAGGTCATCGGCGAACTCGATCAGTCGCAACGCATTTTCACTTGCTGCAATGCCTGGTTGTTTACTGTTTACCCGGTGCCGATGCTTCTCTGCAGCCCAGTCGCTCGATTTGCAGCCGACAACGATTTGCAGCAAAGCTGCGTTCGAAAACCCGGACATGAAGCTGGCCCGATTTTTCTGGAGTTCGATCTTTTGGGAGCAGACTGTCGCATCATCTGGGAGCAGCAACACAAAACACAAATAATGCGCCTAATAGTGGGTGTGCTGATCAACAGGTGGCACGACAATCTGTTCAATCTCAAAAACTGGGTCAGTGTAGTGTCCTGATTTCGATGCATAGAGCCTATGGGTAGTTTCGCAACTTATATGATTGAGTAGCCCTGTCGTAGCTGTGGATGGGAACAGGAACTGTTGTTGACTTCACTGCGGTATGTTAAGACCTGGTTTAGACCAATCGACGAGCTGCGTGCTACGTTACGTCACCGACCAGCAAGTTGTCTTCACTGCGTGTACAAGGAGCATTGGTCAGGCGTAAGAAAGGATGCACAGGAATTGTTTTTCAAAATGGAGGCTCTGCGCGGCATGCAGCTCTGTACAGCTTTGTAAGAAAACGGGATCGCTGCGGTCCACTCTACGAATTATCGAGCTTGTTTGGGGGGTGTAAAAAAAAAGTCGGAGCCTGTTGACTAGCCCTTTAAAATGCGGACAAGTGTAATATTTGTTCAATTTCATTCAAGAACTCAATGATGTTAAATTTACATTTCCTTTTTTTTTTGCTTCATCAGAACTGTCTGTCTTGTACACTTGGATTTCATGCATTTTTGTTTTTCTTTTTCGTGTATGTATTGCTAGATATGTTTTTACGGTTCAAGCTGCTGCTAATCCTCGTTTTATTTATTTGTAAACACCACCAAAGTTGTTGCAGTTGGGACCCTCGTCCGTATATTTTATATTCTGTAACAATCCTTTTTTCGTAATAATAAAAACTGATAAATTGATAACCATGTCGTCGCTACCGAGGGCATATCAGATTAGGCGCATTGATGGAAACCCTCCGAGACCATGGTACCATGGTGACATCGACGAATCTACGGATGTTGACTCGTCTGTCATGAATTTACCTCGGGAGCGCTTGCAAAAGGTTGGATTGAGAGAGAGACGCGAGTTTGAGGTAACACGGCAAACCCATTTTTATATTACACAAAATGGCAAAAGTCTGAGCCGCAAAAAAAGAAACACACACAATAACAGGCCATATAGCAAAACCGGAACTAACTTCAATCTGAGTCAAACGTAATCTCTAGCCCTAATCTCTCTCTAGCCACCAAATAGGCATTTCGGTAATGAAACATTCTTGAAGTTCATCCCACTGTCGCGTCAACTTCGTGCCCTTGTTGTGCCGATGGTTCGTTGAGTCTGTCATCGACGCCTTCCTCAAGCTCTTATGGTCGTCGTCAGTAGTTTCCGCCTAATGTGCCGTTTGTCTTCATTGCTGGTGTCGCGGTCTTATTTGTCATCTTCAGCCCGCTTGGTCAAACTCAACTCGTCTATGGCCTCATTGATGATTTCCTCTGATGACTGGTGTGGGCTGCATTCAGTCTGGCTTGAAGTGGAAAACCTGTAGTCCTCAGAAACTGCTGTGCCAAGTTGAGGCAAGTCTGGGCAGTCTCACTCGGGACCTCCGAGGTCGACGGCCACTTCCCAGGCCACTTACGCTGACATATTTCAGAAACCGAGCAGCTACTGCTTTTGTCGCTGTAGCGATGCTGACCTTCCTGATCTTTGCAGTTTGAAGCTCCACAGCACAGTGCCGAGCTTGTCCTCCATGATTTTACATCACAGCTCGAATCATGTGCCACGAGTCTTTCTCCGACCAATCTCATACGTGAGCGTGGCGCGTCTGCGCACCATCGGGGATCTTGCACACGTGCGCTGCATCCCAGCGCCCGGCACGTGCCTCACGCATTCTTACTCATGACTAGAGGCTGGATCTTTAGGCACTAAATAAGTGTGTTTTAGAAGCCAAAGACAGGCAGGTAAGACACCGTTTTAGGCCCTCAAAGTTATAATTATAGGCACAAAAATTTCTACAAAAATTTAAATGACCCAAAATAACGACGTCGGTGACTTGTATCTATGGCAAGAAGCAAAAAAATTATATTGTTTAAGATAGTAGAAAGGTACCAGTGAATGAACTTAAGCATGCATTTCCCGTGCGATTTGCAGTACGTGGTCTTTCGTTTTAATGTCTAGAATTGTGCGTCAAGTGCCCATCATTCAATTAACACTCTCCTTGGTCTCTTTCATATCGTTGTGGCTGGGAAGGGCAGCGCAGGAGCAAATAACCAAATCACTGATACCCCAGAGGAGAGGGATGCTAGCTCTAATCACGTAGGACCAATTGCTCCTCTATTGGTGAACACCTTAAAAGGCCCCTCCCTAGGTTTGAGCATTTAGAGCTGACAAGTGTAATGGTGCACTGGGCAATCCGGATCATTCCTGTTAAGATTTGCAAAATTACATGTCGCAGAAAAACGCTCAATTTCTAATGAATGTCACTTGCCCTTCTCGCGAACATGCACCCGAAGACCTAGGGAGTGACGTACAGCAAGGAATGGTCCGCTTTTTATGTCGCGCTTTTACATTGACATTGATGGGCTGTCGTCGCATACCATACGCTCTTCATCAGAACTTCGTTATATGCTAACTATATCTAGAAAAACAGATTAAAAATGTCCCGTCTCCTGATTATATTCTGCATTTTGAATGGTACCTCATTAAGAGCATTGCACATGACATTACTCTACTTAATATGTGCAATCCGTGTGTTCTGTTGTGTAGCATGCGTGAGGAGTACTTTGGTTTGGGCTAGCTGCTTCATATGATTTTGAAAGGGAAGCGCAAAGACAAAGGGAAAAGAAAGACAGCGCTTTTTGTCGCTATGTCATTCTTTTTATGGTACCTTTGCACTGTCCTTTTAAAATCAGTGTAATGAATGAAAGCTGAAAAAAATGATGAAACACGCAAAGGGAATCTCAGCTTGTTATTATTTTTATTTTTATTTCAAATAGCCTGGAGATGCTATTCACTGATCGGCCCTCGTTTCGCATCCGCCTCGGTGGACTGCTCGCTATAGGGTGCCCCGCTGCTGACCCGAACGCCGCGGGTTTGATTGTGGCCGTGGCAGTCACATCCTGATGGAGGCGAAAAAGTAGCTGCCCGTGTTCTGCACAATGTCAATGCAGGTTAAAGAACACCAGATGATCAAAATTTGCAGAGACCTCCACTACGGCATCCCTGATGTTCACATCGTGGTTTTTTTTACGTAATGCTGCACATACCACTACTGCTACTACTACTATATACTACTACTACTACTACTACTACTACGACTACTACTACCCCACTTTGCTTGCATTCGTCTTCTCGTCGTTCCTGCATCGTGTCTTCGCCAACCCTGACAACGCTTAGCTTGTGTTTGGTGCATCGTCTCTGACCACAGTTTCAGCAGAGCAACGTGTTGCATTGCGGTCACCATACATGATTCTTGCCAGCCTCTCCACAAGTACACGCACTGACTGATCCATTCCACATAAACTGGTAATACACAACAGAGAACGCCGAAACGACACAACATGGATGGCGTACGTGCACGACTAGGCTGCGGCACGTCACGCGTGCGTTACCTTGCTTGCGCATGTTGTTCTTGTTGCGTATGCGCCATGTGATTCTCCAGCCCCGATACTGAAGAGAACAGGAAAGGAATGAGGCTTGGATGGCTACATGGGACAAGAGGCAGGGGATTTAAGCTTGCTTCTTTGCATCATGCTTTGGGGGCTCATAGCGAACCAATTTGAAAAATCACCACGGTAGAACGCTTTTCATTGGACACGCAAAAACTTGTAGTGTCTAACTAGAACTTATTATGTCACCTAGAGAGGGACACTTAAAAAGTAAATTACAAACTAAACGAAAGCCACTTGTACATTGCATCTTTTACCCGAAGGGGCTGATGCAGATGGGTTACAATGTTCAACGGGTTACAATGTCACACATGGGTTACAATGTTACAATGCTATTCGATTGCTGCTTCAGCAGCGCTCGCGCGCTTTTACTCGCTCGTAAAAGTTACGATGCGCGGAGGCATGTTATCAGTTTAGACTTGTCATGAAACATGGTGGCGATGGAAAAAACTCGCCTAGAGTGTCCATATAACAGCTATCGTAATAGCACAGTGTTTTGCCGCTAAATAAGTGTTTTGGGTTACCTCTGCCTTCAGTTCTTCTTTTGTTTAGTTTGTGCATTTATTTTTCGAATTTTCGTACCGAACATTCATACATTGTCTATTTTGTTATATCCAGGTTTAAATGTACTTGCAAACACCAACTATCCCAAGATCAAGTCCTGCCTAACTTCAAGGATAAACGGACCCTCATATCGATTCATTATTTTTTAGGTTTAAGAACGTTTAAAAGCTCGTTATACACTCCGTGCACAGCGACTGGCATGCCACCTTGCCTCTGTCAAAGCATACAGCCGTTAAAAGCCTGAGCAGAACCAGACACTTTCCCAATGCCTGCTAGCACATATAGTTTATTGAAATCATGAACTGCTGCGTAGTCTATTGCACCAAAGGTGCACGCCGTGTCGTGCGGGAACGATGTTTTACAGCTACTTGACTTGTCCCTGCTTTACTAGCCAGCAAAATAAGTGGCTAACAGTTGTGAGACGTAAAAATTGCTTGGTTCCCGCTCCCTCTGCTGTCTCTCGTTCTGCTGCTGCATGCTTGAATCGGTCATGGACACAACCTCTGCAGGGGCAATGATATTTAGTGATGCTCCTGCTGACTTAGAGCTCGTGAGAAAAGAAAGTTATACACTAGTATTTTAATTCAGTTCATGGCTGATAGAATGCTTTATGTTGGTCCTTAATAATTATTAACTTGCCATATACCCTTCGCAGTTTTGGGGAGTGCAATGCTAGGACCATCGGTTAAGAGGCGAACTGAGTTACGTAGCGTATCACCGTAAACACAACTAGCTGCCCAGCAGCACTATGCGAACGCGATAGGATCAAGCTAAAACTTTGATGGCTTGGTTTACCCTTATTGAACTGGCGCCCCATCACAGGGAATTGGCCATGAAATTGGTGGTGCTTTGTTATACAAAGAAATTTGTTGCTAATCTCAAAATGCTTAGCAATAAATCGTTTTGGTAACAAGTAATTAGCTTAATTCACGAAAAAATGCAGTAACATTGTTGAAGAATAAGCTTTATTTAGATAACCTTAGCATTCAATTCGTTTCCTCTCGCATAGTAAATTCTATTCGTCATTGCAAATGCTCCATTGGCTAAAACCTGGTGCTGTAGCGCCAAAGAAAAGAACCCCTGGAAGTGAGCAATTGAATTTCATCCTTCTGAGTGGTTCATCCAAAAGTCCTCTTCTTTGATGGGTAATTAAACAATCTGCATGCTAGGAAGAAATGATGTAGGGCGTAGACTAAAAGGACTGCAGGGTAAAAAAACAAAGCTTTACCAATGCTGTAGCGACGGATATGTGTTTCGCAAAGCAACATAAACCACGAAAGAGGTTGTAGTAAATGAGAGAGACATCACAATGGCCGTCATGACAGTGGCCACAGTGAGGTGAAGCAAAAGAGGAAAGAGGGCTGTGTTGTCATCTCTCTCGTCGAAATCGTCGTGCATTCTCTTTCTCGCCCGCACTTCAAGCTTTTAGCATAGTTGCACGAGCTGGGAAGTAAAGACCATGATCATGATGAGCTAGGGTGATGTCGCCACAATTTCATGCAAAACAATTTGCAAGACTCTGTTGCTGGAAAATGCCATTGCACGAAGCCGCTGCAAACGAGCACTCCGCCGGCCACTCACCATAATTTCCACGACGAATGGTCATGGAGCCACCAATATTTATAAATGCTCTGAGTATTTTGCAAGTACGCGGGTACTGGGAACGCAGCAATAATATTTCAAGTGTGAAAAAATCACAGCTTACTGCGACAGTTATGAAGCAGGCATCTAGCATTACATACGCCTGCCCGATGCAGTTGCTGTCACTATACTGACAGCGGGCAGCAAAAGTGCTCACTAACGTGGAAAGCATAGCCGCTTTCGTGCAGGTTTTCCCATTTATTCATAGTGGCATTGCAGAAGAATATCTTCCTTCTCGAAGAACCAATGCGCCGGCCACGGGCACTTTTGTCCCTATAGCTGTGAAAGCAATGAGGAGCTGTTGTCTGCTATACGATTCTCAATGTTGCGGGCCTGCCACACCACGAGTGGCACTGCTTGCAGCTTTCAGTGCGCTCCCTATAGTTTTTAAGCGGAGTGTATACCTGTTTATATGTTTTAAGTTGGCCTATAGTAAATTTTAAATGTAACATATTTTACAGGTGATCACTTGCATTCTACCAGAAGTCATATCTTACTGCTATTCAAAGTTGCTTCTACATCCCTTGAACAAAAAAAGGGGGGGGGGGGGGGACATTTTCACATGTGATGTTTCAATTAGAAAATAAAATAAATATTCTGCAGGTTAATTTTGTCATGACAAATTTACTCATTTTTTAAAAATTATATGTGATATATAGCGTTCAAGCTCGATTTAAAATTATTAGACAATATTGCTATTTGCTTTGATTCTAAAATTTACCATTCGCATAAGTCTATTTAAAATACATTGTAAACATTTCAGGCTGACCAGGAATTTGAATATGCTTCAATCAATTGAAAGTTTCACTTATCAGATTATGTTTCGAACTCATGCGAGCACCAGCAATAATGATGGAATGAAGGAAATATGATGCATATCTAAAAGTGAGAAAAAAACCTCTGAGTGATCAGATTCTTAATGACTGATGACTGTGCATTCCATTGTTATTTTACAGTGAATGTTGCTTTGCTTGGCATAGGATAATAAAATTCAAGATATAATTTTTACTTGTTTAATAGCTGCATTCTTCGTCAGAACCATGTGACGACATATTCGGTAAAAGCATACCTACGTTCATTTGCAGTTAAGGGGAGATGCGAGTAGAAAAACGCAAGCTTTTTGCAAAATTACATATTTTTTGTTTTTATTTGCATCCACAAGTTTAGTTTCTTTACTTTCACAACAACAAAAAATTAAGGTGGTCATTAAACTCAAAGAAGCTTAAAATCACTTTTAAAAAGCACATGGTGGCTACTGAAAACTGAAAAGAGCTCATTGTCTAGAGTGCCCCAAAAATTGTCACATGGCTGCTTGCCATTGCATTTCACATGAGGAGTTCACCAAAGCAACCAGCTCAAAATAACAGTACTAATTGTCAAGCTGTCATAATAGAAGAAATTTTTTTTTAAAAACACATCTTTTCTGCATAGAGAAACTTCGACGTATATACCTTTAAAATGTGTTTTTCTCAAGGTACATTTTCGGGCAACTTTTTGATTTTAGACATTATATTTTTGGTACTTCTAATAACCAGATGGGGATGAAATATTGCCCACATATTCTTTAACGTACAAAAGGTTAAAGTATCTCTTTTAAAACTCGATATTGCCTGTATAAATATTACAAACCTAAAGTAAGCAGCTGGTATGGCTGAGGATTTTAAGAATTTTCACATTACAATTTTTTCCTGTCCACTAAAACGTCTTATATGCACTCTTGATAATTATTTGCATTATGAAATTAATGTTGAGCAACATGAACCATTATTGGCTCAAAAGCATAAATGTTTAGTAGCATGAAACGTTCGTCCAAAATGAACTATATTTTACACATTGTCATGGCATAAAATGAAAACTGTGCTAATTATTATAAAACCAATTACATATTTGAAATCATCATAAAAGGCTATAAGTGCAAGCATTTCGTTAATCTAGGCTACAAAATAATGGAACTTTTTTTTAATCGGATCTCCCTTAAAGTATAGCACAAACACAGAAACATTCTAAGAAGATGATGATGATAGTTATAGCGCGAGAACAAACCGACGACACAGAGACAAGAAGGACACGAAAGACTCGTGTCCTTCGTGTCCTTCTTGTCTCTATGTCGTCGGTTTGTTCTCGCGCTATAACTATCGTCATGCCATACCAACTAGCCCAAGCTGCCACACTTCTAAGAAGATGTTACAAAATTATGTAGAATATGTAACAGAGTGTACCTTCACACCAATTTGGTTTCCTTGTTTCATTTTATTATATATGTGCCATGCCTCACTTGTAGAATTCTTTCTCACCTGCTTCAGTATTTCTGTATGCTCTACACAAAAGTACTGTAGGCTCTCAGTAAATGGAACCTGAAGGGACCGGAAAAATATGTTCCTTTTTTAAGAGGAGTTCCGTTTACTGAGAGGTAAACATGGGTGCAGAATGCAAGCCCGAAACCAAGCATTGCAGAGGCAATAGTTCCGTTTAAGCAGCAGTTTCGTATAAGAGATTTTCATTTACTGATAGTCTACTGTATAAATGAAAGTTAGCATTTTACATGTGACAAATTATTATACTTAAGTTTATAAAGATATTCTACCTGTACATTCTTTACAAGGTGTTTTCTGCTACAAGTTTTCATCAGTTCACAAAGTTTGGCCATGAAGTGTTGTTTACAAGCCCACCAGGTAGTTTTTTGTGGATTGACTAGTTGGCAATATATGTATATCTTTGTGGCAACATCTTTGGGGCAGCTTAATAAAAATGCATGGCAAGACATACTCACAATTCTTTTTTCTTCACACAAAGAAAAGAAGGGAGAGGCTGTTATGGCTTGGTGTGAATGTGTACTTTCTTGAATTCATGCTGTTCTAGTGGAACTTTTGGGGGCAATAAAATGGTGTGCCATGCAAAAATTTCTCGCAGATCGTTCCCAAGAATGGAACCAAGGTGGGTGCGTACCTGCGAAACATGAGCCCGCATTTCCGGCCGGAGTGCACCATGGAGGGGCTGATGCCGGTGCGCATGCTGACTGAGATCGGTCTCCAGAAACTCCAGCGAGACTTTGTCAATATTTTTGTTGGTCAGTTATTCTCTCTTTCTCTCTTTCACAAAACCACCCTTTAGTGGTGGTCCATTTGTGCAGGGGTGGAAGCGCTGCGCCTAGACAGCATTTTGCACGTTAACCTAAAATTTCATCGAGCGAGCAACACGCGTGGGGGACACAAAGGACATAATCGCGTCCGTATAAAATTAGTTTGGTCATGTCACATTTCGTCTTTTGCATTAGTCTTGCTTCACATGAATAGAATGCATTAATCTTGTTATGGTGGCATTTATGGGCATATGTCATTGTGCGACTACGTATATTGTTTATATCGCCAAGCTGTTTGTGAACTCTACAGACGGCAGTGCTGTTGTAAATAACTCGCAGCACTGTTGCCGAGCAACCACCGAGCGCAGCACACGTTCTGCGATGGAGACCGTTGAACCATATAAACTGGAAAAAAAAATAAAATCAGTTTCACCGGCCGAGCGATGATTGCAATAACAACAATTTGTATGCTCTGATAGTAATGCCGTCCACGCTCCTTTCTTTTTTTTTAAGGCGCGAAACAGCTCTTTGACTAGCCTGTGTAACATAGTGTAACGCTCTCTTTTCGTCCGCACCACTCCTAGCGCTGCAGGTGTTGGCGGGCCTTCCTAGCAGTTCGTGGGGACGTCTCTCTCCCTTGACATCCGCGCACTCGCCGCATGTCAGCTCTCTCTCGCTTCACCCTCTCCATTTCTGGCAATGCTCGAGCCCACTCCTCACGTGGGCATCATCTCACCAGTGCACCTCTCTCCATATGTCGGCGAGAAGAAGCCGCGAGCCAGCGAGAGCGTGCACTGTGCACGCCTTGAAAATCTCGCGGTGCCGACAGTGTGGACAGCGCTCTGCTGCTTCCCATGCGATCGCACCGATAGGTGGGGCGTTGTCGCAGCATGCCTCCCGCTAGTGTGCGTGTACCTTTTCCAGCTATCGCTGGCATTGTGAGGGTTAGTGAAGACGATCGCATTTTGAATGGCGACGTCAACACCGACAAGGCGCGAGCCAGGGAAGCCGAACGCAAGCGTTGGCAGTGGAAGACCAGTGACACTGACGAGGTGCGAGTCAAGAACACCGATCGCGTTCGAGAATACAGACGGCGCACGGTAACACTGACGAGACGCGAGCCAAGGGAGCCGAGCACAAGAGTCTTCGACTCGTCCCACCTCTCGTGTTTTTGCATTTCAAACAAATGTTTACTCAAGTAAATGCTACACCGAGTTTCACTTCAAATCATTCTTCCAGCACCTGTGTCGACGCCCATTTCAACCGGGTCAACGCCGTGTGCACCACTGCTGCTTTGCATCCCATCAGGCTTCTCTTCAAGGAGACGGTTCTTAGCTTTGTTATGGCACCATTACGTGTCGAACACTGTCTTGCGCAAACCATGCCAGCATGACTGGGAATCATATGAATAATCCTAGAACCTTCCAATGAGATTACATGCACAACGCCTACATTGAAGTTTCTTCTGGAACTTATGTGGCCACTAGCGAGAATGCTTGAATTTTCGATGGAACATATATAAATGCTGATGCACTTCGCTGCTTGGCAGATTATCGACTGCCGACACTTTATATTCGCTGCTATCAGTGCATTGCTTGCAAAGTGGCATTTCACTTTCTGGGGGCAGGTTCACCCAAATTAAAAGTCAACTCCAGACTTTAAAGTTTATTCATTTATTCATGAAAATAGCGGCTGCTGCCTTCATCAATGTCACGGCCCCGTAAAAATACGAAAGCTGACAGTGAATTCTTTTGGATCCGACATCGCGACACACACTACAAAGTGCAAGTGTAAGAGAATAAGTACAGTTTGCAAGCCGTGCGCTGATGCACGCCAGCTGTCCCAACCACGTCCTTGGAATCAAAGTTCACAGTTACTTCTCTAGTGACCCCCCTTCTCTCTCCTGCGTCTTTTATGATCGTGCGAGATGGGCGGTGTGTTTTCGCTCTGCTTGAGAATTTGAAAGCTGGTCGAACACGCGATGGGATGCTATCGCGTGCGCCCTGCGAGTGATGGAGATCGGCCACCTTGTTTAATCTCTGCTTGAGCATTGCTCAGCACCCCAACTTGCACAATTTTACTTGCAGGTAGAATGTATGATGCGCAGGGAATGTTACCAAGTTGTAGTTTACGCAAAACATGGCGACGACAGTGAAAACTCGTCGAGTGACAATATAATTCCTATCGTAATAAAAAATTTTTGACTTCACTGCTTATCAATGGCACGGCGAGCGAATCTAAGATTCCTCGCGGTTCTCATGTTGGCTGTAGCACTTCAAAAACTGCAACGTGAGTTTTTCACATTAATCTTTAATGAGCCATGTTGTTTTATTACGAAGATCACTTTATTATAGTAGCTCATCTCTAATCTTGAGTTGCTGTTCATGATGGATGCGATGTTTGGATAGTATTTTGATCATTGCAATATTTTAACTTTGTATCTTTTTCATTTGTCTGAGATCTAGTAGCTGTCCAGAGTGCCGTTATGTTTTTTTCTTTGAGTTGCTATGCTTTCAGCTGTGATGTAGGTTTTATTACATATTATTTTGGGTGAGTCTGGTTGCTTTATTAGCATTGCATGCTTAGTAAAAACCTCTGCAATTGTTTCTGTTTACCAGAAAGCAAAAATTATAAGTAACAGTGATGTGTGACCCAATCAATCTGATTCAAAACTAAATTTATATGCTCCAAAACACACCATTTGGTGCACCAGAGCTGCTCCAAAGCTCTCTTTTTACTGCTCTAAAGCTGCTCCAAAACAGCATCATTCCCGGTCCCAATGCTGCTCCGAAACACTGCGGCCCACTCCCACCCCTGTTTGCGCCATTTTGCTATGATACTATTTCCCTGCACATTGCTGGGCCAGCTGTGCCAAAATTCACTATTCTGCTTTCCTAAACGGCAGGGGAGCGCATCTGGCTCGAAATGCTTTTGTTCTTCCACCGCACACAGCTTTTACACGCGGCCGCGCAAGCCTCTTCCCCTCTCCCATTTGGCATCCATATGCTTTTCCTCATCTGCCTTATCATAGTCCGTGCATGTGATCTTGATTATGAACTGTACGGTATGGTGTCAGTAGTCTGAAAGCTTATTGGTCTTGATGTGGCACTTGGGATAATATGTGAACAAGTTATCCGATGTTTTATTTTTTAATCAGTAAAGCTGATAGAGCTCGAAGTAAAACGTGCATCTCACTGCAAAAAACTCACCGTGCCATTGCCTCGAACAACCACGTCGCAGCTGCGCACTACCTGGGTTTCACGCTCTCCTAGCCGCGCATACGCCTAGGACAGGCGTGGAAGTGCTGCGCCAATTGCACCATTGTGCGCTAATATGACCTGCAGCACCAGGCTGCGCTTAAATGGTCATTTCCGTGATAAGTGTCTGTTGGAAATGCACACTGCCAAATTTAGCCAAATATTACCATCGACCAAACAACACTGAGCATTGGACACACAAACGGTGCGGTCGCATCCGTATCCAATGTAGTTTGATCGCATGTTCGATAATGATACGTAATTCACTTCATTCAAGGGGTTTTATAGTGCTTGTCTCATTGCTGTTATCACCATGGTTTCCGTGCAAAAGTGGTGGCACCAACATGAGTAACTGTGAATTATTTAGTTGTGCAGTAAAACCTCGGTAATTTGTACCCGCCGGGAACGCAGCATGATCATAGACGGCAGCACGCGTTTACAAGTACAAATGTGCATCTCTTGATGTTCGCTATTGCCGCCAATAACCAAATAGAGTAACACAGCAATTGTTGCCCAAAGTACCCATGAAAAAGTCTTTTCTTCCTTTTTGCCAAAGTGTGGAAAAGATACTGAACTGGCATTCCCACACGATCGTTTTATAGTGCGCAGTGACAAAGCGGCATTTTGAAACTATTTCAGAGTGCGGGATACGCAGTAACTGAGATAACGACAGAATGCACCTCATTCGGAGATACACATGTGCGCTTCTCTACCGCAATCTGATACCAAAAGACAGCTGACAGTTACATTGAATTACGAAGGACTAGCGTGGAGTCGATCATCTGCTGGTTAGTTGCGTGCAGCGCAGCACCTATGCTGCCCACGCCACCATTGCTGGGCGGCTTGCTGTAGCTTGCGAGTGGATTTTCCCTGTTAATTTCTCGTCTTCACTTCGCTCCAAACTGAACACAGATAAGCAGAGTAGTGAGTTTAATTAGCAGTGGGATGACAAACTTCTGCCAAACAAAGTGCACTGTGAGTATCTAGTCGTCATGAAAACAAGAGATAAAAAACATTGCTTATCCCTTGTTTTCTCTGAGTTATTTCTCTGTCAGCTGTGATGTTTAATGATGGGAGCACAGACGTACGCACTCTGCATGCACACAGACACGTTTGGGGGGTAGTAATTAAGTCTGGTCAGCTCATTAGTACCAAATTTTTTGTGAAAATCATGGAAATTTTTTTACCAGAAATAATTTCAATTAACAATGATGTTTAACCCTAAAAAGTTGCTCCAAAACTAACTTGCATTGCTCCGAAACACTCCTTTTGATGCTCCGAACCTGCTTCAATTTTCTGCGCCAAAGCCACTCTGAAACGGCATTATTCCTACTTCCTGAGCTGCTCCAAAGCACTTAAGTTCACTTTCACCCCCGCAAGGAGCAGCCATAGCTAAGTCATTCCCCAAAACGGGGACAGTGCGCGCAGCCGCTGCGTTGAGCTTTGCCACTGCTGGTGTGACGTTGGCACTGCCGCGCATGCCGTTGCACTGCAGCCGCTGTGACATAGCTAGCATAGCCAGGCTGCAGCAGGTCTGATGTCAGCACTGTCACTTATCAACCATGTATACATCATAGCTCCTAAATGTGTAGGTGTCCCCAGTCATGTTAAAGCACTTTTCATAGCTGTAGCTCGACCGAAAAGAAAGCTACTTACCGTGAGTCTTGGCGTGCTGCGAATCGAGAGCGAGACTGTCAACTGTGATTTCTTCTTGCCTACGTAACCCATGGAACGGTTATGAAGCGACAAGGACAAGCAGACCCAGACTATGCTCAACAAGAGCACGAGGCCAACGCAGCAAGGAAGCAAGCTATGCAAAGGAGGTTCCAGGCGTGGCATGAGTCTAGTACGAGCAACGGAAGCATCAGCCAAGAAGCCCTTGTAGCGAGAGAGAGGAGGAGAGACGTGAGACGACGTCGAAGGCGGCCGACGGGGCCGTGCCGATCTTGCCACTTTATTTCAGGCCTTAAATGGAGCCGTGGCGGCTGCCAGCATCCGACACATCAGGCCCGTGAGCTCGTTCTGTTTTTGCGCAGCTCATGCATAGCTAGAGCTGCGCGAGAGGCGCGGTGCGGTGGCCAAGAAAATGATGATGATGATCAAGCACTACACCCTTAAGATGGACCAGTTTTACTCTTTAAGCTTTTCATGGCTGGCGTAAACTTCTCAAATTTTCTTCAGACCCACTATGCATATTGCAATGTAGGGGATGCCTGCCATGCGGCTGCCATTTTGCGTGTAGGCATTGCGTGCTGTAAGTGATGTCTTTACCTGAATGAAGTTTTGAGCGTGCATATGGTTGAAATTTTTGAAATCTTACAATTGTAATACCTTAGCCTAAATAAAGGCCAGTTTAGCTCACGTCCGTCCAGTGTGAAGTGGCACCACTGCCTCTTATGCGCAGCATTGTCTATTTTTTTTTTAAGTAACTTAATGCGGTGGGGAATCGGAGTGCAGGGAACCTAAGCCATACAGACTCTTGTGACTGGGCTCACATGTCCATTATAAAAGGCTGTTTAAATAGCCCATATTATCATAAACACCAAAAGAGCCCTTACAAGTCACTGATAGTTTGCTAAACTTCCAATCTAATTCCCAGTCTTTTGTTGCATACTTGAATTGCGAAAGTGGTCAGCACGTTCACAAATTGCACAATGACAGGTCTGCAGTGCAGCTGCCACGTGGGTTTAGTTTTTCGCTGGTCACAGATTAGAGCTCAGTGCAGTGGGAAATTATTTTTCTCTTCAAAAGGGAGATGCCACTCGAAAAAAGGCGTAAAATATAGTTCTTGTGGACACACTTTCTCTGCCTCTAAAGTTTTATGGTTATCAACCAATAATGGCTCATATTGCTTCACATTAACTGTAAAATGCAAATAACAAGAAAATGTGTTTAAGGTATTTGAATTTACAGGAATAAGTGTAATGTGAGAAGTCTTTGACGGCTCAGCCCATACTAATTGCTTACTTTAGGTTTATAATAATTATGGTTTGATATCTGTTTGAAATGAGGTAATTGCTCTCTTCGAATGTTAAGGAATATGTTGGAAAAATTTAATCATGATCTGGCCATCAGAAGTGCCAAAATATGATGTCCACAATTGCATATTGAGAAAAATGCATTTGAAACACGAAAATGAAAGCTCATACATGTTACAAAGATATGCTTTTTTAAGATGATTTCTTCCATCATGAGAACTTGGGAATTAGGGTCATTTCTAGCATGTGGCTTTGGCGAACTCCTCGTGGGAAATTCAATGATAAGCAGCCAAGTGGCAATTGGCTGGGGACTCTAGACAATCAGCTCTTTATAGTTTTCAATAGCCACGTTGTGCTCTTCAAAGTCAATCTTAACCTTTGTCAAGCTTAACTACAGCCCTGATTTTTTTTTTGTCACAAAAGTAGAGAAAACTAAACTTGTGAAAGCAAGTAAAAACAGTGCATAATTTTGGGAAAGATGCACATTTTGAGTGGCATCCCTTTTAATGCAAAAAGCAAATGGTGTGCAGTCGAGTTCATGTCAAACCCTAGGACTCTGTAGAACCCGAAGGGGTGGTAGTACCCTGGGGAGTCTGTAGCTGTTCTTACACCACCTCCCATTGGGAAGGAATGATGTTTTGACGCTTGTCACTCACAGAGAGTGTACTAATGATCCACTGCAGTGCAATTATTTCATCTTGCAGTGAAGCCAGCTTGTGACACTATTTTGTGTGAACAGGCCGGGAACAGTTTCACTGATGGCTGCTCTAACGCAAGCGAGGAGACGAGACCAGTTATTACATATTAGTACTCCCAACTGTAAGTTTACTCAATAGCATTAAAAAAACCATATTACAGAAATTTCGGTGTTGTGTTCGGCATGCAAGAGTTGGGCAAAACATGGGCATTGTCTGCGAGTGAAAAATCTTGTTCAATACAAAGAATAAAAATGTGGGATTTCAGCCAAAATTTAACCCAAGCTGGGCCAGTCAGGTGTTCTACAGTGTAGCCATGCTTTTGCCTTCAAAAATAAAGCCCCGAAAGGCAAGTGCGTTCTCGGAGCATGTTCCTGATCCCCAATTAGAGACAGTTGTGGAAATAAGGGCAAGTGGAATCAATCTGCACATAGCTGTGCTTTGTTTTGGGAATTTGGAGGCAAAAGCCCAATCTGGAATGGATGCCCTGCTGTAACTGCATGCCTGTCTGTGTATTGCAGGTCTGGAGCTGGCCAGTCAGGAGCAGCTGGTGCCTTTCCTTGTGTGCCCGACCCTTACGAACGAGGCCCTCGGCGAGCTGTGGAAGCTGCAAGCGGTCCTGGACATGATTATGCTGTGCAAGACCTACCTGCACCTCCCCATTCACTACCTGAGCGGGTATACCAGGTACGCAGTACAATACTCCTTCTGGCGGTTGGTTCACTTTTCGACAACTTCCTCTTCTCTTCTCAGCCCATCGAAACCAATGAGTGCAACCTTGATTTGTTAGCATCAGTCAAGCTGCTGTGCGCCAGGTTCTCTTTGTGGGGTTTCACCACAAGGAACACCGCGCTCTTGGAGTTAACGGACGCAGTAGTCAAGGTCGGAATGAACCAAACAGCACACATTTATTTAACTGCTTTTAGATTGATGATGTCGGCTTGCTGCCAGGCGTCACTGCCAGCACCACCGTTATCACCATGATGATGATGGTGGTGATAGACGCTCACGAGCACAAGGGCACCTGCCGCTTGATAGTTGCAACCCCTAATTGCAGCTTCTGCACGAGACACGTGCGCCATGAAGCGCAAACAACTTTACAGGGAGTGTTAGTACCTCCTTTTTTCAGAGATTGGCCATACTTCGACATAGCCGTCGTGCTCTTTATGCTGCTTGGATATTGCAGCTGCAGCAGGGTGCAGCCATTTGGTGACCTGGCGCTCTTGAGATGCTGAAGGCTATGAGACATACTCACTCCGCCTTTGGCCCCCCGTGTCATCCCTGTAGGTTCCAGTACGCTTGTTGGAATCAGAGGAAGCACATGAGACAAATTTTTGTAACCCTTCTAATACCAGACAGACTCGAGAAATTGTTGCAGCAAAATACTGCAACACAATAAACTGCAGTATGGTAGGTCAGTTATTAACTGGTAATGTGTTCTAGGTTTCCATTAACAGACTGGAAACTGTCTGTAATGGATTAGAGAGGAAGACACTTGCAGGCAATGGTCTAGGCTGTGAGCAGGGTATGTAATGCACACGAAGTGCAATTTGTTCGCTAGAAAGAAGGATCAGCTGAGGTTTTCAAAACTTCGTTGATAGTGTCGGGGAACCAGTTGGTGCAGTCAGACTAGAAAACTCACTATGCGTTCACCCAAGACGACTCGAACGAAAAAGCCACCTTATTTTTCTTCTCAGTCGGTGTATAAGGAAGCAAGGAACACGAGCCGCGGCGGCACAGGCCACTGCCAATCGCCGTCTTCATTTTTTTTCACAGCATCATGCGGCATTACATCGCGTGACTTCACGTCAATATGTATGACGTCATCATGGCACCATACATTTTTGCGATCTGTGATATCAATGGTGGCTTCATCACGTGCTGGCTTTTGGCAACACTAGTCCTCGACGCCACGAGACTGTCTCTGGCAATGGTTGAATTTCCCGTTTTATGAGGCTTCTGAAGCTTTTGCTTTAGTTATTAATGTGCGCACATAGGTTGGGGCTGGCTGACACAATGTTTAGGTAATTGAAAAGCACTGGAAGAAGCGCTGATATTGCAAGGGGTATAACATAGGCTGACGATAAGAGAGAAAGTTTGTTGTCCATCGAAAGTAACGTGAAGTCAAGAAAATTCATGACAATAATATTTAGGGTGCTGCACGTTTCCATAATGTTTCTAAGAGGAGGTGACATTGAAAAAGCCATCTTTCTTTTGTGGCTCCATTGTGTGATGCTTAGAGATGCAAAATTTCCGTAAATTTTGAGTGATCGAAAAAAAACTGTTTTTTTTTCTGGTTTTTTAATAAAGTCTGGAAAAAATGGAAAAGAACAAATTTCTTTTAAATTATAATAATGATTTATTGCCACATGAAAATAGTTTATTGCCAAGTGTCAAAATCAATAACTTTCATTATCTAAAGAAAAAAAGGAAATGATTTTTTTTTCTTTTATAAATGAATACGACATTTACAAATTCAAAGCAGGCCAGAAGCATCACCGCGAACTCATTTAGCTTTTTGTGAATAAGTGCTGCTTCCAAGAATTATTACTGCAGTTAAAACAAAGAGTCCAGAGATGTCTATTTTGTCGTGGCTTTAACTATGGAAACATTAATGAAGATGGTAAAAATATGACGTTCCAACTATTATTCATATTCAGTATCACTGGCTTCATCTGTATCTTTCTTCATCATATTAAGATGTCGCATTGGAAGAAGTGTAGCTGTTGTGGCAGTGCTTACAGACAGCGAGTCTTCGTTTTTCGCGAACGATCTCTCAACCGCGAAGTGTATCCACAGGTTGGAAACTGGCGCAACCAATGCAGAATTTGCTTGCACACAGCTTTATAAGCGGGCTTACACCACGGGTCGCAGAAGTATACAACGTCAAGTCAAAACTGAACAATATCAGGCACCGAAACATCAGAAATTGCCCCGGAAATGACCACACCCGAACGACAAAGCTAAGCTGATGCTGGAGCTGGCTTTATGTGATGTCAATGGCGAGTAGTCAGCCATCGTTTGGTGTTTTGGTATCATGTGCGATGCTTTGTGTGTTACGTTTTTTGTGTATCATGTGTGTTACGTTCAGTGCTAGGTGTTGTCTATACTTTATTTCTGTACGATTTACCTCATGGAAGTTTTGGCCAATTTTTTCGTGTTGAAAGAAAAAAAATTTTTTTTTCGGAATTTTTATGTTTTCTTTCACACTTTGCATCTCTAGACTGATGCTAGCAGCCCTTGAAGGACATTCTTCATTTTATGCTTTTCATTTTGATTTCATTTCAGGGAAGCCCTGAAATACTTCAGTAACTGTGAACGTGGCAAGTACATCCACAAGTTCAGGTTCCCCCTGAAGGTTCCCCTTGTTCGTGTGGTGCTAGAAAAGTGAGTATCACACTCTAGATACGCGAGGAATTTCAGCTTAAAATTGCTTCATTTCTTATTTTTGTATTTGCAGTACTTATGCATTTATGTTAGATTTATACTTCTTGTGTTGGAATGTTTTCTGCATAGTTTAGTGTCTGTCTAACAGCATTGGGCAGCCTTGCATGATAGTGGTAGCAAGGCTGCAAGCAACAGGCATAGAGGTAACATGTTTATTGACCGAGCATGGGAAGCAATTACTGCATTCTGGTTATGCAGTGGTGTGTGGCACTTCTAAACTCCTGCTTCCCTATTACTTTTATGGCATGCGTGTAGCCACTCCCAAGAGGCATTTGAATGCCTTAATTGCTGCTGGTGTCACACTTCTTTCTGCTACTGCAATAAACTGATGTGTTTTAATTGTCATTCTTAATCAATAGCATGAGCTAAAATAAAGGTGTACTATTCTTTATAAGTTTCATACTCTGAAAAAAGTCATACAACAGCTGACACATGAGAAAGTAAAATTGCTTCTTCATGCATGGCACTCGTTTCTTATATAAAAATATGTAGATGTATATAATATGGTACATATATAAAAATAAAGGCACTGTGAGAGAGGTAGTAGACTATATGATGCACCATCGGCCCCATTCACTTGAAGCCCATCTCTGGCGATCTCCTGACCTTGTCAAGGCAATGGCAACTTTATGTTTCTGAGATGTGCGTGTTTATTCCTGATAACTAGGCTTGTCCGAACAGGGCAGTGTGGGTTCGAAGCGAAGTGATGTTAGTCGAATCATTTAGAAACGAATTCAAATAGCGTGTATACCATATTTACTCGCATAATTCTTGCACTCGCATAATTTTGGCACCCCTCGCATCAATCCTATTGTTGCCCAGCAACAATAGGATTTTTTTCTGCGAGTAATTATCACGACCGCGAAAATTGCAGCAGTAATGTCATCTGCTCGTTCCAACAACTGATGACGATAGCGCACGACAGCCTGGCATCATCTCTTGAAGGGGCCCTGCAACACTTTTTGATCATGATCACAAAACGCTGCCGATCTGTAGTAGAGACTCCGGAAAACGCGCAAGCCAAATATTATAGCACAGCACGGGTCTGGAATTCACAATAAATGATCAAAGTCAGCTAAAAATTGCTTTCTCTTCTCTTGACAAATCACGTTATATGCCCAAAAATCACACATCAACGACCCATCTATCAGCCATTGGCTTATTCAAACATGGTGCACTTGCTCGTTACAGAGATGGCCGCGGGAGGCCGCTACTTGTCTACGCGTGCGCGCGCGATCACACTGAAGAAGTTACGCATTCAGGAAAAAAAGAAAAGAAAAAAGGCTCAAGGTCACAGAGGGCGAGTGACGTCTTTCTCGGCCCTGCCATCCTTCCGTGCTTAGCTTCCAGCGTTTTTGGCGGGATGAGAGAAGAGAGAATGCAATTGCAGCGTGCGACGAAACCTTTGTAACTCTATTCGCACTGGACGGATTCTTAAAATTTTTGTGGCGTTGAATTCGTGCGGCAATAAGCTCTTCCAGGGAATTCATTCCATGGTTACCTGAAAAAGTGTTTCAGGGCCCTTTAAGCATCATGGGTTTTGTCACAGCCTCCTAAGTTTTTATTGCCTGCCATATTATTGGCGATCATGTGTGAAGCAGCCGTCGTCAGAACTATTGTGGTGGCACGGCTTACGTAGGGTTGTCCTAAAAAAAGTTCTGTTTTCGGATCTCACTTGCAACAAAGAGTGACCTATAAGGTACTAAAACTACGTAAATGTATTTATTTGTTACTGTACTATCAATTTAGCAGTTTGAAGCGGTCGTTGGCAGCGTTCGCACAGCGCCTTGACCCTTTACTGCCGGATGTCGCGAATTCGCGACATACAGAAAAATTTCCAGCATGTAAGTCACGAAATTCGTTCCACCTTTACTTCCAGCTATCAAGTACTCACGAGGCATGTAGCTTTCAGAATGAAAAATTTAGCACTGTCTCGTCAAAGGTACTACAGTGAAACCCCGTTAAACCTTAGTTGGCCGGAGCTCGTAAAAAGTACGTACTAAACAGTAGTACTGCTTAACCAAAATAGTGTGAGGTCGCTCACTTACCTGTCAAATAAGGAAACCTTCAGGGAGCGCGATGAAAGAACAAAAAACGTGCAGCAATTTATTAACTTCGCGTGACAAAGTCTGTAATCTTCATTTGACTTGGCGGCCTAGCAGCAACGACAGCGGCCTCAAACTCACTAATGCTGTGAGCCAGCTTTTCCGCCAGCCCCCTCTTCTTGGCAAATACCCGCATGACGCTGACGCAATGCGCAGCTTCAGCCACTGTCGGACCTGGATCACGCGTGTTGTCGCTTTTCATGTCGTCCTCATCACTATCATTTGGCAACACTTCGGCAACCGAGGCAACAATGGCTTCGTCGGACATGTCCGGAGATGTCTACACATCGCTGTTTGAGTCTCTGAAGCCAGGGAAGGAAATGCCTTCCGTAACGCCCTGCCGCTCCAGCACTTCAGCTAGCAGAGTTTCGCAAGCTTCGTCTACGATGTCCGAAGTCTGGTCGATGGTGTCACTGGCATCATCTGCGTTGCCCGCACACACACTGAAGCCAGCACGCTTGAAGCAATTTTGAACTGTCGTTGCTTCAACCTGCCGCCACAAGTATTCGAGCAGGTGAATCGCGCCAATCAGGTCGATGGAGAATAATTTGCCACATTCAATGGCGAGGAGAAATCTGCGCAGCGGATTCTTCTTGTAGAGCTGTTTTGCAGCTGGAATGATGCCTTGGTCCGAGGGCTGGGCAATCGCTGTTGTGTTTGGTGGCAGAAACGCCAACTTCACAGCCGTCTGGCTGTCCAGGGCGACGTGCGCCAAAGCGTTGTCTAAAATAATAACAACTTTTCTGTTCTTAGCCGCAAAACGACGATCGATGAGGCGCACGTACTCCTCAAAGATTTTTGCCGTCATCCGTGCTTTGGTGTTGCTGCGATAGATGACCGCTGATGGCAACCGGGCGCCTTTGAAACATCTAGGCTTCGTCGACTTTCCAATCACGAGGAGCGGAGTTTTGTCGGTTCCAGTCATGTTTACGCAAAACGCTACTGATATTCTGTCTTTTGCATGCTTGCTGCCGATGCACGTCTCGCCTTTGAACGAGCGCGTTTTGTCTGGTAGCAGCTTAAAGAACAGTGCCGATTCATCCATATTAAAGATGTCATCAGGTGCGTAGTCTTCCAAGATGTTCTTCAGCTGACCATTTTGCCACTGCTCCGCGCCATCCACGTCAGCAGCAGCACCTTCTCCCGAAACAGTCCTCGTGGTAATGCCGTGCCTCGCCTTAAATCTGGCCAGCCAGCCATTGCTGCACACGAAGTTGTCATGGTTGAGCTGCGAGGCAAAAACCAGGGCCTTCTCCACAAGCAGGGGTACGCTGATAGGCAGATTTTTTTACCGTGCAGCTTTTAGCCACTTCACCAGCGCCTCCTCTACATCCGAAAACGCCGAACCGCGTAGCCGGCACCTTTTCACAGTTGCAGCAGCACTGCCGAGCAACTTCTCTCTGGAATTCCAAATTCTTCACACCATGGTTAACGGCAGGTCCTTTTCGCGTGCCAGCGCCGATTTTTTCGTGCCACTTTCAATAGCACGAATTATGTCCAATTTCTCCTCTATTTTCAGCACTCGATGCTTTTGTCCCAGCTTCGGCATGACACAAGTACGAAGCAGCACAAGCACACATACACAACACGTGAAAAACGACGCAAGAGCTGTACGGCACGGATCAAGCAGAGAACACCTATGCACGGCGCCAAAGGAACAAAGAAAGCAAAGCAAGCGCACTCCGTGTTTGCGTGTTTGTGCAAAGCGCCATCGCGTGGACAACACCAGAAGCCTAGCCAGCAGAGTGCTTCTTGTTGCAGAAAAATCCAAAAGATGGCGCTCATCAACACAGCCGCCATCATCATCAACACAAACAAGCGAGGCGTGTTTCAATCTCTGGGGCTTGCTGTTCTGTCGAGACGCCCAGTGGGGGACGACATGCCGCGGCGAGTGCGCAACGAAAATTGGAAAAACTACTAATTAACCGATACATACACGATAAGCTGGTGCGGCTTATGCGGATACAAAATGCATTATGTTCAATGGCTGCCGAGTCGGGGATCTGACTTCACTACTTTTAAAATGAAACTACTGTTTACGTGGGTACGGTTTAATGAGGTTTCACTGTATAAGCTAGAACCAATCGTTTTGAACTGATGGCGGAAAGCGCTAAGCACGTGCAATAGCTCTCGCTTCTTCGTTTTTTCTCACCTTGGTGACATAAGTTTTATCTTCAATATTTTTGTTTGGTGTGTATGCACTCAAGAGGTGGCACACAACATGTTACATAGTTTCGAAATGCGTTTTTTGTTGCAAGGTCCTCGCTTCTGCGGCATAAGGAGAATTCGTGACCTACACAAAAGTATGCATTGAAGTTGCAATTTAGATAATTTTACTGTGGCATCATTTAGAAGTTGCTATTTAAATCTGCAAAATTAGAACAATTTTTATTTAGCTCGGCAGTTTCATAACTCAGGCATTAAAGCGTTATAATCCCTAAATATCCTTGATATTGACAATAGAACTTCAAGGGCCCTTGAAACTCTTTGTAATCATAAAAAATTCCGTGGAATTTGTCCTACTAGAGGAACTTAATGGCGTATCTCTGTAAGTTACACTCATTTCAAGGTTCCTTTCGTTTACGAATGACCATGAAAACAAACTGTGTTGACTAATGGCGTCACGGAGTTTCAGTTTTAAATCGCACAGCCGTTACAGTGTCTGGCAACTAATATTGATTGGAAATGGAATCCAATTTAAGGCATATTGCTCGGTCAGTTACAGTACCCGTGCTACCGTGCTATCACTCTCCGTGCTACCGCAGCACCCGCGCTCAGCACATTAGTGGGTAGTCCTTTGTACATCGGGCTTGTGTCCGCCATTTATCACGGAGCGTTGTGTTGTGCACTGGCATGTTTGATCTGCGATCTGCAGGCCTTAACGCACGGGCATAGTGTTTTTCGAAAAAAACGATTGCCGAGGACAACAGAATGAGAATGCGAAGTGACTCTGCGATCTCATTGCAATGTTCGCATTTTCTTCTTTGTTTGTTAGTGCACAATGGCACATGAGCCTGAAAAGCATGGCCTTCGAGATGTGCAACCTCGTGACATATTTTCGGCTTTAAAACTCACGGCTTGCAGGCTACACTTTTTCTAGCTTTACGCATCAGAGCAGCTGAAAGTAGTGGCTGACAGCTACAAAGGCACAACTGACAACGATATCGCTAACATGCCGGCTGTGGAAACTATTGGGAACTTGACGTTGTTTTTCGCGCTTTTAGGACTTGTGTACTTCTGGCCTCGTTCCTGATAAATCCTCATTTGGGAGTTGAACTGAGCATTGACCCACACATAGCGATAAAAATTATGACTGGTTCTTGGAGCGACGTCAAGTAAAGCATCGTTGTAAACTTTTTTCGCGGGCCAGGTGACGATTTCTGGTGCATTATGACCGCTGGCGTACGGTACCTCGGTGAATTCTGCGACCTTATCAGCGTTTCTGGGCACCATCTCAGACAGTAAGGGACTTCTCTGTGCAGATGACGACGTTAGCTGTTTCTGGCTGCATAGATGCTGAGATCGTGGCTACTGTTGCCGGTGCCGCGAGAGTGTACCCGCGAGGTCATGAACATGTCAACACCATCGCTGCCGCCGTAAACAGCCTTTTGTCGTGCGACAAAGCTTGCACCGACGTTGTATGTCAATCAACGATGTTGAAGCCAAAGGAGCTGAATTCGCCTATTTGAAAAGCTTCAATGATATTGAGAATGACTGAAACTTGACAGCGTGCTAATAGCAAGACAACTTTACGGATTATTTTTATGTGAAATAAAGTACAGTAATTTGCCGTTCATTATACTGTGAGCGAATTGTTATATTTAGTGCTTGTAAGGATTTCTGAGGTCTGAAATGCTTTAATTCAGGCCCTAAATACGTATATTTTGTATTTTAAATTATCCATATATCGAACTATTTCACGATTTCTTTTGAGTTTAATATATTCGAGATTGACTGTGCAAGAGCATCTTTTTCACAGTAACTGTAATTAGACTGCTAACTGCTAGCCCTCGCATTTTGCACCTTATTACACTTATAGTTTTATTGAGGTGCATGTTTTAAAGAGGGGCATATACTCGGGCCTCATTATAACAAGGTTGCATCATGCACAAAAATAATTCGTTATATCCAAAAATTTACTCTAAATGTATATTCCTAGCACTATAATGTAAAATTATTTTTCACTAACTTTTTGTTGTATAGGGGTTTAAGTGTATAGGCAACTGTAAATCGATTGCACTTTAATTGGATGCACTATATGCAAGAAGTACAATTTCAGTGCACACATTGATTTTTCAGAAGAGTGGAAGCTTGGGCTAGTTGGTACGTAGTCATATTTGCGAGATGTTTCAGCGCGCGAACAAAAGAAAAAAGGACAGGGTAGACAGAAAGAGCGCAGCGCTCTTTCTGTCTACCCTGTCCTTTTTTTCTTTGTTCGCGCGCTGAAACATCTCGCAAATATGATTTTTCAGCTATATAATAATGTAAATGTAACAGCGACACAGCACTATTCAATCCTTCTCAGTGCCGAATACTTACATTATTTCAGTGCTGTAGTGTCAAGTCTTGACTTTGGAAACGTAAACTTTGCATTTTCAGAGATAAAGCTATGATGAAAAATTTAGAGAAAACAGTGAAACAGTCATGATGATCTGTTCAAATCTCCGACTTCCAAAAACAAGGAAACACGTCTGCCACCACCCGCAACCGCTGTTATAAACCATCATATCACAAGAGTGCGGTAAACTTCGGTTATCTTCTGCTGCTGTGAAAACTCTGGGGCTGCTCGCCGTGACGTGGTTGCCTACTGCTTGATGGCAGTTGGCTCTTCCCTTCATTATGGTATCTTTCCCTACGTAAATGGCACCACTCTAGACGACGGACTTTTCACGCTCATTCGGCAGGCAAGGAAAATCTATGAGGCTGTGGTATTGTCAATGCACGGAGCTCCAATATAATATTACCAAGACATGTCAAAAGAGGCAAGTGCGTGTTGTGGCATGTTAGCTGGGGTTAGTGCATGTTGTGTCCGTTTGTGGTACAATGGCATAATACAAAAGTTGCGGATGCTTTCAAGTTAAATGTGATTGATCATGCTCTAAACAATGGCAACAGGGCATCCAGTAGGCACTGCGCGGGTCGACAAGTTTTGTATTCGCTACTGGCAAAGGCAGCATGGGCAGCTGAAAGCCACCAAGATGTGCAGGGCCTCTCATGTGCCTAAGACTGGGATGACTGGCAGAACTTAATTTTGTCAGAAGGCAACTGCGGATGATGAGAAAAGATAAGTCCTTGGGTGGAACTATCGCCACCTATTGTGTGCAGCTCTCGACCCCGTCAGCACCCAAAACTGTGACACACTTCCACACGGTCCGCCTCAAGAATTACTTTCGAATAACTAACGGGACTGCAGTGTCGTCAAGCACAAAACTTTCAAAGCGTGCGCCACGGCCACGCGCTCCCGGCAAGCCACTGAGATGTACAGGCTGCAGTAACAAGCGCAGCAAAAAGAAAATGTCGGCTATGAATTAATCGTAAATTGTTTTTTTTTTTTTACGGCAGTGTGGTGACGTGAGGCAAGTTGGGGGTCCCCAAAGGGTTCCCTTCGAGGCTGTCAATGGCACGATGGAGTCGAGTGCTCACGCAAACTTCAAAATTAATTTAATATACCTTTCTAGCTATATTCGCTGCTGATATTGTCGCGGTGAAGCGAGAACAAAATATGGAAACAACTTGCAACAGCGAAACAGCATGTTTCAGAATCAGCTGTACCCGGAACGCCCTCTTCGTATTCTTCTGCCAAAGCTACAGTCCCGCTACCCGGAGTCTGCAAAACACCTCCGTCGTCGTTCTTTTTTATTCGTATATACACGTTTCACTTGCCCCTCTTTATAGGAGCATCGCCCCGATGCTACATTCGAGTTACCAATGTGTGAAATTGCAAAGTCAGTCACTGAAATATGGCTTCATGCGTACCACATGTACAAGTTGAGGCCATTGCTGTTGATGCATGGAGCAAGAGGAACTGTCGGGGACAACCTCGTAGGTGACGTCACTCAACTTTTGCAATACTCTGTATGATCCGAAGTATCGCCTTAAGAGTTTCTCGGACAGTCCACATTTTCGTTTGGGTGTCCAAACCCACACTCGCTCACCGGCTTCATAGGTAATTGCTCTCCGGTGGGCATTGTAGCGACCTGTGTCGTAATATTGTTGCTGGCGGATTCGCAAGCATGTGAGCTGCCTGGCTTCTTCCCTGCATTTGGTAAATATGTCAGCGCCTGTGTCATTGTCATCTCGTTCATGTGGTAACATGGCATCAAGCATTGTTCATACCTCCCGTCTGTCAATAAGGCTGAATGGAGTCATGCGAGTCGTTTATTGTTTAGCCGTATTGTATGCGAACGTGGTATAGGGTAAGATTTTGTCTCAATTTTTATGTCTAACGTCCACGTACATCGACAGCATATCTTCAATTGTCTTGTTTAGGCGCTCTGTCAGTCGGTTCATCTGCGGGTGGTAGGCAGTGGTCTTTCGATGACTTGATCCACTTAACATCAAGACGTGCTCAAGAAGAGCTGCCGTGAATGTGGTCCCGCGGTCTGTTATCACAACGGTGGGTATACCATGTCGCAATACAACACTTTCTATGAAAAATTTGGCTATCTCCGCTGCTGTGCTTCTTTGGATAGCCTTCATTTCAGCGTAGCGGGTAAGGTAGTTTGTCGTGACGATGACCCAGCGGTTCTCAGCAGCCGAAGTAGGAAGTAGGCAACCAAAGATATCCATTCAGATCTGGTCGAATGGTGTACTTCGGACCTGAAAAGGTTGTAACAGGCCGGCTGGTTTCATTGGAGGAGACTTACGTCGGTGGCAGTGCAAACAAGTGCGAATGTGTCACTTGACGGCAGTTGTGAGCGTTGGCCAGTAGTATCTTTGCTGAACTCCCGCCAATGTGCACGTGTAGCCTAAGGGACCAGAAGTCAGCTCGTTGTGACATGCTTGAAACACTTCAGTATGGAGGGTTGCAGAATGACGAGCAAGTAGGGAGATGCAATAGATGAAAAATTTCTTTTGTACACAACGCTGTTTCGCATAGAAAACGACGACAATACTCTTGTAGAAACTCTGGGTGCACTCTGAGATCGTCTTTCCGAGTAATTAATCAAACCAAGCGGCTCAGGGTCGTCACGTTGTTGTTGGGCGATGGTAGACGTATTGAGCACCGCAAGAAATGCACTTTCATCTTCATCAGGTTGGGAAGCTGACTGTATTGGTGATTGAGACCGGCAGTCAGCGTCCATATGTCGCTTCCCCGACTTGTGTACGACGGTCATGTCGAATTCTTACAGCCTTAGACTCCAACACGCTTATTGGCTGGTGGGGTCTTTTAGATTAGTTAACCAGCAAAGTGAATGATGGTCGCTAATAACTTTAAGGTGTCGGCCATTTCTGCTAAATACAGGGGTGTAACAGCCAGAAATTCTTTTCCTGCTGTTGCATCCCTATATTTAGCAATATGAAGCACCTCAGAATCATTCTTTTGCTCGTGTTTGTCTCAGTATGTTTGAACAAGTATCATTCGCAGCAGCGGGGGTTGGCCGACTGCGGCGATATCAAAGAATACATAGCCACAGTTGGGTTACCGTGTGCAAAGCCTAAACAGGATGCGATAATTATAACAATAAATTGTCTTACTCTGGAGCACACTGGGCCAATGGTTTCTGAACCGTCGTACACGGGAGCAGGTCACCGCCGCCTCTCACATTAACAGCCGTAGGCGCTGCTGTTCTCATCTTGGAATTCTAGCCTTCCATCACTGAGGCATGTAACGGCACTAGTGCAAAAGGAAAACGGCAAAGCTGCGGCACCAGCCATATTCAGAGAAATGGTAGCGAGCTTCAAAAACACTCTCCTTCGACCTTAAGTGATATGAACTAAACTCGCAACCGTGAAGGCCAACGCTCACTGTAGTCTTCTAACACATCATATCATTTTTTAAGTGCAACAGCTGCATAAAAATGCGCATTCGGTGCCTTAGCCGACTCTCTCAACAATACGGTCATATGGGTAGTGATGCAGACGATGCAAGGGAACCTGACAAACCCCTGCAAAATCACGTCACTTCCGCCACATTTTCACTCTGCAGCTCATATTGCAAGGGCCTCTCCTCAGGTTTTCTTCCTCCATGCAACGTCACTTCAGAAAACAGCCAAGTTTAGTGCTGCACACCAGCTCATGAACATTACATACTCCTCGATGCTACTGGCTGTATTCACTGTATTTTGCTTTTCATTTCCAACATAATTTGCACATGCGTGCGGAGACCACGCTCAAATCGGCCACTGCTTGTGGAAAGCTTTTAGGCATTTCCATGTGTGATTCATAAAATTAGCTTGTATTAAATCTGCACACCTCCCAAGCCTGGCCACTTGTCAGCGATGACGATAGTGAGTGCGGAAGCTCTCCGACTGGTATACAAGCCGCACTGGTGTAAGTAGCTAGAGGATGGTTGCCGTACTGTTTGGCGAGGGTTCTAGCCTTTGAAACCCGTCTTCCTGTGTAATACAGGACATGATTTCATGGTAGCAGATGAACCAGGATCTGGCTTTGTATGCATTTGGCTAGCAAGGCTATTGTTTGGGATGGGTGCTGCAGTGTCGCATAATGTCCTGTCTGTTGGCCCGTAATCGTGGTAGAAATCTGTACCCATTGATGAGTCAAATGAGCCTCTACGAGCTCTTCAGTGATGTTGTCGAGCCCTATATTTACCAGCTTGTCAGTGGACGTACTAATAGGTTAGCGCAGAGCTTGCTTGTGGGCCTTGTGCATCAGGGTGTCATCTTCTTAACTCACCCAAAACCCCCAACTTGTCACCGTTGCACCTCGTCTCCTGATCCAGTGTCTCCCCCATGGAGTGGACTGCATCCATCAAGAGCCGACAGGGGAACCACACGGCCCACACCATTGTGCACATCAGCACCACAGCTCCTTTCGATCACCTGCTCACTGAGAAGCAGTGCAGTAAGTGTTGTCCACTTCTTGTCCTATTCACTTAACACTGTTCGTATAATTATACACATGCTTTACAGTGCCTTTTGCCGGTGACAGCATTCACTGATTTAGCTCTTTTATTGTCACGTTATCACCCTGATGCATAAATTGCTTCTAAAGTTAGGACTTTGTGGATGCTTTCAATTCAACAGCAAGAGTCAGGTCTCTCTGATAAGATATTGTGCATGATAACACTGCAGAGTACTTTGATTGGTTTTTTATTCCACTTCCACAATCCTTTGTTTAACTCCTTTCACTCACTGTGTGTGTGTGTGTCTGCTTGTGAACGTGTGGGGGTGTGTGAGAAAGAGATGTGGGGATCACAGTCGGACTTGGGGATTGCTACTTGGCTGACACCTTTAGCAAACTTTATCTGGATTAGGTTGTACCATGTAGCAGTGCCCAACTTGGTATTGCAATCAATAACTCCATGCAGATTGACCGTGATAGTGATTAAAGGTGCCTGTGTGGTGACAGTGGCATAAAACATACTTTAGAATGATAGTCACAAAATTAGTTTTCTGGTGCAGATTGGGACAGTGAGAAAGGTGGAATACATTTATAATCTCTATTTGCAGAGGACACAGTTGTGTTCACTTCCTAGTTTTTTTTTTTTGCTAAAGACTGTCACCACACTAAGTGTATGGAGGCCCAGCCTTAAATCAGAAAGAGAGTGAACGCTCTTTCAGATCAGTTGTTAGTTACTCGAAAGGCACAATACAATCACATATAGTAACTTTGTCTACTCTGGACACGGAGGCTGCAGTGGTGGTCCAGCTATGCCGATTGTGCCATTTTGGTACAATTGACCTTTTTCACGACAGATACAGCACCCTTAGTGATGAGAGCCAAAAGCAAATTTGGTGGCTTTGCGGTCTACACGAGAGTGTAGGAGCTTGTGCTTTCCTTTGCATTCATCGCCTTTGAGATGGTGCACTGACAGGTTTTGGAGGCCACGAGCCACCAAAAGTGTTTCGGGGTGGCACCGTTGAAGGGTTTTCTGGTGCGCATGCACAGATGGTGCCCGTGAAAAAGGCCCATTCTCTATTCCTGTGCCTTGCTTCACTCATTGCGCCAACCACACCAAAGTTTACTAGTCTACCTGTTAACAAGGCATAGGGCCATTTAGAGCCCTCGAAAAATATGCTTGGTGGCAACAAGCACTGCTAGAGCTTCTCCATAATGCTGCCGATGCCCTTCAACCCATTGCACCGATGTGCTTTTTGTCATTATTCAGCCGAACAAAAGCCTGGGCCGCCGCATGTGCTTCCACTAATGAAAGTTTATCGTGTCATCGACATAATGTAGACAGCGCACGCGGCGACAGCTATTGGCACTGCGCGATCTAGACGTATTCACGCAAATGACGATTCGGCCATGCAAAAGATGTGGAGCAACTGTTGCTAGCGCACGTCCCAGCGCTCGTCACGTGTCTTCATCTTGATCGCGAAGCCATTGTAACACGTTGGAAAGTCAGCGCATGTAGAGCTGAGTCGCCCAACCAGCTACTAATAAAGAACAAGTGCCCCCGCGCATTATAAATGTTACAACGATTAGTGTTGTCGCGAATCGACAAAGAAAAGAAATGTCAAAGTGGTCATCCCGGCATGCAAATCTTTCCAACTGATTCATTACCAGGCCACTTTTCATTCGCAAATCGCACATTAACAAGTGTTGAATGGCGCTGCCACGGTCTCACTGTTCACCAACTACCCAGCAAGCCATGTGGTGGTTTCATTAAGTCTAAACTGCTAAGCAGAACTGTTGATTAAGTCTAGTCACATTAGTTCTCAGCTCTTGCTGAACCCTAAAACGTCCTTCTTAGGCCTACAGGTCCAGTCTTAGGAACCCTGTTATAGCAGATCTAAGGAGTGGTGATTGTAAGAGAGGTGGGGGGGATTGCGGCCGTTCACACCAAGCACCTCCTGCCCCTGCAGGACTCCTAGAAAAAAAAAAAAAACGATGGCACTCCTTTATTTAACTGGTCAGTTGTTATCTGTGACACAAGTACTCATACCCAGCAATCACTTCTGCATAAGATGTTAAGTTGAAAAATGTGTGAACACGGGATGTCACTCAAGCGAACGTTTCGAAAATTTGACTTGTATTCTTCAAGGCTCCGTTAAACAAGAGCATCTCTCCCCTTCATTCTTGGATTGATCACCAACTATGACTAAGTGCCATATCGATTTGTAATAGTTTTTATTCTTATGAGTCTTTTTCAGAATATTTGGATAATCGGAAGTGCTCAAGCTAAAGTTCTTGACACTAAAAAGCAGAATGTCCTTTGGCGCTCATGCCTCTAACAATTGTTGAGGAGAATGTAACTAATCTGTAGCAAGTTGTGGCGATTATAAAGTTCAGCTATCGGCACAGGCAATTTCAAGCAGTATTTGCAACGAGTTTGCAACGATTTTTCTTCATCTTTGATCTTTAGTTGTCAGTAGACCGCTGGTTTTCCTGCTATAATTTTTTTTTCTTTTTGGATTGACATTATGATGCCTGTCATTCATAGCAACTGTATGTGCACGCTTGCCTGTCACTAATTCTAGTGCAGTGCAGTGAAACCAGTGTGTTACTTACTCTTTTTCGTGGTAAGAGCTTGATGAATGGCTGCGCTCTAAATGTCGGCCTTGCCTTTTTGTTTACATTGCGGCAGTAGGTCCAGTACGTATACAAACAAGAATATTCACCGAACGTTTGGAAGTAATATGTTTCAAGTGATCCTAAATTTGTTTTGTCTGCTCCAAACCTGCTTCCAAAACACAAATTCTTCTGCTCTGAATCTGCTCCAAAAGACTATTTTTTGTGCTCGAAATCTTAAAGGGACACTAAAGTCAAATAACAATTTATCAGAGTGAAAGCTCAATGTATGAAAACATCTAAAACGACAATATTATCGACAGTAGTGCCCTACCTACCAAGAAATTAAGGTAAATGCACAAAAACACATGTGCGACAGTAGGACATTCTCAATATGATATTGGTGATGTCAGACGAACCGCCTACAATTACTCACTAGTAATTGATCTAGCTGGACTAAATTAAGAACCTTCTGTGAATCGATAGGTGTAGTAAAATGCTGCTTGTTCGTTTCTGTTTGATTCATGAAAAAAAGAACTGCCAGACATTACTATGGGGAATGGCGTGAGTGGTTCAAGAATTCAGTTTTCGCTTAGCTAAACTGGACAGGTCGTGCCATCTAGCGGGGCCCAGTTGAACGAAAACATGTCTGCAATCTCGGAGCATATCGCAGAAAATTGATCAATGGCCGTTGTTGCTGCTGTGGTTCCCACTGCTTTCGTTCTGTCTATTAGTGTTGGCGACCTTACAGTAAAGCTGGGCAACGTTGTGCACTGCAACAGTGACGCTTCTTGGAGCAGGTAAATTGAAGTGCGCTAACCCGATTCGGGCCACTAAAACGTGATTTTATTTCAAAGTAAGCCCTTTCTTGGCACAAAAGTAACACTATGAAGTTTCTGGACCTCTCTTCAACAATCAACATCAACTTAATAGTTGCCTTTGTGCCCCTTTAAACTGGCTGGACCACCACTGAGGTAGAGTTTCAAAGATGGTGAAAAGAGGTCCCAAACCACTTCTCAGGAACGGTGAAAAAAATATATTCTACGCACAGCAAATACTGCTATAAACAGCTCAGCTAAGTTTTGTAGTCATGCATGGTGCATAGAGTGTATGCTGTTGGCTGATAGTAGCTGACATTAGTAAAGAGTCAGATGCACTTCGTGCTATTCACGCAGTGTTTAAATTAGGAAGTAGATGTAAGCAAAACTTTCATTTTATACGTTTATATGAATGGGGTGTATGCATGTTCAAGCAAAAATTTCACCATGCTTTTTCGGTGTGGCAGCATTTGTACCTTTGTGCTTTGATTACAGTTTTGGATATTATAAGTTGATTCAAAGCTTACGAAGTTTTTGTGTAGCACCAAGTTCCAATGCCGTATGTCTTGGTCAGAGTACACCCAGCTATATCAAGCACTTCGTGCCTCTTGTCTGGTACTGAACCCTTTACTGCACTACTCAGCAGTGCGTATTGTTGCTTCCAAAATCACCAGTACGCTTGCGGATATACTCATCATCTCTTTTACACGGCTTGTGGACAAAGCACCTTCCCAGGCATTGCTTGATATTTAGTTAACCAAATACGCTATCTGGATTTGGCACTATTCCTCAGTCAAGCCGACCTGAGCAGAGCTCAACCAATTTTGTGCACAGAAGAAACGATGATCTGTGCGGCTACCATGGGGTGCCGCCACACCACACTCTACAGTAGCATGCATTGGAATTACTTTGGTAGTGGGGAAACATGTTTGAAGAGAAAAGAAAGAGTATTCCAGATAGTTGCATGTCATCAAAACTATCAAATTGTGAAGCTGTCACCCCTTTCGTTCAGTGTCACATTTTGCTCCCAAGTTTTGGCAGAGTTTTGAATAAGGATTTCTTTGTTGTTTTTCTCTTCACGTTAAGCTGTGTGGGTGCTATGAAACAATGCAATCATTTACAGCCGTACTAGAATGCTGCGATAGCGTTTCACTATGGTTGAAGCCAATTCAGCCGACCCACTCGCTCAAAATGCATATTCCTATCACAGCTGTACTAGAACACAAGCAGTGTTCCATGCACTGCTATTGTGCATGAAATGCCTGCCTTGCCAACTTGGCGAGGCATAGTTGTATACTATCTTCCCATGTAAAGGGAAACCTAAACCACCCAGAGCTCGAAATTCAGCTGTGGTGGGGAAGTTTTGCACGAGTGTACAACGACCATGCAGTCGTGAGAATTTCTCGAAACGGTGCTGTCATAGCGGAGTCAGATGCATCTGTATATTGAAACGCGGTTTTCACTTCTTTTGCTTTTCGCTTTGCTACGCTCCCTTGGTATCCTTTCACAAAGCCACTTTGCCCTCTACCGAGCGTCCCTCCTGATCTCGTGTGGCATACATCATAGCCCACGTGCTGCTTGAAGCACCGTCTTTTGGTTGCTATGACTCCATCTCTCCGTTGACTCTGTCAACTGCCTGCTCATCGGCGAACAGCTGCTGCCATGCCAGTATGGACCCTCGTGTTACAGGCAGCAGTAACTGACTCACAAGTAAATGCAGGATCGCGGGTAGCATAACAAACAACAACAAGCAGTGCAGACAGCTCCTTGCAGATTAATCAAAAGTCGTTGGCTCTTGCTCGATCAATCACAGCATCAATGTGATGCACGTCGGAGATTCAAGTTTTTGCCGTCACGCGGGGGGGGGCAAAGGCCCGGAGAGCAGGAGGGATTGTTTCTTTGAATTTGTGGCACGCTGGAGGCTCTTAGCGTTGCCATGTGTGGAATCCTTCACTGTGAAGGCATCCTGCACACAATGTGCATTTTTACTTGAAATGTCTGAAAAGATATTGGAAGTGGTTAGGATCCCTTTAAGCAGGAAAAAGATGGACATTAGGTTTATAGTTTACCCTTTGTCATCCCCCCCGTGTAGCTTGCATCATGTTCATAGGGAAGAGAAGGAAGAGTGCATAAAGTTTGGGATATACTCCTGTATGGGATATGGGATAAAGGCAGCCGTAGAACAAATCGCTTTTATTGCCACTGGCTGAGGCCATGAAGACCCTGCTGGTGTGTCTGATGTCTCCGTTTTTGCTCTCGTGCTTGCTGGCGCTTTTTCATCTTCTGGTGGTCTGGCATTATTGGCAATAGAATGAACAGCTCTGTAACTCCAATCATGAAGAACAGTTTAAAAAAAATGCACCAATCGATTTATGAGGCAATGGACCTAATAATGAGGCCATTCAGTGATTACTTAAAGTGTTTTGGTTATATGAAAATTCACTTCAAATACTGCAAAGACATCACTTATTATAAAAAGTATTCTACAATAATATGTTCCTTGCACGAACATCACAGTTGGAATCATGTGATAGCAATGGGCCATTACAATGAACCATCAAATGCCAACTGATTACCTCTCAAAATATTCTGAAGGTTGTCAGTCAGTGACGAGGGTGTGTGTTTGGTTACCTTTTCAGTTGTGTGGTGCTTCAACTGCACTGTTGCTGAAGTCAGGAAGAAGCTAGGAAGTGTACACGTCTTCTTCAATTTCTGCATGATACAAAATTATAGACCATCTTTGTCATTGTAAAGCTAGCTTTCGTGCGATGTGGTTAGCCCAAGTAATTGCGGCTAGTCAATTAGTGAAAGCAGGATGTTCAAGCACAGTTTGATTGCCTTGTGATGCAGAAATGCTGCATCTGGCTCTCACTGTAAAAGCACATGACAGGCAAGCCCCGGCACTTGAAAGCAGGACCTTATCATCTTCACTCAAAGGACGGCAGGTGCCACCATTAGTTGGGCAAGTATGCGACACAGCGAAGCTTACCTGCGAATCATGAAAGGGCTTTATTGGAGGTTTTCTTAGCTCTTCCAGAGCTGGCGATCTAATTTTTTTTTGGGGGGGGGGGGGGGCGGAAGCAGGCGTGCAGCACCGTCTTTCATCAATTTAGAAGAAGTCGGGTCAGTTTTCAGTTTTTAATATTACCATTGGAAACTTTATAGTAAAATTGGCTGGATAGTTTATTTTCTTCGTATGAATTTTTCCCCAACCAGACAGATCTTTGTTGAATACCCCTGACGTAATATCCCATGTGGTACCTTTTAGGTAACATGAATAAATGAATAAATAAATATGTTAACCTTCAGAATTCCGCATGAATTGAAATTTCACAATGTTCGAGGGTGCGAGGAAATGACATTTCAGTAAAGTTAAATTCAGAGCTTGAAAATAAAAGCCAGAAAACTGCGAGAGTTGTTCACTTTTAAAGTAAGAAATATTTTAGTATTGCCATTCACTGTGTCAAACCCTAGATTGTATATTTGTAACAGAAAAGTAATAAATAATTTTACGAGTCTGAAGCAAGGAAACAGACTAAATGAATACTTCATGACACTACAATGTGCAGCAAATGTTTATACGTTGCAAAACGTGTGTAAAAACACCTTTTACTGCGAAACTATATGCATGTGTGCAAAGATGCATACCACCTGTATAGAAGGATGACCGCTCGCACGTCTTTAAATATGCATCAGTAACTGCATTTGATATTCAACCAAACTGCACAGCACTGCAAAGAATTACGCAGCACTTTGTAAGAAAAGGGGACCACAACTGCTATGTGTAACACGTAGAAAGCAATGTCACTAGCAAGGATGCCCATGTGGTGGCACAGAGTCTTGAACCAGAAGTCGATGCAGACTTGTGTCATAGCCCACTATTCTTTATGGGTGGCAGGTTCTACTATCCATTTATTGATTATTTCTTTATTGCTGTTTAACACAGTTTGAGTTGTGTTCTGGTTTAGAGCAACGTGTACATGAATGTGACTTTTGGACCACAACCAGCATTCATCGGTTACGATAAAAAAGTCTACTCTTAAATTGTTCATGTTCTAGGTGCACTTCGGGGGAGCGATACATCAATGCTTAGAATCTGCCCGTTGTGCCAGGATGCAGGGGCACTTTTCCTTGCAACCATCATCTTTTGTGGCTGCTTGACAAGTACACAGGAAGTTTGGAAAGCAGCAAGGAACTGCATTGCTCCTCAATCTGCATGCACCATAGTCATTTTCCTCACATTCTCCCAGGATAACATATTTTCAGAATGTCAATTTCTTGGAAGGGAACATCGCATATCTTGCACAAGGAATGGACCTTTTTCATTAATACAGCAACAATGGGAAGAAGCGGTGTTTCTCCAGGTTTGTCTTTCTGTACTTGCCTGTGTATCTGGGCATGGTACACATCGGTATGTTGTTTCAAAGGCCTAAGGCATGACGTGCAAGGTGGCAGGTGCTGTATAATTTACCTAGCAAGGCAAAAAAGTCTACATGTAGGTGCTTTTAAGAGGGCCCGCGATGTGAGCACTTGGAGACTAGTACCTATGTTGTAGAGTACAGGCATCTCCCTTCATAAGGGCAAACATTTTTTTTAGAAGATCCACATGACTTCCTCCAGGTCGTGGAAGCTTGCTACGTGCACAGGGAGTGGCAAGGCATATATGAACACAAAAATAACAAACACAACTAGCGGTTTTGCAGCTCCGCTGAACTGTCATTGACTTGTCGCAAAGGCGGATTGCAGCGCTTTCACACTCCCTATAAGCAGGTTGTGCACTGCTCAAGAGAAGGAACAACAAAACTCGCAAAGTATCTATTGACCTTTTTAATGGAGAGGAGGACACTCTGCTTTCTGGGCTGTTGCACGGGGGAACAAAAGCCAACGTCACAGCCTCGGCAGTGCATTTTTTCGGGTGGTCACGCATGTTAGAGGACTATGGCAGCACCCAGGGAGCCTTCAGTGAAAATGTCTGTAAGCGTTGCTGTGGGGCACATATGGTGATGATGCAAGTAATGTATTATCTGATCGCATGCTTCAACTTCTTTGATCGAGTGATTTTTCGTTCGCAAGAGCGAAAGAGGTAAATATGTACTTGCCTCAGTGAGACGGCCATTGAAGGGTCTGCTACGCATTCTGTGCAGCGATGCCCCACCACCTCAGGGACTCAGACTACTACTGCACCATCATTTCCAGCACACAAGACAAACTGAGATTCTGAGACAACTGTCGTTCGGATCATTCCCATGGTCCGAACAAGTTTGACGATGACAGCGACTGTGAAAAGCTCTATGGAGATGGCAGCCTCAGTGCTATGGCAGCCGCGCAGCTACTTCTCTGGAAGCTCCTCAAGCTCATCATTGACCATTCCAAAAGCTTGGCACAGTTTTGGTAAAACCCGTGCCACCAGCCGCAACAGCCAGTGCTTGTGCAGTGGTAAACAGTGCATTCCTTGCGCACTTCAGGCTTGCTATGACTGCGAGGCACCTCACGCAGCCTTCTTCACTACATTTATATTTGCTCAGATTTCGTGCACCACTGACTGTTTGAGAAACGGTGCAGCAGTCCAGTATTGTGGTTGCTAGACCTGTATTTTGTAATTGCTAACACGTTTTCTTACATTACACTTTGCCTAAGTTTTAAAGGAGCCCTAAAACAACTGCTAAACTGATTCTAAAAGACAAGGCGTGCAAACACGGATACAAAAAGAAGTCAAGACACCACAAACTTGACTCCCACTCACTGAACTTGACTTCTTTTTTTTTGGGTCTGTGTTGGCATATGCTCTCTCTCTTTAGAATAAAATACTTACCAGCAACTCACTCAGCTTTCTGAAATTCTAAACTTTCGAACACATTAATAATATGTTTCCAAACTGTAGACAGTTCCTCTGTGAACATGCCTGCAGAAGAGAATTTAAAGTTTTGTGTCAGAAATAACCTAAATTGCTTTCTCTCTCCCTTGTGAGGTCATGACCATGGGCGTGCGTAAGGTTCCCTATCAGAAGGGGCAAACGTTCATTGCAGCAAACATTTGCCCCCGCCCTCTCCCCCAGGTAACTTATCCCCCCCCATATGCACGCCTGTGGTCATTACCAGATATGCACTGAGCTAGAGCAAGCAGACACAAAAGGTGATGGCGTGTATCTTGGTTTGAAAAATATTCTCAGGAACAGTATTGTTGCCAATCTTCAGTTAATCAAAACTAAGCATGCCTGCGACTGAGAGCATATTACCTACAGTGAAAGCTCGTTAATACACATTTAATGGCAATTTAAAAAATGCCTGAATCTACTGAATGTAGATTATAAAAGTATAAAAACAACAACAAGCAAAATCTATGACACCAATAAACAAAAGTTTGTCATATGAATGCACATTCATATATTCTTGACCAACACCCAAGTCTGCGCCACCCCGGTGATCTAGTGGCTATGGTACTCGTCTGCTGACCCACAGGTCGCGGGATCTAATCTTGGCTGTGACAGCTGCATTTTCGAGGGAGGCAAAAATGCTGTAGGCCCGTGTGCTCAGATTTGGGCGCACGTTAAAGAACCCCAGGTGGTCCAAATTTGTGGAGCCCTCCACTACGGCATCTCTCATACTCAAATAGTGGTTCTGGGACATTGAACCCCACATATCATCATCAACACCTAAGTCCAGTATATTTTTTTTTTCATAAGAGCTGTCTAAGCCCTGCAAATTTTATGACACTGCTTTCATAATGTGACCATAGTTGGAGACAACCATTGCCTAATTAACCAAATATAGCCTAAAGCAACAATTTTATTACATACCTCCACTGCCAAGGTTACCACACACATGGAACAATAATTTTCTCTGTGGAAAAATGGCCAGCAACTGATTGTTCGTCCATCACAATGCAGCAAGCGAGCTGTATGCGAGCATGTGGACCTCAGCTAAAGCTTTTCATCATCAACAGTGTCCGCCATGTTTTATTTGTGACATTGTGCGTGCATTGCTTGAACTCAAAATGAAGAGTGCTGCATCAGCTGTGGACAAAACCGTAGTTGCTAAAGACGTGATCATATTGCCCTCATAGTTCGAAAGGCCTACATATGGCCCACATTCAGCATTGAAACAAAATGATTGTGGACCGCATCTGCTGCGAACGAAACTTTGCTTTAGAAGGCAAGGACGGCAACTCGGCAATTCTGAAGGTGAAATGAAACTACTGCTTGTCCCAGCGTTGCTGCCAGTCACTACCGAAATGATCTTAGCACTCCCACACTTTGCATGTGCCAAGTAAAAAAAGAAAACAAAAACACAGTGATTAAAGCCCTGGATCATATTCAGTGTAATTGTGCATAACGACCACCCCTTTCTGTAGGCCTGTGGCCGTTTCATTTATCTGCAAACGTTTTCGCATCTTTGTGTCACGGATTGGTGGTGCTTTGTGCTCAGTGCGCTCCGAGGATCTTTTGAATAAAGTGGCTTATGGTTAGATTTGACCAAATTAACGAGAGTTTGATGCCATTGAACAATGTATATGCTTGCCAGGAATAGCAAACATATCTGAATCATTCAATGTTACAAATTGGTGGGTTTTTGAATTAACGAGCGTTCACTGTATTTGCCGTTCCAGCCCTGAGTGACAGTTGTTTGTTTACCGTTTCGTTTTCTTTTTTGCTCGTGTGAAATGGCAGCAAGCATACTATACATGCATTCTCTTTCAAAACACTACGTTCCTGAATTAGTAGCTTGTCTGGTGCCGAGCTTACTATGACAGTATTCACCACTGAAGTCTGCCATCTTTAAAACCACTGAAACAGCTGACAGATAACTGAAAGCTATTCAGTACACACATTATAACTTACAGTGCACTGGGACACATGCACAAAGAATACATGCACGAAAACAAGCGCTGCTGTAGATATAATAGATCTTCACCAATTAGTACGCTCAAAAACCTTGCTCACTGTGCACAGTCTGAATTTCGCTGCAACCTATCTATTCAGCTAGTTAGTAATCGTGTAGCTAGGGCTGACTAACGGGTGCTCTGGTCCAGCGTAACAGTTGCTCACTGCTTCTTCTGCAGCTGTTTAGGCACCTTGAGTGTAACAGTGTGCCACTACATGCCATCGCTATGTGTGTCTGAAGCAGAAGTATTGGCCTACATGCTCAATGAAAGAAGGGGAGATGACATGACTTTTGGGCGAGGTCTTGCCATCCCCCTGTCCGCCTCGGTAGTGCAGTAGGCAGCGCGTCAGTCCCATAAGCTAATAATTGCCATCGCCCTATGCATATTTCATTACACTCCTGGAGAGGAAAGGAGAGAGAAAGCGCTTGAACGATTTGATAAATAACCTTAGATTTCACTTAAAACTGATGGAGTCAAACATTTTTTTTTCTGCTAAAAGAATCGTGAGACAATTTGAGGCAACAGTGTGGTCTTTGTACAATTATTTAGGTAGATGTATAGGGCCCCATCAGGTTGGCAGTGGAGGCCCTGTTGGTTTTATTACTCACAAGGCTTGCAAAAATTACATAGCAGAGTGCATTTCGAACTATGCCTGAACAGTGATATAGAGCCATCATTGCAATGGCATTAGGTGGATTTCCATTCTTGGGAATTGGAAAAAACACCATTTATATTTTATTTTTCACAGTCATTCCGAGGAGTTGCCATAGTTTCACGATTCTGCGTTTTGAAGTGCTGCACTCCGCTTAAATGGGGATAAAACTGCCTGAATGGTTATCACTACTGTTGAAGCTGCTAATGGACTTTTCTCTCAAATATGCGGAGGTACGAGCCATGAAACATGACTTTGGCACACCTCACACAAAATCTGGTGTACAGCATGCCGTATGTATGCATTGATTTAGAGTTACTTTACCAATACATTAGAGATTGCCTTCTCTTCATAGTCGAGGTATGTGAAAGCTGTGGGGAAGCTGTCCAAATCAACGAAGTCCTGTGCATTATACAAGTGTGGCGCTTCGTGGCGCAGTGCTGATATCTCTGTATGCTACGAGGCTATATGCAGTGTCGTGACAGCATTGAAATGCTGTTTCTGGTGCCATGTCAGCACACGTCTTTGTGTCGCTTGAAAGCTCTGTGAACCTTTTTCTGGCCATGCATGGCCTGTAGTTGCTCATTTGACGATTGCCACAACTACTTTTGTCCGTCTGTGCCCTGGCACACAGATGCTCGTCCAAGATGATCACGTCGGGTACTGTTCCTGGGATGCAGAAAAGAACCATTAGGTGGACCTCAGAAAACAATCAAGTCTGTGGACTAATGGTAGCCAGCATAAGAAATATCCGCCCCACTACCGTCGAAGGAGTCAGTCCCTGCTTCAGAGCGTTGTAGGGCCGTCATAATTCTGTATATACAGCATTTAAACATCTTGTAGATATTCTGTAAATAAGAATCATCTGCTAGTAGAGTAACCAGCTGGGCTAGTTGGTTTACATTCATCTTAAAGGCTTTCTGACTGCCAGTCTTCGTCCAGTCTCATTCTTTCTCCATAATTGTTGGTGCAGTTGAAAAACCTTGAAAAGGATTGTGTGCTAGTGTTTAAAAATCGCCATGTCTCACCTGTTCACTAATGCTAGATTTTCATAATGTACCGAATTCTGTTCCTGTTGTCAAACAGGGTTTGTCAACTTAGTTTTGTTGCAAAAATCAAGTTTTGTTTTCCCATAGATATATATGGCATCGTATGGCTTGAGCTACTTCCTGACATTTTGCAATAGTGTCAGCCATTCCAATGCGTGTTGCGGCTACCTTTACATCTAGCATTATTTTCAATGTATGGTCGTAGAGCACTCCTCACCAGGCTTGGGCATTATTAACTGATAGCTTAGGCGCATTGGTCGAGCAGTGTAATCACATCTGCAAAGTATTATGCAGTTGTACTGCATGAAAGCAGCTAAATTTTCAAGCCAAAGTTCATACCTATATTTTCTGAAGAAAGCCCTGCTTCCAGCTGCAGCCGAGGTAACAGTGTACTATTATGTGGCAATATATGTTGTATGTACATTCACATACTTTTGCAATGAAAAGATACACACAGTGGAAAGCGTGGATTTCGGCAAAGACCAATATGCCTTGGCTGTCACAAAGCGAATCTGCGCTTTCAGCTGGCGTCGCCATAGCTAGAATCTTGCTCTGGCTTGCAGTGTCCCACTGCGTGGGCTTACTCCTACCATTGATGCCTGGAACTCTGAACTCACTCAGGGTGCGATAGCACCAGCCGCAGCAAGATTCCAGCACTACGTGATGGCAGCTGAAATAGCAGATTCATCTAGCGAGAGCCAAGGCTTGTCAGAATTGAACTATGCCGAAGATCATGCTTTGCACTCTTTGCATTACTATACATTATGATAGTACAATGCAGTGCCTGATACACCAGCAGCTGCAGAACATTGCAGAGGACATTATTAACACTAACGTGGAATGCAAATGAGTACTGAGATGGGAAGAGAAGCGCACAGGGTGAGCATGAGCATCTACTGACTTTTTTTTAATTAAAAGAAAAACACGAGAGTATATCTTTCTATCACATGTGTGTCACCGCTGAATTGCCAGTCAAACATCGAATCTCGTGCAGCCACGACGCACAGGTGCTTGCTGCCCAATAGATTGGTAAATGCACCTAGCGAGAAAAGGGGAAGAAGGGCTGTCTACTTTTTGCATTTTTTGTTTCAGAATAAAGTCAAATGATGCTCAGTGCTCGCCCTGTGCATTCTGTTTTTTTTTTCTTTTTAGTATTCCTTTCTTCCTTTGCGATGAAAAATTGCCTGTGATACAGCACCAACTAGCCAAACAGGAATTTTATTCTGGCACATTGATTCAATAAAATGTCCACTAGAGAATGTCTAACACGACCACTGGCTCTGGCTGTGTAGCAAAAAAGTACTAAAGAGGGGAGAAAAAAAAGTGATTAAGGCAGGGTTTAGAACTTGAGTATGGTTAGTCTCTTAGTTCCACTAGTAGTAGTAAACAACTTTGTTATTTTTTAAACAACTTTATTAACAGCTCCAGCGGAGACCTTGCAGATTCTATGTACTACGGTCCACCACAGGCACACAACCATTGAACATTATCCAAGCTTACAGCAGGTAGGCATCAGCTGATGCATGCCTGCGCGGCGTTTCACACAAAGGTTGTGAATCCCAAGAACCACTCCAGAAGTTGGGGTGAGCGTGATGGGCTGTATGGGCCTAATCTGCACCAGGAGATTTATGTCTGCATTTCAAACGAATGGCAGGCAAGTGATGGCACGGCCACTTGCATCGCTTGTATTCCCGAAGCGCACAAGTATGCTTCAACATGCGCCATGAAAAAAGCAATTCCAAACTATCTAACTGCTCCTGTCAGGAAGAATAATGTGCTTAGAAGAAACCACTGTGGTTGAAACTGATAGCAAAGGGGCAGTTTCAGTGCTGTCACACATTCTTATTTCTTGACAAGGTTGATGCTCATGCAGTTAGCGATAACACATGCATGGTTATAGTAGTCTTGAAAATTTACCACCATAGAGGGCAGAAACACGGCCTATGTTGCTATGTTCATCACCTTCAGCCAATGAGCTTTCATGCAATAAGATTTATATGCTGACAGAACGCAAAAAAAAAGATGTGAGAACTTATTGTTAATTTGCAGCTCCAAGCAATGTTTTGCGAGCTCACCCATTCAATGTTCACTGGAATGGCTGAAGTGTTTTTTTGTCGTTCCTGCAATGGCCGTGGCCTTTGTAAACAAGTAAGCAAACATTAATCAGCAGACATGCGATGGTGGGCGTTGTTGCAGTGCCCACAGGAACCGAGAGGTTTAGTGGAAAATGTAGGAAATGAAAAAGCCGTTTGTGGATGATATTTGAGATTAAAAAAAAATACTGTTTACAGCTCTTGCTTCCTATCAATGTAGTAATGCAACATTATGTTTTCGTTTATCTCCTCTAATTATGGACCACTAATTGGACAAAGTTCTTTCTGTCATAATAAGGCAATCCGTGGCTGAGAACGTGCAGCTGCTAGAGTACTAGTGTAACTGGCACTTGCCATCGGCCCTGGTGAGGAGCCCCTCTAGTTTTGCTTGTGTGCTTTGCATTATGTTTTGCAACTTCTGTTGTCTGCACTTTCATATGGTATGTATGGGTTTTCAAAGCCAATGCAATTTGGTTGACTGCAAGTTGCAACTTCCAAACAGTAAAGAAATAGACAACAATGTTGCCTCAAGTGTACTTTTTGCAAGGACCTTCCTTTCCTGTATCTTCGTAGTGGCTTTTTCAGATGCAAGTTTGTGCACTGTTTTTGTGTATGAGCCTTGTGAAGAATGCCAACTGGGAATTTTCATGTTGTCTCTCCATTGTGTTTAATTGTGTTTACATTTCCTCTTGTTTTGTGTGTGTGTTCAGAATGAGAGATGAGAGGACTGTGACCTTTGCTTCATTAGGGAAAATTATTAGCGCAGCCTGAGCGAAGCGACTGCTGCACGATTACTATACATCATATTCCATGGTGAAGTCAGCATGGTTAACTGAAGGTGAAGAAAATTACCTTTTTTTCAGTACCCACACTGTAGCCGGTGTAGTAGGGTGAGTGTAATGATAAAAGAAGACATATTTGGCAATGTAATAACTATGGGAATATTTTCTGCCACTGTTTGCCTAAGACCCGATCAATGGCTTCCCCATGTTAAAAAGAACAAATACAACAACACAATGGAGAGTTGCCACTGTTCTATTTTTTCCTGTACATGCTTTTGTTTTTCTTTTTATTGTGCACTGTTGAATCTATACATGATGTGTTCCTTATTTTGTTTAAAATGCTGAAATGGGACACATTTTATTATTCACATTATTTTGTTTAGTAAAGCTACGTGAAAATTCTCATAGGAAAAGCTTTTGAGTTGAAATGTACAATGTAAACTCATAGCAGTCAGGCTTTTTTCGGTGCCACGAGTTAGGCAAGCAATATATTAAAATTTAAAAAGTTTCCCGTTTCTCCCACCTTTTTTAAAATAATTTTTTGAATATGTCGATTTTGTTTAAAGCTTTTTTTATTAGCATTCTTGGTCTCATGTATAACTGCACTGCCTGTAGTGTTCAATTTATTGTGGCCTTTTTATGTATGTGAACCATTCTCCTGTAACTTTCCGTGTTGGCATGTTCATGTTCACAAATTATCAAAGCCGGAGTAAATGTGGGGATGATATGGCATGAACTGACACAACATACATGAGTGACCATTTTTTTAAATATAAGGCCAACAAAACACACTGCAGCAATTTGCCGTATGATCAGTTCTTGTTTTCGAAGCTGTGCTCTTTATAAAAAGTTTTTCATGAAAAATTTTATGTGCAGAAATGTTAGGCATGGTCACACAGTTTGAGAAACAACATATGTTTTAGAAGGCCAAATTTAACAAAACTATCTTATGCAAGGCACATTGTGATGAAAAGGTTGAAGTATGGAGCAATCGGTGTCTCCACGAATTGGCTTTTTTTTCCATCTTATATTGGTGGGTATTTCTTTCAGTTTCCTTTTGCAAACCCTCTCAGCATAAGTAGTTATTTTTTCCTACAATAAAAATTGTACTGGAGGCCCAAAGATTTGCTTCAGCGTACTGTGTGGACACCGTAACAGTCATGTTAATGTGTATGATTTACATGTCCTGACATTACTGTGTGCGTAAGGGTGTGATCAACATTTTTGACGTACCACATTTGCCAACGATAATGTTGACTACCTTTGTGCTTAATTAGCAGTTTTCCAGCTCTTAGAACTCATTCTGGAGTGCGATGCATCACAGTGCTATTCTTTTTCTGCTTTTTGGCCAGCTCTATTGGTAGACAAAATACTATTGCAGGAAAGGTAGCTTCTCAATATGTTGCCTTTAGCATTTTCACCTGACTGTAGCACTTACAGATTAACTTTGCAGTTTTGCAATACAAGATTGTCTTTAGTCTTGTGTGCACTTCCATTTGTGGACCTTTATTTCACATGGGATGCTATAACATTTTTAGTAGATACTGCAATCACAATATTAAAGAAAGGCACCATAATCTGACATTACAACCACAAATAAATATGTAGAAATTTTAAATAATCTTCGGAGTAATATTGTAAAAAGGCATACATTTTAGATATTGTATACCCTTCAAAGGGATACACTATATCCAGCATGCTAGATAGCATGTAGGGTGTGAACTAAGTAGTTTCGCACAAGGCTTTCTTACAGGATAGTTTTGCTAAGCTAATATAACTATGTAGCAGCACCCTGTAATGCATGCTGACATTATTTTTCCGTGAACAGGTAAGTAGAAGCTTCTGCCAGGACAAAAAAGAGCAATGTTAAAAAAATATATGTTATTTGTTGTTCTTTTTATATACGAAGTCATTGTGTCCTATGTCACGTGCCTTCGTTGCCATGTGTTCTTTTGAAGATGTTTCAAGCGAGCAGACCACCACGCCACTGCAGATCGCACAGTGTTCTTTATAGGAATGTACAATTGTGGAGAACAGCACTTGCATTAACATTGGCGTTGGATTATGTGATGTTTGTTCTATAATGAGGAACGTCTTATTTGGTCCTTATCATATATATGTCTAACAGGGTTATAATGTTTGTGTGACTGCTATTTTTTCTGTTATTTGAACTGCTTGTGTATATCGTCTGGCGTATGGTGCGAGTTGTTTTGTGAAATGTACCTCTAATAAGTGTGAAGCCTGGTTGGGTCAGCACTGAGCATGCTCATGCTTTGAGTGTCCCACCACACCATTTTTATTTGTCTCACACTGTGTCTAAAACTCAGCTCAGCTGGTGAGCTGCAGTCACAAAATCCCGACGGATGAAAGACGTTTGAGCAGAATGTTGGCTTACGTTGCCATTTGATGAGAGAACCTTCTCCGCATCTCATGCTCAAAAGTGGCTGAAATGTCGATGTTGATTTTCAGATAAAGCGTTTTTGTTCCATAGCTATGCTTTAATGCATGGGGTGTCTCACACACACACAAAAAAAAAAAAACGCTTGAGGACAGTCACACCTGTGTGGCTCATGACAAAAAAAAAAAAAGTGAGACTACTAGAGCCGTGTGCAGGTGCTAGCTAGCGAAAGGCTGTGTGTTTGGGACCCTTGTTGTTTGTTCTGTCCTACTGTGGTGTCTCATCCCAAGTGCAGTTTACATAATAATGTGTTGTCATTCTTTCCCTTCGTGGTGTATTGGTGCAGGACATTCAGCCCTATTGGTATTTCTGACTTATCCCTCTGGTTTCTTTGATTGCTATCATTAATAAGCAAAATGCAGGCATGTTGGGGCTAACTCTAAATCATTTAAAAATATTTTTGTGTGTGAATTCAGCTTATTCACCCTGTGCAGAACTCTCCTGTACTTCTTTTCTTCTTTCAAGCACATGCATAAATTTATTTCATGTAATCTTGTTGCTTGTGTGCGAGCCTTTCCACCACATGCTCTTTCTCGTGAGGCACTGTCTTGTTTTAAAACATTGAGGCAAACTTTTTTTAATGTAGTTTAGGTTACTAATGACGTGCGAGATGAATACTTATTAGTTCTATGTCTTTCTTATTGCATTATAAAGGCTGAATGAGCACTTCACAGGCAAATTGCAATTTTCGTGAAGTGAAATACTTCAAGGGAACATGCCTTATCTCCAGCGCTATTTTTGTATCATATCCAGCCAAAGAGTAAGCCTTTGTTTCTAGGTGATATTAGATGAGCACAAGGTTTTCTAGCATTGCTGAATGTTTTATAATGTTTTATGCACATTTCTTAGCTAATGATGCACTTTTTTTTCCATGTTATAGATTTGTTAAATATATATATATTACTGAAAAGTTTTAACTATTTGTGAGTTTGATGCATAGTAAGCCGTATTTTTAGTTTTTCTTTAGGGAATCTATGTTAGGCTAAGTAACTGGAGAATAGCAACTTTCTTTATTTCTAAGTGGTGCGTGTATTGAGAAATATTTGGTGTGTTGGTATAGTTGTCATAGTCTATGGTGTATTCGCCAGAGTGTATGCTTTGTAGCATAACTTTTTTGCCGTGCATACAGGAGAATGCTGCAACCTGTACCATCTATATCCTGAGCTCTTTGCTAGATTGGCAGTGCTCAAACATCACATGAAAGTGCAACTTGATGATATACTCTTGCGTAATAATGCTTGCAGTATCTACTTTGTTGGTTAGCTAGGTGAAGCAGATGCGTTATCAGATCATTCCACGGTCTTATGGGAAAATAAGACAGGTGTTGTCAGCTGTGCAGAAAGAGTGAGTTGAACAATCGGTTCACTCGCCTGTCTCTGTTAGTTCTCCAGGAGAAATTTAGGCGGCAGTGTCAAATCTGTTGACAAAAAATGCTGCAGAATGCAATTTCTATGCAAGACTTAAGGCTAAGTCAGAAGTAGACTCGAGAGAAGTCTTCTTTTTTTTAAATTCTGGAAGCAAATATGCAGGTCAGTGTGTTTTTGTGTGCCATTCATTTAATCCTATACACATAATGTATGTGTGTCTATTTTTAGTGTGTTTTGCCAAATACAGTTGAACTCCTCTATAAAAGATACGCTCTGAGCAGCAATTCTTGTCTGTTATATGAGATGTTTCTTATAAGCAGGGCACTACGTAGGCATTTCCTTATCAACCCGGATTTTTTTATAGGCACATTGATGTCTTTTTTACCCATTTGTCTCTCATATCAGTGTCTTTTATAAAGGGATTCAACTGTACTTGCATAAGCAGATGCTACAGTCTTGCCTCCAGTATTGTAGTAGACTAGGTAGATCAGTGGGTGTTGTAGGGAAAACTCACTTCTCAGATAAGTAAGATTTCTGGTGTAAGTCATTGCCTAGAGCCACACTCGTAGGCATATCAGCCAAGGGGGCTAGGGGGTTGCGAGCCCCCCCACTGAGAAAAGTTGCGGGGGCTGAGCCCCCCCACTTTTGACAGTGCTCACTCTTGGCTGCACGCTGGGGAAACCAACAAATAAGGCGAAGTTTTCCGTCACAACAGTAATAACTCAATTATGTTCTTACACGATAATGAAAGTGATACGAGGCATGTTACATCATACTGAAATTATGCCAACATTTTTGCTATGATGACTTTCTTTGCGGTTCTTTGCGGTGCTGGTCCCCTATAGGATGTTTTCGTGTCTTGTGCTGTAGTATCCCTGAGCAGGCAAGTGCTGAACAGGAGCCCTACATTATTAAATCACTTGTTCATGCTTTTATTTTGCTGTGACTTGTTGATGCAGTTACGGATGGGAACAAGCAAACTGTTTATAGATCTGTCAAACTGTTTGCTGCTTCCAGAAAATACTTTTCTTTGAAAAGTGTATATCATCACCGCTGCTTTCTTGATGCTGTTGCGAGCCGATGAGTGTGACGATCATTTTTGATCCTCAAGTTTTTTCGCACTGAAACGCCAAAAATTCTTTCCGCTTTAGTCTCTGATAAACCTGATCAGCCTTGTTTATGGCAACTTGGAAGTTGGAGCTATAGCAGCAGTAAAACACGAAAATGAAATGCCCCTTTACAGAGGTAATTTAATACTCACTGTGCATTGATGAATTAGGGTTTGCCGAATGTATGTTTTGGTGTTTGGCAGCTATCGACCCGTTTGACGTGTACCTATGTATCCTCGTTGACGCTTGGTACATCTCTATCCCGACGACTAACATATATGATAAGTTTATTAAACAAACTATTGTGCTATCTGTAATTACCTACCAAAGCATAATCAGAGAGAGAGAGAGAGAGAGGCATGATGGCAAGATGAGCGTCGCATACTGGACACACACACACACACACACACACGCATGCACGCACACACACACGCACACACACACGCACACATACACACACACACAGTTAGGTAGGTCTGCCTCCCCACTCGCTAAAGAGTTGGTACGCCACTGGCCACACTTAATTGGGCTTCAGCATTTGCAAAAGGATGGTTGTGCCATTTGTATGGGCATGCCTGAGGGTCATTTACGAAGTTCTGACTATTGCCCTGAGATGATGTAGATTAAGCAGCAAGGGCCGCACGAAAAGTTCCTCACATCTGTAAAAACCATGCACATACTTCTTTCTTGAGTAGCAGAGCCAGATGATGCATATAGACTACTTGACTTTGTTAAGTGTCCATAAGTTCTTTCACAAACATGCTATTCAGGAAGATCAGATCTTATTAAATATATGACTTAAGGAAGTGCTCTAGATTTTCTGAGAGAAATTTATAGAGCAAAAGTACAAGGAAAAGTGAGCTCATCAGCTCAATGATTGTTTATGAAGGAATACTAGTAAAAACATTGAAAAATTACGTGCATTCCGTGTGTTAGTCAAGATGACAAATATCACTGATGCGTTAATGTTTGTCATCAGTACTGTGTCATTGTAGTGGTGCTTTTATTGAATTCATGATGGTGTTTTGCATTTGAAGATGAGAATATTCATGCAAAATACTTGTAATAATGGGCCTAAATGGCATTGTCATATCTGCCAGAATTCCACCTAGAGGCCGAGGCAAGGAAAAGTGCACCAAGAACTCTGCCCCTTGACCTGCAACAGTAACTTGTGTGCCTCCTGGGTCAGCCCATATTTGAACATTTAATAAGTGGTATTATACTTGTGTACGCTGTCTTTAAGCTTAGCTTAAAGATAGTGTACATTACTTAGCTCGGCAATAATGCAAATACACCTGGTTGTCATTGGTTGCTTCTTCAATAGGGAAAAGCAGTGAATCACACTTGTATGAGTAGTACAGGTTGTTGTATAAGCTGATTCATTATTCCTCTAGAATGTTTTATGCCTAAGTGTTCATGTACACATGCCTACCAACCACTGATTCAAGAGTCGGACCATTGTAGGCAAGCTAAGACTGAAATTACTACTTTCAGTATGTACCAAATGGCCCACCAGAGTCTGTACACAATTATAGATACCTTGGTCAACTTTAAACCGGGGGTGTGCTCTTGTGAAAAAAAAATTACCAAAAGATTGGCTGGAGTGCAGGCACTGTCCCTAAAAACAAAAAGTTATACAATCATTGCACATCTGACACTCCAAGTACACTTGTCTGAGAAGTGTCAATTAGTTCACTTTGGTACCTCAGTAACTTTTCCTGCCCACTTTTTCTCATAGGTTTTGCAACATGCAGCGAAGTGTCATCCACACAACGGCAGCGAGCGCTAAGCTATGAAAGGATTTTATGGGGGTTCTTCAAAAACAAAGAATCCTTTCAGTGTGCAAAAATATGTCTCGCCTGAACAGTCAGCAGCTTACACAATGGGATTAAGCAGGAAGCAAGCACATAAAAACTCAGCAGCGAAATAACTTGCAGGGGTGTCAAACAATTTAGTGAGCCGATAATATCTGCCAAACTTATGTAGCTTTTTTGGTGCCCAGGAATGAGAAATCGTCTCGGAATGTTGCCAAAGCTATGGTTTCGACCGTAGGACTGGTCAGCTAGTCCTCCTGCTGTCAACATGCTCACTCCAGCAACATTCCTCGTTTAGTGATTTCTCACTGCTTTGTGTCTCGGCTGTTCCTTTATCTTGCGTCAGTTTGAATTTTTTTAAGTGGCTAGATTTATATTTTTGATGTTGGGAAAGTGCTCTGCACCTGTAGTGTTCATAAGCTTTAGGTACACACATCTGTGCCATCAATGAACTTCATAAATGACCTTTGTGTGGACTTGGCCAGTTAGTCGTAAGTCTGTCTATCTTACACTAATAGCATTTAGAAGTACTGGAGGGTTGAAAAGTGTATGGTAGCACTTTTTTTCTCAGTGCATTTTTCATAAAACTATTGTTTCATAATTATTATGAGCAGCAATAATATACTTTAGGAGTGAGAATCTGCTCTGAGGCAGCATAGATTACAATATTTCTCAAACTTTTATCTGTCCATAACGAGCACCACTTCATTTAGAGACAGCATTTCTGTATAACTTTTGTTTTGTTTTTGTAGTAGAACATGCACTGCTGGTCAAAGTACTCTTTTAAAGGGCCACTCACCAGAGCTCATACAAAGTTTTAATTAGACCATGGATGTTGTTGGGTTGAGAAACATTTTGTCAAAAAAACATTTTGAATCGGTTAATTACGAGCTGAGAAAACTGTTCTTTAAAAGCGGCATGAAACGAGGATGAGAGGAGGCGAGCTCGGAACCCTTGCCGCTCCTTTGCGTAGCCTTCGCAGGCCAAATCTCTTCCCTACCCTCTCCGGCATCCGACCAAGACTTCACGTGCGCATGATGTGCGCGAACAAGCCCAACCCCCGTGCACGCGAGCGGCGTCTTTTTTTTTTGTTGCTGTTGTTGTTGTTGTTGACCAGCGTTGTTTTAAGGTGTACTGCCTGTTTCTGCGGGATGGCTTGGAAACGCTGGCTTAGACACGGTATAAACTATATGAGCACAATGAATGCATGAACGCATAGGAGCATTCCACGGCTGTCGTCTGCTCGGTGCGCTGACCGCATCCGCGGGGGCACGAACACATGCGAAACGGCGCCACATGAGCTTCGCATCTCGTTGCAATTCACGGGGAAAAAATGAAGAAAAAAGAATGCTCACGTTTTCTTATTATATCTCATTATTTATTTAGAGATTTATTATTCTCTTCAAGCAACAAATACGCATGTTGTGTTAAATAATTTTCGCCAAGTCACGTGTCACAGTTGGCAACGTCAGAGCATAGTCATCTACGTAGAGGACGAACGTCACTGCATTGCCGTGTACGTAGGGCCATTCGTACAGGCACGTCATATGCTCATTCTCTGGGCGCAAGCCCGCAAAAGAAAGGAGGAGCAGCGTTCATCTTGAAATTTCACCCATTTCTGCGGTGCATGGATTTGCAAATTTTGGTGATCATGAACGCCTAATCACATGGCGCTTTTCAGCTCAAAATTGTCAAACCTGGTGAGTGGCCGTTTAAGCTTGGTAGCAGCTGCTTTTTTTGCATCAAAGTAGCAAATTGGGCTGGTTGGAACATACTCATCATGATCAGCGCACAAAAAGGACAAAAAACACAAGAAAGTGCGCAACACAAGCACTGTCTAACAACTGGAAGTTTAATGGAAGAAACGTGTCATATATATGCAAGTGTAAAGGCATAGAAAAACCTTGACACTGCCAACCAAGCACGTAATCAACTGTGCTATAGATCGGGAATCTCAGCATATGTGATTTTTTGTGCATGGCAGATTCGTAGGATGAATCTCAGTGTTGTGTTTCACAAGCATGGGCCAGCAGTAAGCACATGCAATTGATGATGTCATGTCATGCAAAAGAATAGCACCAAGGACAAATATTTAGTTACAGTTGGAATTATGGATGCATTCCTACAAACTCTTTTCTCGAGTCTTTATGAACCAAGACTGCTGTTTTGTGGAGATTAAAATTCTCTTTGCCAGGTGGCTCTGCTGATTGGTGTTCGACATAACTCATGGCAGCCAGCCAATAATGCAATGATATCGTAGATTATCTTCGTGTAGACAGACAAGCAGGCAAAGCGGGCAATTTAGCTAAGCCTGTCTATTTGTGCTTTGCTGACTTTGCTGCATTGCATGCTGTAGTAAATCAATGTTAATTTGTATCTCACACAAACACAATATATTACCTCATTGGGTCCAGAGGAGTTATTAAAGTGAACAGGTTACAGACATAGGGTTCAAAGAAAACAACAGTCGAGTCAAGCTTTTCCACAGAAGAGAATAGGTTGCTTGAGAAAACAATTTCACGTCAATTTTCTGAAGCTCAAACCACTTACTGTTGGGCCTTTAATACTGTCTGTTACACTTTCCTTCTGCTAGTACTATAGAGAAATTTGTTGCTATTGTAAACCTAAACAATGGGAGTAGCAGCATGTAGATGCTTTTTCATTGAGGTAATCTTGCAGATTTCTCATTACCATTTTCGAAGCTCACTTTTCATCTCGCACATATAATGTGAGAATAAAAATCGTACTCACTTTGCCTTTAATTTCCTCCATTTTGAGGTTTGGGAAATGTTACAAATGAAAATAATTGTATATAATATGAAATATAAATTTACTGCAAACAGTAAATGTTGCTGTTGGGCAGAATTCTAGATTTAGAAAAGCAAGTATCTCAAAATAATAAGTATGCAGTTGATTTTCATCCTTATGGTAAGTCTAAACTCTTAACTGCTTGGAAGAACCATACGGAGTCAAAGTGACAAAACAGTTGACAGTCGCATGAGCTAAGAAGCACAGGCAGAAGCTTATGCTCTCACATTTCATTCACTCTAAACTCACATTTAATTTACCCTCATTCCACCTTTAATTCACGTTATGTCATGCTCATTCACCTTTAATTCACTTTATGCACTTACTGGTAACTGCTAATCACTTGGCGTACACTTTCTGCTTTTATAAGCCTTATTTTCACCCGTACAGTGCATGTAGGTTCCACAGACGACTTTTCCTACCATTCTGGTTGACAACACCGTGCACCTGATCTTGTTTTTTATGATACAAGTAAAGCTCTACCTTAATAAATATGCAACTCTTATTAACGCACTCACAGACACTCAAAACGACTCTTGATTGGCCATTACACCTCCTAAACTATGACAAAAAATCATGAAACTGGCGAGCCATTGACAACTGTTGACACTGAACAATTTCAGCACCAATTTTCTTTCGAATGGTCTTAGTAACGTGAATTTGAGATATTTATTTATTAATTTTTTAAATACAAGATGTCCCTATGAGCTGTCTCGGCATTTTCTTCACACCTGGTAAGGATCAATCACTCTCACCTAATTTTTTTTTCTTACAAGAGCTTATTTGTCTATATAACTAATATGTACCTCGTATCTTTCAGTTGTAGTCTCTGACTTCATCTCTGCTTCGTGTTTGCCTTTGGTGTCTGTTAGAAAGAGAAAGGAATTTACATTTTTCTCATCGTCGGGAGTTACTGCTACTGCACCTTGCACATTTCTAGTGCACTTTACTCAAGTTTCTGTAACAGGCTTATCTGAAGCTCATTGTAAATTACAGATCGATTTTGGTGTTTAGTACCATTCTTGTGAAGGTATTTTTTTTTTTCTGAGATACCATACAGTCTTCTTAAGAAGGGTGCACAAGATATGTTTAGCACACACACTGATTATTCAGAGGGGATTTGCTGATTTTTTTTCTGTTCAGGCAGCATTGACGTTTACTGAAACACTGCTTCCTAAAGGAGCCCTACAACACTTTCTGAGCATGCTTAGAAAATGCTGCTGATCAATACAAGAGACTCCAAGAAACATGTGAGCAAAACATTATGGTGCGACATATGGCAGGAAATTGACTTTGCAAGTCAGCTAGAAATTTCTTGCTTTTCTCTGGAGAAATGATGGTGTAAGCTTAGCTTCTATTGTATCATAAGCACATGGACTTCAACCATTGGCTGATTTGAACGTCATAAGCTACTTACCGATGCAGCTACCATGGTGTCCCAACGTGGCCGTGTCGCAGTTCATAGTGCTAATATTGCAATCGATATAGAACTACACCAGCAGGCTTGTGATCACACTCAAAATAAGCCCCATGTTCAAAGAAAAAAAAAGGGCCCAAGATGATGCCCCGTTGTCAGCTTTTCTGTGTAGCCTTCAATGCGCTTGCATGGACAAAACAAGAGCAAAAGTGCTTAGAATGTAAGAAATCTCTGTAACTCTGCTTGTACTCGGTGGATTTTAAAATTGCTTGTGGTAGTTGATTCGTGAGGCAATGAAATCTTGTAGTGAGGTAATTATATGATTACTTGTAGTAGTGTTGCAGGGTATTTGTATGGGAGGACTTTGGTGCATCAGAGCGTTCAGTACATGGGTGCAGAGTACATGCTGTATTACTTTTACTCTTACGTAGTGCACTATTTATTATTATTATTATTGATGCCATGACTACTATTGCAGCATATGCACTCCAGTATGTTAGAGCTCCATTTTCTGTTGGGCGGATTACTCATGCTAACTTACAATAAAGTTCCCATGTTTGCTCAGTCACATTGTTCTTTTTTTGTGCCATCCTCAATTTACCAATTAAGGACCAAAAGGAAGCATTATGTAGAGCAAAATGAGATGTTACGAAATACCAGATGGCAACAAGAAGAGTGCTTCATAGTCTCTGTCATGGCTGCTAGCAGTGCTAACACTTCCTGGTTTAAAGGCTCAAATACACCCGATAAAGTGAATAGGAGGATGAGAGCTGCCGTAGATCAATTGGTAAAGCATTAAACACTGTATTTGAAAGTGTCAAGTTCACTTCCTGGTGGCGGCAAGGTATCTTTTTGTCCACTTTAATTTCCACACATTAAGATTTCAATCATGACATCCAATTTCCTCTATACTTTTTTTCGCTTGATTGTGTGTTGGTTGTCATAAACCAAGGTCTTTTTTATTCGCACCTCAAATAAACAACAGTTTTCGGTATAGCAATAATGTGTAAAAATAGTTCAGAGAATAGGAATAGTCACTACCAATAGGCTACCATGTGGCTGTCTAGCCCACCATCACCTATCAGTATGCTCACTGAATAAAGTGTAGCCTGACGTCCAATCATGAAGGAATCGCTCAATGGTACACCATACTTCAGAAGTGTGTTGTTGGTACATTGTTTCCATCTTGTAGTTCTCTTGTGCCCCTGCTAGGCAAATCTAGTGTCACTGAAAGGAAGTGTTGCTCGTATTCTGAGCCTTTGTCACAAGAAGGTGTAATTGTACTGGTCACAGAGTGCACTCAGCAGCTTATTGCTTTGAGCAAACGTGTTCCACTTTTCCAAGTGTGCACAACCTTTAGAACAGCCATCACGAATTGCACTTTTTTCTGTCTACGACCACAAAGTGGCTAAACTGGCTCCCATAGTGGCACCATGTGCACTCACTTTAGGTAATACTGAATTTGCCTTACATGCACCTACCCTCATGCTTGTACGTACTGTGCACACTTGTAAATATTGACTGGCGGCATGGGCGTCAGCATTAGGGTGCTAAATGGGCACTTACCCCCCCTCCTCAAACCATACCAGCACTTGCCCCCCATCCAAGCTACACCAGCTCTTCCCCTTCCCCAATCGGCGACGCAACGCAAGTTTGCACTCCCCAAAAACAAAATCCTGTTGATGTACATAGCGGGAAGAGCTGAAACTGTATTGCAATTGCTTACAATGTTGCAAGAAGCCATATTAGACACCATTATTGCATATAACTCCTACAGATATGTTGTTGCACCTTGAGTGGCCCTGAAGAGTGTTTTCTGGTTTATATATATATATATATATATATATATATATATATATATATATATATATATATATATATATATATATATATATATATATATATATCAAGAAAGCTTTAGTGAATTCAGTGTTTTTCAAGGTTCAAAATAATGGACGAATGTGTGAAAACATTTTATTCCGACATTCCAGCTGGGATCCGGCCTTCATAAGGGAATCATGTTCATCCATTATATCCATTATTTCAATCTTTACATACATACATACACACACACACACACACATATATATATATATATATATATATATATATATATATATATATATATATATATATATATATATATATATATATATATATATATTACCACATCTATTTTTATCAAGAGTTTAAAATATGCAGACACTAGCAATTATGACGCGACCAAATGCATGTTGCTGGCTGTTGCCTGGAGTTTGTGTTTTTTGTGTTCTAAAATATTCTTTAATTAGATCTATTTAATTAACTAACTATTGAAGGAATAAAGATGGATGAAAACTTTCAAAGTGAAAGTTGTAGATCAATTTGCAAAATGTCCGATTAGACAGTTTCAAACTTTATATCTGTTAATTATTAGTGTTTTTATACTAACTACAAATGCCCACAAAATGCAAAAAATACCACGTGACAGACAAACCCCCTGGCGCGCAGTGATTCTGGTGCTGTCTAACGTTCTGCCTGCGAATGATACGCTTGTCTTGCACTGGTTCTTGATGCCGATAAGCAGTCACAGTGGTTATCGCTTTTGTGGCCGATAGCAAAACGTGTTTATTGCAAAGCCACCACCATCGTTGCGGCCCTGTCGAGAAAGCACAATCAGGCAAATGCTATTGCTGTTCGTACGTGGAACGTTAGGGAGCACTAGAATCACTGTGCGCACTGGCGCTCGAGCAGGATTCTCACGTGGTACTTTTTGCATTTCGCGGGCATTTGCAGTTAGTAGGAAAACACTAAAGTTTAACAGATATAAAGCTTGAAAGTTTATAATCGGACGTTTTGCAAACCAATTTACAACTTTCTCATCGAAAATTTTTATTCATCTTCGTTCCTTCAGCAGTTAGTTAATTAAACAGATCTAATTAAGCAATATTTTAGAACACAAAAAATAGTCTATTCCAGGCAACGGTAAGCAACATGCATTTGGTCGCATCATAATTGCATGTGTCGGCATTTTTATTCTGTAGCTGCAAAACCAAAAGGTGTTCTATGATATATTGATATTCATGATGTAATACAGCAAAAGGCTGTTTACTGGGCTCCCACAAGCTCAAGTGATTTTGCCTGGGGAGGTCACTAGTGCTGTAAATCTGATACTAAAGCGCCTACAGATGAATAACAAACCTGAGATAAAGTGCTATTTTGGTTAGGTGGAGCAAATCGTAAAGGCCAACTGCAGCAATTTTGAGGGGCAAACGGATCTCAATAAAATTCACCGTGTACATTACTTTTTACATTTCTGTCATTTACACCAAATTACAGGCTGGAAAGATATGCAGATTCATTACAAATGAATTTTATAGATTGCCCGGGCTCTTCCAATTGGCTTGCCACAATTATTGGCAACATTGTGTGTGTAATGTCATTTGCAGCAAAATGACGGAACCAAGATGCTTCACCAAGTGACTGCATTGTCTGCTCTCTGCAACGTGCCAATTTTATGTGTTATTTGGCCAATGCTTCATTCACTTGGCGTACAATTTTCAGTTTTTCGGGGGTCTGCGTGCAATGAATTTGGCATGCAAATTTCAGTTCCTTGGGGGACTGCCTACAGTGAATAGCTAATGATGTTGCATTTTTGCTCATGATTCCCCACATAATTACCTAAGCAGTCATCAATGAAAACTCAGAGTTAACAACTAACCTTTGTCTCAGTATTATAGTGTTTCAGTTTACAGTGCCGTTTGACTGCATGAAAACTGTGGTAATCATCGTACTGGCTGGAGATCGCACATGCTTGAATGTTAGTGTAGTGTGCCAAGTGTGCACATGACTGTACAGAAGCATCATGGGAATTGTGGCTCGTACTTTGCTTATATTGAATTCCTTTGGACCTGCCATCATGATTTTAAATGTTGCTATTGCCAAACTGTTGCACTATTCCCATAGCAATATTGAGATGTTTTAGCTTGTCTGCATACTTCTCAGCAATAGCATTTTACCTGATCGCAACCCCATAAACTTTAGCTGCCTGGACAGGTGGCACCATTTGACGGTGGGATGTGCAACCAGGCAATCAAATAACTAAGCAGGTACGTCTTACTTCATCAAAGAGGAATAGCGATGTCGGTTGGCTTCCATATGCATGCGAGTCAGTTGTGATGTTTCGACAGCACCAAGGAGCTTGTGCACGTAGCGTGATCAGTCAGAGACATGGTACAGGTGTTACAAGGGGCTCCCCTTTTCTCTGAGCCCCTTTCACTGCTCTCATATTGTCTGCTGGTGCAACCAGCATGCCTTGCATGATTTCAGTTTTTTTTGCAAACTTCTACGTCACACGAAGATTAGGATTTGGTTTTTGGTAGGATTTCAGTTTTGATGTTGTGCTTGTTTGCTTATTTAAAATTATAGTCTAACTTGTGGAGTATTTCTGCTGTCAGGCAGGTGCATCTCATGCATGTTACTTTGACGTGATAAAAAAATTGCCGTAGTTGGCCATTAATGCTTGGCTCTCTTTTTAATGTATTTCGAAACCCCCAAACTCAAATTGACTTTTCATATGCTTAGGGCTTTTCATATGCAAGAATGGGTGTTGGAAGAACGGAGGGGAAGGTAACATCAAGCCACATCAGCACTTGCCCCTATCTGCCTCCCCTGGCTGCAATAAAACGCGAGTGTGCAACTTCTCTCCAGGACAATATCTTGCCCACACTCATAATTGAAGAAACATAAGTGAGTGATAAAAAAGCACGAGTTGTATATAATTAAAATGTGTGTACATTTTATATTCAAATTTTGCTCTGTGTTGCTGCAGTGTGGCATCACTGACTTGATTCTAACAAACATGCCCGAGCTATATGTTTTTGTATTCCAGTTTATGTCCCATATCCAGTATTACAATGCAATTAGTGGTGTGTAAAATTTATGTGGTAACTCAGAATTCTGCTTTAGCCCACTTAACTTTATGTGATTTCGTAGAGCTTTGTACAGTATTTACTCGCATTATAGGCACACCCCCAGTTTAGTCATGAAAAATCTGGTTTTCATCTGCACATAGTAAGTGCACCCTGAACTTGGCCGTGATCAGTATATGCCGTATTTGTCCAGTTACAATTCGACGCCCTCTTTAACTGGAGTGATAAAAAAAAAAAAAGACCGAGGCAGCGCTCTGTGGGCTCGCCGACTGAGGAAGAAGGGTGGTTGCCTGGGCGTCAAAGTAACCTCAGCACCAGTGCCGGCATGCCTTCAGCCATCCACGCTACACTTTGAATGTGTGATCACATCCCAATCAAGTGCACTTTGAGTTGCCCGCCGGGAAAGCGTCATCGTTATTGCATTTGTTTCCTTCCTCGCAAGTTTAAAAGCTTTTTGGTGTTCGGACGCGAGCTTTCGCCTTTGCTGCAGGAGCTCGCGGACTTGTGTCACCATTGATTTCTCGCCTGCAAACCTAAACATTGCATCACGCGCATTGCTCTTGGATCAGTGCTTGAGGGCGATGTTTTTGACGCCTGATCTTCATGTTGTCTCGTCCAAACTTTCAACGACAACATGCTGAACCTTAGACAAAACCTAATCAGCATTTGTTGCTTTTTGGTAGCGGTCGCGGGCGATCAAAGTTGCGGTTTTCTAAAAAATAAGCGTAATTCTGTGGCAGTGGCGGATCTAGAGGAGGGGGCGGTAGAGGCGATAGAGGCCCTCTCAAAGCCTATGTCAGCGTGCCCCTCTCGTCACTGCTTGTTGTCCACTTCCTATCACCAGTTGGAATTATTGGGGAGGGACCACTGTGAGCTCACATTAGCAGTACTTATGCTATAACAGCGTTTTTGTGCTACTAATGACAAAAGTCGGGACCTGCCCCCCTCTCCAGTGTTACTTCAAGCGATTGCCCCCCCCCCCCCCACCGATGTGAGTCACTGGTACTGTCTCTGCTTTGCAGTGGCTCTACTTGAAGGAAAGAGAGCATCGGTGGCGCTTGTAACACTCCAATGGTGGTTCGAGGTTCGATTGCAATGTCTTTGGATTATGGGGTGCAAGGCTGTGAGATGAACATTCGCTATCATTCAGCTTACAAAATTTTGATTGTGGTAGATGTCAGACTCTGCCCAGGTGGCGCTGTGAGAAATGCCGCCAAAAGCGCTCTAATCACCATATGGCCATAATATCACCGCATGGCCATAACTGGGTAGTGCAAAGAAAGCCGTCTTCAAGTGAACGTGCATAGACACATCTCCATCGTTGGTGTTTAGGCACGGCTTCCGGATAATTAAGGACATAGCTAGCTTCTTTTATCATTCGAGCCTCTCTTTAGACAAATAGAAAGCTAATCAAAGCAAACTGCGGGCACAATGCAAAAGATGTTTCAGTTATTTCATCGTTCTGCAACTCGCAATTTAAGTGCAAGCGAGCACCGCATGATGTCGAGTTCGAGGCAAGCACTTCGTCGTGAGTTCTGTCACACCTAAATGTGTTAAATTTGGGCGTACACATCAGACCAAACCGATGAAGTGCATACACAATCAGTGGTGCGAAGCTCGCTTTGTCCTGCCTGAATGGCTCCGGCAATTTTTATGTTTGCACTTGGATTCTCCATTCATCGCTTATGTCCTGTGCATTGAACTATTTTATCATGCCTCCTACATTGTTCTGTTAATGGTTGTCTTCCGTATTTATATACTGCAGATGGGAATACATGCGTGTCCACTTTTTTTGTACACGAAAGGCAAAATTGAGGCCTCCGAGATAGCGCCAGCAATCACGTAGACCAACTGCAAGAAAAGCCTCATTGTGGCCACGATTGAGATTTCGCAATTTACCTGTAAAACATACGTGTTCGGATTCGCTAATGGAAGCTGGAACTTAGAACCTTCGAAGCCTACATGCGTGATGCTGTGTGGTAGCAACCACATCAGATTATTGGTGGTCGTGACGTTTGCGATGTTTATCGCGCACATCACCAGTTTATTGTTGTATAGCTGGCACCGCGCTCAGAGACCCTGATGAGCTTCATAATCAAACTCACCATGGTTCTACATCACGGCTACTCAAAACAAGAGAATACCTACATTATAAAGCTTTCTCATGCAACTAGCTGTGGATTACACGAGTAATTCACTTACCCAACATGTTCGCAACGGCCCATATGTGGCACTGTCGCCATTCTTCTTTGCAACAGCTACGGAAATTGGTAAAACTGAAGTCTTTAAGTTTGTGGCAATTTACAATGCAGCAATAGTGTCGATTGAGGCCTTTCTTCATAGAGTGCGGAGCTGTTGCATTTGCTCTTGTTTTCGCTGTTGTTCTGGCGAGTGAACCAGCAAGCATGTCATGGCAGTCCAGTGCGTGTCCGGCTAGTGGAGAGAAATTTGTAGCTCTTTTTTTGAGTGTTCAAAGGGCTAACACACCTAATATTTAGCTCAATAATTGTTTCACCCATGCTAGTTGCACCTGATTGCACAGCAAACAGTGCAAAGGAGTTGGGCTTTGCACTACCCAAACTGCGCCGACAAGTGATGCTACATGTCTGCGAAACTCCACAGTCGGATGTCTATAGTGTGCATAATATAGGTGGCCATCTAATTGGCAAATTTTTGCGATCGTGCTTTCTTTTCGTAGCCTTTTTTAAAATTTTTAAAAATTTGAATGTTTGCGAGCTCACTGCATCGCATGCCTCAATTCTTGGACACGTGAGACTTCATGCTCAACACATTTCGCGCTAGTGGGCTTCATCGATTTACCAAGTCCTGGATCACTCGCAGACGACCTGCGGACGCCTCGGCTCACAGGTGGCTACGTCACATGCACGTGATCTAAAGGTCCCGAGCCAGCCCGAGCGGCCTCGGGCCATCTGCGCGCTTGATGCTGACTGAATCCGCTGTGGCGTCTGCTATGCCAGGCTATGCCGTCTGCTCCCTCCATAGCTGAAACACAGGCCACAATGCTGACTCATTTGCAACCTAAACAGTAGTTAGGTAGTGAATTATACCTATTTCTGTTGTGATGCAACTTACTGTAAGTGAACTACTCGAGCGCGTGCGCATCGTACACCGGCGCGGTCGTTCCACCGCTGTTTCTTCTAGCGAGTATAACGCGTGTTTGCCCGACCTTCGGGAATACGCACATGCTCGACGTGGCTCGGAACACCGATGACAAGAACTGGGTGCGCTAACAATGCGAAACCAAGAAAGATGCGAGAAGCGGACAGAAAAGCAAAGAGAGAGCAAGAGCGCATCGAAAATTTCCCGTGCCTAACTTAAGAAGGCCGCACAGCATGCGAATTGCGCTGTTGTCTGCCAGCTGCCCGAAAGAAATTGCTCGGACGGTGCCGGGTCGCCCGGAGGCCGCCAGGCACTGGAAAAACGAACATGCATCCGAGCGATCCCGGACCAGTGGGCGGAGCTTCCAGTCGGTCCCTGAGAAAAACAAATACGGCGCCGTCCGGGACGTTTAAATCGATGAAGCTCACTTTAGCCTGTAAAGAAGGTGATTTTGACTTGTTGTGACACCGGTGACTTACGTTATCAACAATTTATGCTGTAGTCATAAATCAAATTTTCCAAAATTATACCCCGCGCAATAGGCGTACCGTGAACTTTGTCCCGAATTTTCTGAAAAAAAAAGTTGCCCTAATATGTGAGTAAATATGGTACTTCTGCAAGCTCTACATCACTCCAACTATATCTCACAGCACTTTGCATTCGACAAAGTTTCAGTTTTTCGTACTGAATTCATTTGTCGCTGTCCACATAGAAGCCACGAAAAAGCTGAATCATTTGAATAAACTGTGAAGTCTCCAAGAAAATTGTATTAAAGACGAACAATTTTGATTGGTTTTTATTGAAATATCAGGCGAATAAATTACAGATTGCTACAATAGTTGAATGGGTATAGTGCACATATTACATTCATGGAAGTGATTATTGCATATCAGCTTTGATAGAATGAATTTTAATTTAACAAAGTTTGCAATGTAGAGAACTTTTTTCCTTTACATTTTTTGCTTCCATTGACATGTATTTTTTCTCTGATTAAGTGAGCAGTCTTGCATAGAAGTTTTGGGAAATGAGCAGAAAGCAATGTTAAAAGTTTAGTTCAGAGGTTTTGCATTATAAAACAACTTATGTATAAGTTCTTAGTTACTTCAACTTTTCTTTATGAAAATTAAATTGCCATCGCCAGATGCTGAAGCTGTGTAAAGTGTAGCAGCACTAGGTATGAATATAGCATACTAATTCAATTGTGCTACTATTTTGTGGCAATTTCACTTCGAGCACGTCGTCGCATCACGCCCATGTATGAAATGTGGCATGGTTGCTTGACTGTATTTTGTAGCAACGTTGCTAAGTTCGCATCTGTATTCAGTAGTATCACTCATTTCTTAAGCATTGTGTTAAGCTGCTTATATCTTTACTTGTATTTATTATGCGTGTCAGTCATTTGTCTTTAAAATCACTCGTAATATCTTTTCACACGCAGCTACACAAAATATCTGAGAGTGGGAATGTTTTCGGTGCGTATGACACTATTTGTGCAACTCGGAATCTGAAATCCTGAAGTTATGAGGCTCACCCTGTAATGATGTTCTTGCTGCATGTATAGGCACGTTCATTGTTAAAGGAAACACCTGAGTGCACTGCATGTTTAGATTTCCCTATTTTACGGAAGCATAATACTTTAGATATGCACAGGACTCATCATCATCATCATCAGCCTGACTACGTCCACTGCAGGACAAAGGCCTCTCTCATGTTCCGCCAGTTAACCCGGTCCTGTGCTTGCTGCTGCCAATTTATACCCGCAAACTTCTTAATCTCATCTGCCCAACTAACCTTCTGTCTCCCCCTAACCCACTTCCCTTCTCTGGGAATCCAGTTAGTTACCCTAATGACCAGCGGTTATCCTGTCTACGCGCTACATGCCCGGCCCATGTCCATTTCCTCTTCTTTATTTCAACTATGATATTCTTAACCCCCGTTTGTCCCCTAATACACTCTGCTCTCTTCTTGTCTCTTAAGGTTACACCTACCATTTTTCTTTCCATTGCTCGATGCGTCGTCCTCAACTTAAGCTGAACCCTCTTTGTAAGTCTCCAGGTTTCTGCTCCATAGCTCGGTACCGGCAAGATACAGTTGTTATATAACTTCCTCTTGAGGGATAGTGGCAATCTACTTGTCATAATTTGAGAGTGCTTGCCAAATGTGCTCCACCCCATTCTTATTCTTCTAGTTACTTCAATCTCGTGGTTAGGCTCTGCGGTTATTACCTGCCCTAAGTAGACATAGTCTTTTACAACTTCAAGTGCACTATTACCTATCGCAAAGCGCTGCTCCTTTCTGAGGTTGTTGTACATTACTTTAGTTTTCTGCAGATTAATTTTAAGACCCACCTTTCTGCTCTCCTTGTCTAACTCCGTAATCATGAGTTGCAATTCGTCCCCTGAGTTACTCAGCAATGTAATGTCATCGGCGAAGCGCAGGTTACTAAGGCATTCTTCATTAACTCTTATCCCTAACTGTTCCCATTCTAGGTTTCTGAAAACCTCCTGTAAGCAAGCGGTAAATAGCATTGGGGAGATTGTGTCCCCCTGCCTTACACCCTTCTTTATTGGTATTCTGTTGCTTTTTTTATGAAGCACTATGGTAGCAGTTGATCCCCTGTAGATTTCTTCCAGAATGTTTATATATATTTCATCTACGCCCTGATTCCGCAGTGTCTGCATGACGGCTGATATTTCTACTGAATCAAACGCCTTCTCGTAATCTATGAAGGCTATGTATAGTGGTTGGTTATACTCTGAGCATTTCTCTATTACCTGATTGATAGTATGAATGTGGTCAATTGTTGAATAGCCTGTTCAAAATCCTGCTTGTTCCTTTGGTTAATTGAATTCTAATGTTTTTTTTACTCTGTTAGCAATTACCTTTGTAAATAGCTTGTATACTACAGAGAGCAAGCTGATCAACCTGTAATTCTTCAAGTCCTTGTCATCTCCTTTCTTATGTATTAAGATGATGTTAGCGTTCTTCCAAGACTCTGGTACTCTTCCCGTCAGGAGACACCTCGTAAACAGGGTGGCTAGTTTTTCTAACGCAATCTGTCCTCCATCTTTCAGCAGATCTGATGTTACCTGGTCCTGACCAGCAGCTTTGCCTCTTTGCATGGCCTCCAAAGCTTTTCTGACTTCTTATATCATTACTGGTGGGGTGTCATTTGGGTTACTGCTAGTTCTTATAGTATTAAGGTCGTGGTTGTCTCGGCTACTGTACAGATCTCTGTAAAACTCCTCCGCTATTTTAACTATCCTAACCATATTGGTAGTTATTTTGCCTTCTTTGTCCTTAGTGCATACATCCGAGTTTTGCCTATCCCAAGTTTCCTCTTCACTGATTTGACGCTTCCTTCGTTTTTCAGAGCGTGTTCAATTCTCTCCATGTTATACCGTCTTACACTGCATACCTTACGTCTATTAATCAACTTCGAAAGCTCTGCAAGTTCTATTTTGTCTGTTGTACTTGACACTTTCATGATGTGACGCTTCTTAATTAGGTTCTTTGTTTCTTGGGAAAGCTTGCCAGTGTCCTGTCTAACTACCCTGCCTCCAACTTCCACTGCACACTCCGTAATGATACTAGTCAGATTATCATTCATTGTATCTACGCTAAGGTTGGTTTCCTCACTAAGAGCCGAGTACCTGTTCTGCAGCGACACTCTGAATTCCTGAACTTTCCCTCTCAGTGCTAGCTCATTGATTGCCTTCTTGCGTATCAGTTTCTGTCGTTCCTTTCTCAAGTCTAGGCGAATTCGAGATCGTACCATTCTATGGTCACTGCATCGTACCTTGCCAACCACTTCCACATCCTGCACGATTCCTGGGTGGGCACTCATTATAAAGTCTATTTCGTTCTTATTTTCGCCATTAGGGCTCCTCCATGTCCACTTGCGGTTTTCATGTTTTCGGTAGAAGGTATTCAAAATTTGTAAATTATTGCGTTCTGTGAATTCTACTTGTAGCTCTCCTCTGGCGTTTCTAGTACCGATGCCATAACCTCCTACTGCCTGGTCTCCAGCCTGCTTCTTCCCTACCTTTACATTAAAGTCGCCCATCACTATAGTATACTGTGTTTTTACCTTACTCTCATTGCCGATTCCACGTCTTCATAGAAGCTTTCAACTGAAGCATCATCATGGCTGGATGTAGGCGCGTAAGCCTGTACTACCTTCATCTTGTATCTTTTATTCAGTTTAATTACGATAGCTACCACCCTTTCATTAATGCTATAGTATTCCTCTATGTTGCCAGCTATGTTTCTGTGAATTAGGAACCCCACTCCCAGTTCTCTTCTGTCTGCCAAGCCCTGATAGCAAAGGACGTGCCCATTCTGTAGCACCGTATAGGCCTCATCTGTCCTACTAACCTCACTGAGCCCTATTATATCCCATTTAACACCCTCTAGCTCCTCGAATAGTACAGCTAGACTTCCGTCACTAGATAAGGTTCTAGCGTTAAACGTTGCCAAGTTCAGGTTCCAATGGCGGCCTGTCCGGATCCAGAGATTCTTAGCACCCTCTGCTGCGTTGCAGATCTGACCGCCGCCGTGGTCAGTTGCTTCACAGCTGCTGGGGACTGAGGGCCGTGAGTTATTTGACGTATGCATGTGGGAGGTCTACTGGTGGTTAAAAGTTTCGACTCCTCTTTACAGGCTTGTTATGTGCATGCAGATTGTTTTCATAACCACTTGCTGTTAGAGGGCAGCAATATTAATGGTGTGCATACGAGTGTTCCCTTTAGCAGTGGATGGTACTGTACATTACTGTTAAAATTAGGTTGGACTGTATATACAAGAAATGAGTGGTTCTTATTGTGAGAACATTAACTGCTTTTCATGTGATTATTTGAAGCCCCGCCGCGGTGGTCTAGTGGCTAAGGTACTCGAGTGGCTAAGGTACTCGAGTGGCTGCTGACCCACTTGAAAGAAATTTATGTAGCGCGAGGCGAATAAACGAACACAGGAAAGAATAGACTGAGAAGACTGTCTTTTCAGTCTTCTCAAACTGTCTTCTCAGTCTATTCTTTCCTGTGTTCGTTTTTTCGCCTCGCGCTACATAAATTTCTTTCCTGTGTTCGTTTTTTCGCCTCGCGCTACATAAATTTCTTTCAAATGTTTCACCAACAAGCCCACATCACCACTCTTGCTGACCCACAGGTTGCGGGATCGAATCCCGGCTGCGACGGCTGCATTTTCGATGGAGGCGGAAATGTTGTGGGCCCGTGTGCTCAGATTTGGGTGCATGTGAAAGAACCCCAGGTGGTCGAAATTTCCAGAGGCCTTCACTACGGCATCTCTCATAATCATATGGTGGTTTTGGGACGTTAAACCCCACATATCAATCAATCAATGTGATTATTTGAAAATATTTAGCCCTGATCATCTGCTGATTGGGCACCTTGAGTGAGAACTTCATTTAAGAATTCCAATCCAAGCTGTCGGCATTTTATCTCGGTAACTGGCACAGTGGATTCAATGTGTGCCTTGGTTTGTTTTACTTTTTCTTGAAATGTAGGTGCTTTGTAGTATTCTCCATGACTTTGTATGTGAACTAGTAGCATCCAGGAGGGCTTCGATGGGTGCTCGGCTTCCTTTTTCAGTTATTGCTGTCATGTTTCCATTGTCACTGGTAACAAACTATGACGTGTTATGTCTTCATGTTTAGCCGGCACACATCATATAGTAGTATACCTATTGACACATAGCAAGTGCATCGTTATTGTACATATGGCTTCCTGTCGGCCATGAGTATTCTACGCACAGTTGGCTAGCTATTGCACTGTAATTATTGAGAGTGCAGGCTGTACGCTGTCTTCCTCTTCCGTGTGCTTCCTCTTCCTGAAGGGTTGGCGTCCTGCCCCTGTCTCTTCTTCTGGGCAGATGTTTCTTGTTGTCATTTTCAAGGTATTCTTACTGTTTAACATGTGTCACATTCTGACATGAATGCTTCCCTTGTAGGTATTATTTTCCGATTTCGAATAAAGCTAGAGCTGTCAACTTTTCGCAGGAAACTTCTGTCGATGGCATTTAAATTATGTTGCTGGGCTAACATACTTTCTGTGCCGTACTCTCTTCTGGCACACTTTAACGGATGCTGTGTCAGGAAAATTTGGGCAGGACTGGCAGATTTTACTTTTGGAGAAAAGCATGCCTTGTCTGTGAGTGAAGGCATTACTTGCTGGAAAGGGTGCTAACAAAAAAAAAAAAACATGTGGCATTGTTGCAGTGAAATTTTTTAGTCATTTCATCATATTGTCACTATGAACAATGCCTTCTTGCTGCTTCTAGACATTCGTAAAAAGAAAGTATTAAAGTGTGTTGCATTTGAAAGTTTGCAACAACTCAACTTGACCAGTTGTAAACTCTTCTGTGCAATGATGGATGGATATGTGGTATGCGCTGCAATCTGCACCATGCAATCCTTGACAGAGGTGTAAAAAAAAGAGCAGCACTGAATCCTAGTTCTCTCAGCTAAAAAGAAACATTTATACAATTATTAGCAACTTCAACCTATACTTTCACAAAATAAAGCTAATTAAGTAGCTCAAGTACATCTAAAATACCAGATTTTATGTTCTGAAATGTTGTTATGATTGTCTTCTTGTGAATTCTGAACTACTTGCTGTTTCCACAAAACTACAAAAATTCTAAAGTACATTACTCAATGTACCAGAAATCATGGGTGCGCAAAAGGAGCATCTGCTTTTTTTATATTTACTTTGTGGCACATTTTCTTCTAATGCAGTCCTTATATTATACATAAGTTCTCCTTATTATATCTGAATATGATATTTGCTCTTTCATTATATAATTGTCACTGTGCATTTGTGCCCACCACATTCAAGAATATTGACCTGATGATGTGAATGTTGCTTGAAGCTTACAACCTATGTATTAAAAGGATGCCACTGTAAGCATCTGCACATCTAGGAGGCCAGTTACTCGCTGCTAAAGTTTTCCTGGTGGAACCTTTGTAAAACCTGCAAAGTTTATTATGTGGATGATTTGTGGGAACAAGAGATGCAGCAATTTTTTGGACACTAATTTTTTTGTGTTTTATTACTTGCCCTCCAGCTGTATAGCATCAGAAATATGCATTCAATCTTATAGATGTTCGTGTTGGACTCACTGGCTAATCTATTGCTTTGTCTGACATCATTCGGCGCTGTTTCTTCAATGTCTGCTCAGCATTAGAAAATACCATTAATGATAGTAAGGCTGGTCATAAAGACTTGAAGCAATGCCGATGAAATATCAAAGTTGCTTCGGAACTTGAGTGATAGTAACTCATTGTACATTTTGTGGCAGTCAAAATCTTCTGTAGTGCTACTTGTTCGTAGCTGTAACAAGTGATTTTTAATAACCTCGGAGATAACTTATCTGTTTGGAATGGGAATCGCCTGTCGAGTGTTTTATGCCGGCCTGTACTGTACAATGAGTAAACGATCAGTACAAGCTTCTTGTCAGGGCCATGGACTGTATTTGTAACAATTCATTCTAATTCTTATCTGAGTGATTCATAGGAGTGAGATGGTGGCATTGAAACTGTATAGACAGCACTAACATACATATAATAATTAAGTTTACAAAATTACAGCCCTTGCTGTCATACTTTCGATTTATTTCATCTTCCAATCACAGTTTGTGACTGATCTGTTGATGAATACAATGTGTAAGATGGAAAAAGAAGAGCAGGTATAAATGTACACGGTGATTTGCTAAAATGTCTGACTCAAGGTGCACTAGTAGTGTCATTCATAGTGTAACAAACAAAAATTGCGTGTTGTGAAGCTCCTGATAACACAAATCATTCACTCATGGCTCTTATAAGTTACACAGACTGAACAGCATTATTTTGACAAGTTACTAAGGACTTTTAGTGAAGCTGTATAACCTGATCAACTTACGATGAATTATTAGTTTATAGCATCCTTTTACTGATTGTGTTGTCTCTGCTGCTTTTCTGTCAGAGACATTGTCATGATGATATACATATGTCATTTGTAAGCTTAAGGTACAGGGCATACAGCAATTAAGAAAAAAGGGAAAAAATACATAGATGGTATCTTGTTTGGAAACAAGATTTTCTTCTTTAATGGAATATGCAAGTAATTTTCAGTTATGATAAATGGAATCCTTACAATAATTTTTCCAGATTGCTTTTTGTCCGAAATATTGATCAATGATTCAATTATGCTTACTCGTTTTATGTTGAGAGCTGTGTTCTTGTGTTACTATTTTAAGCATTACACACGGCAGCACAATGGTATTGGCACTGGCGTGTTCCTTTCTGCTTTTGTCTACTTTATCGAGACAGTTCCATAGGCCATAATAAACCAGGATTGTTCAGTGCGAGACTTCCGTAAATGTGACCATGGTTTTGTGCTCTACTGATGCCAAATAGTTCCGTGTTAACCTCAAAGTATTTCTTCTGTACAAGTGTTGTTGCCAGTTTATGTTCGTCCAGACATATGTTAATGTCAACAGCATGGATGCGCCAATACTGCCTCTATCTTCCTTGTTAAGCATAGCAATAAAGTATGCTTGTTTGGCTTTTAACTCTGAATTTCTGACTCATTTAAAGGGCTCGTAAACAATCAAGAGATAGAAGTTTAGTTTTGCGGTTGTTCATGAGTGTACAACGAACACGTAGCCATGATAGTTCTCAGAAAGAGGGCCGTTGCAGCCATATGTGTACCATTCGTAGGCCCATCTTTTATGGGAGAGTTTCTTTGCACCTCAACTGCTCATTGTCACGTGACACAAGGTAAACGTAACATATGACGTCATTGGTAAAGTGATCGGCATCAAATGGCACTGAAACTGGATACGTTTTGTCAAGTGAGTTCGAGGTCACGTAACAAAAAAAAAAAAGGGTGTTTTGTTGACATCATGGTTCGCTTGCACTATTTCTAGTTATCGTATTTACTCGATTCTACCGCGCCCTTGATTGTAACGCGCACTCAGTTTTCACGACGAAAAAAACAAGTAAGACATCGATTGCAATGCGCAACCATTTTTCTCGTTTGCCCGCACGATCACACTACTCGGAAAAACGACTCCTTTCGGGAGCGTCTTCCGTTTAAATATGAAGTAGGGGGGAAGCTTGTGCCTATCTGACGTGCAACAGAGCATTGCCGTCACTCTTGTTTTACCGTGGCCCGATGTCAGCATGCGAACTTGCTTCGCCCCCTTCTCGTCGGTTGTGGTGCCAGGTATGTCGAAGTAAAGAGGCGTCTGATCGGCATTCCCTATTCGCCCAAGCAGGTAGCTGTTGTTGTGTCGCAAGTTTAGGACGAACCTCTGAAAACTGTGAAGCTTTTTTTCGTACTCCTCCGGCAAGTTTTCGCGCATGCCCATTCGCTTTCGGAGGGAAAAGCCTTTCTTCTTCATGAAGTTAGTTAGCCAGCACCTGCTCGCTTTGAATTGGCTCCACGTTAGCCCTTTTTCTAAAGCTAACTGGATAGCCCGCACTTCTGTCGTCACGCAGTTCTGTCGTCACGGGCCACTGTGCCGCTCGCTGCTCAAGCACATACTCGGCGAGCAGCTCTTCAATTTGCGGAAACCGACCCTGCTGTGGTCCACTGAAGCCTTTGCGTGCATGTTTGCTGTCGACAATATTCTTTTGTTTCCGCCAGTCCCACACGCACGTTTCGGGAACTCCGAACGAGCGCGATGCGGCCCGATTTCCGTCTGTTTCGGCACACGCGATGACTTTTCTTTTAAAAGCGGCATCGTGGTGCACTCGTCCAGTTTTTGGAGTCGGCCCTTCCATGCCGTCGATGCTAATGAACTACAAGATGACGAACTCCTCAGCACACGTACGAAGTGCCGCACATGGGAAACACATAGGCAGGAATGGCCGACGCGCCATGCCACGGAGGAAGGAAAAGGTAAGGAGAGGCCCTGACGTCACTCGTTGTGAAGCCGCGATGAAGCCGGAAGTCGGCCATATTGAGTAGGCAAATTCTCCTCTCTTGTTTACATATGAATGCGAAGCAGAAGGCGCGACTCCCTCTCCGGCTCGGAAAGCACGTGGGCTGCGCAGCGCGTGTGTCGTGACGATCCGAAACTAATGGAACTGGGCTCATCACTCAGAGACAGCGGGACACCTTCAGCGAAATCGCTTCGTCCGAGTAATAACAAAGAGTAACAGCTCGCCGACAACGAAGCAACTACGAGAGAACGCGCGCTATATGCACTGACAACGGCGAGTGCTTTCACGTCATTAATTCAGCAACTGTACAGACAACACGATCGGTCGTGCGCCTTCTACGGTTGCATTCCGCCACGCGACTGACGCAGCGTCCTGCCACTGTGTCCGTGTTCCGCGTGAAACTCACCTGCGTCAGCATTCTGCGACCGTGGTGACTTTGAGCACGGTGCTAGTGACAGTTGAACGTGGTTGCTGTTACGTTGAGATTACATGCAATGCTGGTGGAGAGTGTACCAAGCGGACCAGAAAAGGTGTTTTAATACGCACATGCAAGTTGTTACTGTACACACACAACACGAAACTACGTATGTGCACATGGTCCTCACGGCGTCTTGCTGGGCTCGACAGCGTCGTCCGTTGTCACAAGCAGGAGCACTGCTCAACCGTCACTGACCTGCAAGGCGTTAGTCGTCATTCAGCTTCGTCATGGTGCCCAACGCCATTTCGCTGAACACTAACTGCTTCATCCGCGTCATCCGCCGCACGACACATGGATATGCACTTGTTCTACGCACTGTTGAAACCCCGTGATGGACAAATAGATTTGTAAACGTTGCTAAGAGTAATGTAACAGCCAGAGGAACACTGCGTAACTAATAACGCGGCGCAGAGCACAGATATTGTCCGCCACGGCTCAGCACGAGACCTGGGGAGGCACACATTCCGCCGCCAGCCGCGGCCGCTCACTGCTAGACCAGCTTCACTGCGCAACACGTAACCATAGCAACGCCGCCATTGTGCCTACTGAATATGGCCGCCATAATGTCATTTCCGCCACATTTTTTGCGCCCTGCGCCGGCTGGGCATGCCCTCTCCTTACCTTTTTCCTGCCTCCGTGCGCCATGCCGAAGCACGTAGGGGGCGGCCATTTTGGAAATGCCGATGGCAATAGAATGACCGTATTAATTTTTTTCGCACTCGATTTTAACGCGCATGCGATTTATGAACTCGCTTAACCGGAAAAAAGGTGCGCGTTAGATTCGAGTAATTACGGTATCTTACATTCATGCGGTCGTCATCCACACTGCATAGTCCGTAGCTTGAGGGCTTGATTTATAGTTTGCTCCATTGCGCCGCAGTACACTGTTTTTTGCTGTATTGCAATTCACACCGCGTCGTAACTTGGCCGAAGAGTAATAATATTTGTCAGAGTTTAAAATCCAAAAAGCAGGTCACATTATTAGGGACGCCATAGTGGAGGGCTTTGGTAATTTTGACCATCTGGGGTTCTTTACTGTGCACCTGAATCTCGGCACACGGGTCTCGAACATATTTGCTTCCATCAAAAATGCTGCCGCCATGGATTCCGCTCCGCGACCTTAATTCGGATCGCCTAGGCAAGGGACCAGAACGAGTGCTCGTCTCACTGGCGAGTCATGTGCTGCCGTGCGCAGTACAATACAGGTCACTGATCAGCATTTGTCTATAACACCGAAAAAATGTGATCTGAACTGCACTGATTGCCACTATGATGAAAGAGCTGAAATTCTCGCATGTGCAAAGCCGCTAAAGTTAAATGCTTAAGTGTGCGCTGCCAACAGCTGGATGTCGGTATACATGGCACCAGAGAGTGCTAGAGCATGTCATTATGGTGTTCTAAACAAGTTTCTTGGCCCCTGTAGTTGACTGCTCACTGGTTGGTTGGTAACAACTTTATTGGTAGTCCGGCAGAGCTTTCAGCTCGCGGGCCTGCTGGACGGCCCAGAGTTGGTCGCCGAGGCTAGGATTGCACAGTGCAGCGGGCCACCGCGGTGGGTTCGAGATTCAGCACCTTGCGGGTTTTTGGCACAATCCCAGAGCATGTGATTTAATGTGGCAACTTCAATATGGCATATCTTGCATATATTCGTCGCATATATATTGGGATATAAACAGTCCGTTAAACAGTGATGGGTTGGGATACGTGTGCGTCTGCAGCTGTCGTAGGGCCGCCGCTTGCATCTTATTCAGCTTCTCACTGGGTGGAGGAAAGGTTCAGAAGGCCGGGTAATTTCATTATAGGTCATCAAACGGTCTTTGGTGTTTCCCCATAGAGGACAGTCACCGGTGTGGTTCACAAAATTGTGTGCCTTGGCATATGCCGCGCGTCTCGTTTAGGTTGTGGTGTGTTTCCGATGCCTCTCCCATGTGAGCTGGGAACCACAGGAGCGTGGTTTGAAGCTCTGCCTCCTGATAGAATTTTCTATTGCGTAGGACTTTGGCCGCTTGTTTCGAGATCCAATCTTTGGCGAAGTTTTTTTACCACTTGTCTTGAGTCGCAGAGGACAGTAGTGCTTGACGGATCAGTGTGCGCGAGTGCCACCACTACTTCCTTCGCTTCTTGTGCGTGCTCACATTGAATACTAGCTGATATTCTTGTTTCGCCCTTCCAATCGACGACAGTGATTGCGAATCGTGAGAGGTCTGCGTATTCAGCGGCCTCAGCGAACCGAGCTCCCATTTCGTCGGCGTACGCAGGACACCTCTTGTCCTGACCACTCTTCGGCCCAGGTTGTGTTCCGGGTGAACGTTTCGTGGAATAGGGTCAACCCATATCGTTTGTTGAATCGCGTCTGGCACAGCGATTTTCTGGCTTTGTTGGGTAGTAACAAATGCCGAGACTTTCCATGACCTGGCGTCCCGCTATCGTGCCCGATAGTCTTTCCAGTTGTGAAGTGCGCTGCGCTTTGGCTATTTCGCTTAGAGTGTTGTGAAGTCCAAGTTGAAGCAGTGGGTGCGTGCTGGTGGACTCAAGTAGACCCAGGGCCACCTTGTACACTTTGCAGATGAGGACGTTCATCTTGGCTTTTGCGGCCTTGTACCAGTTGTAGAATGCCGCAAGGTACGCAATGTGACACATGACGAAAGAGTATATGAGTCGTATGAGACTTACTTCTCTCATTCCGCTTCTTCTGCTAGTGACCCTCTTGAAAGCTCTCATGGCGTTAGCAGTCTTGTGCTTTAGTTTAGTGATCGTTTCGCCATTAGCTCCGTCTGCCTCGATGATTATGCCAAGGACCCTTATTCTCTTGACTATCGAGATCGACGTTCCGTTACTCGTGCGTAGCCTGATCTCTTCGTATTCTCATCTGGTCCTCACCGCCATTCCTATAGCCCCGAGTGGTCTTACTCCTCTCTGGGGCGGTAGAGCAGGAGTTTGGACTTTTTCGACGAACATCGTAGTCCTGTGCTGACTGGTTACTTCGAAAATTAGAAGTGTGTGTCTGAGTAACGCTGCAAGACAACCGAATGGCCATCGGGAAGACTCCGGGCTGTACACCTGTGGGCTTCAGTAGATTCCTTTGAAGTAAAGTGTATTGCGCTAACAGCCGTATTGGCAAATGCCGGCAAACGTGTTCCTAAATATGTTTGTCGCCACCTGCATGTCATGACCGACCATTCATGCAGCGTCCCCATTCATAACTCACTTGCATAGGCATATCAGCCAGGGAGGCAAGGGGGGCGCGGCCCCACCCCCACTGAGAAAAGCTAGAGGGGGGGGCTGAGCCCCCCCCCATTTTCGTAAGGCGAAGTTTTTCACCACAACAGTAATCACTCAATTTTCTTCTTATGGGAGAATGAAAATGTTACTACATAGTGAAATTTCGCCACCATTTTTATAGACTTGTCAAAGCATTTGCTGCTTCCAGAAAATTGTTTTCTTGAAAAAGGATATATCATCACCGCTGCTCTGTCGAAGCTATGCGAGCCGGTGAGATGAGAAAGTGCAACCGTATCGCTGAAGTTCTGCCTCTTGATATATATATATATATATATATATATATATATATATATATATCCCGGCTGACAAGTGAGGTAGGTTTGCCCCTCCCCCCACTTGCGAAAGAATTGGTATGCCCCTGCTCACTTGGCACTCTCCTCGACAACAATCATTTCTCTCATAACTGCAAAACCACATGACGCGTCCATGAGGGCCACAGAGGAGTGACTTCGATTACGCGGGCTTTCTTTGCCGAGCTCTTTAGTCTGACAGAGCATGCAGCGTGGAATGATGGCAACAAAACCTACCTTCCTTGCCTGCTTTTGTGTCTTTCATGGAGGACTCTCACAAAACCCGTTTCTTCTTTTTCTTGTCACTTGACCTCAAAGTCGCCTGACAAGGCGTAGCCAGTTGAAGCTGATCGCTTTTCAAACGACTTCATACGCGATGTTTAACTTTGGGTCATGTGAGCCCGAGCTGTTGAGGTGCAAATCATACAGTTTCCTAAAATTAACTAGAGGGAACTCTGGCGCTGCGATCGTTCAGCGACTATCGGAATGATGGGTAGTACACACATTGACATTTGCCTAATCTTGATTGATATGTGGTGTTTAACGTCCGATCCACCAGAGAAGGATTGGCCACCCTGGTGCAGTATCTGGCCACCCCCTCCCGTAGACATTCGTCAATTAACTCACGGCCCTCAGTCCCCACCAGCTGCGGAGCAACTGACCACGGCGGCGGTCAGATCTGCAAAGCAGCAGAGGGTGCTAGGAATCTCCGGATACGGACAGGCCACCATTGGAACTTGAACTTAGCAACGTTTAACGTTAGAACGTTATCTAGTGAGGGAAGTCTAGCTGTATTATTCGAGGAGCTAGAAGGCATTAAATGGGATATAATAGGGCTGAGTGAGGTTAGGAGGAGAGATGAGGCCTATACTGTGCTACAGAATGGGCACGTCATTTGTTATCGGGGCTTGGCAGACAAAAGAGAACTGGGAGTAGGGTTCCTAATTCACAGAAACATAGCTGGCAACATAGAGGATTACTATAGCATTAATGAAAGGGTGGTAGGCATTGTAATTAAACTGAATAAAAGATACAAAATGAAGGTAGTACAGGCTTACGCGCCTACATCCAGCCATGATGACGCTTCAGTTGAAAGCTTCTATGAAGACGTGGAATCGGCAATGAGTAAGGTGAAAACACAGTATACTATAGTAATGGGCGACTTTAATGCAAAGGTGGGGAAGAAGCAGGCTGGAGACCAGGCAGTAGGAGATTATGGCATCGGCACTAGAAACGCCAGAGGAGAGCTACTAGTAGAATTCGCAGAACGCAATAATCTGCGTATTTTGAATACCTTCTACCGAAAACGAGAAAACCGCAAGTGGACATGGAGGAGCCCTAATGGCGTAAATAAGAACGAAATAGACTTTATAATGACTGCACATTCAGGAGTCGTGCAGGATGTGGAAGTGGTTGGCAAGGTAAGATGCAGTGACCATAGAATGGTGCGGGCTCGAATACGCCTAGGCTTGAAGAAGGAACGACAGAAATTGATACGCAAGAAGCCAATCAATGAGCTAGCACTGAGAGGGAAAGTACAGGAATTCAGAGTGTCACTGCAGAACAGGTACTCTGCTCTTAGCGAGGAAACCAACATTAGCGTAGATACAATGAATGATAATCTGACGAGTATCATCACGGAGTGTGCAGTGGAAGTTGGAGGCAGGGAAGCTAGACAGGACACCGGCAAGCTTTCCCAGGAAACGAAGAACCTAATTAAGAAGCGTCAAATCATGAAAGTGTCAAGTACAATAGACAAAATAGAACTGGCAGAGCTTTCGAAGTTGATTAATAGACGTAAAGTATGCGATGTAAGAAGGTATAACATGGAGAGAATGGAGCACGCTCTGAAAACCGGAGGAAGCGTCAAAGCAGTGAAGAGGAAACTTGGGATAGGCAAAAGGCGGATGTATGCACTAAGGGACAAAGAAGGCAAAATAACTACCAATATGGATAGGATAGTTAAAATAGCGGAGGAGTTTTACAGAGATCTGTACAGTAGCCGAGACAACCACGACCTTAATACTATAAGAACTAGCAGTAACCCAGACGACACCCCACCGGTAATGATAGAAGAAGTCAGAAAAGCTTTGGAGAGCATGCACAGAGGCAAAGCTGCTGGTGAGGATCGGGTAACATCAGATCTGCTGAAAGATGGAGGACAGATTGTGTTAGAAAAACTAGCCACTCTATTTACGAGGTGTCTCCTGACGGGAAAAGTACCAGAGTCCTGGAAGAACGCTAACATCATCTTAATACATAAGAAAGGAGATGACAAGGACTTGAAGAATTACAGGCCGATCAGCTTGCTCTCTGTAGTATACAAGCTATTTACAAAGGTAATTGCTAGCAGAGTAAAGAAAACATTAGAATTCAATCAACCAAAGGAACAAGCAGGATTTAGAACAGGCTACTCAACAATTGACCACATTCATACTATCAATCAGGTAATAGAGAAATGCTCAGAGTATAACCAACCACTATACATAGCCTTCATAGATTACGAGAAGGCGTTTGATTCAGTAGAAATATCAGCCGTCATGCAGACACTGCGGAATCAGGGCGTAGATGAAATATATATAAACATTCTGGAAGAAATCTACAGGGGATCAACTGCTATCATAGTGCTTCATAAAGAAAGCAACAGAATACCAATAAAGAAGGGTGTAAGGCAGGGGGATACAATCTCCCCAATGCTATTCACTGCGTGCTTACAGGACGTTTTCAGAAGCCTAGAATGGGAACAGTTAGGGATAAGAGTTAATGGAGAGTACCTCAGTAACCTGCGCTTCGCTGATGACATTGCATTGCTGAGTAACTCAGGGGACGAATTGCAACTCATAATTACGGAGTTAGACAAGGAGAGCAGGAAGGTGGGTCTTAAAATTAATCTGCAGAAAACGAAAGTAATGTACAACAACCTCGGAAAGGAGCAGCGCTTTGCGTTAGGTAATAGTGCACTTGAAGTTGTAGAAGACTATGTCTACTTAGGGCAGGTAATAACCGCAGAGCCTAACCATGAGATTGAAGCAACTAGAAGAATAAGAATGGGGTGGAGCACATTCGGCAGGCACTCTCAAATTATGACAAGTAGATTGCCACTGTCCCTCAAGAGGAAGGTATATAACAGCTGTATCTTGCCGGTACTTAGCTACGGAGCAGAAACCTGGAGACTCACAAAGAGGGTTCAACTTAAATTGAGGACGACGCAGCGAGCAATGGAAAGAAAAATGGTAGGTGTAACCTTAAGAGACAAGAAGAGAGCAGAGTGGATTAGGGGACAAACGGGAGTTAAGGATATCATAGCTGCAATAAAGAAGAGGAAATGGACATGGGCCGGGCATGTAGCACGTAGACAGGATAACCGCTGGTCATTAAGGGTCACCAACTGGATTCCCAGAGAAGGGAAGCGGGGTAGGGGGAGACAGAAGGTTAGGTGGGCAGATGAGATTAAGAAGTTTGCGGGTATAAATTGGCAACAGCAAGCACAGGACCGGGTTAACTGGCGGAACGTGGGAGAGGCCTTTGTCCTGCAGTGGACGTAGACAGGCTGATGACGATGATGATGATGTTTAACGTCCCAAAACCACCATATGATTATGAGAGACGCCGTAGTGGGAGGGCTCCGGAAATTTCGACCACCTGGGGTTCTTTAACGTGCACCCAAATCTGAGCACACGGGCCTACAACATTTCCGCCTCCATCGGAAATGCAGCCGCCGCAGCCGGGATTTGAACCCGCGACCTGCGGGTCAGCAGCCGAGTACCTTAGCCACTAGACCACCGCGGCGAGGCAATTTGCCTAATATTCGTACTTGCGGGCGGCGAATCGTACTTGCGGCTTCGCCTACTGCTGTGTTTCGGTTTTGTTTTGAAAGATGCAACCATTTTAAACTTCGTGACCTTATTTGCAAAGGTAAGTCTAGAAGAATAAGGTGGTGAAGCGTGGCTACTGAATATTTGCTGATTTTTGTTTCGTGAGAAAACAGCTCTAAGTCACACGAACACACGCGGAGCCAAAACAGGCGAGAAGTATAAAGATTTGACAAATGTGTGTACTACCCATCATTCCTATGCTCGCTGAAGTGCCGTGCGTTACAGCTCCCATAGACACTAGCGCCAGAGTTCCTTCTAGTGTATATTAGAAAAATCTATGGTGCAAATAGACTCTCCCATGTTTTATCACCGTGTAGGAGGAAGAACGGCCAGCACGCTTACCCGCGAGTAAACAAACGGGCTTTTTAAAGTGACATGACCAGATGCTGTTGACGTCACGGTGAAAGTTGAGGGTTTACAAAAGACCCGGAGAAGACCGGGGATAGTTTTTTTGGGATTTGTGGCACGCCTGGCTCGTCTAAGGCCCTTCAAGCATCGCTTAGTGATGCTGCGACTCTGGACAAGCAGTGCCATCTCTAACAAAAAAAAATGGATTATCTCCCGGAAGGGAACCCTGATGGCATGCGAAGCAGCAGTAGTGCGCACGGCGTTGACCCGTTTGAAACGGACGTCGACGCGGGTGTTGGCTGGAAGAACGGTTTGAAGCAAAACTCACTGTAGCGTTTACTCTAGTAAACGTTTGCTTGAAACGCGGACATGGGAGGCGGGACGCGTAGAAGACGCTTGCGCTCGGCTTCTTGGCTCGCGTCTCTTCGGTGTCACCCGCGCGCCGTCAGTATTGTCGAACGCGATCGGTGTTCTTGACTCGCACCTCGTCGGTGTCGCTGGCCTTCCACTGCTGACGCTTGCGTTCGGCTTTTCTGACTCGCGCCTCGTCAGCGTTCACGTCGCCATTCGCGAACGCGATTGGCTTCGCTAACTCTCGCAACACTAGCGACAGCCTGGAAAGGTACGCGCACACTAGTAGGAAGCAAGCCGTGACGGCCAAAGACGCTTCCGATGCTGTGCTCTATTTATACGATTCATCCTTGCAATGTCTTCGTCTAATGCTCGACGTATCCTTTCGGCTTCCTCTGCCTCTTCTCTCTGGGCTTCTGCCTCTTTTCTCCGGGCTTCTGCCTGTTGAATGCTCTCGACATACTCTGAGAGGTCCTCATTGCTTGTCCCTGTCGCGACGATCCGCTCGATCAGTTCTGTTCTGTTTGGGGAGTCCGACACAACCAGTTTCAACTCCTCTGCGATCGCTAGCAACATAGGTTTTCGCAGGGCTTTCAGAATCATGACTGCTTCCGGTACCGTTCTCTGTTCCACAAATGATTCCTGTCTTGCAGCTAATTAACCCTGACAACAACGACAGCTCTAGCTTTCTGCCTTGCCTCAAGTTACCTGTTAACTTAGACTGCAAAAGCTTCCTTAAGCTCTTACACGGAATCCTGTTCTGTCACTGTTAACCTTGCCGTCACCCACAGACTATAGCTTAAACAAGCTATCTCACAATTATCTGCCCGACGCAAGTTATCTGTTAACCATATGACTAAAAAGGCTATTCTCCCTACCAGCGTTTACTCGCACATTAGTAAATGCCTGGTAAAGTTTAGCAGAGAAAGTCGGCACTCACCCGGCTCGCAGTCATGCCTGCAGCGTCGTGCATTTCAGCAGTGCCTTCCGGTTGCCTCTCGCAGTTGATGACCTCGTGTCACCCTAGAAGTGCCGTTCGGCTGCCTCGCTCGGAGCATTCGGCCGTTGTCGTACAATCGCCTCTCGAAGTCGATTGGGTCGTAGCATCTGACTGCTGTCGTCGAGTCGTTGCTACCTGAGTTGACACCATCTCTCCGCTGAATGCAGTGGTTGCGACCTGGGTTGACGCTATCCCACCGCTGCCATCCAGTGGTTGCGACCTGGGTTGGCGCTATACCACCGCTGCCATCCAGTGGTTGTGACCTGGGTTGACGCTATTCCACCCCTGCCATCCAGTTGTTGCGACTCCGGGTCCTGCGGGTCTCAGTTTGGTAGCGGGCCCCCGTCCTAGGACCCATCGTCGAACAAGTCAGTTGAGGCGCTCGTAAAAATGACAACAATTTATTTACATGTTTAGTAACTAAGAAAGAGAAGTCAAAAACTGTACATGAGAACTGTTGAACTGTATAACTTGAAATACACGAAAGCCTTCGGCTTATATAGTGCCTCGTTGCCAACCCTGGGCACATTGTCCGCGGCTTCCGCCAATAGGCCGCTCCGTGGTTTAGGTGCTCCACCCACGAAGGAGAGGAAAGACACCACACAATGCTTGCGGAGAGGGCAAAGTCTACACGATGCCCAAATATGGTCACCAAAGCACTGCACCGATGTTTTCGCACACGTCAGCAAGTTTCGCGCACGTTCGATGATGTTGGTTTCCAAGATTCTTCTGGCAGCTGGGTGAGGTTCGAAAAACCGGTTGCCAGTACACGTGTCAAACTTGCTTGACTGTTTGGATAGGACAACGTAGTGGTGGCCAGCATATCGTCAAAATATGCCACCCCATTCAGCCGATCCTATGGAGAAAGGGGGGGAAGGAGGAGTAGTCAACTAATCCCTCGTCGCTGAGGGGGCTCCAGCAAGGGCTGCAGCAGATAGCGCATTATCCTTTTCTTCACCCCCACATTCCATTCCTGGTTGTTTGCTAGACGCTGTGGCTTAGCTGCAGATATCCCGGGGCTCCGCTTGTCTTCGCAAGATGCAGCCACAACCAATTTAGCTTTAGCGTTCAGCCTGAACTGCAAATACCATGCTGGTTCCGAGATTTCCAAATCCTCGGTGACCTCGAAAATGGCCCAGCTGCCTCCTTGTCTGCCTCGAAAGCCTTGCTCGCAGCAAACACAATGGCCTTTCTTGAGTCGAGTTCACAATGGCCTCTCTTGGATCGTGTGTTTCCTCTGCGCGAACCAGTCCCGAACCCCTCGTTCAGGTTTTGCCGAGAGGAAATCAACCCGTTTCGACGGCACACCCTTGCTTGGAATGCGTCGAAATATTTTCGTCCCGTTCACAAAGGCCGAAAAACTTCAATAATTATGACGGTCGTAACAGCGGAGACGGCTGTTTAGCGAGATTAGGGTTGAACTTAGTGCTGTCGGGCGCTTGGTCCAAAGGTCTGGCGGACGATGGCTAAGGAGGCTAGAAAAACCATGGGCGAGAGTGATCTGGTGTAGTGCGAAGAATGCAAGCGCTGGTGCTACTTGGACGAGACAGAATTCTCGAGTTTGGCCGACGCGCAGAAGGCGAGCTTCGTGTGCAGGCTGTGCGAGGCACTGAAGGCGGCCGTGCAGCGCATGGAGGCTAGCATCGAGGTGCTTCATAGGGAGCTTTGGGTGGAACGGGAACAGAGGACAGAACTCCAAAAACAGCTTGGAGCGTCGCGTGAGCGGGAGGAGGCTACCGCCAGCCTATTAGAGCAAATGAAGGGCGACCTTCTAAAAGAACGGGAAGGGCGGACCGAGCTCGAGCAGCGGGTAAAGGAGCTAGTGATGATTTGCCCCAGCCCCGAGCGGTGTGAGGGGGAAGGTGGGGGTAGCGGAGAAGGCGACAGGTGGGAAGGAAAAGGCGAGAAGGGAGGTCAGGGGGCTGCAGTGTCTGGCGACAGCATGGAGGCTCCGAGAACATACAGCTCGGTGGCGCGGCAGTCTTCGAGCAGGGCAGGAACACAGGACAGACGGCAGGGAGAGAAATATGTGAAGCAAACAGCGGCACCATCACATACAGGAAGCCAGCGATTGCAGTGTAGAAAGGTCCTATAGTTGTGGGGGACACTAACGTGGCCAGGGTTAGGGATGGCGTCATCACGACTGCGAAGGAAGATGGGAGAGTGAGGGTAGAGGCCCAGTCAGGGAAGAGCATGGTGGATGCACTGGCCAAAGCTCAGGAGGTTGTAGAGGACAGCATAGAGGGCGACAATCTCGCCATTACTCATGCTATACTCAATGATGTGTTGAAGGGCAAGGATGAGAACCTTCAGAGACAGAGGATGAGATGCGTAAGCTCCGAGAAGCCTCTGGGAGTGTGCGTGTGGCCATATGCACAGTCCCAGAGGTCTGGGGGCGGTCTCGTGGGATTGAAAGGAGGGTAGTGGAGGCCAACTGTGTGATCAAGGGTATGAGCCGGCAACTCGAATACAGCGTAATGGGGGTGAACGAAGATGTGTATGAGCCCGGCGCTCGCCCCGTTGCACAGGATAGCACTCACTACAGTGGTGAGATGGGCAGGAGGGTTGGTAATGAGATAGGTCGTCAAGCCACAGCTTTTTTAGGGGGACCCAGAGCCCTGAGGCCAGCAGTGTAGCCAAAGACGGTTCTAAAGGGGCACAAATATTGAAGCCACACGGAGTCCGTGGGAGAAGAAATCGACGTGAGCACAAGGGCCGAGCTAAGTAAGACATAGGCTATATTATTATGCAGTGTGGCAGTAATAGGTTAAAGTGGCAAAGGATAGAAGAGCAGTTGAGGTAGGAGGAGCTGATGGTATATGGGGTTGTGGAGACACATCTTCGGGACATGGAGCAACCACCTTGCAATCCTGACTACGTATGGGAATATTGCAATAGAACAGAAGGCAGCAAAAAGGTGGGTGGAATTGGTGCATTCGTACATAAAAGTATGGGTTGGCAAAGAGTCAAGCAAGGATGCATGGAACATTGATGGTTAAGAGGGAAAGTAGCTGGGCAGATGACACTCCTTGGCTTGGTGTACTCGTGGACGGGAGCAAAGGCGAGAGAGGAAAACCAGGCAATAGTGGAGTGTATATCACAGGACATTGAGGAATCAGGAGGGGAGTGCGAGATAATTATAGTAGGAGATATGAATGCGCACATAGAAGATAGAGATGGGTATACTGACCCAACAGGCAAAATGATCACGGATATGTGTGAAATGCATGATTTGATCATTTGCAACAGTACTGAGAAGTGTGAAGGGCAAATAACATGGGAGGTAGGAAGGCTGCAGTCGACGATAGATTATGCACTGATCTTAAATAGGATGTATGGTAGGCTCAGGGAAATGCACATAGATGAATGTGGCTCCAGAAGTCTGGGTAGTGATAACAAACGTATCAAGTTAAGTTTTGGAAGAGCAGTGAAAGTGGGAAGGAGGCAAGATGAGCAACTACAGGAAAATTTTTATTCAGAAAGGCAAATAGAAATAGCTAATAAACAAATTGAGAAAGTAATCATTGAGGATAATAAAACAATGTGGACATACACGAATCTAATTAGACTAAGTGCTGTCGGTTTGCCCGAGTGGCTTCCCGGTGACGCTTATCGTTCAACGCCGATCGTCTCCGAACCAGCGCTACATGACGCACGCTCCGACATGCCGTGGGAGACCACCCTGACGCAAGTCCCTGTGGCTCCCCCTGGATCAACCTGGACATCTTCGATTACGTCAGCAACGCCACCTGATATAAGCGCATCGGGCCAGCCGTGCCACTTTAGTGGGCATGGGAGCAACGCTACGATGCGGCTCACGAATATTTTTCGTCTCTGCCTGTTGCAGGTTAGCGAAGCTCCTTCTAAGCGCTCCAATAACGCTTTTCTTGTTGTATTCCCATGCCCACAAGTGCTCTTACAACATGTAAATGAGTACTTTGATGTGTTGAAACTGTTACTGTCGAGGGATGTGGAGCTTAACCCGGGGCCTACTAAACCTCGACAGGGTGGCACGCAGGTGTCCGAAGTACCACCGGAGCCTACGATCGATGTTGTTATAACAATGCTGAGGGACCTCACAGCCCGTTCAAAGCTGAACGAAGATGGTCAGGTGCGCATACTCGATTCCATCGGAAGCTTAACGTCAAAACACGCTGAACTGAACGCGACGGTCACAAACATATCTGAAAGGTTAAGCTCCATGGAAAATAGGTTTGAAGTTTTGGAAGGGCATGCTGAAGACATAACTACAGTAAAAGAATCTATTGGCACACTTCAAAACGAAAATACTTTGTTAAAAGTACGTTTGTCAGACCTGGAAGATAGAGCGAGAAGGGACAACCTTTTATTTTTTAATGTGCCTGATAACCCCTCGGAAGCATGGGCGGACTCGGAAAAGAAGGTCAAGAAGATTGTACTTGACCAAATGTCGATTGATCTTGTCGATAGCGATATCGCGCGTGCGCATAGAGTTGGCACACTGCATCGCGACAAAGCTCGACCAATAATAGTAAAGTTTGCAAATTACAAAACAAAAGAAAAAGTACTCAGCGCAAAAACCAAACTTAAAGGATCAGACATCACAATTAGTGAAGACTTCTCGCCAGCTACCCGACATGCCCGTAAAATTCTAGTAGACTTTGCGAAACGCTCAGCGCCAGATGAAAAATTCAAACTGCGCTATAGCAAACTCATTTTAAACAATAAGTGTTACGAGTATTGTGAGGTAAGCGGTGAAGTAAAGGAAAAATGCAGAAACCCCAGCGCCTCTAAAGCTCCGCATTCAACTCTCTTTCCACATGCATCCACAGAATAGCTCACCGTCCGTCCACATAACGTGCCACGGGCGCCAAGTAACATTTCAGTTCTTTTCACTAACATACGAAGTGTAGTCCGTAACCACGATTCTATTTCTTGTGCTGCTGACAGTACTGCCGCTGACATTATTGTAATTAATGCAACTTGGTTGAACGAATCTGTACGGGACAGCGAAATTTTTTCTGCTCAAAAGTGCTACAATATTTTCCGATGCGATCGCTCCTCAAAGCGCGGCGGTGGTGTCTTAGTTGCTGTTAACCACAATTTTGAATGCTCACAAGTCAATGTCACTACAAATCTTGAGTTCACTTGCGTCCAAATATCTGTTAACTTCACGAAGTTTCTACTCTGTGTATGTTATCGTCCACCGTCTACGCCACTAGGCTTTTGTAATGATCTTCACGACACTCTTAACACCATTCACACAAAGTTTTCTAATCAGCAGATATTTCTTTTCGGTGACTTCAATTTTCCCGATGTTAACTGGCAGTCACCCGCTATCTCAAGTGAAGAAACATGCGAATCATCAAATTTTGTGGCACTCTGTTCAACGTTTTCCTTGACTCAGGTTATCACTGAGCCAACAAGAATAACTGATTCCACGTCTAACACACTTGATCTATTGTTAACAACAGCTCCAGATCTTGTCACCGACATCAGCTATTTACCGAAAATTAGCGATCATTCCGTAATACACGTAATGTTGAATGTCCCAACTCGTTTGTCCCATAATAACCCTAAGGTTATTTACGATTACGGAAAGGCTAACTTTTCGGCCATTAATGATGGGCTGAAGATTTTTCTGGATGAGTTTCTTGTTGGTTTCGACGAGAGATCGGTCACTGAAAACTGGCACCTGTTTGAAAGTACAATTCACAATTTAATTAAACATCATATTCCCCAAAAGGTCATTACCACTAACCGTCAGTTTCCATGGTTCAGCCGTGCATTAAAACGCCTTGCTAACAAAAAAAGGCGTTTCTTTATCAGAGCAAAGCAGTCTCAAAAATCGGAGCACTGGTCAGCACTTAAGGATGTCGTATGTACATATAAGAAAGTATTAAAGCAAGCAAAACATAAGTATATGAATGTTACATTACCTGAAATTCTTTCCGCAAACCCTAAAAAATTCTGGAGTCTCATTAAGGATACAGATGATTCGACAATTTCTCTTATTGATTTGCAGTCAAACCGAATTAGCAACGCTGATTGCGCCGCCGCTCTGAATGACACGTTTGCAAAAGCATTTTCCAGTTGTACTAACTCGTCACTCCCTGCCTGTCACACTCATTATGATTTCCCCATGGACCCTGTTCATTTTGATTTTGATGGCATTGTACGCATTATTGAGAGCCTAAAATTATCTTCTAGTTGTGGTCCCGATGACATTATTACAAAAGTGCTCAAAAACACCTCGGTTTATTCTGCTATAATATTGTCCAAAATATTTAATCAGTCTCTTCAGTCAGGGGAGATTCCAGGTGACTGGAAAATAGGTAAAGTGATTCCACTCCATAAATCTGGTGACAAACATTCTGCTTCGAACTATCGCCCCATTTCGTTAACGAGTATTTCATGTAAAATATTTGAACACGTCATCGCTTCCCACTTGGCAAACATTCTTGAATCATTCTCATTTTTTTCACCTGAGCAACATGGCTTTAGAAAATTACTTTCGTGTGAAACGCAGTTGGTAGCCTTCACAAACGACCTTCATTCTGTACTTGATAATGGTTCCGCGGCTGATTGCATATTCATAGACTTTTGTAAGGCATTTGATAAAGTTCCCCACAGCCTGCTTCTTCACAAACTAAGCCAACTGAATATCGACCCTAACGTTCTTAAGTGGATTAAATGTTTTCTAACAGATCGCTCTCAATTTGTTCATGTTAATGGTGTCAACTCTTCAACTCTACCTGTCACTTCAGGCGTCCCACAAGGCTCAGTTTTAGGTTCACTGCTTTTTCTTATATATATTAATGATCTGTCTAGCAATCTGACTTCTTCTGTGAAACTTTTTGCCGATGACTGTGTTATTTACCGCGAAATAAAAAAATGCTACTGACGTTTCTTTGCTTCAACAGGACCTTGACACCATCGATAATTGGTGCTCGACTTGGCATATGACACTTAATATTAATAAATGTAAAGTAATGCGGTTCTCACGCCAACGTAAATTAAACCCTTCCTCTTACAATATAAGCAGCTCCCCATTGCTACCAGTGTCGTCCTATAAATACCTCGGGGTTATTTCAACAGCGGACCTGAGTTGGAATATGCATGTCTCCTCTATTATCTTAAATGCTAACCGGACGCTTGGTTTTATTCGGCGACATTTTTCTCTAGCCCCCGCTTCTGTTAAACTGTTATTGTACAAGTCACTTGTTCGATCTAAACTCGAATACGCGTCTTCAGTATGGGATCCATGCAATAATTCACTAATAAATGCACTTGAAGCAATCCAAAACAGAGCATCGCGTTTCATCCTTCACGATTACGGCCGTTTATCAAGCGTAACGCGAATGAAAGCAACTCTATCTCTTGAACCACTCGCACTGCGCAGAAAGATATCGCGCATGTGACTTTTCTTTAAAATCTATAAATTGAACGCCACCCTTAAAAGTGCTCTTATCTTACCCCCTGCTCATGTTTCATTGCGCATAGATCATTCTTGCAAAGTTGGTATCCCGAAATGTCGCACTGTATCATATTCAAATTCGTTTATTCCTAAAACTACATCAGAGTGGAATCACCTGCCACCATCCCTAGTGCTTACTAACAATATTGACCAGTTTAGGAAAAAAGTGTCTGATTACTTCACTTCTGTGTAGCTTGAACTTTTTTTTCACAGTGTTTATTTACCTTATAATGTGTCATATGCATGCAGTTGTCAATGTTAGTTTTGTCAATGTTAGTTTTATCTTTTCATGCTAGAGGCAATACCTGTGTAGATTTGTGTAAACTTTTTGTATACTTCTACGCACCGCTGGATACTTGTTTGTTCAGTGCTTTTGTATATTTGCTCATATGTGTGCAATGTTTGTACAATTCGAACACCTTTCAACATCCTGATCCTGTACCACTCCCCTCAACAATGCCCTCTGGGCCATGAGGGTACCTGAAATAAATAAATAAATAAATAAATAAATAAATAAATAAATAAATAAATAAATAAATAAATAAATAAATAAATAAATATTAGGCTAGAGCTTGCTAAGGCACGTGACAAGTCACCGCGGAAAACAAGACACAAACCCAATAGTTGGTGGGATGAGGAAGTTAAGATAGCCATAGCAAAACGTCAGAAAGCCTCTAGGGAACAAAGCCATGCTAAGCAGCGGGGTGAACCGACAGATGATGCTGCGAAAAAATGGGACATCTTCCTGAGCTATAGAAGGGAAGCACCAAATATTAGAAGAAAGGGGGCTCAGTGGCTGGCAGAAGTACATAAAAAGGACAGAAATGCAGCTGCGAAATTTCGGAACCATCTAAACTCTCTAAGAAATGAGACAAGCCTAGAGCAGAGGTTTATAGCTTAAGCTCAAGGTGCTAGGCTAGAAGGGGACTAAAACTATTGAATATATAAGAACAAGGGTGACAGAAAAATTTCAACAAATAATTTCAACAAGGCAGTGAGCAAAATAATAATCGATGGTGAAGTTCCCGATGGATGGAAACTTAGCAGGATGAGCATGATCTATAAAGGAAAGGGGGACAAAGCTGACATAAACAACTACCGTCCTATAACAGCGACACCAGTGGTGTACAGGCTGGCGATGCAGATTATAAAGAAAATACTGCGGGCATGAATAGAGGATGAGAGGGTGCTGGCGAAGCTGCAGATTGGGTTTCGGAAACACAGGAGGTTGTGAGACAATCCGTTCTCACTGACGCAGTGCATCGAAATAGCAGAAAAGGAGCACAGGCTCCTGTGGCTAGCAATTTTGGATATTAAGGGAGCGTACGATAGCGTGGTTCAAGAAGATTTGTAGTGAATACTGGACCCACTAGGTGTGGAAGATGGAGTCACTCTTTTAAAGGATATCTAGAAAAGTAACTAGGTAGTTATAAAGTGGGAAAAACAGATATCAAAGCCCACAGATGTAAAACGGCGGCTTAGGCAGGGTGTCCTCTGTCGCCCTTGTTATTCATGATGTTCCTACAAGGATTAGAGGGCGAATTATAGGGAAGTGGACATGGCTTCAACCTCTATTTCGTCAAACAAGGAAAACTCATTGAACAGGCACTACCAGCATTGATGCACGCAGATAATATAGTGCTAATGGCCGACAACAAGGAAGTTCTGCAAAGATTGGAGGACATCTCCGGTAATGAGGTAGATATGTTAGATTTCAGATTCAGTAAGGAAAAATCAGCAGTCATGATTGTTAATGATAATGAAGGTAGTGAGCCCAGAATACAGGAGGTCACGCTATAGATAACAGATAAATACGAATGTCTGGGCGTATGGATAAGCAATGGGACCGAGTACCTAAGGGAACACGAAATATACGTAACGATTAAAGGTAACAGCAATGCATCAGTGATAAAAAATAGGGCACTGTGGTATTGCAATAGGTATGATGTTGGGAGAAGAATATCGAAAGGGGTCATGGTTCCTGGTCTGATGTTCGGCATTGCAGTCTTGTGCATGAGATCAGAAGTTCAAGCAAGATTAGAAATGAAGCAACGTGGAATAGGTAGGCTCTCTTCAGGAGCTCACGGGAATATATTGAATCAGGGAGTACAATGTTATATGGGATGGACATCATTTGAGGGCAGGGAAGCTAGCAGCAAGATAAAATTTGAGAAGCGATTGAGAAAAATGGGGGAGGAGCGTTGGGCTAGAAAGGTTTTCAGCTACACCCGCCGACCACACGGAGGTCAATCTTAACGAGGTGGCGCACAACAAGGCTCGAGGTCTCACGTTCCGGGCAAGGTCAGTGGTTGACACCAGCCATACGGACTCTCTTGTGGAGGAGTGGGAGGAGGGGATAGACTTACCAAATTCAACGACATTATCTAACAATATAGACTTCAATGACAGGAATACTCCCCGCCTCGCCCCAAGCTCAAACGGGCCCAGTACGTTCAATGGCGGCAATTACAAACAGGCACCTACACTAATCCCGTAATTATGAAACACATTTACCCCGACTTGTATATGACCAATTCGTGCAAGTTGTGTGTAATAGGGCCAGATTACCACATAATCTCTGGGAGTGTCCAGCACTAATTGGCAAAACGAGAGACGCGGCCTCCAATGAGGGCCTACGGGAGCGTTGGCGAACCGCGCTGCTCATCTCAGGACTAGATAATCAACTCTGGGCGATGCAGCAGGCCAAAGAAGCTGCTGAGAGACATGGTCTCTAAACCAGCTCCTAGGTGGGAACCCAGCTCGGTAACCTGCAGGAAGTGAACAAAGTTGTTCACTCGCTCACTCACTTGTACATGAAGAATGTCGATACAAAATGGAGGAAGCGAACCAGGAAATTGACTGGTAAATATTTAGAAAACAGCAGGTGGCCAAACCAAAAAGACCTATCGGTTAAGAAAAAAGAGAAAAAAACGGAGACTGACATGTGGAGAATCGGCATGATTAAGAAGTCCGCACTAGAGATCTATCGAACTTTTTTAGCAATAAATTGCCAAGGAAAGGATCTATGATAATACTCGAGGTAGTTTTCTACTGTTTGAGGCCAGGACGGGAGTATTGCGAACCAAGACATATCGGGCCAAATACGAAGGTGTAGACACGGTATGCAGTGCGTGTGGAGAGGAAGACGAAACTGCCGAACACTTGATAATGTTCTGTAAAGGGCTTCACCCTATAGTTCAGGATGATGGCGCAGAGTTTTTCAAAGCACTGGGGTTTAGGGACAGGGATGGCAGAATAGACTTTAAGCGGGTAGAATCAACTATAAGGAGGTTATCTGATTGGTGACTAAAGTCAAGGCATGAGTGAAAATTAAACCCTTCACTGCAAAGTACCAGTCCTCAACTTCACTATTTAAAGGAAAAAAAAAACATAAACCTAGTTTTTTGTTCACTAAGTATTACGGCTAGGGGGCGTTAGCCGCCGCCTGATCTAAAGGGTACAGCCACATCAATCCATCTATTTGTCCAACGGAATGCTGGCGCTGAACAACCGCACGTATTAGGAAGCTCGCAAATTCGTGTTTTCTTGTGAGTTAATTTGCAGTCGTGCTTCCGACGGTTTCGCGGATGCAGGGAGGATGAAAAGTAACACGAACATAGCGGCGCGCCGTTTTCACCGGGCTCTGTCAGGCTGTGCTACTGGTTTAATATATGCGTTTGAGGTTTATAGCATTCGTGTTTTATTTTCTTTTTGAATCTAGTAAAACCTCATTATTTGCATGCCTCAGTATATAATACTGCTTTGTATGCATATCTGACAAAAAAAACGAAGTTTTTTTTTTCATTCCTCATTAGTTACAAAAAACAAACTAACTCGGTGGTCCTCTTATAGATTCACCTGAGACGCCATAGGCCTGAAATTTATGACACATACCGGTGTCATGTAGCCTGGAAGCCATGACGCATAACAACTTTGGGGGATTGGCCAAGAAAGCATACAGTATACTGTAGACGGTAAATGCTTGCTTACTTGTTTGACCCTTTCTATTGTGGCGCTCACCCACTATGGGGGATTGGCATAGAAGCCGGTGGTTAATGCAAGACCTTTGGGTCTTCCAGACTAGGAAAATAGGATTACTTTGTTTTGACTGTGAAATTAATTTGGTACAATGTAAAAAAAAGGGGAGGATGGAGAGAAATAGTAGAATTTGTTGAATATCTGAGGTGTAATAGTTATACGAAATTCTTCTGAAGGTTAAATTATTACAGTGTAACAGCTAAATAATAAATGGTAGACTAGCTAGTAAAGATCGAGAGCTGATCAATGGCTCAGCAAGGTAATCTTCTTGTGTTAGATAGGAATTCGCAGAGAGCCCCGCAGATGTTCCTGCCGCTGTGTCCCAATGAAGCGGCCCCAAAAGACAAAATATTGGGAGTAGTAAGTGACATTCCTAGTTTTTTGAATAAAATTTCGAAGCAATTTTTTCTTCGATTTTGAAACGGTGACATGTGATAAGAAAATGGTCGATATGTTCAGATTCGTTACAGCTTGAGCACACAGGGTATGGTACCATACCTGACCTGCTTAAGTAGAAATCAAGAGGTGGTACACAGCAACGTAATTTTATTATAGAGACTTCCAATTTACGCGTAGGACATCATTTATTAATCCATGCGAAGTGCAGGTGCGAGAAATCTGGATTCGGTATCGTAATTTTTGATGAGTCTTCCAGGAGGGAAAGTTTTCTGAACCTCGCTGCTGTTACATAAGCTGTAAGAGGCATGATTGGCACAATCGGAAGATCAATGGATGTTCGCGCGAGTGTCAGCCATCTCATTTATAAATATACTAAGATGGCCTGGCACCCATATCATTCGCACTAGACGAATGTTTGCAGGGATTAATGATTTAAAAGTTTCTAGTACTGATGATGCCGACGACGATGATAAAAATGAACACACGGAATACGAGTCAGTCACTATCACAGTTGTCGAATGAGTCGCAGGAAGTTTACGAATAGCTAATATAACGGCCATTAATTCCGCTTCAAATATTGGTGTATAATCTGGGAGGCGTAATGAAAATGACCAGAATAATGAGAGAGAAAAAATACCCACACCTGCCTTCTCGCCACTCATAGATGCATCCGTTGCAAATACTGTATTAGTACCTAATTGAGACAGGTGTTGTTCTAATAAACCAATCAAATATTTAGAGGGCAAGTGTTTAGCGTTCATGGGGAAGATATCGTCAAATTATATTTCCACTTGGCCGATTGGTTTGTTAGATGGTGTGATCTCGAATATATTAACATTTAAAGCATCTTGAAGTGTGTGAACAAATAGCACTTGGGGTTTATATACACGGGACCAATGCTCATTGAAAAAGATGCCAGGCTCGGCAAAGAATACGAACTCTCGCCTTCTTAAATTGGATTCAGAAAATTTAAAATAGGTTTTAACTGTTAAAATACGGAATCTGCAAGCAAAAGTGTGTATCCGAGCTTCTTGATACAAAACATTGTTAGCTGTGAATTTTGGCACACCTAAACAACTTCGAAAAGCTTCCCGCTCCAAGAGAATCAAAGGGTTTATTTTGTATGCTGGTCCACCAGAGAAGAGTACACATCCGAATTCAAGCATCGGAAGAACGTACATGCGGTAAATCATGATCAGCATATCTCTGCGAAGACCGGAACGGAGGCGGCCAAGCCCACCTCTCATCCCAACAGCGCGTGTAGCCTTAATTTTAATATTTTCAATGTGATCACGCCAGCTCAGCTTTTGATCGTACAATACACCCATATATTTAATACAGATAACTTGGGGGATTATTTCTTGATAATACTGAAGAGAAATAGTAACTGGTACGACCAATGGAAAAACTATTATAGCACTTTTAGTTACGTTCAGATTCATATGAATTTTCTGAAACCAGGTTTCCAAGGATGCCAAATAAAACTGTAAAGTCGAATGTAGTAAATGAATATCACAGTCAGATGCAAAAAACAAAATATTATCTGCATATACATATACTTGTACCTTATCACTCAGTGGTATTGAACTTAACAAAATGTTAAATAGCACTGGTGATAGAACAGAACCTTGAGGGACACCTCTCGTTTGGCTATACTTTGGTGTGGAAACACCTCGTTGGGAGCAATAAAACTTTATGTCTCCTAAAAATTTGTAAATTCAATTTGTTATGTACTGCGGGTACGTTAGCTGTTTTAGGGAATTGATAAGAAGAGTATGTTGAGAACTATCATATGCCTTGGCTAAATCAAGGGTTACTAGGGCCGCATATTGTCGTCTGTGGCGAGCAAGCTTTATACGAAGCTCTAATTCAACGTGCGCCAACCACATAGAGTAACCTGGTCTAAATTCAATCTGGCACGCACTGAGTATTGCATTATCTGTTATGAACTTCATAATTCTAATGTAAAGTATTCTTTCTATTACCTTAACTACATGTGATGTTAAAGCGATTGGCATAATGTTACCTATCTGCATTCCTAGTTCTTGTTGTTTAAGAAGCGGTATTATTTTTGCAAGTCTCCACTCAGGAGGCATCCACCTATTTTCAAGTGAATGGTTGATAATGTTAAGGAGGTCTTCAGGAGAGATGTCGAATAATATTTTTAACATTCCTGAAGTGACACCGTCTGGTCCAGGACCTGTGTTTGGCTGAATTGGAACGACGTGCGCAAGTTCATCCCTATACTTACTTCAATGAAATCATTTCCTAACGAAGGTTTTATAAACTTTATTTAAATTGGTGATGTGAATCTCTTCTCTAATCATAATGCAATTTCAGTTAATGTATCTTCCAACTCCTTTGGAGAAAAAATAACGAAGTCAATATTTACGGATGCTGTAATAGCTTTACGACTACGGAGAAATTTGAATAGAGCTTTCTTGTTGCCGCTCTTGGATAGATAGCTATACCGTTTTTCTTCATAATCACCTTTCGCTAATGAAACTGTTCTCTTAAACGTAGCTTTAGCAAATAAATAATTTCTCCAACTAGTAGGACATCGGTTGGTAAGGAGTTTTTTACATGCAGCTTTACGGCGTCAATAATCTCTAGCACAATCCAGATTCCACCAGGGAGATATTAATGTTCCTTTTTTAAGGATAAAGTGAACTGTGATTTTTTAATTGTACGCTTTGAGTTTAACAAATGCTTATAGCTTTCATATTTGATTCCATACCGGTCGAGGAAGACAACATTGACTGTATAATTCTTTTTAAATTTAAAGTAGTTTATAAAACTTTGCACCTGGCGATCTACCGTCACTAAAGAAATGCTGACTTCAAATACCAGGGGGCAGTGATCACTACTTGTAGCGGTATCAAGAACAGTCCAAGACGATATTGTCACATTTGAGCTAGCGAATGTCAAATCTAACACAGACCTCGAAATACATCGAACGAATGTGGGAGCTCTGGAATTCAAACAAGTAAAATTATTCCCATTAGTGCAATCCCACAACCGTTTTCCAGATGAATCAGTGCGGAATCCCCATGACACGTGATGGGAATTGGAAGTCACCAGCAAATACTATACTGTTTCTGCAAAAACTCACAGTCACATCAAGGGCTCTTTTATCTTTTATTCCAGCTGGGAAGTAGTTGTTGACTATGGATAGTGGCGCGCATCCGGGAAAGTGAATTTCCAAATCCAATACTTAATAATCGTGTGATATTCGTTTGTAAACTAAGCGTGCTTTATGACAAATTTTGGATGAAATGAAAAAAATTTATTTCCACCACGTGAGTCTGTCCAGTCGAAAGCACTGATAGTTTTTTAGATACAAGTTTTGATCAGCAGACAGCCAAGTTTTTTGTAGCATTATGATGTGTGAAGATTGTTGAGAAATTAGGTATAATAAGTCAGTAGTTGCAGAGAGGATTGAACGGCAGTTCCACTGAAGCACTCTAAGGCACCCTATGATGATAAGCAAGCAGTAGCAACTGCTTGATCAAAAATACTGTCTTTTAAGAAGTCCGCTTTAGTCGTAGGTTCCTTCGCACTCTTTTTTTGGATGAAAAGAATTATTAAATTTGCCAGTAGGTGATCTGGTGCGTTTCAAAAGGTGAGCATCCATATCATCATCATCATCATCATCATCATCATCATCATCATCATCATCATCATCATCATCATCATCATCATCATCATCATCATTATCATCATCATCATCAGCCTGACTACGTCCACTGCAGGACCAAGGCCTCTCCCATGTTCCGCCACTTAACCCGGTCCTGTGCTTGCTGCGGCCAATTTATACCCACAAACTTCTTAATCTCATCTGCCCACCTAACCTTCTGTCTCCCCCTAACCCGCTTGCCTTCTCTGGGAATCCAGTCAGTTACCCTTAATGACCAGTGGTTATCCTGTCTACGCGCTACATGTCCGGCCCATGTCCATTTGTTCTTGATTTCAGCTATGATATCCTTAACCCCCGTTTGTTCCCTAATCCACTCTGCTCTCCTCTTGTCTCTTAAGGTTACACCTACCATTTTTCTTTCCATAGCTCGCTGCTGTCACAGGTCCGGTTAATTAGGAAGGCGATCGCCGGGCTAATTCCAAGGGCCGAAGTATCGGCCCCCCGAACCGCACCACGAAAGCGTGGACAATTTAGAAGTGGCCCTTTTTGGCGTGCCAGCAGACGCCAGCTGTGGCCCAAAGAACAAGTCAGAGCCGAGAGTTGATAAACAAACAAAATTATATTCTCAATAATGGCAGATCGAAAACAATACACAAGTATGCACACTCCACAATAGTTGAGTACAATATGTCACGAATCAAACAACGTACTACACAGTACAATCAACCACACTCGAAACAACGGACACAGACAACAATACGCACTACAATGCAGTCGCATGCATTGAACAACCAAGACACTTAAAGACTAGAGAGATAGAAGACCTATTCAGTCCAAAGTTCTTAGAACAAAAGTCTGGATGATACTCTTCCGAGAATCACTCACTCAAAGTCCAGCGTTGTTGTCATTCCGCCGCCCCCGAAGTTTCTCTTCCAGGAAACCTCGCCGAAGTTTTTCTTCCAGGAAACCTCGCGTCTTCAATTGGCCACTACCCAAGCTTCAAACTTCTTTGCCGGAACACGTCGGCTTCACACACGCAGCTGTTGCCACGCGTCTTCGCTCGATAGCGGTAAACACACGCTCTTGCCTGTAGCTCGAGCCTTCACCCCTCAGGTGGAAATCATCTTCTTCTCCTGCTTTGTCTCTACGGACAAAACCTTCGCCGACTACACGGCGGAATACCTACGCGCTCTGGCGCTAACTTCCGTCTTCTCCTGATCTCTCATCTCGGCTGCTCGATTAAATACCTTCTGCGCGCGATTCCAGAAAGTTCTCATCATTTCATCGGCGCGATACGCAGCGAAGGCTGGGGAGAGGGCGAGACGGTTCGAAGGCCGTCCGCGACGGATGACTCAACCCGGCATCACCACGCCCATTTCCATCTAGAAATTTCGAGTGCTTGCTCGGCCGCCGATGTGAGGAGGTTCGTCGGCGGACCTACGCTTCCAAGGGGAGAGGGTCGCCGCCCTGGGAGTCTTTGGATGCTTGTTTTCTCTCTCTCTTTTTTTATCGTTGACCTCGCGGCGTCTCTCCCGCGCTTTATCGCGAGAATTTGGCGGCGCGCCCTTTTTGAGCGCTCGTTTTGTGACAGCGGCATCGTCCTCACTTTAATCTGAACCCTCTTTGTAAGTCTCCAGGTTTCTGCTCCGTAGCTAAGTACCGGCAAGATACAGCTGTTATAGACCTTACTTTTGATGGATAGTGGTAATCTACCTGTCATAATTTGAGAGTGCTTGCCAAATGTGCTCCACCCCATTCCTATTCTTCTAGTTACAGCAATATCGTGGTTCGGCTCTGCGGGTATTACCTGCCCTAAGTAGACATAGTCTTTAACAACTTGAAGTGCACTATTACCTATCTCGAAGCACTGCTCTTTTCCGAGGTTGTTGTACATTACTTTCGTTTTCTGCAGATTAATATTAAGACCCACCTTTCATCTCTCCTTGTCTAACTCCGTAATCATGAGTTGCAATTCGTCCCCCGAGTTACTCAGCAATGCAATGTCTTCGGCGAATCGCAGGTTCCTAAGGTACTCTCCATTAACTCTTATCCCTAACTGTTCCCATTCTAGGCTTCTGAAAACCTCCTGTAAGCACGCGGTAAATTGCAGTGGGGAGATTGTGCCCCCCTGCCTTACACCCTTCTTGATTGGTATTCTGTTGCTTTCTTTATGAAGCACTATGGTAGCAGTTGATCCCCTGTAGATTTTTTCCAGGATGTTTATATATACTCATAGCCTCCTTTATTTTCTGTGCCCGCGCAGTCAGTCCGCCGGGCCCGTTCGGCCGCCTCCCGCATCCTCCTCTCTTTTTGCGTCTGCTGTCCGCCAGGGGCGCTCGCATCCCAGAATCGAGTCGGCGCATTCAGCCGCGGCGACGCATCTCCAGGAAACCTTTGTTCGTGTCGCATACGTTTGCAACACCAATTATTTACGACCAAAACGGTACGTAGTACTTTCAGCAAGTATAATTGTAACTGTTGCTTCATTGTGTTGCGTGAGCAGATGACACGCGGCATTAACTGAGTGCGTATAAACAAACAACGTCGTTTGTACCCCGCGTTGGCGCGGCCGTTGTCAAGCACGGCTATCATTTTTCGCGCTTCTTTCTGGCAATACTTTTTTTCCGCGCACCTATCTTCGCAGCGTAGTACTTTCAGCAAGTATGATATTTAACTGTTGCTTCATTGTGTTGCGTGAACAGATGACACGCGGCAATAAGTGAGTGCGTGTAAACAAACAACGTCGTTTGCACCTCGTGTTTGCAGGGCCGGTTTCATGCTATGCTATAATTTTTCGCGCTTCTTTCTCGTGAGGCTTTTCCGCGCACCTATCAGCGAATTTCTCCAAGTAATCAGGAATGTTAGTTTACGGTTTCTCTCGTTTCTGTCTCGTGCAGCGGCCTACGCACACACGTCTCCATGGTTCATTCGGCTGTGATGACCCGCGTCAGGTGCGATGGCGTACTGTTGCGTGCCCGGTTGCAAGTCTTCAAGCAAAAAAAAAGGAAGTAGGAATTTCATTCCACGAAATTCCAAGCGACGAGGAGTTGCGGCAAAAGTGGATAAAAGTCATTTCACGAGACAATTGGACGCCGAACACCACTTCCTGCTACTCAACCGTGTGCAGTCGTCATTTCGCTGCTTCTGATTTTAAGCAAGGATGTAAAACACGAAGGCTTATGAAAGGTGTGGTGCCTAGCGTATTCGAAGAATATCCGCGCTACTTGCAGCCTTCGACAAAAGCCCCGAGAAGTGACGCGGCGATCAGAAAAAGAGCCAGTGTGTCAGAATGTCCCACAGCAACGAAAAGGCGAGCCGTGCGTCGTAGCAAGTCCGACTACCCTCCGTGGAATGGTGATGATATCCCTACCAATGGCGACGGGCGCGATATGTCACCACCGGCATGCAGTATCACCTGTGAGGACGGCATCCCTGCTACGAGGCAACAAAGCGATCGAGCTGTACAAGTATCAGTACCTACATTTGTCCCTTCCGTCGAGCGAATGAAGTGGCGACGGAAAGAGCGTGACCTCAAAGCACAGATTCGCCGCCTGAGAGAGACTGTAGACAAATATAAGCAAGAACTTGAAAAGCTCAAAGAAGATTGTTACGTTCTTGCCTTTCGTCATATCCGCGAAAAGGCAAACGAAAAGGACGTACAAGCATCGATCTTGTTGGAGCAAATCGAAAATTTCCAGAAGGTAAAGCCTACGTGGTCGGAATTGACAGTACGCCACGCAGTTGTACTGCGAAATCTCTCAACGCGAGCGTACGAGCATATGAGGACCGAAGGCATACTTCGCCTTCCATGTCGAAGTACGTTGGAACGTTTCATGGGGTCATCACGTGGAGAAGTAGGAGTGACCGACCTAGTGAAACAGAGGCTGTTTGCGGAGCTGACTTCCCACACTACGTCCCAGAGTAGAACGTGTTCGCTGATCACTGATGAAATGAGAGTGAAGCAGCGGCTTCTCTATGTAAAGCAGAGGGATGCGTTCATCGGCGAAGTGGACTATGGACAAGGCATCCCTGTGGAAGCAGTAGATGAGCCAGTGCTGGCCAACTCACTTTTGTGCTTCATCTTGAGTGGCCTGTCGACACACTTTAGGATACCAGTGGCATATTTTTTCACGAAAAATTGCAAAGGCAAGGAGCTACACTTGCTCATGCGCCAGGTACTGAAGGAAGTCGAAGCCGTTGGCTTTGCTGTGGTGAGAGTCCTTACGGACAATCACCGGATTGATGTTATGGCATTTAAACTGCTGTGCAACGGAACTTTGACGCACGTCATGCCACACCCTGAAAATCTTGACCGCAAGCTTTTTCTGGCGTTTGACCAATGTCACTTGATCAAAAATGTGCGGTCACAGTTTTTGGCTCGTGACCTCGGCAAAGACGGAGCTATCACGTCAGAACACGTGAAGAACCTGTACAAAATGCAGCAAGACAGCATTGTGAGACAGCACCATGAAACGCCAATGCCTTGCAAAGAACTTCTTCACAAAGGAAACATACCAAGGCTTGGTCATGACCACACATTCTAATGTCGAGTGCGTTCGGTATCTGTTGACAGAGAGTCATTTTCTTTTTGGGCTGACCAGGAAAATGTCTTCTGACCCCATTGAGTCGTTCTTCGGGTGGCTGAGAAAGTCAGCAGGGAGCAACGACCAAACAGATGCCAGAGCTGTTCTGTCTGGAATCGAGAAAATGTTGAAAACGGGCATTGCTTCCAAATCTGACTGCAGTAATGTCATCTCTGTGGAAAACAGCAATTCTTCGTCGGCAATGCTGCGAGATCAGCCAGTCATTGCTGTGCAGGCTGCGGAACATTTCCCGAGGGAAGCGTTAATAGCGCTATCAGAGAACCTGAGCGAGGGCAACGAACTACTTCCGACGCCAGATATAGCGGCTCTAGCTATGGTCGGAGGCTACCTGGCAAGAGCCATAGGTGAGAGGACCTCCTGCGAAGAGTGCTTGAGCCTGCTGACAAAGCCGGGTTCTTCAGGGACGTCAGATGCCCTGATCAAACATCAAGACAGGGGCGGGCTCCTCTACCCATCTGGAGAGTTGCTACACGTTCTCTACTGCCTGAGAAAGTACATTGAGGTTGTGCTAGCGAAAAGAAGACACCTGAAGCACCCGCTCAAAGAGGCCGTGGACAACGCTGCCAATGTACTTCGCGAGCGCAATCTTCTCGTGTGTACAATGCCTGGGCACCATGAAAAGCTCCTGGATGTGCTGCTCACAAAGTTCTTCCGTCCCATTTTCACGAATTTTGCAATGAAAGTGACGGACAAGCATGACTTTTTGAGGGTCTTCGAAGTGAAGCCACTTTCGCGAAAAGTGCTAAAATTGTGATTGCTGCTTGTGAACAGTGTCAACGAGGGTACTAAAGCTCGTCAGACTCTGTGCGTGTGAGGAACGTTTCGATCGACGCCCTCTTGTTCGTTTCCGCAGGTTGCGAATGAATTAATACGCAATAAACAAGTTTCTCTACCGTTTCCTTGAAGGTATGGTGTTCTGTTCAATGTGCTATCTTGCGTACTTATTCTTTCTCTCTTGCATATGTTCTCTCCTAAATATTTAAGTGGCACACGGGAGTGGTATCACACTTTTGTTTTTTGAGCTTGCCGCGCTTACAAACGCGCAACGAAGGACCCACCCGTCAGTGCCGGCGGTAGCACCGGAGTCAGTGAACAGGCTCTGCCGGTTCTGGGAAGGCAGCGCCGCCTGGTGGTGATTGCGGGAACTCAGCCTGACGGTCGGCTCCCTTTGATCCCGGCGGCAAAGCGCAGGCACAGAAAATAAAGGAGGCTATGATATACTTCATCGACGCCTTGATTCTGCAGTGTCTGCATGACGGCTGATATTTCTACTGAACCAAACGCCTTCTCGTAATCTATGAAGGCTATGTATAGTGGTTGGTTATATTCTTAGCATTTCTCTATTACCTGATTGATAGTGTGAATGTGGTCGATTGTTGAGTAGCCTGTTCGAAATCCTGCTTGTTCCTTTGGTTGATTGAATTCTATTTTCTTCTTTACTCTGTTAGCAATTACTTTTGTAAATAGCTTGTATACTACAGAGAGCAAGCTGATCGGCCTGTAATTCTTCAAGTCCTTGTCATCTCCTTTTTTATGTATTACATCCCGACTACTTATTGATTCTGAATCAGATCTACCTTCCTGCTAAGTTGTGTTAGTTCGGAAGGAACTTGCCTCATTATCAATAAAGGCATCTGACTGATGTTCGGCAGGCTTATTGATTGAAGCACTGGGAGGTTGGACACGCTTAGTTATTTGATCAGATACGCCCGACATCTGTGAATCTATAATATTATTGAGTGTGTCGGACAGATTGAGTAAAAATTTTTCTAATACTTATTCTACGGCCTTTTATACCATATCTGAACTTGACTGAGAAAGTGATGCATCCATAGCAGGAGGCGGACGAGCTGATATGCCGGCACAACCCTGATTCCTGCTTTGAATTTCTGCCATTGCATCTCTACGAGAGCATCGTCTCCTTTCGATGATTTCAACCACCTGAAGTTCCTTTGATCTTGCAGGGCAGTTAGGATCGTCTGCAGCGTGATTTTCCTTGCACAAACAGCATGTCTTATTGTCTGATTGGCACTCAACAGTGCTATGACCAGCCCCGTATATGGCCCCGCATATGCGGCATCGAGGGTCCGATCGACAACCTTTAGTACTGTGTCCAAAGCACCAGCATTTAGCACAGTGCAACGGACGGGGAGCTAAAGCTGCGACCCTATAGATAAGCGACCATGCCTTGATCTCCGAAGATGTTTGCCATGTTAGGAGCCGGGCCGGTGGATTTCACTTGAATTTCAGACTTTCTCGTTAGATTTTGCAGTGTCCTTCGAGAAGATGCTGGAAGATCTCTCTCATCAAAGGAATGACCACCCCTTCAGCCTAGACGATCTGTTGAGCCTCAACAGAAGCCGCCTACACGACTTGTTGAGCCTCAACAGAAGCCACCTCAAGAACAAGCACAAAATGCTGCAACGGCCGGGAAGCCAGATCATCGCGTGATGGTGATGCTAAGATCATTAGTGGATACCATTCGCGTATTGTTAAACGACATGAATACACCATCAGCCAAAAGTGCCCTTCAAGTACTGGACGCGCTTAGTCCAGTGCTAGTAGCCCTAGAGTAGACCATGGCTAACCCACCACTGTATTTCAGGGATGAGGTTCGTAAAGCAGCAATACTGCAGTGGAATGCCAGGGGACTGAGATCGCGCATTGGTGACTTTCGTCGATTTGTGTACGTCAATATGTTTCCCGTAATGGTCATCTGTGAGCCGAACTTATCGAGAGCAATACGACTCTCGGGATACGAACCTTTTATGTCGTCCACTATTACTGAAAGCAGCAACGTTCTGGTGTTCATTCGCCGAGACCTCACTTACATCCTTCAACCTGTACCACCTCATGACGGAAACCAATACGTATGCTTAAGAGAGAAAAAGAGGAGGCTCAAAATCACGGTGGTTGGCGTGTACCTATCACCATCAAGCCGCAACTTGGTGTCTTTTGCCTCCGACAAAAAACTTTGGTTACTGAACGATGGCAGTTCTACATTTTTACGTGGCTCCACATACAGTAGCTGTCTCGACTTTGCTTTTGTTTCGCGAAGCCTAGTGAAACATACTGAATGGTTTACGGATATATAAACGCACGGGAGTGATTACATTCCAACATACGTCAAGATCAAAGGATTGTCGCCTCCTAAAGTACACGACATGATTAAAAAAGTGGATTGGAAAAAATTTCAATCTCGTATGGAAGACCAATGCCAAGAACATATATCCGATTTACAAGAGGCCATCAAGAACACTGTAAAAGAGACTGTGTATGATCCCATGCCCTGTAAGAATCATGGACATCGACATAGAGCTGGAGTGGCTTCGAGCCTTGCGACGACGAGCTGAAAGAAGGTGCCGGCGCACAAAGGAGATGGAAGATTTACGGACTGCTAGACGTATGCAGAAGAAGATCAAACGTCGGCTGGACAAGCTAGAATTCCAACGCTGGATTACTTTCTGCGAGCCACTCGACCCTCGTAAGCCTTTATCGCAGATATGGAGAACGGTAAGAGGTTTGCGGTCATCCCCCATTCAGAATTCACCATTCAAGGCCTTAGCCCTTTACCAAAATCGACCAGATGCGGACGTTGCTGAAGAGTTCTGCGCCGGATTATCAGGGCAAACTACAGCACTTAGCAGCTCACCACTTTCGAGCAGTTGTCCGCCACCACGTGATTCCTGTATGGACTTCCCGTTCACCATTCAGGAGCTCAAGGCAGCACTCGCTTCATGCAAACGTACCTTCGCACCAGGACCTGACGGAATCTCCTACAGAGCACTGTGTCATCTGGGTGAGTGCGCTAGAATAGCTCTACTTCAGCTATATAATGATTGTTGGCTAGAGCGCACTGTCCCCTTAAGTTGGAAAACTAGTCGTCTAGTACCACTGCTAAAACCTGGCAAATCACCATTGGAACTCTCCTCCTATCGCCCAATCGCCTTATCTAGTTGCGTGGGTAAAGTGATGGAGAGAATGATTCTTGGCCGACTCGAGTGGAACTTGGAGTATCATGAGATCTACCCAAATGCCATGGCGGGCTTTTGACGTGGTCAATCATCGATCGATAGCGTCATCGACCTAATCACGTACGTTGAACACGAGAAAGGCAAGAAGCGTCTTTGCGCCTCTCTGTTCGTTGACGTCAAAGGATCTTATGATAACGTTACACATGAAGCCGTCATCACCGCACTAGAAGAGATTGGAGTGGGTGGCCGAATGTTTAAGTGGATACGCTGTACGAGAAGCACCAAGACTGCACCCACGTATACACCGACGGCTTCGTCCTGCCAAACAGCTCAACTGCGGTGGTCGTTATTCCAACGCACGCCACAACCATCAAATTCAGGACAGCTCATGCAACCACAACAACGGCAGCAGAGCTTGCAGCGCTTCGCGCTGCGCTGCGTTTCATTAAGGACCAAAGCACGCAACGATGGACGATTTTCTGCGACTGCAAGGCGGCACTGCAGTGACTTCTGTCAAATCTACGCCGTGGTCCACACAAGCAGTTGGTATTTGAAACAACAGAAATGCTACACCATATAACAGAGAAAGGGCACCACGTTGTATTTCAGTGGTTGCGAAACCACTGTGGAATCATCGGTAACGAAGAAGCTGATCAAGCTGCCCGTTCAGCCCATACAGAAGACAACAACCAGTCAATACCTCTCTCAAGGACGGACGCTGCTAGGAGGCTCCGCATGCTTGCTCACCAAGGCTCCATGACACTTTGGAATAAGTCTCTCTTTATGCATGCAAGATTATGATCTCTTGATCCAACGTTAATCTTACAGCTTCCAACGAAAATTCGACGAGGTGACGCTGCTGTTCTGTGCAGACTATGGTTGGGAATCGCGTTTACCCGTGCGTACGCGTTCCGCATAGGGATGGCCGACACCGCCGACTGTGCACACTGCGGAGATGAAGAAACAATTCGACATAGCCTGTGTGACTGCCCAGAATACAACCTGGAAAGACAACATCTTTCTAATACACTGAACAGGTTAGATGACCAGCCGTTGTCAGAAGAAAGTATACTGCGCCATCGTCATGACTCATCGACACAGAAGAAAGCCGTGCAAGCGCTACTGGGCTTCTTGCGAACTACTGGCCCGTCGGAACGCCTCTGGGTGGACTGATTTTGTGTATGCGTGTGTGTCGGTGTTTTTTCTCTTATTTATTTTTAATTCTCTCTTTCTCTTTCAACCCCCTATTCCCCAACCCCAGTGTAGGGTAGCATACCAGATACTAGCATCTGGTATGCTAGTATCTCCCTGCCTTCCTTTTTTTATCGTTTCTCTCTCTCTTGATCTCCGAAGATCGATCCGTTCCAGCGAATATGGCAATCACAGTTTCAGTGGGAACTTTCTGTTTGTTTTCCTGTTTGGTACAGCGGTAAACAGAAATATTATCTGCTGGGGAAAAGATGTTCAAGACTTCTGCGGGGCTTAGACTTGCGTCTACCCCCCGAACCAATCCTTTGCAGCAAGCTAGATGAGGTGGGATAAAAGAGCTCACCGGATGTGATGCAATAGTAGTGCACTTCAGAAGGTCTTGGATACAAGCCTTGTCTGGTGAGCAGCATAGTATGCCCCCGCGTCCAAAGTGACGAACGTCTATTATCAGTAGAGAGTGGGGAGTGATCGCACGAAGTTCCGTTTGAATTGTCTTGGGATTTTTCATGCGGATGAACCCACCGGTGGTCAGCACTAAAGCGACAGGAACGGGGTTCCAATGCGGAGAAACAACTCCAGGGGCAGATCTTGAGAGGGAACAGAGGCTGACCAGAGGGTAGGCCTCTGGCTCGGAGAAGAAACAGACTTGAAATAAGATGAAGTTACACTTAGCAATGCACTCAAAACAGTTGCGGAACAAGAGGTAGATCTAATAAAATAAAAGTAACCACCGGCTACTTGACCGCAACCCTGAAGATGGAACAAGGAACGTTGGGAGCTGTGAAGCTGTAGCACGCAGCAGTGGCGCGAGTTAATGCTCGGTGACCGCACCGTAGAAATGCACTATTGCGTACAAAAAAGAAAAAAAAAGATGTAGAAGGAAGATGTTATAAAAAAGATTCAGAGAGTGGGAAAAATAAAATGTTTACTAATATAGTAACTATACCTTGATTTTGGGAGCCGACCAGACAGCTGAGTGTGCCAAACCCGATTCATTTGGGGTGTATGTCTCATATTTATAGAAATTTCAAAAAGTACTTCCTGACTCTCTTTTTTTGTATTTGGTAAAGGGGGCTTTATGTTGAAATACGTTTAGTGTTTAGAATGAAATTTCACACCGCATCAAATATATTTTTGTGGCGATTCCCCAAAACGAAAGCACTAAAATTTAGAACAATTTCTGTGGTTAAAATTAAACCTAGTTTCGCAAACGGAATAACTAGAAGTCTTTCCCGAATTACTGCGTAGTTACGACGTGAGACAAAATAATGTTCAATAGTTTCTAATTCTTCACAGAACGGAAAAAGAGGGGAGAGTGTTAGACCAGCTCTGTGTAAATAAAAATTTAATGGGAGAACACGCCACCAGAATCTGGCGATGATAGTTTCAAGTTTTTTTGACCGACTCCACTGGGCTTTCCATGAAAATTTGAGACGACTGAAAGGCAAAAACTTACCTGGCTTTTTTTTTCGATTTAATGCACTAAATATTTCATACTTACGTCAGAGATATTTCTGCGCCCAACATGGCTTTCTTACCACCCCAAAGATTGGAAACAAAGCTAGCTTTCTGTCCATCAGCTGGTTATCCACTACCTTCATGATCGGCCCATCTCAACCGAGCGAAGATGTTATATGATGCCGTCAAGTTATGTGACCTTCCGATTCGTCCTAAACATTTATGATATTTGGCGTCATATGAAGGCGTTCTCACGTAATGATTTTTTGCATCACTCGTCTTCACGCCGCCGACGCGAAAAGACGCCGGACGCAGCCAGCGATCAATTTTCGCTTTTGATGAGACATTTGAAGCTATCGCCTTAATGCACTGTACGGCTGTATCTCCGCAAAATTGAAGCTTCCGCTAGTGTTCGGGAGAGCATGCTTGCAGTAATCAGGCAGAATAATTCGTCTCCTAATAAATCTTCGTACTACACTCTAATATATACCCGTCATTTACAACCCGAGTATTTTATAGATTATGAGTAGTGCATGGCGGCTGAAGACTAACCGTCACGTTAGGCAACATGGCAATTGGAATCACAGAATGGGAGCGTGCTGCATCCGACCAGTCAACAAATGAGCCTATCAGTAGCAATGCTGCCTAGCGATAGCTGCCGTGTGCAACTCTAACATTACTGAGGGGAACAGCACAAAAAACTGGACGGAGAACGATTCAAGACACGACACAAGCGCTGCTTAAATCTCTCTCCGTCCCGTTTTTTTTTGCACTCTTCCCCTCAGTAGTTACTGCGCTGTTCCCCTCAGTGGATCCACTTTTTTAACCAACTAGCACTTCAAGAAATCCTTCTGCTAACATTACGCCCCGAAGCGGAATAGTAGCCCACGGGAACCACAAAGCCATTTGGCCTCTACTCTGCTCGCTACGGAATTAAGATGCCAGAGGGAATCAGAAAGAAACAGAGCTGAGCAGGCGGATATCAAGGCTACAACAATCCTTCTCCGAATACACAGACAAGCTCAAGCAACTGACCACAGGCTGCATCTTTCATGCCTGTCACCTTGACTCAAGTTGAGAGTCGGCATCAGACTTCAGACTTTAACAGACCTGTTCAAAACACAGGCTACGATCGCAGAAATCACGCCGCATATGGAGCTGTTCTTGTCTATTTCTCGATGATTTCATTGTTTAAGCTCTCAAATGGTAAAATCACCTGCCAGTTCCTGATTTTCTGACACTTGCTTTTTCTCAGTGGCAACACATGTAAGGCTTTGCTAAGGGAACGGATGCAGACCTATATTCCTGGAAGCAGTCTCGTGATAATTTGTGATAATTGGTGCATGATCTCCAGGCTTGCGAATAAAGTTCTACGCCACTAGAGAGTAGTAAGCATCGGGGAACATTAGGCACCCAAGCTTTTAATATTAGTTCCTGGCAAAGGTTTTTCTCAAAAATAAACTTTCAGGTAGTCAAAAAAGTAACTTTCAGTCTACGAACGCCATGGTGACAAAACGATCTTCCGTGGATTATTTAATTGCATAAGCTATCTGATATCGGCCTAGCAGACGACGCGCGAGCGCCTCGATCAAGTAGTCGCGAACGACACATGCCTTTGAAATGAACTGAGTGCTCAGAACAATAATTGCTTCACGATTCTCGTTTCCAAGTTTCCATTACACTTTAAACAATGTGATCACAGCCGAAAACCGAGCCGTATAGCAGCTTCGAATGCAGCCGCGCCATTCGTTTTGTCCGAGAGGCGACGTGGCGGCATCTCTACTTCAGTTTTGGCGCCTGATGGTGAAACACCGCACTAGCACCGATGGCCGCTTCCCATTGTTGTTGTTGTTAGTGGTTCGTAAGGAAAAGGAAGAAGGCACCTAATTTCTGCCTGCCTACAGGAGACACGGCGCAGTGCCTACCCCCCATTGAAATCCGCTCTTTCGCCCGGGTAGCCCGGGCACTGAAAAAAATAGAGGAGGCGCTGCGCAGAGTGACGTAGCCAATCAGCGACAGAGGAGCGTCATGGCTGAGCCGCGTCGTCTGCTTTCCCTTTTCCGCATCATCTGCGTCTGCCGCGGGACACTTCAAGCTGCTTGCTTCTTGCTCCGCGGTTTTCACGCTATGCCGTACATGTTTTTAAGTGCGAAACATTTCTTAGCGAACTTCGGCGACTTTGAACGTATCTATCTATCTATCTATCTATCTATCTATCTATCTATCTATCTATCTATCTATCTATCTATCTATCTATCTATCTATCTATCTATCTATCTATCTATCTATCTATCTATCTATCTATCTATCTATCTATCTATCTATCTATCTATCTATCTATCTATCTATCTATCTATCTATCTATCTATCTATCTATCTATCTAGCAGCCTACGACTTTTAGCTCTCCTGGCCGTTTCGATAATGGCGTTGATACCTAACTTGGTATGGCATAACGTGACTGTATGATAAACATCTTTGACTAGTCATAACATGAAAATCATGATATATGTCGTGAATGTGATGATTTACATTTCATTGTCCTGCAGCTCTTGCGGTGGTTTCGTTCATATGGCATGTAGCAAAGCTGGCATGGTAAGACATGACTGCATGGCGAACACAAGCGACAGACACTAACACGATAATCATGAGATGCGTGTCATGTAACAACATGACTACTTGCTACGCTCATGATGCGCTCGCGGCCGTTTCACTAGCTTCACGTGTACCAAACGTGTTATGCGATGCGAAGGGACGACATAGTTAAATGACACATCCAAACATGATATTCACGACATGCGTGTCATGTAACAACATGACCACATACCACACTCATAATGCGCTCGCGGCCGTTTCGCTAGCTTCACATATGCCAAATTTGGTATTACGTGACGCCAATCTATGACGAAGGTACGTGACTGGCGCAAACATGATAATCATGAGATGCGTGTCATGTGAGAACATGACTACACGACACATTTAAGGGGCCAATACATTTCGACGTGACGTGGTGCGCGTGCTCGCCAGCGTTCATTTCGTCGCGTCACGCCAGCGTTGCCACGCCATGCGCCGGTCCCTGAAAAATAAACAAAAGTAGCGCCATTCGTGTCAATGTGCAGCCTCCTTTCCCCTCGCGTGCATTGCAAATAGTAAACGACGCTAGTTGAGGGGCTGTTTGGCTCCTGGCCACAAAGATGAGCTTGTGCTCATGTTTCCGTTAAAGCGCATCTAGGCGCTGCGGCTCTAAACGATGCACCAAAAGAGTGATTGAGAAAGAAAAATAATATAAAAAGTAACGTTAAATATGACGACGTGACGTGTATATAAGCAAGTGGCATGCAGTGGCAAAAGACATCAGCGCAAGCAGGCAATACTCAACGGGATAGCACACAGTTTGCATGCAGACGCGCTCAGTGGTGTCGCTCTCGATGGCAGCGTCACTGCTGTTCGTGTGATGAACTCGGCGGTGCTAAGAGTCTGCAGCATAACGCACTAGCCTCTGTGAAGGTATCGCAAACGCCATTTTGTTTGTCCACTTTCGCGGTGTTTGTTTGTGGCTAGGCGTGCGCGCTTGGTATTGTTGTGTAGCTGGAGTTCGACCGCGCGTGAGTGTGTGCACGGTAATCCTGCACGTTTCGGGATGCCGACCTGCTGTACCAGCGGTTGCAAAAGCAGGTACAGCAGAGGAAAGAAGCTATTTTCGCTTCCGCGAGGAAAAGACAATGCCGCTCGGCAAGAAGTGTGGCTCCAGCGTATCGGAAGGACTGACTTGGACCCTGTATCGTCGCGGCTTTGTGAAGTGAGTACCGGCGAGCTAAACTCTATCGTTTCGCTTGTATTCGTGTTTACAGTGTTGCGGTACTGTCAAGCTCGAGCATCACACAAAGAGAGTAACCGCGTCGATGGTAAACGTGCATGCCAGTTGAAACGCGTGCCGCGTTTAGTGCCGTGTAAACGTTGCGTCTCTGGCTTGATCCATGCCGACCGCGGCGGCTGCATTTTCGATTGAGGCGGAAATGTTGGGGCCTGTGTACTTAGCATTATATGCACGTTATTGAATACCAGGCGGTCGAAATTTCCGTAGCCCTCCAAAAGGGCGTCCGTCATAATCAAATTGTGGTTTTGGAACGTTAAACGCCAGATATTATTATTATTATTATTATTATTATTATTATTATTATTATTATTATTATTATTACTCGTTTGATCCAGAAATAATCGTCGACTATGTTACAAAGTAAATGTAATGGATACATTCAAGTGCTAAACTAAACTTTGTTTATTGGCCGACGTATAGTTAAATGACTCCCGCGTGTATGTGTGTATGGGTGTAAGGACTTTATGTATAAAGGCGTGGGCAGCGACCTGAATGTCGCATCATTTCGTTTAAGCATGTGCTCCAGCGCGCTCAGTATTCAGAAGCTCTGTGGTTGAAATAAGGACACGCAAGGCTAAACGGTGCGTATTTCTACATACTGTACGCACCGTGTGCTAGTCTGGTGGGAAGAGAATCTGGCAAACAGTGCGTAGTCGTGTACGTGTTGACACTAAAGGTTATTTTAGTTTCTTTTAGAGCGTGCTGTTTCATTGTGTAACAGTAGCCGCGAATATTTCCTTACCTAGGACCACTTCACTGCGGACCAATTCGAGCCGGTACTGCTGCGCAAGTTTGGTACTAAAAAGTTGAAAAGAGACGCGGCGCCTACGATCATCAGTCAAGAGCATTTGCAAACGTTAGGTAAGCCAATCGCGTTAAAAAACTGGAGAATGTTTAGTCCGTCTTCGTTGTTTTCTGCATCACCCATAACTACTTCTCAGCCTTTCACTAACCTGAAACATGTCGTCTTGCATATAGGTGTTGTGCACTGTTTGTGTATAGCTAATGGCTTTTCTTTGGTATAATTATTGCATTTTTTTCATTCTCCAGAATGCAATGATTCAGCCCGCTCATCTTGTGGCCTTAATCTACTACTAACAGCAGCTGCTCTTGTTGATGGTGAGTTGACGGTTAAGCACATCTCACGCCTTTTCTCTCTTCGGTATAATTAATACATGTTTGGATTATGCAGAAGCCAAAGAGACACACTGCCCATCAGCTACGAATGTGCTTCTGACACCAGCTGCTGTTGATGGTGAGTTCTTACTGCATTTATTACTTACCGTAACTACAAACGTGCTTTATGCCTTCATTGATGTTTTATAATTTGCAGGCTATGGAGCCAACAGTGGTGCTACTCAAGCAGGGTTAGGTTCTTCACAAGGTAACGTAGCTAACACACATGCTGCAAGTAGTCGAAGCATTGTAACGGCTTGTAACTTGTATCCATTGGTTTATATATTTTACAATCATGTCTGTAGGGGTGTGCTGCAGATCCACAACATTTTGCTCTGCAGTATGGTGTTCAGCACATTGCAAGCATTGAAAGCATTGTCGCTTGGGTTTTGGCATGCATTCTTATTACTGAAGAATTGTAATGCACCTGTGCGTATTGTAAATGCTTCAAGTAGTGTTGATGCTTGTTTGCCAAAATGCGATGTAACAGAGATGATGGTCTTCTTCAATTTGTCTTTATCTTTTTTAGGTCACACTGCCACTGATTCAGTACCATCGGATTTTCCTGAAGGTATTGGCAGTGACATGTTGCTTTGAAATTTCACATAATTTATTGTTGATCTCATGTTGCAAATGCACCTTCAAGTTCCGAATGTGATGAACTGCCAGCTTGCTCAACAGCTTGTTCAGCAGGTGAGTGCTACTTTTCATGATTTGTATAGGCATGTGTCTGCCAGATGGTTTTGTTGGTTCCAACTATCATATGTGCGCAGGTGTGGAAACCACCCATGAATCGAGCTGCCAGCCATTTCAAGCTTTGACGGTGCCTGTTGAGTGTGAGTGAAATTTCTGTTCAGTATCATATACATTTCTTAATTTTAGTCACAAACCATCCCTCATTGCCTGTGCTGCAACTGTGCAAATTAAAACTTTGGTGACTGTACCGGTCTTCAGTACTACCAATAAGATTATCCGTCATTTACAGCTCAGCAGAACTTTTGTGCTGCCTGTGGAGGATTTCTGTCTGCTGAGGGCACAGCTGATGTCACCGTTAAGTGTTCAGTGCTACTGTTCTCACACACTATGTAATATACACTTGAGTGTGACACATCGCCGCCTACAGGAAATTACGTGCACGCTCATAACAGATTGATATATTGGTGCATTTAATAGTGAGGATGCGCTCTAAGTACTGGTGACCTGTTTTGTTTCTTTTGCTGGTATGCTCATTCTTGTAAAGCGAGAGTAGTCGCACACAACGTAAGTTTATTGGAGGAACATGTAAGCTGTGTTTTGTGTACAGTAATGCATAGCACACTGCTACACACTGCGCAACATTATCACACTATCACTTGTGACACGCAATCAGCTGCCGTCTTGTAGCAACTCTGTCAAAAAAAGCTACAACAGTGGAACCATGGCACTCTCTCCACTTTGTTTGAAATAGCCACCGCCATTGATAACCCTACGTCATAACCGAGAGTACGTGCCGTATATTCATGTCTTTACTCATTACTAACTATTGGCATAGCTAGGAGTTGGTACACCGGACACTTGCTGTTCCCAAAATGTCTTTCTGCCTTCACATGCACAGTACAAAGTGAGACGTGACCACACGTGACTGTCTTGCCCCTATTTCGGATCAAGGACACGCCCCCACCAAAAATAGTTCAGCTGCATGCATTGCGGGTTCTGCGCAGCTCCATTTGTCCCTCTTCATTGAGCAACAGTGTCAGCTTATGCTGTTTGTTAAAACCACTGTTGTGTTCTCAAAAAGTTACGCTTACACTTTTCTGCTGAATAATATGGAGTGGCACAGATTTTTTTGTTTGTTTCTTTAAATCCTTGTGGTTCTCCCTCACATGCTAGTCTGGGTTAAATAGTGAAATTTTCAAACTCTTGTCACTTCCTGCTCAATCTGTGCTTTGCAGGCTCCAGTTCAAGTAGTTGGGATGCTGATCAAGCAGTAGTAGCTGCCCTTCACAAAAGAATAGCTACATTGGAAGAGTGCTTGAACAACATGAAGCGGAAAGTTGCTACACTGCAACAACAGAAAAGCAGAGCAAACCGTAGAAACCATGAACTCACGCGAAACATCAAGAAGTACCTGTCACCAGATCAACTGCAAGGCATGTGGACTTCCAGTATGCGAGGGAAGCAATGGTCTACTGAGACTATACAGAAAGGCTCAAGCTCTGTTTGGCATGTGGATCCAGAGGCTACAATGCGGTCAGGGAGCTTGCTGTACCCCTTCCGAGTGAAAGAAATTTACAACGTCGTGTTGAAAACTACAAGTTCTCACCAGGAATTCTACATGAGGTTCTGAAGTCCCTTGATTTAAAAGTGAAAGGATGGTGTAGCTGAATATATTTGTTACATTTATTCTCGTGAGCATCTCTTTCAGCAGTACACCTTGAGCAAAAGGTGAAACCTTTTCCAGAGCCTTCCACTATGGCATGTCTCATGATCGTATTATGGTTTTCGCACGTAAACCCTAATATTTATTAAGCTTTCATATGTTGCTAGGGCCAGTGTTAGTGCCTGTCACTGCGCTCTTTGTCGTGCACGTTTTAGCGGCCATTCATAAAGTTTCCACAACATATTCTCACCTTTCCTTCACTTATGACTTCAGGTCCTCTAACTTGGCACAATTCCACATAAATTTCAATAGGTGATAATCTTCTTGCATGCAAACATCGAAATACAGCTTGCACTGTGCACTGCCTGTCTATTCTTGAAAAGCATTGCATTTTAAATGTCTTTATTATTGCCTTTGTTGCTTAATGCATGTTGCATATTTCAGATAACCACCATGAAGGAGCATGAGGGGCATGCAGTTCTGATGCTCGATGAAATTCAGTTGAGCTCAGGGCTTGCGTTTGACCAAACGACTGGCACTGTTATTGGAAGGCGAACTTTACCTTTGGCCGACGGTTCTCTGCCACATGCTGCAGTGGCAACGCATGGACTTGTTTTCATCCTGGGTGGGGTTATACAAAATTGAAAGCAGACAGTTGCTTATCATTTTACTGGAAACTCGTTCAGAAGTGCTGCAGTTTAAGAACAGTTGACTGAAATTATTCAGGAATGTGAAACAATCGGGGTTCGTATAGAGGCAGTCGTTAGCGACATGGGTGGTGGGAATATGGCTCTCTGGAGAGAATTTGGCATAGTTGTGGGAAAGCATTCTGTGTCAAGAGTTTCTTGTTGTCATCCTTTTGACCAACATCACAAGCTTTATTTTATGGCAGACACCGTACATTTGCTAAAGAACTTGAGGAACCACCTCACACGTGGTCAATCAATTTTCCTTCCCGAAAATGTGGTCGAAAAGCACAAGCTGCCTTCGAATGAGGTTAACCTTGTGCCGATTCAGAAGCTGGTAGAAATTGACTCTGAACTGCAATTAAACATAGCATCGCACTTGAAACCATCCTTCTTGGACCCAGGACACTATGAGAAAATGAAAGTGGGGCCTGCATTTTCATTGCTAAATCACGATACTGCAGCTGCACTACCTTTCCTGGTCCAAAGGGGAGATTTGCCCCAAGAAGCGTTGACAACAGCATGGTTCATAGAAACCATTTATAGGTGGTTCAAAGTACTGACATCACATACAACGAAGCTTGGCATCAGCAAGTTAAATGATGAGAAATATGAGGATTCACTGATTTTTTTAAAAAGATATGGTAACTCTTTTTACAGATCTGAATATAGGCTCTCTATCGAAACACGTGTGGAAGCCTGTGCAGACGGGCATAATTTTGGTGTGTAAAGTTGCATTGGAACTGCAGCATTATTATCTTAATGAGAAGGGCTTCTTTTTTGTTTTGCTCAGCCGATTTGCCCAAGATGCTCTTGAGAATTTGTTCTCCACTCTGAGGGCGAAGAATGCAGTACCAAAAGCTCTTCAATTTCGTAGTGCTATTCGAGCTGCTACTTTGGCACAGTTCTTTCGGCCCAGTAGAAGTGGAAGCTATGCTATCGACGATGCTCCTTCTCTAGTTGGCATCGAAAATTGCCACGCAAGAGCTCCTAACAGCAATGATACAGAAGCTGTTGAATATCCCAGTGATCTTCTCTACATAAGCATGATGGAGCATGAGTCTTTTATTTACCTTGCTGGGTTTGTGGTGAAGAGTGTTGCAAAGCACACAAGGATTTGTGAGCAGTGCAAAACTGCCACAGTGTCGAACGAAGCTAGTGTGCTCACAAAGTTAAAATCCTACACTGATGACAGCAAGCTCATATCACCAGGGGCAGCAGTACTTCATTTGCTCGAAACAGCTGAGAATATGTTCAGAGTGAATAGCAACAAGCTTCTGTGCAATGAAGTTACGATTTGTCAACTTGTGGCCACCACTAATGACAGTGTGCAAGCTGTCAATTGTTTTCGACCTTGCCACAACATTCAGGAGAGGTTGCTGAGAGCATTTTTTAAAACCAGAATTAACATTCTTCTGCGGAAAGAGAATATGCGTTTGGCAGCTGATGAAGAGAAAGATGCAAAAACTGGTATTCGTAGAATTGGAAAGCAGGCTGCTACAACCAATGTAAAATAGTGTGTATGCCTCATTTCTTTCGTGTTTTCCTTCTGTTTTTCTATGATGCATATGTGGTATGGCCTCTTAACCTAGTCTGTAGGCACAGTACTCTCGGATTGAAATGCAGGAATTATGGTCTCAGTAACGCACATACTTTTGTTGGCACTGCGTTAAGTTCGGGACATACTGGTGTAATTTCGACTAGAACGTGTATATCGGAGCCAAAATTATTCTTAGAGACTATATTTATCACGGCATGACGTGGTTATTTCGAGCAGGTGTGCATACCAGTTATCCCCAAAAAATTGATGTTGCGTTTGAATCCCCAAGCACCGTACATGAGGAACTGCAGTGTTTTGTCCTATTGTGATTTCATTTCAACAGTAATTACTTATCTTTGATCCGTACAGTTCAGAGCAGATGTTTTCAGTTGCCGTCATAATGTCATTGAAATTTCTAACACGTTTGCCCTGTTTGTTTCAGTGTGTACATTTTGGTCCTTTATAAGCAGTTCCTTCTAAGTAGCTTGGGTGGTGTCTCGATCGCGTCTAGGTTGTAATTCTGTGTGACTAGAGTTTTTGATGAGAAGCTTTGTTACCTTAGCTAAGCCTATTTTTAATATTTTGTGTCAAGTGTCCCTGTTTTTCATTATGTTTCTCGTCACTCGGGAAATTTCGCTTACTTTCTGCCTTGGTGGTTTACCGCCTTAAATTTCTGCTTCAGATGTCAGTGTAGTAATGGTTTTGTTCATTGCCTCTGTGTCTGTTTTCTCGTTTTTCCTCTCTTTGCTTTGCATTTCTTGCCAAACGCAATTCTAAGCTCGTGTATTTTTATTTTGACTTCTGCTAGGTTGGCCTGTGGCGGATTTTCCTCTTGTTGTCTTGAGGCTGAAGCTATTGTTGCCCTATGATTTTACAGCTTTGCACTTGTTGTTGAGGGCAATTATAAGCTCGTGTGTTTTTATTCCAACTACATCTGGGTTGGCCTCTATTTTAGTGGCTAATTTCGCTCTTCTTCTCTTCAGATAGAGCTGTTGTTACCCTCACTAGTCTATGATTAGGTCCGTGGTTTTGCTGTGCCTATTACATCTGTTTTATTATGTCTTTTACATGTATGTCCTGTTTCATGCCTACATATCTGCATAATATGTTTTGCATATCCCCAGTAGGGGCTTTCCATGTCTACTTCCTATTCCTGTGCTTTTAAAAGTTCAATATGTGTACTTCATTTCATTCGCTAAATTCCACATGTGGAGCGTTAATCTTGATAAAGGTGTTTGGCACAAATTGCGTACACTTGTCGCTAGTTGTGAGTGCACCACGAATGCCATCGCTTTTCTTTACTCTTGTCATTGTGATGTGCACGTATAGCAACAAGTCACCGTTAACACATATTTCATGTCATTTATTGTGTACACTGCATAATTATCATGTATGATTGAGGCAGTCCTGCATTTTCATGAAATGTTGAATAAATGTCATGTTTTGTGCCCTTCATTCAGTTTTTGCATAGAATCAACTGTACTTGAACTTTGGTGTTTATCAATAAAGTGACATTATGGAATGGGGTTTCCTAATGAATACCAGGCCCTTTTGTTCGCTCGACATATTGCATGCTATTATGATGGCATATGCATAAACATGTCATGCCATGGACATCCCAAGTATACGTGTGTACTCAATGCTGCCTTCCCAGACGCAGTCATTCTGATGTATTCATGCCAGGGAAGACCGAGGTGAGATGGATGTTGAGTGGCCTAGAGCCGGTATGTAAGTGTAAAACATTATTCTAAGAGAGACGTATTCTGCTTAAACAATGGGGACAATCATATGTGCAAAGAAGGAACTTCATGTAACACTGGACACAAACGGTATGGACCTCACCAGAACACAGAGGAGAAACATTATGCACATTATCGCACTATCCCAACCTCTGTCCTTGTGAAATGCGAGCTGTTCGTACCTTATAATAATAACCAAGTAGATTGAGATGCGTTATTCTTTATGGAGCAAGCTATGTTTATTCATTTTTAATGATTGTATTTTAGCACACCTATTAAAAGAATAAAGGCATGGACGAGAACATAGGTAGAAAATTTTATAGGACACATGCTGGACTAACAACTGCAAGTCTCCAATTGGAATATGTTTTACAGCAATCGCAAATGTTAGTATGGTCGGGCTGCATGCACCCCTTGTATGCAGATTTTTAGGTCCTGTCGAGGAGGTTAAACTCTCAAACACGTTGGCAGATAGAAGAGAAATGCAGGGAAAAAGGACAAAGTTCAGTCTTCATATATGTTTTATTTGTTGGGTTGCGCATTCAGCTGCTAGAGAGAGATGCTAAAAAGCACTATGCATGCGCGAACGCTATTTTTTTTGTATTCTTCAGATAGTATTTTGTTTGTTTACCGCCTGTCTTACCTAATACTTCTATGGGCTCTATTGCCTCCTCAGCTGCGCTTTCTTTTTTTTTCCAATATGAGCGAACTCACCCAGTTTTACACTAGTTTACATATCAATATACATTCTATGCGGACTGTAAAAAGCCACGTCTGTCAATATACGCGCAGTAGTTGTTTAAATTACTGTACATCGAACAATGCGAGCAGCATATAACCTCACAGACCGAAGAAAGAATCAGCATGACCATGTGACCTGAATGGCCTAACTCGCCCACGCAGTCGCTTCATGCAATTGACGGTGAACTCGAACTGGTCGGCCCCGCGCCGACAACGTATATCTGAGTCTTTCCTTAGGCTGCGCACGGCGCTGTATTAAATATTGCTGCGGCGACCTTTTAAAGCTTTCGGTACCGACGGTCCAAGAAGAGCCTGCCAAAGTCATAGTTGCTTTCGTAGTTTTTTCTACAGTAGAAAGGTTGACTTCCTCGCACAAAACGCTTGCTTTGAAAACGTAGAACGATCCATTGCCTATTTTGCGAGGTGTAGCTAGCTTTCTATTCCTTCGAATCGACCAACAAACGAACGAGTAATGTCACCACACTAACGATACAAAGAACTGTTCAGCGACGAATGAAATGCAAAGAAAGTGTACCGAATACGAAATACTGGCAACGCCGCACACACGCTGGAGCAGCGATGAAGAATCTCGGAACGATGGCCGCCGTAGACTTTGCTTCTGTGAAGCGAGCGCGCGCTCCCCGAACAGACGCCACCGGCGTACCCTTTCAGCATACCCGAGGCACGGCCGCTCGATGAAAAACGCACGGCGCAGCAGTGCCCAAGCTGCCCAAGCGTCTGGCACATCCAGTGCGCCCGCGTGCTTTCGCATTCATAGTTTCCTGGTGGACACTCTAGAGGCACTGCTGTGGCTGCTGGGAGAGGAGGTAGAGGCGAAGGGGTGCGGTTGGCGCTACTTTAGTTTATTTTTCAGGGACTTTACATATACTCGCAGGCGCGCGCCACGCCGCGGTGCCTTTACGCATGCGCGTTTCAGCGCGCCCGGCGTCCTTCCGTCACGAAAACAGGAAGACGCAGTGTTGTCTGGGTAACGCATCGGTGCCAAATGCAGCATGTCGCATTTCAAGCCGGTTGCCGGCGGCGGGCCGGGTCGACGGACGCTGGTCGCACCTGGTGTCAGACAATATTAGAGTGCTCGCGTTTTGCTAACGTAGCGTCACTGTGCCCAGCGTACGCGCGTGTCAGCGCTACACTGGAGTACATTGGACCATTTATGATGCGCTCGCGGCCGTTTTACTAGCCCAGCATATACCAAATTCGGTGTCACGTGACGTTGTTGGATGACGGAATATATTACTGGTGCAACCATGATAATCCTGACGCGCGTTTTATGTCAGAAGATGACAACATACCACGCTCATAGCATCATCGCGGCCGTTTCGCTAGCTCTACATATACTAAATTTAATATTACGTGACATGAATAGATGACGAAGGTAAATGACACATGCAAACATGATACTCATGACACTGAAGTCGTGTACGGCATCATTTCCTCCACCTCGTAACGGTGTGCTGATTTGAAGTGACATTGTCACGATGAGTCACAAGTACTGGGGGATATATTGAACGACCGGGTAGCTAGCTCTAGGACGATGCGTCAGTCGTGGCTGGCTCTCGAGCCGAGAAGAGACACGCAAATCTTCTTTCTTTCCTCCAGATGGTAGAGCCGCTCTTGCAGTCGACCCACTACGTGTGGGTGGCATTATCCCCCCTTTCGAAAAGAAAAAAAAAGTCCCAAAAGGGGAAAGAAAAGTACATAGCACCACCACGATGTTACGACATAGGCACGTGGAAAAAAAGAAATTGGAAATTCGGATAAAGTAAATATAGAAATGAACGAGCGAGCCAGTATAGGAAAAATCGGTGAACGAAGAAGCAAGTTCACAAAAATAAATAAATAACACAAAGAACGCTGTACGGCAAGAAAAAAGTTATGAACAACGCGCAATAAATGGTTTCATGCGCAACACATGAACGACATCCGACCTCGGTCGTGTCCTACTCCGTGTCTGCGATGTTGAGTCCGGAACCACTTCGTAGTTCACGTCACTGACGCGACGTAACACTTTATAAGGGCCAAAGTACCGGCTCAGTAACTTTTCACTAAGGCCACGGCGGCGGACGGGCGTCCACACCCAAACTTGGTCTCCGGGGTTGTAAAATACTTCGCTGTGGCGGATGTTATAGCGCCGTGCGTCTGCCTGCTGTTGCTGGCCGATGTGTAGTCGCGCGAGCTGCCGGGCTTCCTCAGCACGCTCTGCGAATTCATCGGCGTCAGTTGCCAACTCGTCTTCGTCTTGACACGGTAGCATAGAGTCCAGCATGGTCTGCACTTCGCGGCCGTAGAGAAGCCGAAATGGCGTGAATCGCGTGGTCTCTTGCACGGCGGTATTATACGCGAAGGTCACGTAAGGTAAGATCCGGTCCCATGTTTTGTGCTGTACGTCGATGTACATTGAGATCATATCTGCGATGGTCTTATTCAGTCGCTCCGTAAGTCCGTTGGTTTGTGAGTGGTACGCAGTTGTCTTTCGGTGTCTGGTGTTGCTCAGTTTGAAAACCTCGTCCATAAGCTGCGCCGTGAATGCCGTCCCTCTGTCCGTTATTATACTGGAAGGAGCACCGTGTCGTAACACGATGTGGCGCATGAAAAATTGTGCTACCTCAGAAGCCGTGGCTCGTGGGATCGCCTGCGTCTCAGCGTAGCGTGTCAAATAGTCGGTCGCGACGATCACCCATTTGTTGCTGTCCGCAGATAGGGGGAATGGCCCGAGAATGTCCATGCCGACTTGGTCGAACGGCGTGCAGGGTGCTTCAACGGGCTGAAGCAAACCAGCTGGCTTAACAGATGGTTGCTTTCGGCGCTGACATTCCCGACAGCGATTGACGTACTTCTTGACGCTTGCCGAAAGTCCTGGCCAATAGTACTTCTCGCTCACTCTGGCAAGTGTCCGTGAGTAGCCCAGATGACCGGATGTGGGTTCGTCATGGCAAGCGAAGAGGACGTCGTCTCGCATGTCTCGAGGAACCACCAGGAGGTAGGTACGGTTGTTCGAACGAGCGTTCTTCTTGTACAGCACACCCTCTCGAAGGCAGAACGACGGCAACGAGCGGGATAAATGACGTGGTATAATTGTGTCCTGGCCCTCTAAATGATCGATGATCGGACGAATCTCTGCGTCATCCCACTGCAGTTTACTCACGTCTGATGAGCTAATGGCGCCCAGGAAGCCTTTGTCTTCCTCTGCTTCCTGACTGACGACATGAAGGGGTGCGCGTGACAGTGTGTCAGCGTCTTCATGCTTACGGCCGGACTTATGGATGATGGTGACGTCAAATTCCTGCAGCCGCAAGCTCCACCGTGCTAGACGTCCTGAAGGGTCGCGCAGGCTTGCCAACCAGCAGAGGGCATGGTGGTCCGTCACTACCTTGAAGGGACGACCATAAAGGTACGGGCAAAACTTGGTGATTGCCCACACGACTGCGAGGCACTCTTTCTCCGTAGTGGAATAATTCACCTCGGCACGGGATAGAGAGCGGCTGGCGTAGGCTATCACCCTTTCGATGTCGTCTTGACGCTGAACGAGCACTGCGCCAAGCCCAACGTTACTAGCGTCAGTATGGACCTCCGTTTCAGCATCATCGTCGAAATGAGCGAGAACGGGTGCTGATTGCATGCGCTGTCGCAGTTCATCAAAAGCTGCTTGTTGCTCGTTTTCCCAGACAAACGGCGTGTCGTCCCTTGTGATACGAGTCAGAGGTTCTGCTATCTGTGAAAAGCTATGAATGAACCGGCGATAGTAGGCGCACAAACCAAGGAAGCGCTGGACGGCTTTCTTATCGACAGGAGCTGGTAATTCGGCAACAGCGGCAAGGTTGTCTGGATCGGGCCGGACTCCTTCAGCGCTAACTACATGTCCAAGAAATTTCAGTTCTTCATAGCCGAAGTGGCAGTTCTGTGGCTTTAGAGTGAGGTCCGCCGATCGGATAGCCTCCAGCACGCTGCGCAGGCGCTGTAGGTGCTGCTCGAACGTGGCAGAGAAGACCACCACATCATCAAGGTAGACAAGACAAGTCTGCCACTTGAGCCCTGTGAGGACAGTGTTCATCATTCGCTGGAAAGTTGCCGGCGCTGAACACAAGCCGAAAGGGAGTACTCGAAATTGGTATAGGCCATCTGGAGTCACGAAGGCTGTCTTTTCGCGGTCTCGCTGATCTACCTCGATTTGCCAGTACCCGCTTTTGAGATCGAGAGAAGTGAAATAATGGGCCCGACGAAGTCTATCCAGCGAATCGTCGATACGCGGTAGCGGGTACACATCTTTTTTGGTCACGTTGTTAAGCTTTCGGTAATCGACGCAGAAGCGTAGCGATCCGTCCTTCTTTTTGACAAGCACGACTGGAGATGACCACGGGCTGTTGGATGGTTCGATAACGCATCGTCAAGCATCTCGCGAACTTGCGTACGTATCGCTTCACGTTCTTTAGCCGACACGCGGTAGGGGTGCTGGTGTATTGGGCGTGCGTCCTCGTACGTGATGACCCTGTGCTGAGTGATGGACGTCTGGCGGACCTTTGAGCAACTTGCGAAGCAAGACCTGTACTCGAACAAGAGCGCTCGCAGCGCAGTCTGGTTATCGGTGGACAGATCAGGATTGATGTCAATGTTGCTCATTGATGTGCCTGCGTTATCCACTATTTCTGACGTGAGACAGTTGGTTACGTTTGCTACTTCGTGGGCAAACGCTATCGAAGTGCCACGGAAAAGGTGTCGATGCTCGTTGCTGAAGTTGGTAACGAGCAATTCAGATCGGCCGTCGCGAACGTGTATTACACTTCTCGCTACACATATGCCTTGCTGCAGGAGGTGTTCTAAATTTGTCTCGGCCACCACATCGCCATCGCTCAAACCACAGCATGTTACGTCGACTAGAACACTGGCTCGGGGAGGAAGCGTCACGCTCTGTTCAGAAATACGGAGTACGTCGACACGCATTCCGTCATCCTGCAAGTTGATTGCTCGCTGGGCTGAGAACGTGACGCGGCGCTCTTGCAGATCAATGATAGCTCCATTTTCCTGTAGAAAATCAACTCCCAGAATGACGTCACGGGAGCATTCACGTAGAACAAGGCAGCTTGCTACGAATGTGTACCCTTGAATCTGTACTCTAGTTGTGCAGGCACCCAGTGGAGTTACGACATGGCCACCAGCTGTCCGAATCTGCGAGTTATGCCACGGCGTGATTACTTTCTTCAGCTGCGTTGTCAGTTTCCCGCTCAGTATGGAATAGTCTGCGCCGGTGTCCACTAACGCATTAACTACACAACCATCAATTGTTACTGCTATGTCGAGTGAAAGCCGGCTATCCTTTGCAGCAGCAGGTGATGTCGGACCAGTTTCTGTACGGTTCTGCGTCAATAGGAGGTCTTCAGCGCTTCGACGTTCAGCGACCCCGCCCCCAGAAGTCGCTTCGGCTAGTTTTCCCGGCGGGGGCTGGGAGATTGTGCGGTAGAATACCGCTGGGGCATTGATGAAAATCGCCTCGGTGATGGCGAGCGCGACTGGCGCCCGGCAGACGGTGGTTCATGCTGCTGCGAGAGGTAGTTTTGGATGTCGCGTGGTCTCTGACCGTAACGGGGGGGCGGCGAGTACGCAGAGAAGCCGCGAAGCCCAAGACGGCGATAAGGACACTGGCGGTACAAGTGATCAGCTTCTCCGCAGTGAAAGCATAGAGGCCGGTGATCGGGTGTGCGCCAGACATCAGACTTCCGAGGATACGAGTGCCGATCGTCGATGTACTGGACCGGTTGCGCCGAACGATGGGCAACAGAAGCACCACGGACAAAGGGCAGGGGTGGTGGCGTGTACGTGCCTTCGTAGTATGGTATGTGCTGCGCTGACTCGAGTGAAACTGCAGGGACAGGATGAACGAACAAAGGCGGCGATGCAGCAGGGCGTTTCAAGGCTTCCGCGTAGGTTGTCTTACGGTGGTATTCAGCAGGAGTTGACGCAGCTGTATCAGCAGGCAAGGTGTCCCGGAGGGCCTGGTGCAGCTCATCTTTGATGGCAGTTGCAATAGAGCTAACCGTAGGATGAGGTGTATCACCAGCCTTTTGCAACTCTTCACGTACGATATTACGTATGAGTTCATGTAAGGAGTCACTGCTGGTCCCAACGGCGGCGAAAATGTCAGCAGTGGACATGCCACAGACTTGCCTGTCGTATTGGTTTGATCGCTGCTGTAGCATTTTTTCCATTGTCACGGCTTCAGACAAGAACTCCGCGACCGTCTTCGGAGGGCTTCGCACGAGGCCGGCGAAAAGCTGGTCCTTGACACCACGCATCAAGTGACGCAGCTTCTTGTCCTCCGTCATTATTGAATCTGCCCGTCGGAAGAGACGCGTCATGTCTTCGACGTACGCGGTCACAGTTTCGTTTGGCGACTGGACGCGGGCAAGAATAGCTCGTTCAGCTCTTTCTTGGCGGTCAGCGCTGGCATATGTCTGCAGAAGTCTACGAGAGAATTCTGGCCACGTCGTCAGCTGCTCCTCTCGATTTTGATACCACGTGCGAGCCCCGTCTTCGAGATAGAAGTAGACACGACCCAGTTTAGCCGCGTCGTCCCACTGATTCAAGTTGGCTACGCGCTCGAAGTCCGCCAACCAGTCCTCAACGTCTTCGCTCTCCGTACCATGGAACGTCGTCGGTGCCCGTGGGCTTTCCAACGTATATCGGTTCGACGACGTGCTTCCCGTGCCGGTTGGCAAGGTTTGTACCGAAGTGCTGGTCATGTTTGTTGACGTGGTGGGAGCAGTATCGTTGACTTCCGGAGGCAATCCCCTGATTCGGCGGCTCGTCCGATGCACGGGAGTGTTGACTGGCACTGGACTCGTATTACGGCTTCCTGGGGGGGTCTGCAGCATCCGTGAGACTACCCAGCACCTTCCACCAGTTTGTCACGATGAGTCACAAGTACTGGGGGATATATTGAACGACCGGGTAGCTAGCTCTAGGACGATGCGTCAGTCGTGGCTGGCTCTCGAGGCGAGAAGAGACACGCAAATCTTCTTTCTTTCCTCCAGATGGTAGAGCCGCTCTTGCAGTCGACCCACTACGTGTGGGTGGCAATATCAACATTTGTCATTCGTGCTTCGCATATCATCGGTTCCCACTGCACGTAAAATCTGGCAATTTTTTTGGTATGAGTATGACGTGGCTCGCCCTAAAGGACAGATGCAGTTGGTTAACTTCATATGCTTCAGTAATAACAGGATAAAGCCGAAGATTCACTTGACAGTTTTATTAAACCCTTCCCCCATGCCATCAATCCTGCACCTCGCCTTTAATAACGTCATCGATTGCTTTCCCAATTTTCTCTTTCTTTGCAGGCGTTCTAGCGCATTTCTAATGTCATCTTCCAATTGCGGCATAAATGACAAAAAGATTCAATGAATTCATCTTTCACTTCTGTTTTACCACCCAACAGTCTGAGGTACCGACCTCAAGGAAATCTTATTCGATAACTTGCTGCTCCGAAAAAAGCTCACCTTCGTAGCGTATTTCTTTAACCTCTTTCTTTGTTGCATATCGTTCTTCCGCAAGCACTCGTTTTGTGGGCACTTCGCACATTGTGAAACGTTCAGCACGTGCCCTTGTTACTGGTCCTTTATATTGTTGTTCCGTAATGCATTCTTCTGTCTTTTTACTTCCTTTATTGTTTGCTGAAGAATCCGCAAGTAGTGCTATCTGCATTCAGTAGATAATGAAGTGTGCTCTGCAATTCTTTTCTGTTTTTGCTTTTCCTTGTATCTTATGACACTTGACCTCTCAATTGCGTACATCTTGACTTCATTTGTCAATTGTTCCTGGGTGCTTATGTAATTTGTGCTTGCATCATGAAGTTGGCTTGTTCTGAGTGTAAGAACTCCGGCGAAGTGACGTCGACAAAAAACGACAATGCTGTTGAGCCACTGTGACACAGACAAAAAAAATTGGCAGGTATATCCAATTCTTTGTCCCCCTTCCTCATTCTTGTTAATTTGTGTTATATATTCTGGTTTATCGAATTCTTCTGCACTTTTTCCCGTTTTTTCAAAGGATAATTATTATTGTTCTTACCTAATTTCTTTCTTTTTTTAGCAAGCGTTGTGCAAAAAATATTTATTATAAGACACAGTGTGGCCAATCCCCCTTGTGGGTATGAGCCAAGATCTCCTAGGTGACAAGACAAGACATTTGGCAGATCCCACGTAAAGGGGAAATCGATCATATGCGAAGCATGAATGAGGAGGGTTGATATGTCACTCTAAAATCAGCAGAATGTTATGAGGTGGAGGTAAATGATGTCATGCGTGACTTGCGTGTCATGATTATTATGTTTAGATGTGTCGTTTACCTTCGTCATCTATTCACTTCACGTGATATCAAATTCAGTATATGTGGAGCTAGCGAAACGGCCGCAAACACGCTATGAACGTGGTATGTTGTCATTTTTTTTTAAATGACACGCTTGTCAGCATTATAATGTGTGCGCCAGTCATATACTTTCGTCATCCATTGACGTCACGTAACACCGAATTTGGTATATGTGGAACTAGCAAAACGGCTGCGGCGAGCACATCATGAAGGACCCAATATGCTCCAATGTAGCGTTGACGCGCGCGCACGCTGGGCACAGCGACGCTACATTAGCGAAATGCGAGCACTCTATAGTATGACGCTAGGCGCGACCAGCGTACGTCGGCGTGGCTCGACGGCAACCGGCGCGAAATGCGACATGCTGCATTTGGCGCCCATGCGTTACACAGACAACACTGCGTCTCCCTCTTTTAGGGGCGAAGCTCCTTATAACGGCACCCGTTCGTCCCCCGTAGTATGTAACAAGTATAACATTTTGACCTCCAAGGTGGTGTCGGTGAGAGACTTCTTCTGTGCGTTGTTGAACAATAAAAATTAGTGCTCAATGTACATGTCTATGGCTGCTAATGGGGAATGAGAGACAGGAGCATTCGGCTTTTAGTCAACGCGCATGCTGCGATCCCCATTAGCAGCCATTGGCATGTACATTGAGCACTATGTGACAAGAAAGGGTTGCTACGTTATACTCGCTGGCTGTAACCTCCTTAGCTTTAGAAAGGTTTAGCGAGAGTTGAGCCGCAGTGCCATGAATACAATGAACTTGTATATACCATGAATGAACTCGAGGTGGTTAAAAATGGGAAGTAGATACGAAGCGCAAGCCGTAAGAAAGTAAAAGCCGAATTCTCCGCCTCTCATTTCCCATTAGCAGCCATTGGCATGTACATTGAGCACTATCTGACTGAAAAAGTTTGCTACGTCATACTCGCTGGGCGTAACCTCCTTGGTTTTCGAAAGGTTTAGCGAGCGTTCGGCCGCAGTGCCATGAATACAATGAACTAGTATATACCATCAACTCGAGGTGGTTAAAGGTGGGAAGTGGACCCGAAGCGCAAGCCGTAAGAAAGTGTGCGTGTGCCACCTCTCGTTTAGTCCTTGGAATGTCCGCTGGATGGCAGTGCTTCTATATGGGGAATATATGATGAAAAGATGCGAGATGGTGGTACTTGGAGTGTTGAATAGATGGCACGAACGGACACATAGACAGATGCATGGATGGACGCATGAACGGACGCATGAACGAACGCAGGGACGGACGCACGAACGGACGCACGAACAGACGCACGCACGGATGGACTGATGGACGCATGGACGGACGCATGGACGGGCGCATGAACGGACGGAAGCAAGAACAAATGGACGGACGAATTCTTTGCCCCACTCTCCATCATTCACTCCGTGGATATGCAGCCATTTTTTGTGACGGAGGGACGCCGGACGCGCTGAAACGCGCTTACGTAAAAGCAACGCAGCGCGGCGCGCGCCTCCGAGCATATGGCAAGACCGGCGCCTGGCGTGGCAACGCCGGCCTGACGCGACGATATGAACGCCGGTGAGCACATGCACCACGCCACGCCGAAATGCATTGGCGCCTTGACTGTGGTACGTAGTCATGTTTTAACTTGACACGCATCTCATAATTATCATGTTTGCACCAGTCACATACCTTAGTCATGCATGGACGTCACGTAGTACAAAATTTGGCATATGTGAAGCTAGCGAAACGGCTGTGAGCGCATCGTTAGTGTGGCATATAGTCATGTTGTTACATGACACGCATGTCGTGATTATCTTGTTTGGATGTGTCATTTACCTGAGTCTTCTATTCTCGTCGCGCAATACCGAGTTTGGTACTTGTGAAGCTAGCAAAACGGCCGTGAACGCATCATGAGCGTAACATGTAGTCATGTTGTTACATGACACGTATATCATGTCTATCATGTTTGCATCAGTATCATACCTTCGTCATCCATTCACGTCCCGTAATACTAAATTTGGTATTAGTGAAGCTACCAAAACGGCCGCCAGCGCATCATGAGCGTGGCATGTAGTCATGTTGTTACATGACACGTATGTCATTATTTTCATGTTAGGGTCGGTCGCTTGTGTTCGGCATGCAATCATGTCATACCATACCAGTTTTGCAACACGCCATGTGAACGAAACGACCAAAGAGTTGCAGGGCCATGAAATGGAAATCACGACATTCATGACAAACACGTCATGAGTTTCATGTTATGACTAGTCAAATATGTTCTTCAGTCATGGTATGCCATACCAAGTTTGGTATCGATAACATTAACGAAACGGCCAGGAGAGCTAAAGTTCGTAGGCGGCTAGATAGATAGATAGATAGATAGATAGATAGATAGATACGCTCAAGGTCACCGAATAGCTTCGCATTAAAAAAAAGAAAAGAAGAAGCTGAGAGACGCGGTAAACCCTCGTTGCACGAACACTGGGGAGAAGAAAAGGACAGGGCGAGGGGCAGTGCGTGGGGAAAGGCTGTTCGGCGGAAGAAGCAGCAACGCAGGGGAGATCCCGGGGCTCCTGCCGACGCCCGGTGCCTCGGAGCCTGTGGCTTTGAATAGGGAGTTTTAGTGCTGGGTACGCATTCTCTCGGGGCGATGCGGGCCTGGGAGCGCGCGGCGTTGCGTTCCCAACCCATACCTAACCGGAATGCCTTTTAGTAAGCGCCACGGTGGCACGCACGCAAACGCAAGCCGCACGAAGGTCACACTAGGTCACACGTGCTCGCAGCGCTATAGCGTCTTGTCGCGTAAGTATTATTTAATTATTTTTATGATTGAAAATGTAAAATTAAACATACATAGTGATCAGGACACTTTTTTTGTGTACAGTATCCTGGTATACGCAAAAAAATGAAAAATACAAGGTTGCTATAACGACTGTGTCGACATCTTGTGACACTTCGTGCAACCACAGTCATGAACTTGTTAGCTTACGCGTAATGTTTTTGAGATGAAAACAAATAAAAACGTTACTCATTTGTAATATTGTTGCTGCGCAGTTTTTGCATCGGACGCACAATCCATAATGTTTCTGCAATAACAATGTTGTGGTAGTCTGTTTCAATATGGATGGATGGATGGATATGGCTGTACCCTTTAGATCGGGCGGTGGGTAGCGCCACCAAGCGGTAATACTTAATGAACCAAAAACTATATTTTTTTTCCTTAAAAAGTGAGTTTGAGGATTCGTACTTTGCAGTGAAGAGTTTAATTTTCATTCGTGCCTTGATTTTAGCCACCAATCACATAACCTCCTTCTAGTTAAGTCTACCCGCTTAAAGTCTATTTTGCCCTCCCGGTCCCTAAACCCCAGTGTTTCGAAAAACTCTGCGCCATCATCCTGAACTATAGGGCGAAGCCCTTTACAGAACATTATCAAGTGTTCGGTAGTTTCTACTTTCTCTCCACACGCACTGCATACTGTGTCTACCCCTTCGTATTTGGCCCGATATGTCTCGGTTCGCAGTACTCTCGTCCTAGCCTGAAACAGTAGAGAACTACCCCGAGTATTATCATAGATCCTTTCCTTGGCAATTTTCTGCTTAAAAGTTCGATAGATCTCTAGTGCGGACTTCTTAATCATGCCCATTCTCCACATGTCAGTCTCCATTTCCTTCACTTTCTTCTTAACCGATAGTTCTTTTTGGTTTGGCCACCTGCTGTTTTCTAAGTATTTACCAGTCAACTTCCTGGTTCGCTTCCTCCATTTTGTATCGACATTATTCATGTACAAGTAGCTGAATACCTTCCTTGCCCAACGCTCCTCCCCCATTTCTCTCAATCGCTTCTCAAATTTTATCTTGCTGCTAGCTTCCCTGCCCTCAAATGATGTCCATCCCATGCCACCTTGTACTCCCTGGTTTGGCGTATTCCTGTGAGCTCCTAAAGCAAGCCTACCTATTCCATGTTGCTTAATTTCTAATCTTGCTTGAACTTCTGATCTCATGCACAATACCACATTGCCGAACGTCAGCCCAGGAACCATGACCCCTTTCCATATTCCTCTCACATCATCATCATCATCATCATCATCATCATCATCATCATCATCATCATCATCATCATCATCATCATCATCATCATCATCATCATCATCAGCCTGTCTACGTCCACTGCAGGACAAAGGCCTCTCCCATGTCCCGCCAGTTAACCCGGTCCTGTGCTTGCTGTTGCCAATTTATACCCGCAAACTTCTTAATCTCATCTGCCCACCTAACCTTCTGTCTCCCCCTACCCCGCTTCCCTTCTCTGGGAATGCAGTTGGTGACCCTTAATGACCAGCGGTTATCCTGTCTACGTGCTACATGCCCGGCCCATGTCCATTTCCTCTTCTTTATTGCAGCTATGATATCCTTAACTCCCGTTTGTCCCATAATCCACTCTGCTCTCTTCTTGTCTCTTAAGGTTACACCTACCATTTTCCTTTCCATTGCTCGCTGCGTCGTCCTCAATTTAAGTTGAACCCTCTTTGTGAGTCTCCAGGTTTCTGCTCCGTAGCTAAGTACCGGCAAGATACAGCTGTTATATACCTTCCTCTTGAGGGACAATGGCAATCTACTTGTCATAATTTGAGAGTGCCTGCCGAATGTGCTCCACCCCATTCTTATTCTTCTAGTTACTTCAATCTCGTGGTTAGGCTCTGCGGTTATTACCTGCCCTAAGTAGACATAGTATTTTACAACTTCAAGTGCACTATTACTTATCGCAAAGCGCTGCTCCTTTCCGAGGTTGTTGTACATTACTTTCGTTTTCTGCAGATTAATTTTAAGACCCACCTTTCTGCTCTCCCTGTCTAACTCCGTAATCATGAGTTGCAATTCGTCCCCTGAGTTACTCAGCAATGCAATGTCATCGGCGAAGCGCAGGTTACTGAGGTACTCTCCATTAACTCTTATCCCTAACTGTTCCCAATCTAGGCTTCTGAAAACGTCCTGTAAGCACGCAGTGAATAGCATTGGGGAGATTGTGTCCCCCTGCCTTACACCCTTCTTTATTGGTATTCTGTTGCTTCTTTTATGAAGCACTATGGTAGCAGTTGATCCCCTGTAGATTTCTTCCAGAATGTTTATATATATTTCATCTACACCCTGATTCCGCAGTGTTTGCATGACGGCTGATATTTCTACTGAATCAAACGCCTTCTCGTAATCTATGAAGGCTATGTATAGTGGTTGGTTATACTCCGAGCATTTCTCTATTACCTGATTGATAGTATGAATGTGGTCAATTGTTGAGTAGCCTGTTCGAAATCCTGCTTGTTCCTTTGGTTGATTGAATTCTAATGTTTTCTTTACTCTGCTAGCAATTACCTTTGTGAATAGCTTGTATACTACAGAGAGCAAGCTGATCGGCCTGTAATTCTTCAAGTCCTTGTCATCTCCTTTCTTATGTATTAAGATGATGTTAGCGTTCTTCCAAGACTCTGGTACTTTTCCCGTCAGGAGACACCTCGTAAATAGAGTGGCTAGTTTTTCTAACACAATCTGTCCTCCATCTTTCAGCAGATCTGATGTTACTTGATCCTCACCAGCAGCTTTGCCTCTGTGCATGCTCTCCAAAGCTTTTCCGATTTCTTCTATAATTACCGGTGGGGTGTCGTCTGGGTTACTGCTAGTTCTTATAGTATTAAGGTCGTGATTGTCTCGGCTACTGTACAGATCTCTGTAAAACTCCTCCGCTATTTTAACTATCCTATCCATATTGGTAGTTAATTTGCCTTCTTTGTCCCTTAGTGCATACATCCGCCTTTTGCCTATCCCAAGTTTCCTCTTCTTCACTCAACATCATACCTATTGTAATTCATACCTATTGTAATTCCACAGTGCCCTATTTTTCATCGCTGCTGCATTCCTGTTACCTTTAGTCGTCACGTATATTTCGTGTTCCCTCAGGTACTCGGTCCCATTGCTTATCCATACACCCAGATATTTGTATTTATCTATTATCTCTAGCGTGACCTCCTGTATTCTAAGCTTACTACCTTCGTTGTCATTGAAAATCATGACTGCTGATTTTTCTTTACTGAATCTAAAATCTAACCTATCTCCCTCATTACCGCAGATGTCCATCAATCTCTGCAAATCTTCCTTGTTGTTGGCCATTAGCACTATATCATCTGCGTACATTAATGCTGGTAGTGCCTGATCAATAAGTTTTCCTTGTTTGACTAAAGAGAGGTTGAAGCCCAGTCCACTTCTCTCTAATTTTGCCTGTAATCCTTGTAGGTACATCATGAATAATAAGGGTGACAGGGGGCACCCCTGCCTTAGCCCCCGTTTTACCTCTGCAGGCTTGGATACCTGTTTTTCCCACTTTATAATTACCTTGTTACCTTTATAGATGCCCTTTAAAAGATTAGTGACTACATGTTCCACGCCTAGTGTGTCCAGTATTCCCCACAATTCCTCTTGAACCACGCTATCGTACGCTCCCTTGATATCCAAAAATGCTAGCCACAGGGGCCTGTGTTCCTTTTCTGCTATTTCGATGCACTGCGTCAGTGAGAACAGATTGTCTTCCAACCTTCTGTGTTTCCGAAACCCATTCTGCAGTTCCCCCAGCACCCCCTCATCCTCTATCCATGCCTGCAGTCTTTCCTTTATAATCTGCATCGCCAGCCTGTAGACCACTGATGTAACTGTTATGGGACGGTAGTTGTTTATGTCAGCTTTGTCCCCATTTCCTTTATAGATCATGCTCATCCTGCTAAGTTTCCATCCATCGGGAACTTCATCATCGATTATTAGTTTGCTCACTGCCTCTCTCAAAGCCTGCTTCGACTTCGGACCTAATGTCTTTATCACCATAATTGGAATGCCATCTGGACCTGTTGATGTACTACTCGGAACCCTTTTCTCAGCCCTTTCCCACTTACGTTGTGAAAATGGATCCATTGCACCACTTGGTTCGTCCTTGTCTATTGTGGTGCATAAAGCACTTCTTTGTTGAAATTATTCTGTCACCCTTGTTCTTATATATTCAATAGCTTCGTCCCCTTCTAGCCTAGCACCTTGGGCTGTAGTTATAAACCTCTGCTCTAGGCTCGTCTCATTTCTTAGGCAGTTTAGATGGTTCCAAAATTTCGCAGCTGCCTTTCTATCTTTTTTATGTACTTCTGCCAGCCACTGAGCTCCTTTTCTTCTAATATTTTCATTGATAAGAAGGGATGCATCCCTTCTACTGCTTAGAAAGGTTTCCCTTTTTCTTTCAACATCATCTGTCGGTTCACCCCGCTGCTTAGCATGTCTCTGTTCCCTAGAGGCTTCCTGACGTTTTGCTATGGCTCTCTTAACTTCCTCATCCCACCAACTTTTGGGTTTGTGTCTTCTTTTCCGGGGTGACTTGTCACGCGTCTTAGCAAGCTCTAGCTCAAAGAGTCTAATTAGATTCGTGCATGTCCACACTGTCTTATTATCCTCCATGATTACTTTCTCAATTTGTTTAGTGGCTATTTCAATTTGCCTTTCTGGATAAAAATTCTCCTGTAGTTGCTCATCTTGTCTCCTTCCCACTTCCACTGCTCTTCCAAAACTTAGCTTGATACGTTTGTGATCACTACCCAGACTTCTGGAGCCACCTTCATCCATGTGCATTCCCCTGAGCTTATCATACATCCTATGTGACATCAGTGCATAATCTATCGTCGACTGCAGCCTTCCTACCTCCCATGTTATTTGCCCTTCACACTTCTCGGTACTGTTGCAAATGTTCAAATCAAGCCTTTCACACATATCCATGATCATTTTGCCTGTTGGGTCGGTATACCCATCTATATCTTCTATGTGCGCATTCATGTCTCCTAGTATAATTATCTCGCACTCTCTTCCTAACTCCTGAATCTCCTTTTATATACACTCTACCATTGCCTGGTTTTCCTCTGGCCTTTGCTCCCGTCCACAAGTACACGAAACCAAGGAGTGTCATTTGACCTGTCACTTTCCCTTTTAGCCATAAATGTTCCTTGCACTCCCGCTTGACCATTTGCCAGTCTGTACTTTTATGAATGAATGCCCCAATATAGCCGCGCTAGATGGCGCCACCTATTCTGCTGGTCGGGGCTGGCATATATTTAGTTTCTATGTTCCAGGCCATTCTAGCTTTGGTAATCTGGCTGAAACCGTGTAATCGCTATAAGTGCTCGCACTTTGGCTTATTTTAACTCGACGGCTAGAGTATCCGCAGTGCGGATACTGTGAGTTTTTGCGAAGATGGACCTTAGAAGGAGGCCGATCCATGCTGTCCGAGATTTCGCGCCTTTGTGTCATGCTATTTGTATAGTGGCTAGCCACTATAATATCTGCGCTTAAAACTTAAATGTCAAAGTGGTGGCCCTGGCTAGCCTCGGCTTTGCTCGCCGTGAAGGTAACATGATGCGCCAGCATGTGTGCCTGGACAGCTTATCTCCGCTAGGAGGCCAGTGGTGGCAGCGTTGTTTATGGGCGCACAGACGCATCGCCCCATCGCCCCAGCGATCTTGCGACGCATCTGTTTGGGGTTTCGCGCATGCGCAATACCGCCGCCCCAACGTCCTGCGTACGCAAGCTGCTTGGGTACCCAGCACTAAAACTCCTTAATGAAGAGAAGAAGTCCTCGGCCCGCCCCAGTGTGCACCTGACCGTGAGTCGGCGCGAGGCACCCGGAAAATAACCGTTCGTGATTCACCGGTTGACCGCAGCGGAGCATCGAGTCAGACTCAATGCTGTGAGGTGTCGCATTTGGGACGCTTCTTGTTTCGCCGGCCATAACCCACGGTGATTGCGGTCCTTCACTCTTCCTGCTTCTTTTAATGTGAACTTTGAATTGGTTGCACAACTGTATATTTTTCTGTATAGTATGTAACGCTACCGGCTTGTAGAGTTATTTTTCCGTAAATTAAATGTTTGAATGTGCATGTGCATGTGCGTTTGTGCGTTTGTGTGTGTGTGTGTGTGTGTGTGTGCGAGCGTGCGTGCGTGCGTGTGTGTGTGTGTGTGTGTGTGTGTGTTTTACCGAGAACGCCCGCTTCGTCCTTATTGATTGAACCTGATTATAATACACTGTGACAGAAGTGCATCTTCAGCTTTGTTGCCTACTACTTTAACAAACGTCGCGTCCTCCAAGTTTTTTCCTTCAACTTCTATAAATACCAGATAAATTTTGTAGTTTTTCTTTTCTTGCCAATTGCAATTGTTACGAGAGAGTGGTCAGCGAAACTATGGTTTTTCACACCAGTTTGTGCACAAAGGTACTATACATCCGAACATATACATTCTATCCAGCCTGGCGTGACTTTGCGGCTGGTAATGTGTAAACTGCACATGGCTAACACGGAATACATACCCGATATCTACTAATCTATATTCATCAGTTATTGCAGCAAGCTGTAATGCACTTTTGTCGCGTACTGGAACATTTTTCACAGTGTCTTCGGTCATGCACACAGTTGAAATAACCGAGCAATACTGCAACACGATCACATCTAAAAAAATTGTCTACGTAGTCAAAAAAAAATTTTATTTCAACAACTATACTAGGGGCGTTCGCATTAGTTATTCGCCACTTTTTTTTACAAAAAGTAAACTCGCAAAGTACAAGTAAAAAGTAACGACTTTTTCGTCTCTAATGCCGATAGCCTGTTTTGAAAATAACAGACACCCCCCAGATTTGCTGTTGGCATGACACACACATATGTTATAGTTGGTTTCGTAACTATTCGCCATCCATATAATTAGTTCTTTGCTGCCAATTTTTTATTCTTGTAACCCTAGAATAACAATGTTATTATCAATTAGTATTCGTTTTAACTGCGCTTGTCGTTTTCGAGAAGCTAATCCACGTATATTTAAGGTAGCTACTCCCAGAGCCACAGCAGAATTTATTAGTTCAGAATGCAGGGGGTCACAACTCACACCACTTGAAGTGCCCATTTCGTCAGGGGGCAGACTCGCGGCCAACGTACTCTTCACGTCTGGTGGATTCGTTTTTCAGGCGAAGACCAAGCGTATCCACTAGCAGCACACATTTTCATAGTTCACTGTGCTACCCTTCCGTCCTAGGCTCTGTCGCGTAGTCTACAGTCAGCATCCCCGCTAAGGCGGGCCTGCAGGCGGTGTGGCCCTCTTGTCTAGCAGGACCTTGGGTTTGAATTTCATTAGAGGTCGCTTAAAGACCGGTGTTTTCGGGGGCGGTTCTTCTGCACAGCTTCCGTTTGGTGTGCCGCCTTCCTCGTTTTTTTTCACGCGGTCTTTTTACGACCGTCTTTTGGTCGCATTACATATCGGTGCTTTTCTGACGGTTTTCTCCTCTCTTAGTTGCGGTACTCTCAGTGGTATTTGTCTTGATGTCCGTGTCAGCGTCTGCAGTTTCCTTCGTGTCATAGGCAAGCGTGGGCACGTCGTCATCTTTACGGCCCACGCTATTTTTAGAAGGTTCCCTCTGTGGCTAGCTATCAGGTTTAACTGAGTTTCCACCCCCCGACATGATCACCTCCACGTCAGCCTGGTCCATGAGGTGCTCGTAAACGGCGTCGTTTCTTCCAGACCTTGTCACATCGGCGTAGCTACGCACGCACTGCATGGATCTTGTTACGGCCATAGCGACGACAGAGCCCGCAGCGTGGTACTCGGCACTCGCGCCTTATGTGTCCGGTGCCGCGGGGGCAGAGCGGTGGTCTGCCAGGAACGTGCACGAGTGCGGGGTCTTCCCTGACGCAAAGCTGATCTGGCAGGTCTTCCACAGTGCATCCTGCTTTCAAGCGAAGAGACACCAGACGCGTGTGAGATCCTTTGTCAGCGCAGCCTCGCACACGCAATTTATCCCTTGAAATTTCGTTCACGATACCGTAAGACGCCAGGACGCTTCTTACGTCCTTGTCTTGTGTGGTGTGCGAAAGCCAGTACAGCGTCATCCCGACGTCTTGATTGCTAGAATCTATCACAACACACCTGTGATCATCGATGGTGAATGCTACGGTCAATAATATCTTCTTTTTGGCACTTTCGTCCTTGAAAGTAATCACCCTTACGTAATTCATTTGATAGGCTCCTAGCGCCACCACTTCCGGCATTAACTGCAGATGGTCCAAAAAATCGCGGAAAAGCCCGACTCGATATGTCCTCGCTTTCACGTCGGTGCACAAAAAGACAGTGGTGGTAACGGTCAAACCGGTACGTAACTGGGGCAATATAAGCTGGTAGTCCTCTGTCATCTTCGTGTCATTAAACCTGATGCCGCGACCCGGCTGGGCCACTGAAACCGCCCCTTTTGAGGAGCACAACATTCTGCGTCCGTTCACTGCGGTGACCGGAAGTCACAGCCACGCCTATGCTTATGAATACAGTGAAAATAACTTCCTATGCTTTGAAACGCAGTGAGAGTAACTTTCGTGCTTCACAAAAACGCGTGTCCTGCGTACATGTTTACAATATAACGTAAAATACTGTCGTATGAATGCGTGAAACAATAGTACATTGCCATCGGGCGTCAGAACGTGGAATTACCAAGACTTCATAGAATAACGCCATCACTTAATACAAAACGTACTCAAGCAACTACACCCTTAAAGGGGCCCTCTAACACTTATGACGACCTCATAGTTTTACATGTTTTTCTAGCTGGTTACCTTGTGGGAATTGAGGCTGGCCCGCTGCCTTTGCGCGGGCTTTCCCGCCTTTCTCCAATTCTCATGTCCCGACATGTCTGCCCTCCTTTGCTGTCAGCCGCGCTGGGAAGGGCGGAGTGACGTTTAACTCCCTCACCCGGTAGCGGATGTTGACTGTGGCGCCGCGCGCGGGGACCCCCGAGAGGTATTTCGCGCGCTGCGTCGGGAGCGGTGAGTACAGTCCGGGACTTCAAACGGTGAGCCACGCATTCTTTTCCGTCCGTCGAGTCCCGTCGCTCGGGGCTCGTCGGACTTCGCTGACGGCGCCTCGCGCCCGATGCGAACGCTCATCTTTTGTTGCCCCGCTGCGTACTCACGGCCGAAGGGCAGTACGGTGTCCTAGTGCGTGGCCTAGCTACGCCGACCCGTCTCCCTTCGAAGCCAACGCGAGCGCCTTTGCCCTCGCTCGAGCAACCGGGCCCCTTTGTCCCGGTGTCTCCGTGGATCACTTTTACCGCGGAGACGTGCTCGTGGCACCCCTGTGTAGTACTTTGTGCCCGTGGCGTGGATAAGCCTATTTGCTTTCCCGCCGCGCCTTTTGCAACGGGCTGTACTGCGTTTGGTTGCCACAATAAAGTGTTGCGACGTTGAGCAGTATCGTGTTTCCCGCCACGGCGACGGTTAACGCGTGCCCTGCGGCTCGCTAAGACCGGACCCACGCTGGTGGCCGTACTCCTTCGGGATACGTGTACACCACATTGGCGCCCAACGCGGTATCAAAAGCTCTAGCTTTTGATTGCTCTTAGCGAGTCAGTTCGCCTGCGCGATTCGGGCTCGTCGCAACATGGCTGCTTCGCGGGACTTTTGTCCGCTGTCCCTTTTAGCGGATGCCGCGTTGCACACGGAGGCCATTGCCTCTGTTGACGGGAACCCTTCTGCACCCGTCCGTGTCGGCACCCCCTATTGCGGTGACGACACGAGGCGCCTATCCGCTCCCTTTGGAGATGGCGCGTCGCTTTGCACAAAGAGGCAACCGCCTCTATCGACGGGCGCCCTTCGGCGCTCGCCTGTGTCGTCACCCCTTTTTGTGGTGAATACACTCCTACGTGGTAGCTGACGCGCTATCTCGTGCCCCCTGTTGTCTGCCGAGAACCTGGATTTCGGTGCGACGGCCGCTCGCGGTGCCTTAGCACATGCAAGCGTCGGGGGCGAAAAGGGGGAGTCCCCATGAGGACGACCTTGGCTGCTATCCAGGTAAGCGGCGCACTGCGTAGCGGCCGAGTGGGGGAACTTTCCGAAGGCCACCATGCCGAGAGCGAACCCGTGACGCCGTGCACGCGGCGGTTGCTGCGGTCCTGAGTGGGCGCGATACCAGACTCCCCCATTTTGGGAGAATGGGAATCGCTTTCACCAGCGAAGAGCTACTGAAGGCTCAGCAAAGTGATCCGTTTCGAGTCTCGGAGGGACGGAGCGCCGTATACGCTGCTTGCTTTGCGGCGGGCGCCGTTAAACCGTCTTGAGAGGCGCGCCGTTACGCTGCTTGTTCTGCGGCGGGCGCGATTAGGGGGCTGATACAGCGTGTGTCGCTGAGTCCCCGGCGGATTCATTTTTGCTGGACCATGACGGGCTCCTGCTGAAGTATATAGCCACTGACGACGAGTCCTTAGACCCGTTTAAGGTGGTTATGCCCAAAAGTCTGAGAGCCGCACTGTTGCGATCCTCTCACGACGAATCCATGGCCGGTCACCTGAGTGGCTCGAAAGTTTTTGCAAACTGAGCGATGTTGTGACCTGGCCCGGCACGAAGCGTGGCTTTTATCGCTATTCCGTGCCTGCCACGTCTGACAAACGGTTGAGCCAAGGGTTGGAAAGCCGCCCGGTCTTATGAACCGATTGTCAGTGAGCGTCCGTGGCGCGTACTAGCTGAAAGATCCCCTTTGGGAAAACTCAGCCGTGCCCACATCGCAGACCTGAAGCCCTTTGTCACGGTCTGACGAGCTCGCGCCAGCGCCCTGCGGCACTTCGCGCAAGCAACGGGCACACCCGGAGCGGCGGACCGCATTCGGACCCCGCACCGGTATAATCTGAGGAAGCGGTCACCTTTGTGATTTCGCGCCGGACGGCGGACTTCTCCGCAACCGAAGGCCCTCAGTTTACCGTCTAGCCTCAGTATAGGTTAGCTTCTTTACGGCCTTTTCTCGTAAAGAAGTTAACCCCGCCCTGTCTGCTGCCAGTTTTTTTTCAAGTGTTCATGTGTATTTTATGTTTCTTTTGTCTAATATTAAGTGTTATTTGTATTTTATGTTTTTTGCCAGATGTTTAGTGTAAGTTTGCTCTGTGTTTACTTTTTTTCGTGTTCGTTTAATCTACCGCGAAGGGAGCTGTGTGTGACCTTGGGTGTCGGTGCTTGCCGGGGGAGAGAGACGAAGGACGCTTTGCGCCTACGCTCGCGCAGCCATCGGCGGTGTGTGTGCGTGTGTAAGTGCGTGACGCTTCAGTGCGAGCCCGCGAAGAGTGCGTCATGGCTGCCCCTCCATCGACGCGGACACTGGAGGTGCTGGGGGGGGGGCATTGACCCACTGATGTCAGACCATCTGGCTGTGCTCTGCTCTCGGCTGTCGCCGAAGAAGCCCTGCTGCCTTTTCCCACCATGGCTCCTGCGCGAGGCCAGCTGAAAGCAGCTATATGCTGCCGGCCAACGCCAGGGCGCCTCGCAGCCAATTTTGGTTCGGCCCCCTGACCACCGGAGGGGCCCGGCTTCCCGCAACGTCCAGCTCCCTCATCGAGCCAGAAATGCGGGGCCTCCGAACAACCGAAGCGGCTTTCGTCGGACTCGCGGCTTATCAAGAGCAGCAACAAGCCATCAGTGAGCCACCTCCCGTACCTCTGACCTCGCACTCGGGCATCGCACCCAGCGGACACTGTCACGCCCTTCCGCCCCTCCGCGCAGTGGACGCTATCCCCCTTCAGCACCACGAACACTAGTGCCACGTTTCTGTGCTCCCTTCCGCAATTATTTGTATAGTGTCATGTGTTTATTTTGTTAGTTATGTTTTGTTTCTCCTTTGTAATCATTTTTTTTTAGCAGCAGTAGCAGGGCTGGACTGAGGTTAGCCTGTCGCTCATAGCAGTGTCATTTTAACTGCATGGGTGACGTCCGGCTGCCTTTTGCAGACCGGTAAAGGGCAAATTTAGGAGAGGGGGATGTGGGAATTGAGGCTGGCCCGCTGCCTTTGCGCGGGCTTTCCCACCTTTCTCCAATTCTCATGTCCCGACATGTCTGCCCTCCTTTGCTGTCAGCCGCGCTGGGAAGGGCGGAGTGACGTTTAACTCCCTCACCCGGTAGCGGATGTTGACTGTGGCGCCGCGCGCGGGGACCCCCGAGAGGTTTTTCGCGCGCTGCGTCGGGAGCGGTGAGTACAGTCCGGGACTTCAAACGGTGAGCCACGCATTCTTTTCCGTCCGTCGAGTCCCGTCGCTCGGGGCTCGTCGGACTTCGCTGACGGCGCCTCGCGCCCGATGCGAACGCTCATCTTTTGTTGCCCCGCTGCGTACTCACGGCCGAAGGGCAGTACGGTGTCCTAGTGCGTGGCCTAGCTACGCCGACCCGTCTCCCTTCGAAGCCAACGCGAGCGCCTTTGCCCTCGCTCGAGCAACCGGGCCCCTTTGTCCCGGTGTCTCCGTGGATCACTTTTACCGCGGAGACGTGCTCGTGGCACCCCTGTGTAGTACTTTGTGCCCGTGGCGTGGATAAGCCTATTTGCTTTCCCGCCGCGCCTTTTGCAACGGGCTGTACTGCGTTTGGTTGCCACAATAAAGTGTTGCGACGTTGAGCAGTATCGTGTTTCCCGCCACGGCGACGGTTAACGCGTGCCCTGCGGCTCGCTAAGACCGGACCCTCGCTGGTGGCCGTACTCCTTCGGGATACGTGTACACCACAACCTACACTGAAGGCTTAAAGTGTCGTGAGAATGGCAGTGACAAGGGCACGCAGTGCAAAGTTATTCAGCGTAGAGGTATCAAAATACAATGAAATGAATGCTCACCCCTAACTAGATTTTCGCGGGCTCATCTTACCATGTTTTCCCTCACCACGCTGAAAGGCCGCCCAATGAAATAAACTAAAAGCCCTACCATATTCGGATGACGTATTGCCTGTTATCTCCAGGACGCTGTTGCGATGGTGACAAATAATGTGGTACTTGAAGATGGAATGACACGTGCGAAACGAGCCAGCTCGCGAAAGCTTGTATAATGTTTTGTAGCTTTACTGATCTTTCTTCCCAGGCGCTGTAGCCCAGCGGCTAAGGTACTCGGTCGCTGGCCCGCAGGTCGCGGAATAGAATGCCGGCTACGGCGGCTGCATTTTCAATTGAGGCAAAAATACTGCAGGCCCGTGTGCTCAGATTTGGATGCACATTATAGAACCCCAGGTGCTCGAAATTTCCGGAGTCTTCCACTACGGCGTCTCTCATAATCATATGGTGATTTTGGGACGTCAAACCCCTCATATCAATCAATCACTGATCTTTCTTTTTACGATTGCGCCTTTATATCAACGCTCTTACATTTTTTCTTTTAGTTTCTTCAAACTACGGCGTCCGGAGCATCCCCGGCGCGTTTCCTCCAGCACCATGGCGTTTAGCGCATTCTTTGACCAGCTTGTCACATTTTCAAGCTGGAAAAGTCGGATAGCTTTATTTACTTCCGCTTTAAGTGAAAAATCATGCAAAAAAAGAAATGCATTAGTAATCTCTATTTTGATGCAATGCCTTGATTACATTTAACGTTACAGTTATCCAATGATATGGAGGCATTCTTCTCGCGTCGTTTCCGCTCGAAATAGTTCTGAAAAGCGCCACTACGAGTTATGTAGTCAGCACCGATGTTTTCAAGCGTTAGAGGGCCCCTTTAAGAGCACGTAGTGGGTACCTTGCAAGTTTCATACGCTAGATGTTTGAAGTACGCAGTAGGAATAGAGCATTGCTATCGCGTTCAACTTTTGAAGGTGAACCTTAGGGGCCCCCAATTTTTAAGGGTGAAACTTTTTATAGCAGCGCCCGTTCATCCCTCGTAGCCGTTGTAGTGTGTAACAAGTAGAACATTTTGGCCTCCAAGGTGGTGCCGGTGAGAGATTTCTTCTGTGCGTTGTTGAACAATAAAAAATAGTGCTCAATGTACATGCCAATGGCTGCTAAGGGGGAATGAGAGACAGGAGCAATCGCCTTTTAGTTAACGCGCACGCTGCGATCCCCATTAGCAGCCACTGGCATGTACATTGAACATTATCTGACAAGAAAGTGTTGCTACGTTATACTCGCTGGGCGTAACCTCCTTGGTTTTAGAAAGGTTTAGCGAGCGTTGAGCCGCAGTGCCATGAATACAATGAACTAGTATATACCATGAATGAACTCGAGGTGGTTAAAGGTGGGAAGTAGATACGAAATGCAAGCCACAAGAAAGTAAAAGCCGAATTCTCCTGCCTCTCATTTCCCATTAGCAGCCATTGGCAAGTACATTGAGCACTATCTGACAGGAAAACGTTGCAATGTTATACTCGCTGGGCGTAACCTCCTTGGTTTTAGAAATGTTTAGCGAGCGTTGGGCCGCAGTGCCATGAATACAGTGAACTAGTATATACCATGAACTCGAGGTGGTTAAAGGTGGGAAGTAGACCCGAAGTGCAAGCCGTAAGAAAGTGTGCATGTGCCACCTCTCGTTTAGTCCTTGGATTGTCCGCTGGATGGCGGTGCTTCTATATGGGGAATATATGATGAAAAGATGCAATATGGTGGTACTTGGAGTGTTGAATAGATGGACGAACGGACACACAGACAGATGCATGGATGGACGCATGAACGGACGCAGGGGCGGATGCATGGACGAACGCAGCGATGGACGCACGAAGAGATGCACACACGGACGGGCGGATGGATGCATGGACGGTCACGAATACGGACGCATGGACGGACGGAAGCGTGAATGAATGGACGGATGAATGCTTCGCCCTATTCTCTATCATTCACTTCGTGGATATGTTGTCATTTTTTTTGAAGAAGCATCATGACAAGGAGGAGGAGGTGGTAGAGGAAGGAAGGGCAGGAAGGTCAACCAGGTGAGCTTCCGGTTTGCTATCCTACGCCGGGGGAAGAGGATTGAGGGATGAAAATAGAGAGATAGAAAGATTGATTGGTATGTGGGTTTTAACGTCCCAAAACCGCCATATGATTATGAGAGACGCCGTAATGGAGGGCTTCAGAAATTTTGACCGCTTGGGTTTTTTTAATGTGCACCCAAATCTGAGCACACGAGCCAACAGCCTTTCCGCCTCCAAAGAAAATGCAGCCACCACAGCCGGGATTCGATCCCGCGAACTGCCGGTCAGCAGCTGAGCACCTTAGCCACTAGACCACCGCAGCGAGGCAAAATAAAAAGAAGAGAACATGAATAAAAGTGAGGTCAAACTAGACTGCGGTGTTCGATAGTATAGCGGACGCAGGAATTCAGGCGTATGACGTTCCACCGTAGGTTGTCGGTTCATTGTGCCTACTGAAGGCTTGCAAGCACTGGACGTAGAACGCCCAGTACTCGTTGTACGGCCTCGGTGTGGTGATTTCAGCCTGGCTACGAACACTTGAAGTGTGTCGAAGTTATTGAATAATGACAAGAGCACGTGTTCAGGTAACGACCTGGCTTTAACAATCGTGGGTCTTATACCCAAGCGACGCCTGCCAGTGCAAACGTTCGCTTTTCAACTAGAGCCCTCGGTCCACCGTAGTTCAGAGAATGGTCGTGATGCGACGCCACAGAAGGGGTAGGGCTAAGGTCCGGTAGGTCTTCTTGCATCACACGGGCTTCTGAGCACTTTTCTACGGAAACGCGATAGACGTGTGTCCCTCTCCAGTATCATACGTCTGTCAGATTTGTTCTCTCATGCCCCTTCTTTGTGGCTGGAAGCAATGCCGCTGTCACCTCACTGAGCTAGTTATGCAGCGGCGTTGCCATGACACGTCCTCATTAGTTGTCCGCTTAGCGCCACGAACGGCGACACATTATGTTATTCAATGAACACACTATCTGAAAAGACCGTATTACATTCAGAGCCACCGTGACTACCAGCATTGTGATAACGAGGGATGCAATATGCCGCCCCATGGATCTGTACACAAACTAACAAAAATTAATTTATATTATTCCCGTCGTGAGGCACTGCATGAAGGGCTCTCTTCCTCTTGACTGAAAAGCACAGGCGAAGGTTAGGTAATGAGGAGAGCATTAAAGGGCTACAGGAAAGGCGGGTGAACAGTTGGATTGGACGCATCTGGCTCGCATTGATAATATAGAGGAACCGCTGATGAAAGACGCTCAAGCGGCCGCGCGAAAAAAAAAAGCGGTTGTCATAAAACTGTCCCAGTTATTGTCGCAAAATGCGCAAGTCGAGAATTTACGTGCCATCGAAAAAGCGCTAGATACATGTTCCCGAACCAAATAACGCTCATACTATGCCTGCATTTCTGCCATGCAGTTTGGAAAGTGCTCATTAGATTATCTTGAAGTTGCACACACCTAGATGCCAGTAGGCGCAGACATTGTGACTCACGAGCTGTAGCAGAGAAATATGGGGAAGTTTGTGTTAAACATAGAAATTCTGGACAAACATTTTTTTGCGCCGAGCCGTTAGCTTCGACATTGGTTCTCTTTGCTGCAGATGATCAAGGGTACCAGCACTCCAAAAGAATCACCAGCCTATGTAATGAAGGAACTGTCAAAAGGACATACACCACATACAATAAAAAATTAGTAAAGAAGAAGGCCTGTGATCTACGTGAGAGTAATTTAGAAAGAAAGGGCAGTTGTCTCGGCTACCAACTATTTGTGCTTTCGATAGTTGTCGCAGCCAAACACAGTGCCATCGTAACCTGTCGACCTGTTCTCGCCCGATACTTCGATTTTCGGCTGCACAACTGCTTTAGCGCATTAAAACAAGAAAACACATTGATGTCTCGCGCGCCGCGCATGCGAAACGCGGCAATGCCCCCACACCAGCAGCGGTGGCCGAATGGCTGGTGGAGAGAGAGAATGACGTAGACACCGGTTCGAGGCTACGCTCCTCCTCTCCATGAAACCGAACTCATAGGTGACGTAAATTTTGTATATATCTATCTCTAAAGGCACTGCTACTGGACGCTGAAAAGAAAGGCACAGTATCATGAATAAGTGCGTCATCAAACCACTTGCGTATGGAAGGGAAGAGACGTTGTAAGCAGACGAAAGAAGCGGGCATAGTGAAGCAGTGAGACGACTGGTCATCAAAAAGAAAAAGTCACTAAAACTTCCTGCAAGCACGCCAGCGGAAAGCTCGCTGGTTATCAAGGCAGTGGTATCGTATGCCTCGAGAAAAACTTTAATGTCACACGGCCACAGAAGTTCTTTGCCGATATTTCTGCAGCCCTCGTCACCATACTGTTTTTATTTTTTGTTTGTGAGTGATCTGAACTTCGGAAATTACTTACGTTTCAGGTGATATATAAAAGCTCGCCTAAATATTGACGCACAATGGCATTTGCGACTCATTCCACCGCTCTCGTTTCCAAGACATGTGTTTCGTACGCGTTGTGGACGGCAGAGGCTGCATTTCGTCTGCCACAACCTCCAAGCAATGCGATACACGCGGCAGTCAGGCGAGCTCGCGGTGCACTGAGGAACCATTACTCGCTCCTTATCAGCGTCTAAGATGCGTCTTCTTCCCTTTGAGTCATCGGCCACGAATGATGCCAGCTTTCTTTCCGGTTTTCGTGTCGCTAATGTAGGCCGCGGCACAAGTTATTTTGCTCGTAGGCGCCAGTGGGTAGCTGACCTCGGTGACGAATTGAAACGTCAAGCCTTGCCCGTTTGCGACGCGGGTGAAGAGGGCGCTCGCTCAGCGGCTTCTCGAGAACCCCGCTCGAGCGCATCTGTAGTCATTGTTATTACCATCAAATTTTTTGAACGTATACGACGGTAACTAAGCCATCGCCAAAGAGAATATGAATCGGCGACTGTAATCAAAGGGTAAACACACTCTTCGAATATTTCAAAGTAAATAAAGAAAATGAAGATTAAAAGGGAGGATCCCAAGCATATGGGACAATCCAAGTAAAGCGGAGCTTTTAGTGATGTTTATGCGAAGAGCGACGAAAAAGGTGCACACGGAAGGATAATCACAACTCTCCTCGTCCAAATGTGTTGCATAGACGGAAACTAACATAACGCATAATTGAGCCATACGGCCTCCATCCCGCTATAAACACACATCAATTTATTAGCGAAAAATTCTACAGATCCCACGTACGTTGGCAATATATTTTATGCGAAGCATGAAGATGAAAGGTGACTGTGTTGTAATATTTTACTGAGCACAGCGTTATGAAGGGGATACGTACGAATGCACGCACAAACATACTTTAAAAAAACCGCATATGTCTTATATAACCAGTTGTTTACAATTGCCTAACGATGTGGGTGAGCTCGCGACATTAACGACAACAAATGATGCGACCACATGTTTTTCGCTTCTCGTTCACAGGTCTTCAAATGATGCGACCACATGGTTTTCACTTTTCGTTCACAGGTCTTCAAATGATGCGACCACATGGTTTTCACTTTTCGTTCAAAGGTCTTCCGGCCTCCCCAGATTCTGCGTCTTGATGCGCGTCTTGAAACTGTGCAGTAACCCGTCCGGGCAGCTGTTTGCCAGGATATAGGCAGACACGACGTGCGTTAATGTGATGGCACATCGTGTCTCGCCTTTAGCCCAACCATGATCAAATACGCGAGCCTTGCTAGGCTGCAATTGTAGCGAGGATGCAACACACATGGTGCGCCGTAAAAACAAAAAAAAAAACGTGTCGCACTGAAAAGACCAATGGTGGCATACATGGACGCTAGCAACGCGAACTGTCGATACATGTGTTACGCCATACTACACTTAAAATGGACGGGACGTCAGTCTGAATCCGATACTTCTAGGTTGTCTATAGGCCCAGTCAGCAATGCAGGTTGTTTCTAGGTTACTTCTTGTTCGTTGGTATGAATTAAGTATAGGTGCAGCTCGGTTGTTACTAGGTCGATTCACAGCGTATAAAGGTTCGAGTTAAACCACAGACAGTCACAAACACGACATCAGACTCCATAGGCAGAACCTTGTGGTGTAACCCAACATCCACACCTCTTAGAGATCTACCAGCACCTCGTCGTTTGCGTAGGCCTTCCGTTCGCTTCACGATCTTCTCACAGCCACCTTTGCATTTTCCGATCCTTGTGATTCTCTTGATCTATGCGGTCGGGCTCTTCGGCCTCTGCCGTTGCTGCGCAGCCACTGGACCTGCATGGCCGCGGTTTGTGATGATCATAGTTTTTTGATAGGTCGCACTGTTTGAGATTACCCTTAAAAGCGTTGCTGGTAAAAAGCGCACACATTATTTTTCCATGTTCTAATATTTTTCTCAGTTGTCATTCATCCCTTCAAGCAGCAGCTTGGTAGGTAAGCAACTATATTGATCCATGAAAGAATCATTTAAAGGGGGGGTAGTGGCAACTGGTTACACAAATTGCACATGTTTCGAACACTTGTTTTGGGGTCACCTGCTCCTTTGAGAAATTTCAGAGATTAAGAGCAGCAATTTCTACTTAGTTGAGAGACGTAAGAACGCAGATAACTATACACAGCACCATTCGTTGTTGTATGTGAGCCCTCACATTTTGTGGTGCACGCCTGCGTAAAGGGCAAACGGTGTTTTCTTGTAAACGGCTGGTCCTTCCGCTCAGTGCATGTCTTGCACATGTCAGCTTGAAAAGCTCAAACATGATGAGGGGCCCTTTAATGTGTTCACCAACAGGGGAGAAACTGAGCCTACACTCGGTGACAACTTTTTTGGTACGGAAGGGAAAGCCATGGAGCCAATCACGTGCATCCTACCACCAGTGAAGATAGCTCGAAAGTAGCGCCTGTATGGTCGAGATGAAATGTACTTATTGTTCATTTATTTTCTACATGGAATTATTTGACAGAGGAAGTAGCGCACACCTGTCTGATATTCGTATTTATTTTAATTTATCTGTCGCGACTACACGTTTTTGAACGCGTGAAAAAGTCCCACCTTTTTATGACGCTAAGCAGCGTCTGCGTCTACATGAGTGAGCTTCATCGATTTACACCTCCCGGACGGCTCCGGACGCCGGCGCCGCACTCGTTTTTCTCGGGGACCAACTGGAAGCTCCGCCCACTGGTCCGGGATCACTCAGATGCATGTTCGTTTTTCGCGTGCCTGGTGGCCTGCGGGCGGCCCGGGACCGCCCGAACAATTTCTTTTGGGCCGCTGGCAGACGACAGCGCGGTGCGCATGCTGAGCGGCCATCTGAAGTTAGACACGGGAAATTTTCGATGCACTCTTGCTCTCTCTTTGCTTTTCTGTCCGCTTCTCGCATGTTTCTGGGTTTCGCATTGTTAGCGCACCCAGTCCTTGTCATCGGTGTTCTGAGCCACATCGAGCATGTGCTTATTCCCGAAGGTCGGGCAAACGCGCGTTATACTCGCTAGGAGAAACAGCGGTGGAACAACTGCGCCGGTCTACGATGCGCACGTGCTCGAGTAGTTCACTTACAGTAAGTTGCATCACAATAGAAATAGGTATAATTCACTACCTAACTGCTGTTTACGTTGCAAATGAGTCAGCATTGTGGCCTGTGTTTCACCTATGGAGGGAGCAGACGGCATAGCAGATGCCACAGCGGATGTAGTCAGCATCAAATGCGCAGATGGCCCGAGGCCGCTCGGGCTGGCTCGGGACATTTAGATCACGTGCATGTGACGTAGCCACCTGTGAGCCGAGGCGCCCGCGAGCCGTCCGCGAGTGATCTGGGGCTTTGTAAATCGATGAAGCTCACTGATGGTGCGACTTCGTCACTTTCCACAGTGTTACGAGACGCGCGCCAAAACGGAATACTTCGCGTAGTGCTACATGTGCAGAAGCTCCGGCTCCGTAGCTTTCCCTTCAGTGCCAAGAATAGTTGTCACAGATAATAGTCGATGATCCCCGACCAATTTGAGGTATTCCTCCCTTTTGTTCTTTTAGAGGTATTTGCTCCTGTGCTGCCCTTTCCAGCCACGCCGAAAAGAAAGATACTGAGGAATGTGTTTATTTGATGGTGCTATTCGGCACGAGCCACGTGCAGAGGAAAACAACAACGACGACGACGGTGCTAGGCAGTAAAAAATAAAGTCACAGTTTCACCGCAAGGCGAAGCAATAAATGCGATAGCATAAACTTGGAATGTCACGCTGACAACGGCAAGCAGATCGAAACGTGCAGCGCGCTGCTCACGCACAAATGATGCGCGAAAAGCACAGGACGAGAGTGAACTAGCAACGCTCTGTTTAAACAAAAACGAAGCACGAAACATTATCACAGGTACAGATGAAAACAAGTGTCACAGTTATTTCGCTATGTCTGAAAAGCCCGCTCTTTTCGCATACGGGGCCTGTGCACCGAATGAAGTGACCATTGCGTGTTCCTAACTACAATGCAATCGTTCCGGTGAAAGCCCATGGAGTATGATTCTACAGCACCGCGAGATAAACGCACACACGCACAAACGTCCCCCCCTGCCCCCGCCTCCCACTCTTCATGAGGCAAACGTACGCGTGGAAGATAGCGCAAGAGCGCGCATCGCCGCGTCGCCGCGGGGCCACGAGCGTGCTCTTTGCGTCATCTCCATGAGAGTGCTGAAAACACACTGATATTTTTCCGTCATTGGTACCGCCGGCTGTAAGTGATGTAGATAAATAACTTGCCATTTGAACGTTGACGTACGAGCACCCTCGGGGCTCAGTGGCTAACCATCATAGAATGTTATACAGCGCAGTGGGTTAGATACGGACAGAGAAGGGACACAAGGCTGAATTCAAAACTGCAATTTATTCGTAATATAAAACAACTGTATATAGAGAACAATGACTTTTCAAAACACTGCGGATGTGCACATGTGTTACATATATATACTGTAAGCACATTCCGAGCACTTCATCGTTCTCACTTGTGCATCATCATCGTTCATTCTCGTTGGTGTTCGCATCTGAGACAGACACCACGGAATGAACGGTTCTCTTGGTCTTGTCTGATCAAGTTTTCTTGCGCTTTTCAGAGAAGGAATATGTCACTAGACCCTGATATCACGGGAGCAGGCAGATAGGCAACAATATTCGCATACGTGGACCTCACATTTTGAGCAACTGATGCTGCCGGTGTCGTCGTGTCGTCCTGGACGTCACATCAGCGTATGTGGGCGTCGCACGTGCTGGTGGAGTGACCGGTGCTCTCGGTGTCGTCATTGCCGCCAACACCTGCTTAACAAGATTCCTCAGGTCGAACAGTGGGGAAGGAATGGAGGTGACAGTGGACCGCTTTTGTTTGAGGTCTCTAAGAGTTTTGCAGATGGTGGTGCGGAGAAAGGCTTTTGAATTGGAGGGATTCATAAGGTGAGAATCGCTGTCATGTACGACGGAGGGACTGCAACTGGTCAAGGCGTTGCCATGTCAAATTGATGTCTTCAACCGTAGTCGGATTGCTAATAGCCAAGGCGTTGAATACAATGGGTCAATTCTGTTAAAGGAACGCTTAAGGCAACTTTTAAGTCGACGTTGATGGTTGAAATAGCGGTGCAGAAACCTCGTAGTGTTACTTTTATGCCAAGGAAGGGCCTATTTTGAAAAAAAAAATGAGCAGATCCTACGTACAGCGGGAATCGATGATATGCGAAGCACTAATGAGAAATGTTGATATGTCACTTTAAGATCAGCACAACGTTACGAGGTGGAGGTAAATAATGCCGTACATGACTTCCGTGTCAGGATTATCATAATTGGATGTGTCGTTTACCTTCGTATTCTATTCACGTGATACCAAATTTAGTATATGTGGAGCTAGCGAAACGGCAGCGAGCATGCTATGAGCGTGTTACGCTGTCATGTTGTTGCATGACATGCTTGTCAGGATTATCATGTTTGCACTTATCCATTGACGCCCCGTAACACCAAATTTGGTGTATGTGGAGCCAACGCCTCCTCTAAACAATGCCTGGGGAAGGGCTCGCGCTGCCAGCGGAGTTGGCCTGCCTTCAGTTTTGAGCAAGCAGCCGCCCGGTGGCGCTCGCGACCGAGACTATTATTAGAGTTCGGTTCGGGCTGTCACGGTGGATGGACGTGTTTTTTGAACGCTCCGGATCGACTGCGCAGGTAAGTGTTTTTGCATGTTTTGAGCTTGTCTTTATATATATAAGGCAGCAGTTGAAATCTTCGTAGCACTTATTTTATGGTATGGCTTTTTCGGGGACCAGTCACCAAGTATTTCTTAGTTATCGCGGGTGTGTGTGTTTAAATTTTTTTGTTGTTTTTTTTTCTTTTGCCACCCCGTGGGGGAGGTGCGCGTACATTGAACGCGCAAATTTTTGTAGTAGAACTTATACTTTCTTTTTTTTCGTAGTGCAGGGCTCGAGTTTAGTAATTATCGAGTATAGGGACAATTGGTGTCAGAAAGACATGGTTAAAAAGACTGTAAAGTGTTCAGAGTGCGGAGTGGTTTTGAAAGTGGAACCAAGTGTAGAAGCGGATGGAGAAGAGGCTGACGCGAAGTGTAGGCAATGTGAGGTCGAGGAAAAAAAAGTGCCGCCATATCGACGAAGTGAATGATGATGAGTGGGCGAAGCTCCGGAGGTAAACCTGGTAAACCATGAATCCTCTGTACATTTTGCCCACTCGATTTTATTACATCACTCCCCCTAGCGTACGTCGCCGCACTAAATCGAACGATTGCCTTCAACCAATGACACGCGCCATATGTGACATCATTCCTATTTTATAAGATCTCGCGTCTTTCATCAACTACAAGTACCGCTTTCTAGTTTATAACATCTTGCATCTTTTCATCATCAGCTACAAGTACCACCATCTAGTAAACACTACAAGAACTAAACGAGAGGTGGGAGGTGGCTACATACAGGAGACGGTACCACCATCTAGTGAACACTGCAAGAACTAAACTAGAGGTGGCTACATACAGGGGACGGTACCGCCATCTTGTGAACACTGCAAGAACTAAACTAGAGGTTGCTACATACAGGGGACAGTACCGCCATCTAGTGAACACTGCGAGAACTAAACTAGAGGTGGCTACATACAGGGGACGCACAGCCCAGGTACAGGTAGTGATATGCACGATACCGGAGGTACCGGCGCGTGATAGCAACCTGCAAAGAGCGGTTGTCAACGCAAACCAAGAGATATGGCGGATGAGTCGAGAGAAAGGCTTTGAGGTGGTGGAAATAAACAGAGAGGTGCATAGTTGGGGTGGTTTTCAACGAGACAGAATTCACTTCGATGGACAGCTAGGTCATGAGGTGGGCTGGCGGCTTGCAGGACGCGCAGTAGCTTTTTTGGAAGGCAAGCGAGCCCTTCGGGGTGCAGGATAGCTAGTAACGAGGAAAAAAGCCAGGGAGAATCTTCGACAGGTGGTATGGACAGATACGATTCCAAGTGGCACCAGTATCTAAGATAGGTAGAGTCCGGGGCATAAATAGACGTAGCCACGAGCGCCGAGCCAATTCAGGCATAGGGTATATTAACATGCAGGGTGGTAGGAACAGGCTGAAGTGGGAAGAGATGGAAGAACAGCTAAGGGAAGAGAGGCCGATGGTATATAGTTTTGTAGAAACACATCTCAGGAACATGGAACAACCTCCGAACAATCTGGACTACGCGTGGGAATATTGTAATAGAACAGAAGGCAGCAGAAAGGGGGGTGGTATTGGGGCATTCATTCATAAAAGTACAGACTGGCAAAGGGTCAAGCAGGAGTTCAAGGAACATTTATGGCTAAAAGGGAAAGTGGCAGGTCAAATGACACTCCTTGGTTTCGTGTACTTGTGGACGGGAGCAAAGGCCAGAGGAAAACCAGGCAATGATAGAGTGTATATAAAAGGAGATTCAGGAGTTAGGAAGAGAGTGCGAGATAATTATACTAGGAGACATGAATGCGCACATAGAAGATATAGATGGGTATACCGACCCAACAGGCAAAATGATCATGGATATGTGTGAAAGGCTTGATTTGATCATTTGCAACAGTACCGAGAGGTGTGAAGGGCAAATAACATGGGAGGTAGGAAGGCTGCAGTCGACGATAGATTATGCACTGATGTCACATAGGATGTATGATAAGCTCAGGGGAATGCACATAGATGAAGGTGGCTCCAGAAGTCTGGGTAGTGATCACAAACGTATCGAGCTAAGTTTTGGAAGAGCAGTGGAAGTGGGAAGGAGACAAGATGAGCAACTACAGCAAAATGTTTATTCAGAAAGGCAAATTGAAATAGCCACTAAACAAATTGAGAAAGTAATCACGGAGGATAATAAGACAGTGTGGACATACACGAATCTAATTAGGCTGTTTGAGCTAGAGCTTGCTAAGACGCGTGACAAGTCACCCCGGAAGAGAAGACACAAACCCAAAAGTTGGTGGGATGAGGAAGTTGAGAGAGCCATAGCAAAACATCAGGAAGCCTCTAGGGAACACAGACATGCTAAGCAGCGGGGCGCGGGGTGAACTGACAGATGATGTTGAAAGAAAATGGGAAACCTTTCTAAGCTGTAGAAGGGATGCATCCCTTCTGATAAATGAAAAAATTAGAAGAAAAGGAGCTCAGTGGCTGGCAGAAGTACATAAAAAAGATAGAAAGGCAGCTGCGAAATTTTGGAACCATCTAAACTCCCTAAGAAATGAGACGAGCCTAGAGCAGAGGTTTATAACTACAGCCCAAGGTGCTAGGCTAGAAGGGGACGAAGCTATTGAATATATAAGAACAAGGGTGACAGAAAAATTTCAACAAGAAGTGCTTTATGCACCACAATAGACAAGGACGAACCAAGTGGTGCAATGGATCCATTTTCACAACGTAAGTGGGAAAGGGCTGAGAAAAGGGTTCCGAGTAGTACATCAACAGGTCCAGATGGCATTCCAATTATGGTGATAAAGACATTAGGTCCGAAGTCGAAGCAGGCTTTGAGAGAGGCAGTGAGCAAACTAATAATCGATGATGAAGTTCCCGATGGATGGAAACTTAGCAGGATGAGCATGATCTATAAAGGAAATGGGGACAAAGCTGACATAAGCAACTACCGTCCCATAACAGTTACATCAGTGGTCTACAGGCTGGCGATGCAGATTACAAAGGAAAGACTGCAGGCATGGATAGAGGATGAAGGGGTGCTGGGAGAACTGCAGAACGGGTTTCGGAAACACAGGAGGCTGGAAGACAAGTCTTTTCTCACTGACGCAGTGCATAGAAATAGCAGAAAAGGAACACAGGCTCCTGTGGCTAGCATTTTTGGATATCAAGGGAGCGTAGGATAGCGTGGTTCAAGAGGAATTGTGGGGAATACTGGACGCACTAGGCGTGGAACATGTAGTCACTAATCTTTTAAAGGATATCTATAACGGTAACAAGGTAGTTATAAAGTGGGAAAAACAGGTATTCAAGCCTGCAGAGGTAAAACGGGGGCTTAGGCAGGGGTGTCCCCTGTCACCCTTATTATTCATGCTGCACTTACAAGGAATAGAGGCCAAATTAGAGGGAAGTGGACTGGGCTTCCACCTCTCTTTATTAAAACAAGAAAAACTCATTGATCAGGCACTACCAACATTAATGTACGCAGATGATATAGTGCTAATCGCCAACAACAAGGAAGATTTGCAGAGATTGATGGACATCTGCGGTAATGAGGGAGATAGGTTAGATTTCAGATTCAGTAAGGAAAAATCAGCAGTCAAGATTTTCAATGATAACGAAGGTAGTGAGCTTAGAATACAGGAGGTCACGCTAGAAATAACAGATAAATACAAATATCCGGACGTATGGATAAGCAATAGGACCGAGTACCTGAGGGAACACGAAATATACGTGACGACTAAAGGTAACAGGAATGCAGCAGTGATGAAAAATAGGGCACTGTGGAATTACAATAGGTATGATGTTGTGAGAGGAATATGGAAAGGGGTAATGGTTCCTGGGCTGACGTTCGGCAATGCGTTCTTGTGCATGAGATCAGAAGTTCAAGCAACATTAGAAATTAAGCAACGTGGAATAGGTAGGCTTGCTTTAGGAGCTCACGGGAATACACCAAATCAGGGAGTACAAGGTGATATGGGATGGACATCATTCGAGGGCAGGGAAGCTAGCAGCAAGATAAAATTTGAGAAGTGATTGAGAGAAATGGGGGAGGAACGTTGGGCTAGGAAGGTTTTCAGCTACTTGTACATGAAAAATGTTGATACAAAATGGAGGAAGCGAACTAGGAAATTGACAGGTAAATACTTAGAAAACAGCAGGTGGCCAAACCAAAAAGAACTATCGGTTAAGAAGAAAGTGAAGGAAACGGAGACTGACACGTGGAGAATTGGCATGATTAAGAAGTCCGCACTAGAGATCTACCGAACCTTTAAGCAGGAAATTGCCAAGGAAAGGATCTATGATAATCCTCAGGATAGTTCTCTACTGTTTGAGGCCAGGACGGGAGTACTGCGAACCAAGACATATCGGGCCAAATACGAAGGGGTAGACACAGTATGCATTGCGTGTGGAGAGGAAGAAGAAACTGCCGAACACTTGATAATGTTCTGTAAAGGGCTTCACCCTATAGTTCAGGATGATGGCGCTGAGTTTTTCAAAGCACGGGGGTTTAGGGACCGGGAGGGCAAAATAGACTTTAAGCGGGTAGACTTAACTAGAAGGAGGTTATCTGATTGGTGGCTAAAGTCAAGGCACGAGTGAAAACTAAACCCTTCACTGCAAAGTACGAATCCTCAAACTCGCTTTTTAAAGAAAAAAAATAAATCTAGTTTTTGGTTCATTAAGTATTACGGCTTGGTGGCGCTAGCCACCGCCCGATCTAAAGGGTACACCAATATCCATCCATCCATCCATCCATCCATCCATCCATCCATCCATCCATCCATCCATCCATCCATCCATCCATCCATCCATCCATCCATCCATCCATCCATCCATCCATCCGTCCGTCCGTCCGTCCGTCCGTCCGTCCGTCCGTCCATCCATCCATCCATCCATCCATCCATCCAACCACCCACCCATCCATCCATCCATCCATCCATCCATCCATCCATCCATCCATCCATCCATCCATCCATCCATCCATCCATCCATCCATCCATCCATCCATCCATCCATCCATCCATCCATCCATCCATCCATCCATCCATCCATCCATTATCACGGCAGCGGGCGGTACCAGACTACCAGCTAAGCGTTCTTCATCTGCGGCCCATAGGGGCGCGGCAGTCGAGAGTTGTTCAAGACCTGCAACTGTGCACTACTGTTTCAGAGGCTATGCAAAGTGTTGCGTTGTTGCACCGTCCGCCACAGGTGACGCTAGCGACCGAGAACATTCTAAAATAAAGGAGGGAAAGGGTGTTGCAGCCGTTTTTCTTCTTATGCGGCAGGCATCTTCTAGAGGAGGCGTTGGTGGAGCTAACAAAACGGCCGCGAGCGCATCATGAACGGCCCAATATACTCCCTTGTAGCGTTGACTCGCGCGCACGCTGGGCACAGCGACGCTACGTTAGCAAACCGCGAGCACTCTATAGTCGGACGCCAGGCGCGACCAGCGTCCATCGGCGCGAAATGCGGCATGACTGCATTTCGCGCCGCTGCGTTACTTAGACAACACTGCGTCTCCCCATTTTCGTGACGTAGGGACACCACACGCACTGAAATGCGCATGCGTCAAAGCAACGCAGTGCGGCGCACGCCTGCGGGTATATGGCAGGACAGGCGCCTGGCGTGGCAACCAAGGAGGATTTAAATAATTGCTGGAGTGGAAATGATTGCATAGAAGTGAAGCCGTTCCACTGGGAAGATGGCGGTTGTGGCGGCCATCTTACTACGGGCAAGATAAAGTATCACCGTTCAGCGATTAAAAACGAAGCGTTTCCCTCGCACGCCCAACGAGTTTAATGTGGGAATTTTTTCGGGTCACATAGTGCTCCAAGTGCGCTTTACAGTAACTAGTTTTCCTTAGTGAGCCTATAATTGGAGGCAAAGTTTTTTGAAGATTCACTTATCCATATTCGTTTCTGCGTGTTACTTCGTCGGGAACAACCATATTTTAATATAGAACTAACGAAGCATTTACATAAAATATCAAAGCCACTTGATCTTTAAGTGGGCACTATTAAAAAAGAACATGTTTCCGCCATCTTGGCAGTGGCGAAAGGTGGCTTCACTTCTGCTGACAAGGCATTGCGGGAGCTTCCACTCCAGCAATTTTCTTTAATCCTCCTTGGTGGCAACGCCGCCGTGAAGCGACAAAATGAACACCGGCGAGCATGCGCACCGCGTCACGTCGAAATGTATTGGTGCCGTGACTGTGGCATGTAGAGATGTTCTCACATGGCATGCATCGCATGATTATCTTTTTTGCACCAGTCACATACCTTCGTCGTCCATTGCCGTCACATCATAGCAAATTTCGCATATGTGAAACTAGCGAAACGGCCGCGAGCACATGATGACCGTGGCATGTTGTCATGTTTCCACATGACACACATGTCATCATTATCATGTTTGAATGTGTCATTTACCTATGTCGTCCGTTGCGTCGTGTAATACCGAGTTTCGTACATGTAAAGCTAGCGAAACGGCCGCAAGCGCATCATGAGCGTAGCATGTAGTCATGTTGTTACATGACACACATATCATGTTTATCATGTTTGCACCAGTATCATACCTTCCTCACCCATTCAAGTCCCGTAATACCAAATTTGGTATAAGTGAAGGTATCGAAACAACCGCCAGCGCATCGTGAGCGTGCAATGTAGTCATGTTGTTACATAACACGCATGTCATAGTTTTCATGTTAGGGTCTGTCGCTTGTGTTCGCCATGCAATAATGCCATACCATACCAGTTTTGCAACATGCTATGTTAACGAAACCACCACAAGAGCTGGAGGACCACGAATTGTAAATCGTGACATTCATGGCATACATGATATTATTTTCATGCTATGACTAGTCAAATATGTTATTCATACAGTCATTTTATGCCATACTAAGTTTGGTGTCGATACAATTATCGAAACGGCCATGAGAGTCGTAGCCAGCTAGCTAGCTAGCTAGCTAGCTAGATAGATAGATAGATAGATAGATAGATAGATAGATAGATAGATAGATAGACAGACAGACAGACAGACAGACAGACACGCTCAAACTCACCGAAGTTCGCCAACAAATGCTTCGCATTTAATAACATGACGTTTTAGGAGCGCCCATCCACTTCAAAGTACCCGCCTCGAGAAGCGGACCGACCGGACCAACTGACGTCACTGTTGCCATGCGCAACGTTGCCCGGCTTTACTGCGCTAGTAGCAGCAGACTGAAAGCAGCGGGAGCCACGCCAGAAACAATGGCCATTGATCAAATTTCCGCTACTGGCTCAGAGACTGCAGACGTTTTTTGGTTCAACTCCGGCCAGCTAGATGGCACCACCTACCCAATGTAAAAGTACGCAAACTGTTAGGTGTTTTGTGACTACGCGAAAATTGAATTTTCGAATCACTCACGCCATTCCCCATAGCAACGTCTGGCGGTTCTTTTTTTTTCTATGAATCAAACAAAAACGAACAAGCAGCATTTTATTTGCGTCTCTAGATGCACGGAAGGTTCTCTATTTGGTGCAGCTAGATCGATTACTAGTGATTAATAGTAGGCAGTCCGTCTGATGTCGTCAGAATCATTTTAAGAATGTCTTATTGCGGCGCATGTGTTCTTGTGCATTTACCTTAATTTCTCGGTACGTATGGCACTGTTGTTGATAATATTGTCGTTTTAGGTGTTGTCATACATTGAGCGTTTACTCTGACGTAAATTGTTAGACTTTAGTGTCCTTTTAAGGACGTGGTGAACGCGCTCGGCCTCCGTCATATCACTGCTCACAAACTGACGGAGGGCCAAGACATCCTCGAAAACCTCTGGCTCCTGTGCATGGGGCGTTAGCCACTAAAGCATATTCACAAGTTTGGTGGATGTTCATTGTAGCATAATTTACAGCGCAACGGGTTAGATGCGGACAGAGTAGGGACACAGCGCTAAACTCACAAATGAAATGGGCTTGGAAAAAAAACATATTGTAAGCACATTCCAAGCACTTAATCGTTCTTACTTGTACATACCCATCATTATCATTCCTTCTCGTAGGTGTTCGGAGCCAAGAGCGACACCGCGGAATAAACGGTTCTGTTGCCCTTGCCTGGTGAAATGTAAATAAAGAGAGGACTAAGGTTCGTCAACACTTTTTTGCGTGCCGTGTGAAGAGAAATGGACAGAAAGATGGCGTGGTGAAAGACACACAAACGTTTATAACAGCCGCATTCCCTGGCCGGAACCTGGATCGCCTGCGTCCGACGCTTCAGCCCGCTGTCTACCGTCTGCCGCTGCTTCGGCTCATCCCCATCCTGAAAGCTTACCGCCACGTAATGATCACAGGGGGCCCAATTGTGGAACGCCACCTCTATGGGCCACCACGGGTCGTCAGCTGATTGGCTGACCTCACACGCACAGCTGGCTCAAAATCACACGCGCCTGCTTCGCACTTTCGTTGTTGTCGTCGTTTTCTTCATTCATCACACCTGGTCAAGTCTTCGTGCGCCTTTCAGAGTGGTGGAGGTGGGTCAAGATCCTGACGTCCACCTATGTTCTTTTCCAACCTGGAACCCCGATGCCGTCACCACTGGCACCCGGTCACCCTCCCCCCCCCCCCTAGCAATTTGTACATCGGACGTAATACTTAGCCGCGACGGTACAGAACAGATGCCGGCGGCTGCCCGCTCTTCCTCCACTGTCACCAGTACTCAGCACGAACCGCCAATGTTCACGGCTCTCCGCGGTAACGACATCGAGGACTGAGTCCGCCTTTACAGCCGTGTGGGTTCAGCCAATCAATCAACCAAAGCGGAAAAATTGAGCTACCTCTCTTTCTACTTGACCGGCGTAGCCAAAACTTGGTATTTCAATTACTAACCTCATCTTTTCCACCAGACTGCGACAAATCTTTGGATGCTCATCGGGTTGTTCCCAAACCACGGCACAGAAGCTGGCTGTGCGTCTTCAACTTGCACATGAGTCGTATGCTTCTTATATATACAGGGTGCCCCTTGTAACTTTAGCCAGGGTTTAAAAATATGCCGGAACACGTAATCACGAAGTGACAAAATCCATATATACATTGATATGAGATATAAGAGACAATAATGCCCAAGGAATGTATAGGGGAAGTTATTAGAACCAATGTAATGTAAGTAAGAAGAAAGAAAAGTGGGTGAAAAAATAACCATCCATGAGCAGGAATTTTTCATCCACTTTTCTTTCTTCTTATTTTACATTCCATTAGTTCAAATAACTTCCCCTGTACATTCCTTGGCATTACTGTCTGTTAGGTCTCATTAATATTGTGTCAAAAACACGGAAAAACAAGCCCTCAGGTATACACTTTTTCCCTTATATATATATATATATATATATATATATATATATATATATATATATATATATATATATATATATATATATATATATATATATATATATATATATATATATAAGGGAAAGAAGTGCATACCTAAGGGCTCGTTTTTACGTGTTTTGACACAATAATAGTGAGATCTAACAGACAATAATGCCAAGGAATGTATAGGGGAAGTTATTTGAACAAACGTAATTTAAATAAGAAGAAAGAAAAGTGGGTCAAAAAATAACCAGCCGTGAGCAGGAATCAAACCTACGACCTTCGAATAACGCGTTCGATGCTTATATATATACCAAATTCTTTGAACGTCATTCACGCAGGACCTGCCGTATTGTATGCAAGCAAGAAAGATATGACGAAGCTTTCACGGAAGCGTCTTTACTTAACGTTTTCAGCTGGTGGACCACCCTTCGCCAGTAAAGTAAAGGCGCTTCCGTGAAAGTTTCGTCGTCTCTTTCTGTCTCTCTCTCTCTCTCACACACGCACACGCGCGCACACGCACACGCACACACACACACACACACACACACACACACACACACACACACACACACACACACACACACACACACACACACATATATATATATATATATATATATATATATATATATATATATAAGGGAAAGAAGTGTATACCTAAGGGCTCGTTTTTCCGTGTTTTAACACAATATTAATGAGATATAACAGACAGTAATGCCAAGGAATGTACAGGGGGAGTTATTAAAACCAATGGAATGTAAATAAGAAGAAAGAAAAGTGGATGAAAAAATTACCAACTGTGAGCAGGAATCGAACCTACGACCTTCGAATTACGCGTGAATGACAGTGGTGGCACACACTGGCGGCAAAACCAGCCGAGATTGTTCATATATTTGCAATCGCAATAAAAGAAAATAGTTCTTGCGGGACAACATATGTGCAACCGTGGCCTCATTGTGTCATCTTAAACAATAATATTTCTTTCTTTCCTGTTGTCGACACATTTATTTGATATTATTTGAATTTATGAAAGAGTTTATTGGCCTTTATTTACTATTTTTGAAGCCCAAAATGCTGTTGTGTCTGCTTACCTTGAGCGCCCAAAACGCAATTTCTAGTGCCTAAAATGTGAACTCTAGTGATTGCATTTACCGGACTTACATTATTGTTCAAAAGAAATCCATGCAGTTGATTTGAGACAGATGCTTGATACTCAATCTCTTGTCTGAAGAGGATGGGGGGAGGGGTAAATATTTATTAAAAACAGAGACGTTGCCATGAAAACCAGTGTCTAGGGGGTCAGATTTTCTTCAGTACTAGTTGGAGTCTCTAATCAGGGATTCCATTGGTCGTGGCCGCTGTCCTGGGACCCTGGATCATGGCTTGTTGGTCCGGAAGGTCCTGGAAGCCTAGCAGGATGCCTCCCAGTCCTCTCTGGTTGAATTTGGGTTCGGGGTAAAGAATAATTGAGCTGGCATGTCCATACTGTGCGGTAGGTGTCAGCCACCTCCGCACAGTGCTGGCAGAGGCCGAAAAGGAAGTGTCAAACTGTTTAAGCACTGCCCGCAACAGTAGCGCATTGCTAAATAGATCTCGTCTACCTTCCTGAATTGCTTGCAGGGTGCTGGAAAGGGGTCATGGGAGTACTGGTAATGGATAATTGTCCCTCCGTTACGTTAGGAGAGAAGCGTTCTTTTCTGGATCAAAGGGGTCATCAGCCATCGAAAGGGACAGGTTCTTGTTCTCCGGTGGCAATTTGGCTCTTAACAAGACGTATTTTAGACGGACATAACCAGCCTTTGTCACGGGAGTTGGTACGCGGCCTCCGTGGTCCACCAAGACAGGCAGGTGGATGGTCTGTCTTTTCGCGCACCCAATGCCACCCATGCTGAAAAGGTGGCTATAGTTCTAAAGCTATATCTCACATGACCGTTCTGAAGAGGAAGAAATCAACGAGCATTGAAGTTCTTGTGTCTTTATTTACAATTGTGGTATTCACAAGCTTTGTTCAAAATTCGTACAGTAAACCCCGCGTACAAAAGTCAACATAACCAGTGCGCACTATAAATGAAGGTCAAAAGGCGAAGACATGAGCGGAAAGGATCGCAGAAGTTCATTTATTGGAGTCAATGACTACAATTTCTACAAACCCTCTCCCAATTTCTGTTTTTATGCTTAGCATCATTTAGTGTAGAATATATATATATATATATATATATATATATATATATATATATATATATATATATATATATATATATATATATATATATATATATATATATATATACATACATATTTGTGGGCGTAAACTGGGTGTACACTGTAGCTGGCTTATGCACCACAGAAGTAGCATCACCTAACAAATCTATAAATTTGCATGAAGTGGAGCATTCACTGCCTATATAACAGACAAAGGCTTTGGCAGGTGGAAGCAGCATAAAAGCAGACACGGAAGCAGACACGTGCCTTCCATCAAACACACGTGATGGAAGGCGCCTCTCTCAGATGTTCCTTTTTTTTTCAAATAAAGAGAAAAAAACTGCTGTAATTTTTTTACGACTGCTAGCGTCTCTTCTAGGCACATGTAAGGATCATGCGACTTCCGGAGCTGTGGTGCTTTTGTCTCAGGACATTTACTACACGAACAAATTGTATAGGAATTGAAACTTGCGTAGTCATCTATATTGTTCGCTTATTAATAATGATGGAATTTTTTGTAGTTGAAAATTGGCTATCCTTTCGTTTAAGACATGTGTTTTCATGACACTTGAGGGATTTGTGCGAAGGATTCATTGAAGTTGCGTTTAATGAGCTAATTAACGTGACGGTTTGCGCTTGTTGGTACTCTACTGCACGAGGCATTGGTAGTGTGGAAAATGAACGAAAGAAAAAGCGAAGCAACACAGACAAGCGCCGACTTATAAATGAAAATATATTTCGAAAAACACACAAAGGCAGAATAATAATTAGAACTGACAGACAATCATGTTAAAAAGTATAGAGAATCCTATTAGTAGTAATTGTAATGTAAATGAGAAGAAAGAAAAGTGGCAGAAAAGATAAATTGCTGCCGGTGGGGACTGAACTTGTGACCTTTCAATACGCATCCGACGCCACTGAGCTACGGTGGCGGTCAACCCCCGGTCCACATTATAGGGCACATATGTGCATTTAAACGTGGCTTTGTCAGTCAGCGCTTGCATAAGCGATTACGGGGAGTGTGGAACACTTTTTTTCACCTGGTGTCTTGTAGCACGCGATCGTATTACGTGCTGGCAGGTGACCAATAATCCCTCGCACCACACTACTTGAAGGCGTCAAGCATACCAGAACGAGACCATCGTTATGAATAAAGGAAAAAGGGCACAGTTAAGGAATCGTTTTTTTGGATGTTAGGCACAATAATAATGACAACTAACAGACCATCATGCCGACGAATGTACAGCAGATGTTAATAGTGATTGTCATGCAAAGGTGAACAAAATGAGTGGTTTAAAAGTAAAAAGTGTAAAATTCTCCATCACATCCCAAATACTTTTTTTGGCTACATTGTCTGTTAGTTCTCAATGATATTGTCACTAACAAAAAAAGCAGCCCTTAACTTTACACTCCTTTCCTTCACACAACCAGAGACACATTCGAAACATTGTGCAACTGAGAAAAAATCCCAGAAAGAAAGAGAAACATTATCACGCCGATGTACGTGAAGAAAGCAGGTAATCAAGCTGATTCGGTGAAAGGCTTAGAGAAGGCAAGCTAACGCATACGGGACCTAAAAGAGCCATCTCGGCAACATGATTGAACAATGTCTACCGTCAGCTGATCAGTGCACCTAAAAACAACCGTACACTGCTTGTAAACAGGGACACGCCCACAACATTACAAACGTGCACTTACATACTCTTGTTGCCCATCTGCACAACCGAAAGGTCACATTTTATCGTGTGTCCGAAATATTTCTTTCCGGAGGGTAAAAAAAAAAACGACAATCAATTTGCGTGGTCTCTATTTTCTTTGCACAATGGAAAGCTTGCCGGACAGAGTGTCTACTCACGGAATGGCAATGTGGACAACAGCGTAACACAATTTTTAATCAGAATATTTTTATCTAAGGTGAGTAGCAAGTCGTATACACATGTGGAAGCTCATGCTTCAAACTAGAAGTGCGAGAGTGACTCATGTCCGCGAGCAGTGTTTTACTGCGCGTGTGTGCACATAGTGCGCATGCATCGCTGTTTGACACGGTCCACCGGCTGCCTTGAAGCCAGCTCATCTTCTCACTGTGCAGCTCCTTTTGCCTCGTTAGCAGGACAAAACAGAGTGGGGATAGAGAACATATACAAATCTAATTCTGATGACTACTTATGGGATGCATGATAGCATCATACTGGGTGACAATGTACAGCAAAGTGATCGTCTCCCTAATTCAGCCCCAAGGCTCTTCCATTGGGCTGTGTGGCATGCTGGTTTTTCGAACGCGATTAAAATAATTTCAGCAGATTGCGCGTACCGTGGGAAATAATGATATGCGAATCATGTATAAAGAAGTTCGGTATATGACACTTTTAAAAGAGCATAACGTTAAGAAGCGTATGCATGTAAGCATTCATGAATGAATAGGTGTATTGATTACAAATGTAATGTAACGTCTTTGTCATAGGTTTACACATGTAATTTTCACTTCTATGTTGCAAAATTCTGCTCCGATATAAATTCAGCCCTGAAACCACAATTGCAGTTGCACCGACCTTACGCCGTGTCTTGTATTTGGAACAAACAAAAATGATGCATCCGATACCTCAACACTATCTTGTTTATTGTATACCTTCTTCTATTTTAAACATTTCCCTGGTTGATAAAAAAAATTCCGCCATATCCACGAAGTGAATGATGATGAGTGGGCGAAGCTCCGGAGGTAAACCTGGTAAACCATGAATCCTCTGTACATTTTGACCACTCGATTTTATTACATCGCTCCCCCTAGCGTACGTCGCCGCACTAAATCGAACGATTACCTTCAACCAATGACACGCGCCATATGTGACATCATTCCTATTTTATAAGATCTCGCGTCTTTCATCAACTACAAGTACCGCTTTCTAGTTTATAACATCTTGCATCTTTTCATCATCAGCTACAAGTACCACCATCTAGTAAACACTACAAGAACTAAACGAGAGGTGGCTACATACAGGAGATGGTACCGCCATCTAGTGAACACTGCAAGAACTAAACTAGAGGTGGCTAGATACAGGGGACGGTACCGCCATCTAGTGAACACTGCAAGAACTAAACTAGAGGTGGCTACATACAGGCTACAGGGGACGCACAGCCCACGCCCTAAGGAGCTTCGCCCCTAAAATAACCAATCGCTTGCGCAGCGCGTAGTCACCGAGCTTCAAAGGTTTTTTTTAATCGTCTTTTGTTTTTGTGATGACTGGTTGGGCATTTGTTCTGCACTGAAGATAGTTCTGAGCTTTATGCGTGGACAGTCGACATGTTGTTCACTCACAGGTGCACTATACTTTGAAGAGGCCTGTCCAGTGAGGGTAGAGTCAAATGCAGTATACCAAGCCGACTGCCTGTCGGGTTCTCTGCGGCTTCTGTGTGCATCAAGTTAAATTTCAAGGAGTTCCGCACTTGACGGTCTTTAAAAAGAAGTAAAGCTAGTACTTGTGCTAAGTGATCTTTAGGCCCGAAAAGTGCGATGATATTTTCCCGTGAACAGACAACGTTCTCACGCGGGCATAGTCGCTGATGGCAAAGTGTCTGGGCTCCACAATGGCAGTCTATGTAAAGTTTGGAAGAAGCTTGTTTTTGTCCGACAGGCTGACGCAGCTATTTCATCGACTCTGCTGGATTTTCACGAAAAGAAGAATTCGGTACCTTAACAATGCTTAATCGAGTTCGTGGCAGTCATCCGTGCAGGAGAATGGCGGGTGCAACTCCCGCTGTGGCAGGAGGTGCGCTGTGGTAGACGCGCGAAAAGCCCGTCACGGCGACACGGATCCCGTGCCACTCGTATACTGCTATCTGGACAACAGGCTTGAAGACTCCATTGAACCTTTCTACAAGCTCGTTTGCTTGCGGGTGGTAGACAGAAGAAAAGCAATGGCGTATGCCACGTCCCCGAAAGAAGTCTTCAAATTCTTCGGAGCTGAAATTATTCCACTCGTGTTGCCATCACGAGCGAATTCTTCTGTCACAAAATCCTTGACCGTCGGCGTGGACACTTGTCTTGAAAAGATGGCTTTTGGACATTTGCGGTGGTAATCGATAAGCGTCACCACAAAACGGCCATTGATGGGAGCTTGCTCAGAAGGGCAATACTATCGTTTTCTCCAAGGCTTACTAGGAAAAGTTACTGGCGGCATAGTTGCTGTAGTAGGCCGCAAAGATTAGTCACATGACTTGCACAACATATGTTTTAACCTTGGACAAATTTTAACACAGCGGACGACTACGCGGACACAAAAGAAAAAGAGACAAACCGCAGCGCTAAAATATGTTCAAGTACTATCACCAACTGACGAAGCTTTCAGTTCTTTTGCGTGTTTCAACCAATGCTTCTAGATGGTCATCAATTCGAGCTCATCAGTAGAACTCTCACAGTAGACTTTTCGTACCATTGATCCCCGGGTGTAATTAATGTGTAACTTCCATCAAACGGCGAGTAAGACTACTTGGAACTACGTTACTTTTTCCTCGGTAAAGCAGGTAGTACACACACAAAGGACAGCTAGCTCTACACGTACATGTCAATCAGGCGTTAGTACCGCTTCGAAAGATTTCTTTATCAGGTCAAACTGACAAGTCGACGCCCATGACTTTTGCGATTATTTTGTCAAATGCACTTGCTGTTTGTGATTCTGCCATGATTAGCATCGGAGAAAATAGGCGAAGAAACTCATATTCAGTGACCTGACGGGTTTCTTCTGGCAAAGCCTGTCGAGAGCGTGCATCATCCAGCCCTTTGTCACTTTCCTAGCGGTACTCTATGGCATAGTAAGAAAAAAAGAAGCGCTGATCAACATAAAAAGCACTAGGTCCCTTAGCGGAATAAAATGTAATAAGGACAAAGGGATTAGTTCGCAAAACGAAGGGGCTACACCCAAGGTAAACACGTCAATATTCACAGGCCCAAACGCACGCTAAGGCTTCGCGTTCACCTGAACAGTGCTTCCTTTCGTGCTGGCTCAAGGTGCAGGAGGCAAAAGCGACCGTCTTGTCTTGTCGGACAACTCCTAGGCCCTATCCCGAGGCATCAGTCATAACGATGACGGGTAGGTTCGGATCAAAGAAATGTAAAACCACGTAACTTGTCAGTAGTAATTTTAAACGGACGAAGCTCTCTTCCGCAGCTTACGTCTAAGCAAATGGTTCGTTGCCCCGAAGCAATGTCTGTGAACGTTCCACAGCCTCTGAAAACTGCAAGACGAACTTTGAGTAAAATCCCCTGCCGACGAAGCAGGAAACGAAATTAATTTAAGCTTGAAAGTGGCGGAGCTTCTTTCGTTACTTGGATAAATGACGTTAGTGGGAAGAGTCCTTTGCTGTTGACAACATGTCCCAAGAACGCGAGTTCTATGACGCCGAAAACGGACTTTTGGTTTAATTTCAGGCCCTCTTAAAAAAGGCGATGCGACAAGGCACGAAGATTTGCAAGATGGTCTTCTCAAGAACGACCATGACAATAATGTCGTCTATGCAAAAAGATGACTTTGCACCCTTTGAGTATGGCAAATAAATTATTATTATTATTATTATCATTATTATTATTATTATTATTATTATTATTATTATTATTATTATTATTATTATTATTACCACTCTAATAAATGCTGACGAGGCTGAGGCCAAGCCGAAGCTTGCTCTCTTGGTTAGCATCGAATTCCAGACGCTACACGAATTCCAGACGCTACAATCGCGGCGCCAGCTTCTCCGTCTAAAATTCTTGGACTCACTAATTAACAATAGACTTGGGCTAGACCAATCACATTACGTTACCCCAGTTTCAACCAGGCAAACTCGTCATTCTCATGTCCGATCTTTAACTCCGTATTTTGCGCGGACAGATTTATTTAAGTTTTCTTTTTTTCCGAGAACTGTAACAGAATGGAATAACTTGCCTTCTGATTTCCTCCAAACCTTCGATCTTGATGAACCCAATGTTTAATTCTGTGAATCTTGACCCCCCTCCCAATATCGCTTGATTTTTTTTGTTTTGATGATTCTCTTCTACTCGCTCTTCTCTTACACAGATGTATTTTAGTGAAGCTGTGTCACTCATGTACTGATCTTGTGGTTGTGTTTGTGCCCCTCTTGCTTGGGCCTTTTTGGCCTGCAGTATTCCACAAATAAATAAAGCGAGAAAGGCGGTTGTGTGTAATGAAAGTAGTCAGATCATGACTCCCAGGATTGCGTTTCAGCAACGCTGTTAAATGGAATGAAATGGGCGGCTCATTGCAGTTTTCAGTTGGATTCCCCACAATAACTGAGTTTCGAACATGACATATGCTGAGCATCGTAGAATGTTTTACAGCGCAACGGGTTAGATACGGACAGAGAAGGCACACAGCGCTGAACTCACAACTGAAATTTATGCGGAAAAGGAAAGAACAACTATAGGAAACATTGACTCATCAAAACTGTGTGCATATATAGATGTGTAACAACCCAACATGATTCAAGTCTTCTCTAATAGGCAGTTAAATTCTTCATCTAAAACAAAAGTTATAGATGGATGACTTACGCACTTAATAGTTGATTTAATGAAAAATGATTCGGCTATTTCACGCCTGCGTTGATCAACATGCCTTTCCTTGATAGCTGTTTTCTGCAAGTGGGGCATACACACGCTTATGTCGAGGACGGAGCACAGGAGGAGCACCTCGTCGAGGGTGTAAGTGCATGCTTCAGCCCACCGAAAGGCAGTTTGACAGCCTGCGCTCGACTTATTCTTTTCGCCATTCCAGAAAGAACCCTCCTACTCCCCCACCGTGTTTCAGTGGCCGGATTGACGTTACACCACGAGAGGCCCAACATCGCACCCCGCGCACCAAACGCGGCCGCTTCTAACACTACAGGCCCGCTTCGTCTGCATCGGCAGGCTTACGGCTCATGTGTAAACTGAAGCTCCGCGCACAGCGTGCCAATGACGTCATGCCCCAGCCAACCTCCAATAATGATTGGCGGCACCCCTACCTGTCCTCGGTGGCTGCGTGTTGCCTGTCGGTGCGCTTCACGTTATGAGAGCGGTGACCGCGAGCGTGCCGACCGGAGATAGAAAAGGAGGACGAGGATCATAAGCGCTCTGGGTACGTGGCAGCCGCTGGCAGCGGGCAGTGGTGGCCGAGGCTTAGAGAAATAAAGAAGGTTCCTGGTCTGGCTCCACGGCTTCCCTGCGGGGTTCTCGGTCTAGCAGCTTAGAAAACCCCTACATTTGACGCGCAATCAGAAGAATCCTACCCCTGGGCCACGGATATCGTGGTACATGGCAGTCTGCAACCATGACCCTGATGATGTAGCCGACCGTGCTCACCTTTTTCGGCCAATACTCTAGTGCATCGGTCCTAAATTACATTGACGACCTTTTCATGTACTCGATTGTGAGCAGCTTCTCGGAGACCGTCGTGTTTCAGCGTGTCCTCCCAGTTGCCCGGCGTGGTACCACAGAACGATGGTGGTCTCTTCAACCTCCCTTCACATCCTGTACCCAGTTCGTCACGGCATTCCGGGAAGAGTTCCTGCCGGTCGTCTACAACTACCACACCTGGCGTGAGCTTGAATGCAACATTCAGAGGAGGGTCTGTGCAATCATGTTCAGGAGCTCTTCCGCCGGGTGGACCCCACTGCTCTAGAGGCCGTCATGGTCTCACACGTTATTCGGCGATGCCACCCCCATTTCCAGCTATACCTGTTGGGCCACTCCTTTTCATCCCTGAAAAAGTTTGCTCACTTTAGTCAGCATAGTGCTGTGCCGTCTACTCCGGCTATTTCCACTGTCGCAGAGGAGGGAGGTGAGCTCCATGGAGGCGAGGCAGAGGCCCATCGGTGTTTGCAGGGCTTATGAGATGTCGCCGATGTCGGAGCGGACGCTCATGCCATCTGGAACATTGAAGCGACGTGAGACAGCCCTGCAGAGTGAGCGAGGGCAGCGATTAAGATAGCGTTCACAATGTCCCCGAATGACGAAGTGGCAGACGTGAGGAAATAGAAGAAGACGCGGAATAACAGGAAAAAAAAACCGAGAGTAATGGAAAGCAGGGACACGAGAATAACACCAGATGAATCAGAGTCTTGCACGGAGGTGGTTCAGGCTTGTGACCTTGAGACTTACAAGGATTTCCTTGAAGCCGAAGTGAATCGTCTGAAGCAGGACACAGTGTGGCATCAGAAAATTAGAACCAGCATCAGAAAATTAGAACGCGACTTTGGAAGCTTGGCTGATGTACGTGATGGTCTCGAGCACAAACATGAAGCCTACAAGTCGAAGGCAACTACCATGATCGGCAAGAAGGACCACCTCATTTCCGAACTGGAGGACAAGTTTCATATCCTAGAGAAAAGGTTCCATATACAGGAGCGCAGTCGCATGAGCAGGCTGTTTGAGGATTCCCAAATGCGTCTCGAGGATCAGCAGCAGTGCACCAAGTTGGAAGGGCAGTTGCTAGAGAGGGACACTGAACTAGCAAACATGAGTCGCTACCACGAAGAAGAGCTCCAGCGACAGCTTGCACTCCAAGACTCACAGTTGGAGGAGCTATGAATGCATGCAGCTGAGCTCTGTGCACAGCTAGCTCAGGTTCAGCAGGACTGTGACGGAGAGGCCAGTCAAGCGCACGGAAGAACTTAGCAAAAAGGAAGCAGAGTGAAAGGGGAACCAGGAGCTAATCAAAGGGCTAGAGACTGACCAGAAGACATTGCCAGTAAAGGTCTCCGAACTTGAGAGGAAGCTCAGTCTTGCGTTGCTCTCTGAGACAACCATGAAGTACAGTCTGAAGAAAAGTGAAGCTGAACTAGAGACCATGCATAAAGGTTTTGCAAAGCTGAAACAGGAGACGGCCTCAGCAGATATAGAGAACGAGTGACTGATAGAGGAGCTTGAGGCAAGAAAGCAGTATTCTAAAGAAACAACAAATCAGACTGAGAGAAGAGGTGACGCAGCTGCAGGAATCCACGAAGTGCGTGAAAGAAAAGGTGAAGCAGTTTGAGGAAGCTGCGGACAGTTCGAGCAACTGCATCAGCGTGTCTGACCTTACGTGCAACGTGGCTGTCCTCGAGGAACAAAGCTGCGTGGAGAGAGAATGTAAAAGGCAATCAGGTATTTACATCAGCGAGCATAGGGAAGTGATCACCGGAGGCGTATGCAGTCTGAGCTTCAGTGGGGATGTCACCACCCCATGGCTGCCGAGGTCACCAACATTCGACGATGGCCACATGGGGGAGTGGCTGCCACCGTTTCGCGACTGGTCCAGACAGCTACAACAGAAATGACACACGACAACGGCTTATGATTCTCCGAGACCAGCGCTACAACAGGAGCATCAGCGTTATGTCATGCTCTCGCCGACGACCGTGATTCGTCAACCTGAGCAAGTCTAGTGCATCTCCGTTTAGGGCGGCGACAGATTGACTGTGCTGGCACGTGGTCTTGTGTGCCACGTGCGGTTCGTCATGGTCAGGGCTAGCAGTACCGCATCACCTCCCTATTTCCACTTTCGCTGAAGGGGACGGGGCAGTATAGGAGCCGCGACCGTGAGTGCGCTGATCGGAGGTAGAAGAGGAGGAAGAGGATCGTGGGTGCGCTCGGGGCACGCGGCAGCCGTGGGCAGCGGGCAGTGGAGGCAGAGTTCTAGAGAAATGAAGAAGGTTCCACGTCTGGCTCCGTGTCTTCCCTGGGGGGTTCTGGGCCAAGCTGCCTCGAAACCCCCACAAGCTTTACCTCTAATCCGAATCCAACAGGAAGCTCCTGGCCGGTGTACCTGTTTTCGAGAAATTACCGGCTCATATGATCCTATAGGCTCATTACCTGCTCTAGAGTGAAGTTCGCCTCGACGTAAATTGCGCTGTATTCAACCTCAGTCACTCGGCTCTTGGTACAACATCAGACCGAAGGTTCCAAGTCCATAAATCCCAGCCAGGAGTGCCTGCTTATAACAACAGCACCTGCTGTGACTAGTGATACGCACATCTGCTGGCTTCACGGCAGTCACTGGCCTAAGACGCGAAAATTTCGCTCAAAAACGCCAGCACAGAGGACGTCAATGCGTCCTGAAAAGACGTAGCTTGCATCGACCATTCTGGAAGTCTCGCGCCCCTGGTTGACGGAGCCAGGATCAGATATTTCGATTGTCCCACGTAGAAATCAGAAGAGGACGGCAAGTGATTTAACCTGACACCCAGTGTACAGTCTGCAGTAAAGTGCCTTCGAAAGACATCGATGGTTTTAACGTGAGGCGCAACTCTGGTGGTGCTCTCTTGTGCGGACGTGATACGGAGCCACCAGAGAGTGCCCTTATCTAACTTACTTTATGTACCACAATAGACAAGGATGAATTAAGTGGCGCAATGTGTCCAATTTCACAAGGAGAGGGGGCAATGGCCGAGAAGAGGTTTCCTAGTAGTACATCAACAGGCCCAGATGGCATTCCAATTATGCTGATAAAGACATTGAATCCGAAATCTAAGCAGACTTTGGGAGAGGCACTAAGAAAAATAATATTCGATGGTGAAGTCCCCTATGGATGGAAACTTAGCAGGATGAGCATGATCTATAAAGGAAAGGGGGACGAAGCTGACATGAACAACTACCGTCCTATAACAGTCACATCAGTGGTCTACAGGCTGGCGATGCAGGTTATAAAGGAAAGACTGCAGGCGTGGATAGAGGATAAGGGGGTGCTGGCGAAACTACAGGATGAGTTTCGGAAACACAGGAGGTTGGAAGACAATCTGTTCTTACTAACGCAGTGCATCGAAATAGCAGAAAAGGAACACAGGCTCCTGGGGCTAGCATTTTTTGATATTAAGGGAGCGTACGATAGCATGGTTCAAGAGGACTTGTGGGGAATACTGGACACACTAAGTGCGGAAGATGAAGTCACAAATCTTTTAAAGGATATATATATAAAGGTAACAAGGTAGTTATAAAGTGGGAAAAGCAGGCATCCAAGCCCACAGATGTAAAACGGGGGCTTATGAGGGGTGTCCTCTGTCACCATTGTTATTCATAATGTACCTACAAGGGTTAGATGCCAAATTAGAGGAATGTGGACTTGGCTTCTACCTCTCTTTCGTCAAACAAAGAAAACTCATTGAAAAGGCACTACCAGCATTGATGTACGTAGATGATATAGTGCTAATGGCCGACAACAAGGAAGATTTGCAGAGATTGATGGACATCTGCGGTAATGAGGGAGATAGGTTAGATTTCAGATTCAGTAAGGAAAAATCAGCAGTGATGATTTTTAATGATAATGAAGGTAGCGAGCCTAGAATATAGAAGGTCACGCTAGAGATAACAGTTAAATACAAATATCTGGGCGTATTGATAAGCAATGGGACCGAGTACCTAAGTAAACACAAAATATGCGTAACAACTAAAGGTTACAGGAGTGCAGCAGTGATAAAAATTAGGGCACTGTGAAATTACAATAGGTATGATGTTGTGAGAGGAATATGAAAAGGGGTGATGGTTCTTGGTCTGACGTTCGGCAATGCGGTCATGCGCATGAGATCAGAAGTTCAAGCAAGATTAGAAATTATTAAGCAACGTTGAATAGGTACCCTTGCTTTAGGAGCTCACAGGACTACACCAAATCAGGGAGTACAAGGTTATATGGGATGGACATCATTTGAGGACAGGGAAGCTATCACCAAGATAAAATTTGAAAAGCGATTGAGAGAAATGGGGAAGGGGCGTTGGGCTAGGAAGGTTTTCAGCTACTTGTACACGATGAATGTCGATACAAAATGGAGGAAGCGAACCAGAAAATTGACGGGTAAATACTTAGAAAACAACAGGAGGCCAAACCAAAGAGACCTATCAGTTAAGAAGAAGGTGAAGGAAACTGAGACCCATATGTGGAGAATCGGCATGATTAGGAAGTCTGCACTAGAGATCTATTGAACTTTTAAGCAGAAAATTGCCAAGGAAGGGATCTATGATAATACTCGGCCTATCTATGATAATACCAGGACTTATCGGGCCAAATACTAAGGGGTAGACGCAGTATTCAGTGCGTGTGGAGAGGAGGAGGAAACTTCCGAACACTTGATAATGTTCTGTAAAGGGCTTCACCCTATAGTATAGGGGGATGGCGCAGAATTTTTCGAAGCACTGGGGTTCAAGGACAGGGAGGGCAAAATAGACTTTAAGCGGGTAGAATTAACTAGGAGGTTATTTGATTGGTGGTTAAAGTGAAGGCACGAGTGAAAATTAAACCCTTCCCTGCAATGTACGAGTCCTCAACCTCACTATTTAAAAGAAAAAGAAATAAATGTAGTTTTTGGTTCACTAACTATTATGGCTTGGTGGCGTTAGCCATCGCCCGATCTAAAAGGTACAGCCATACCAATCCATCCATCCATCCAACCGCAGAAGAACAACAACAAAAAAGACGTATCCACGAAGTGAATGATGGTGAGTGGGTGAAGCAGTAGAATTGTCCGGTGTTACCTCTCACACGTCAATGAGTGCCACGTAATCTTTGCTTGTTTGTTTGTTCAACAATACTGTCAACCCCAGGTGGGTTTTTTACAGGAGTGAAATATGCTTACAATGAATAGCATAAACCTAAATGCTGAAACACGAGCAAAAAATAAATAAAAGAAATTGACATAATATACGTTACAAAATAGAGACATGCAGCAATCAGAGACATTTACATTAAACAATAATATAACACAGGTAAGTACACTTACACTCTGCACATAGAAAACAAAAATAACAGAGTGGCAATATACATTGGCATCGTGAGGACAGGAAAAAAGCAATAAAAAGTACTACGACGCATCTGTTTCAGAGAAAATAAGTTATCCTAAAGCTGCACATTGTTTTCTCAGAAAGCTGCAGGTATGTACAATGTTTATTGGTGATAACTAGTATGTTATGTGGATCATTCCGGTTTGCCTCCATAATTAGCTTTGTGGTATCGCATCTAGCCTGAAGCTGGCAAATGCGAGGTCTGGGCACGTTTACCTGTTGGTTGTTTCCAGTCATACAAAATGCATGGTAAAGCATATACAGACGGCACCGTGGCACAATTCCATAGTTGTCCGTGATCCTCAGCTTCATCGTCTTCAGCATCATCGTCATGACATATAGTAGTTGCGCTATATATGGCGTATACTGCATAACCAGCACAGGAACACGATGGCAGAAAGAGAATATGTGGTCTGGAAAGCACTTGTTCTTAATCGTCATCAGCATTGCCGTCATTGTCAGCGGCGGCTAGATTGCACAAAGCCTTCAGACATGCCTCGAACATAAGGGGCTTCACCCCTGAACTTACGGTGACAGCAGCATTCACGATGCTACGTCGAGTCTCGATCGTGCTACGCAGATTAAATGACCTTGTACGCTTTCTTCGGTGTGCAAGTGTTTAGTTGTCCAGCACGCTGACGTGGATGAAGACAAGAGCCCCAAACTATGCCAGCAGAATGATCTTCTAAGCGTGCTGGGGTCGTGACGAGACGGCCAAAGTTGCCAACCAGAGGGTTCAACAGCCCAGTAAGGCAGGTGGTGGCGTCCATGAGAGAGACCCCACGGACAGAGCCAATACTACCCGTCACGGACGGTTTCGCTTGCGATGGCAGCTCAGGGCTTAAAACATGTGGGCTGACCACTGCGGAACAGCCAATGTTGTCATCTCATTGAAAAGCACCCCATAGCATATCGTGGCGTGAACGAGTGTAAGAAGAAAGATGTAGCAGTGCTCCAGCGCATGATCCGTTAGAGAGAGGAGAGAAGAACGAAGAAGAATCACTTCCATCTAATTGTTCATTTCTTCACCAGTCCCCAGAGTGGGTGTGAGCCATGCATATAGGCCATCATCAATATTAGAACAGCCGGCCCAGCAAATGGGTGCTGTGTCCGTTTCTTCACCACAATTCATCGGGTTTGCGCTGCCAATCTCGCATCTTTTCATGAACAAGGAGAAATAAACTTTATTATTGAGAAAGGGGAGGAGAAATGGGAGAAACCATGGGTTCCTGCAGCCATCTCCCTCACGGGAAGCCTGGGAGAGGTCCTTAAAGAGCCCGAATTTGCATATACAGGCTAGTTGGCGGACTGGTCTGCTAGTGTTGCGGCCCCTTAGACCCCAACCTAGCCCCCGTCAAGCATCTTTTCATCATATATTCATCAAATACAAGTACCGCCATTCAGTGGACATTCGAAGGAATAACACGAAAGGCGGCTACTCCACACAAGAGGCGCATGACCCACGCCATAAAGAGTTTCGTCCCTAAAACAAAACAAAGACTAGCCTTGAGACAGGCCTAGAAGTTTCAAATGTTTTAGGAGTACCTTCTTGATGTTTGAAGGAGGGTTCACCTGGCACTCCTCTAGGGTCGCAGGTAATATAATGCGAGGTAGTTAAGAAAAAAGTCGCAGCTTTGCCGCAAAGGTGAATCAATGGACGCGATAGCAACAAACTGGAAGGTCACGCGCAGGATGGCAAGCAGATTGATACGTGCCCCACGTTTCTCACGCACAAATGACGGACAAAATGTACTCACAGGTAGAAACGAACGCGAGTAAGCGTCTCAGTTGTTACTTCGCCCTGTCTGAAAAGCGCGCCCTTTTCGCAAGCCTCCCTGTCCTTCCTCTTTCATTCCTCCTCCTCCTTTTCGCAAGCGGAGGACGTGCAACAATTGCATTGACCTTTCTGCGCCCGGTATTCATAACAGAATACGCACGAGACATACAATTCTCCACACTGTGAGATAAGAGCACGCGATCGAGCGTACACCCCCTTGTTCTCTACGCGGACCAAACTACGTGAGAGCTGAGAGCCGCCGCGCGCTCACTGCGCCATCTTGCTGATAATGCTCAAAACGCGATAGTACCCCCTCCCCCTCGAAATGCCCGCTATCAACGGTAAGTGGTAGATATAAATAGCTTGCCGTTTGAACATCTGTGAAGGAGCCCCACAGTGGCTCTGTGGTAACGCCTCGCATTCACGACGCGAAAGTCCCACGTTCGATTACGCATGCCAGAGTCTTTTTTTCTGGAGTTTTTTCTTCTCGCTTTTTCATATATTCGGTGCATGACATCGACGTCGACGCTGGCGGTGAAATCCAGCGGAGTGTCCATATAATTGCTATCTCAATAAGACTGACATCGGCAGCGTTGATCCAAAGAATGCTAAGAATAAATATCAGGGTCGCTGCTGGAATCTAACCCAAGGAGTCTGCATGTAAATCAAGTATTCTATACCGCAGAGAGCTTCTCCTCGTCTCAAAACTTGTTATTAAATATAGCCTATAAACGTGTAATGTAGATAAATCATCAATTGTGGTAGCAGTGGTGGCTATCTACTTTTATAAAGATTGCACATATAATCCTATGACACACGCACCACGTCTGGTTAATGTCAGTTGTACGCTTAAGCGCCATCCACTGAAATCGGTATACGCAGCACGAGCCGGGCTAACATCCTCGCAAGCACAAGCGGAACATATAAGCTAACCGCTTATGGAATTAATAATACCCATGTTGCTGTTGGTATCGTTACGCAATTGTAAACAGCTGGTTGAATAAAACACATGTGACTACAGTCGAAACCCGCAATAACAAAATCACCGGGAAACCGAAAAATTTTGTTTCCACGAGAATTTCGTTGCCGCGAGTATGAGACATAAAAACAGTGATACGGCCAGCAGAACGAAAATTTACTTTGCTGACCCTTGCCATGCAACAACTTCAAAGCTCTCCCTTCGCACTGGAAAAAGTGGTCCATTGCTACGTCGTCGTCATGTGCGCCGAAGGAGCGAAGGGTGTCCAGCGCATCCAAAACAACCCTAAACAACCCGCGGGTTGTTTTGGATGCGCTAGCGCGTCGTTCCTGCCCGCAGTGTCGCTGTCAGCGGAGATAGGGCCAACTCCGATGACGCGCCGCGCTCGTAGACCGCGCGCTCGTTCGTAGTAATCTTATCGTCCATCCGGCGCGGCCACTCGTAGTATTCTGACCGTGCCGCCGCTAATTACAGTTCGTTGCTTGCGACGACGCAGGTCGCCACGAGTGCGCTAGCGCGTCGTTCCTGCCCGCAGTCTCGCTGTCGGTGGAGTGAGGGCTAAAAACGACTCCGATGACGCGCCGCGCTCGTAGTAACCTGATCGCGCATCCGCCTATTTCTCCTAACTAAAGCGTAATTATATCTTAAGTGACCATCGAGTCGTGAACAAATCACGAAGTAGCAATTTTCGAGAGCCATGACCTCGCGACGTACAAGGAGCAGACGACGATCTCCCGGAGCGAGCATCGGGCCAATGGGGAGGCGAGCTGAGGCAACAAGGCGGCCACAGCCGATCAAAGGCCTGGAAACGACCTTCAAACATTTGCGTTTGTGCACTTGTTTTTAAAGGGAGGAACCAGCTGAGGCGGGAAAGTTAAAAAGAAATGCTCTTCCCGATGAGCCCACGAATCGCTGTTTTCTCGCCATTTCGAGAACAAGTTCTGCTACTTAGGTGGGTGAAATGAATTTTCCGAAGCACTTTTGCGCGGTTTTCTGTGTAGATATTTTGGAATCAGATAGAAAAAGGGTTCCAAAAACTAAAAACTTGATTTAAAAAGTCGATTTTTTTTGCCATTTTTTGCGATCCCAAAGCCGCGTCCCCCCTGAAGTAAACAAAAACGGCGGTACCCACGCTAGCGTGGCAAAAGCAGACGTTTATAAATTTTCAGTGTGCATAACACGCATACGAGCATATTTTCGACAGTTAACAATTGGCGGGAGGGTAAAATAAGGCCCGCAGCGTGGTAGAAAATTCATTAATGCGGGATCACTGTCCAAAAACACTTCGTTGCCGCGAGATACGTAATACATGGGCTTCTGTAAACGTTCGCCAGGGATTCGGAAATATTTCGTTGCCGCGGGGATTTCATACTCGCGGGGTTTCGTTATTGCGGGTTTCGACTGTAATAAAGAAATGTCTGCGTGAACATTTGTAATAATGCTACGGTATAAGCCGGGTTGTGGTATGTGTAGGTGACGAGGAAGAAAAGGACGAGGTTGTCTGGTATGTCCTGAGGACTCCATATTTACTTGTGATTGCCCATTTTCATCCTCACTCTGTAAATACACCCAGCCATCTGTTATTCAACTGTAACAGTTTCATAATGGAGGTGCTGGGTAATCAACCAAGCAACACGATTCTGCCTTATCTACGACAAAGCCGCCGCATTACTGGACTGCCGTCGTTACCACTGGCAGCTGAGCTGTCTCACGGCGAAGAAGGAAACCGGAAGCGCGCAGCTGCAGACATTTCACCAGTGCCAGCAGCATTACTAGTGCCAGGTTCGTGCGCTACTGGTCCCTGGTTGCGTCAGGATTTGGTAGTGCCTCACAGATTCGGTGGCAATTCTGGCGAAGATGTAGATGCCTGGCTCACACACTACAAACGGGTGAGCAAATACTACCAGTGGGACGTGGCGACCTGCTGAACAATGCAGTATTATTCTTGACAGACACAGCGCTCATGTGGCACTAGAACCACGAAGATGCCCTCAAGTCATGGGGTCGCCTCGTTTCCGAACTAAGGGCATGCTTCGGAGACTCCGCAGCTAAAAGGAAGCAAGCGGAACAAACGTTACTGCAGAGAGCTCAGATCGCAGGAGAGACGTGCACGACGTATGTTGAGGCAATCCTGAAGCTCTGCAAGATCGCCAGAGGAGGACAAAGTCGGAGGAGGACAAAGTTCTATGTCAGAGGAGGAGAAAGTTGGCCACCTGTTGAAGGACATTGCCGAGGACGTATATCAGTTCTTCATCTGCAAAGACAGCCTTGGCACAGTAACCAATGTCATAAGCCACTGCCTCACATTTGAGACCTTGAAAATGCAGCGTATCACTCCCAAGTTTGGTCACTTACCGAATGTAACCACCGTGGCGAGTGTTGGCGAATAAACACTGCGTGATCTCATCTCGATTGATTGATTGCTATGTGGGGTTTAACGTCCCAAAACTACAATATGATTATGAGAGACGCCGTAGTGGAGGGCTCCGGAAATTTGGACCTCCTGGGGTTCTTTAACGTGCACCCAAATCTGAGCACATGGGCCTACAACATTTCCGCCTCCATCAGAAATGCAGCCACTGCAGCCGGGATTCGTACCCGCGCCCTGCGGGTCAGCAGCCGAGTACCTTAGCCACTACACCACCGCGGCGGGGCGCGTGATCTCATCTCGACAATACGCGAGATCGTTTGAGAAGAGCTTATTCGAGAAGCTCACCTGACGCCGTACGATGCTGCACTAACGTCGCCTTCCTCTCACCAACCCGTGTCGATTGCCGCAGCAAGCGTCGATGACTACAACTGCGGGCCACCTTCACCACCGAGGCCACAGCGCAATGACTACCCGCTGCAGAAGTACGATGACCGTTTCAGTTACTCCCGTCAGCCGGCCAACACTTATTAAGATCCGAGCGAAGATGTATCTGGGCCACCACCACGTCAGTGCAATGGCTTCCAGAAGCACAATGCGTACCGCCAAGCCCCTGTGTGCTATCATTGCGGTATCGCTGGACATATAACTCGGTTCTGTCGTCAAAAGAAAGCTGACATCCCAATATGATTCCCAATTCCTCTAACGATTCCTCAAATGATTCCTCCAATGAGCACTGGTCACAACAATGGTCATAGGCCCGTTTATTCCAGGAGTAGCTCATGGCGAGAAAATTGCCGTGGCAGTTCTCCCGCTTCCGACCGTGATTTGACGACTCCCTCTGGCCGACTGCATCGCTCGCTTTCACCGTGACGACGGCTGTCATCACCGGCGCTGCCGGGAAACTAGCCAGCGCGACCGATGGAGGTGAGGTCGCACAACAGGATTTGCCTCAGATACCCCACCAGTTATAATGTACAAAAACAAAATACGTGTGTTAATAGATGACTTTTGTATAAGTGCTTTGGTGAACACTGGTGCCACAATATCAGTTATGAGTCATTCTTTCAAAAATCACATTGGATGCAAAGTAATATTTTCTTGGGGTGAATCAAAGAAATGTCGTGGCGTTGGTAGGAAGGTACTGCATCCTGTCTGAGTTTGTTGCCGTCCGCGTCTTATTGGCAGGAAAGGTGTTCCCAACAAAGCTCTTTGTGTTGGAACGTTGTACCCTCGATGTTATCCTCGGTATTGACTTTCTCCAAGGGTGTGGCGCTTTCATCGACTGTAGAACTCGTGAATTTTCTGTCAGCGGCGACATGGTTCCTTCCCACGTCGATGAACCGCAGCAGGCCGCTCTGATTATTTCCGATGAACTGAGAGTGCCACCATGGTCAATAAGGTCAGTGGTGGTATTCGCCCCAGTATCTGCCACATCTTTTAACGCCGTTGTTGAAGAACCCGCCATCGTTCAATGTGCTAAGAAACGCATAGTCGTTCCTCGTTGTCCAGTATTGGTTTGATGAAGGAGCAACCTTTCTGTGGGCATTGAACTGTTCGCCAATGCTGGTTGTGCTCCCTCCAGGAATGAAGCTTGGCGTCTTCAATGTTTCCACTAGAGATTCCATTGCGGTCATTAACAACGATAAAAGTGGAAAAAGTACAGTCTCTGGCGAGTGCAGTTGCTCTTACGAGTCGCAGATCATAGGCATGATTAGCGCCACTTTGCGATCACATGAGCAGCAGACGTTACGCCACTTGTTGAGACGACATGCTTCTGTGTTTGACTTTTGCCAAGTAGAGAAGCCATTACCTTTACCATGTTCTCACGCTCAGCATAGGATTAACACCAGCACTGCCCAAACGATCCAGCAGAAACCTTACCGAGTGTCGTCATCAGTACGGAAATTTATTGCCGACCAAGTTCAGGAAATGCTGAAAAAGGGTATCATCGAAGAGTCCTATAGCCCGTGGGCAGCCCCGGTCATCTTCGTTAAAGAAAGATGCTTCCTAGCGGTTTTGCAGTGATTAAGACTCAACGCCCTTACCAAAAAAGATGTATATCTGCTGCTTCGTATTGACAACGTAATTGACTGCCTACACTCGGATTTGTACTTTTTTCAGTAGACCAACAATAAGGATACTGGCAGATATCTATGCACCCATCAGACAAGGAGAAGACCACATTCGTGACGCCTGATGCACTGTACCAATTCAACGTGATGCCGTTCGGGCTTGGCAACGCCCCCGTCACCTTTGAAAGATTTATGCACGCTGTACTTTGTGGTCTTAAATGGGAGGTGTGCTTATGCTACCTGGACGTCATCGTAGTTTTCGGGCGTACTTTCGAGCAACAGAATGTCCGTTTGAACCTTGTTTTATATTGTGTCGGAAAGGCTGGCTTGATTTCGAACTCCAAGAAGTGCCGGTTTGGTGAACGACAAGCACTAGTTCTCGGTCACCTAGTTGACAAAGATGGTGTCAGGCCAGATCCCCGTAAAATCGAGGCAGTCAGAACATTCGAACTACCCCAGACACTAAAAGAACTTAGCAGTTTTTGGGCTTATGTTCCTACTTTCGTCGCGTTGTGCCGAGATTCGCGGACGTTGTGCTTGTTGCAAAAACAGCCCATTTTAGTGGACACCTGAACGTGATGCCGCATTCTCTGAACTGAAGCTTCTACAGACATCCGAACCTATTATTCGTCATTTAGATTCATCTGTGCCTACTGAAGTGCACAGGGACGCAAGTGCAATAGGCATCGGAAGTGTGCTTGTTCAGCACCATGAGAATGCAGAGCATGTCGTTCCTTATACAAGTCGATCTCTAAGCAAGGCTGAAAGGATTTATACGGTGAGAGAGCAAGAACGTTTAGCGGATATATTCATCGTTCAGAAGCTTCGTTGCTACCTCTGCGGCCGTTCATTCATGATTGTGACAGACCATCATTCATTATGTTGGCTGGGTATACCATCCGAAACCCTTCTGGCTGTCTTGCACGATGGGCCTTACGCCTTCAACAATTTGACCTCAGTATTTCGTAAAGAAGTGGAAGACTTCATTGGAACGCTGATTGTCTTTCTCACCTCCTTATGATCACGATGGAAGACAGCGCAGATATCTTCGACATTTGTTTCGCTGTAGTTTCTCACACATTTACTGACGCCACGATATTCATGCGAGAACAACTCAATGACCTATCTTTATACCCTTTGTTTGCTGACGCCCACAGTCTCAAAGGCAGTGGTCGCTTTCGCCTTCGTGACGAATTGTTGTGGAAGACTAATTACAGAGCAGCGGGCGCATGTTTCTTCATGGTGATCAAGTCTTCAATGTGACGTTTGCCGTACTATGCACGATGATCCAACTTCAGGACACCTTGGGTTCATTTGCACCTTAAATCGAGCACAGCAGCGTTTTTACTTGCCTCGAATGCGCGAATTTACGAAGCAATACGTCTCGAGCAGCGAGCAGTGCCAGCGTCACAAATGACCGACCAGTGCCCCGCACGGCCTTCTTCACCCCGTAAATCTGCCTACTACGCCTTTCGAGGAGGTTGGCATTGACCTGGCGCAATATGTTTTGCACAATATACTTGGCATCGTTGTGTAATGTTTCTCACGCACGATTTGCATATTGCCGATTCCTAAGGTACGTGGATTGAGTTGATTTTTTTTCGTGGTCTTTGAATTCTTACCACTTTGATCAGACGCTTGGGCCAGTTGTCGGTGCTGATATCACGCAACGATGTTCTACAACACGAAATTGACACATGTTACAAACAAGTTCTTGTGTTTGATCTGGCATCCGCCTATTTTACTGTAGCCAGGAGAAGTTTGCTTGCGCAGGTAGTGCGGCCCCACCGCGGTGTTCTTGTGGCTAAGGTACTCGGCTGCCAACCCGCAGGTCGTGGGATCAAATCCCGGTTGCGGCGGCTGCATTTCTGATGGAGGCGAAAATGTTGTAGGTCCGTGTGCTCAGATTTGGGTGCACGTTAAAGAACCCTAGGTGGTCGAAATTTCCGGAGCCCTCCACCACGGCATCTCTCATAATCATATGATGGTTTTGGAACGTTAAAACCAACAAATTAATCAATGCGCAAGTAAAGCTATATCCGGGACTCTGAAAAAACCCCATTATTATCAGCGCTCGCCCCATTTGAATAAAGGTGATGGGAGACATAGGGATTGTAAGGGACGACTACCACGCTTTACAGCCTCTCATCTTCACCCACCTCATTGCGCCCGCCACAAAAAGGGCACTGGGTTTTCTGGAGGAGTTTATCAGTGATCGATGCTACATAATGCCAGGGACAATCAGTTTATCGAGGTGTCCCGTTTGATTCTCGCTGCAATAATAAAAGCTGTGAAAACGAGACTTCTAAGGGAGTTCTAGAAGCACAGCTTCAAATGCTACATTGAAAAGCTTTTGAGTACCTGTGAAAGTAAAGTTGAAGCGGCTTTTTTTTTCGAGGAGACACGCTTTATAGTGAAGTGAAACCGGACACCGATATATCTTAATGAGCTATCTGCCAAGACTTTTCGGGTAAGTACCAGTGGGTTGATAAATACAAAAACCAATTTAGGAATGAGCGAAAAAGAAGAGACAAAGAATAGGCTGGTATAATCAGGGATTAGAAGGAATTCGTCGGGACGTTTGTGATTTCTGTGGGCCTATCCCCGTGTGCGAGGAGCGTGCGGCTGACTTTAAGAGTGCTGATGTGAGAGATTGTTGAGGGGCCGAAACGGCTCGACTGCCTCAACACGTGACGTCCATGTTAGTATGCTTTTTCTCTGTCCGTCACCCGATGAACATGCTTACCTCTTTTTTGCGCACATATCTCCGGGATAGTGTATTTCCTTCGGTCGTGGCTAATTTATTATTTTTTCTTGCCGTTGTCCAGCTTTTATTAGGTGTCGGCACTTACATATGCGTGTTTTCCGAAATAAATTTGCACTTAGAAGTTAGCGATTCTCTGTCTGTGTCCTTCGTTCATTTTTCGAGCTGTGGAAGTTTTGTGTAGGATGAACAGAACACAGCGAACGGTAAAGGAAAAGCTTCGCAGACGCGACTGATTCACATGTTGGTGGTGGAAAAGTTCAAAAATAAAAAAAAATCACAGCTTTGCCTCAAAGGCGAAGTAATGAACGCGATAGCAACAAATTGGGAGATCGCGCGAAGAGTCACAAGCAGATCAAAACGTTCTCCGCGTTTCTCGTGCACAAATGACACACCAAACGTACTCACAGGTACAAATGAAAGCGAATAAGCATCTCAGTTGTTACTTCGCTGTATCTCAAAAGCGCACCCCTTTCGCAAATGGAGGCTGTGCAACGATTGCAGTTACCTTTGTGCGCCCAGTAACTACAACAGAATTGTTCCAGTGCCCCAACGCAAGCCAAGACGTATGATCCTCCCCGCCGGAAGGAAAGGGCACGCGAGAGATTGTCCACTATCCTCCTCTCCGCGGGCCAAAAACGTACACGTGGGAGATGATAGGTGCCGCGCGCTCACTGAGCTGTCTCGCTGATATTGCTCAAAACGCGATAGTACCCCCTCCACCTAAGGTGCCCGCCAACAGTGGTGAGCTGTAGAAATAAATAGCTTGCCGTTTGAACGTTCAAGGAGGTACCTTGTGGTGGCTCGGTGGCCAACGCTTCGCATTCACGACGTGGAGGCCCCACGTTCGAGTCCACGCGCCGTAGTGTTTTTACTGAACTTTTATCTCTCTTGCGTGTTGATATATATATATATATATATATATATATATATATATATATATATATATATATATAGACGCCGTAGTGGAGGGCTCCGGAAGTTTCGACCATCTGGGGTTCTTCAACGTGCGCCCAAATCTGAGCACACGGGCCTACAACATTCCCGCCTCCATCGGAAATGCAGCCGAGTACCTTAGCCACTAGACCACCACGGCAGGGATATATATATATATATATATATATATATATATATATATATATATATATATATATATATATATATATATATATATATATATATATATATATATATATATATATACCGTGCATGACATCGACAGCTGACACCGCCGGCGAAATACAGGCAATAGAGTTTATATAATTGCTATCACAATAAAAGGAGGAAGTTTACAAGAGCACCGTAAGGCTTTTTTAATGGCGAAGTTGGTAGATCTTACAGGGCTTGGCCTGGCCTTCTAGGCTATGTCTTACACTGAAGAACACACAGCCGAACGAGAAACTCCATGCAAGCATGTCCAAATTGTAGCACCAGAAACTAACATGCAAACTTGGCTATGACACGCCCTACAGAACTCACGGGCATTTTGTGTCTCACTCTCAGCTCGTTCCATGTTGGTCAAGCTTGGCACGGTGGCTGCGCGGACTGCCTGATTCTAAGGGCGGGGATTGGTGGCCGCTGCTCTTCAGCGCATACGGGGTTAGGCAAGGTTAAACCTAGGTGGGGTGCAGCTGTGGTTTTGTTATTGATAAGCAATGGCTTGGAGTGTTTTTTGAGTACACCCCACGTTTTACCTGGAGCTTCAAGAGCGTTGCTCTTAACATGAAGAAAGGCACGTGTCTTTTGTCCTTCCTGTCCGTATTTCTGAGTCTGAGACTGTAGATACGTATCCAAGTAAAGAACTTCACATGAAAACCTATTTCGCTTTTGTTATAAACGTATCATATTTACAGGTACCACACATAGCAATTGTAGTTATTCTCGTGACAAAAACAAGAAAATGTAAAGATGCTGAGTTACGCCTCATTTTGTGCCCTCTGAATTTCCCAGAGCTCTCACCAGTTGTCAAAAGCCGACGATTGAGGAAATAACTTAGAAGCGTCACGGTTTAGGCTAGTTGGTAGGTCATGGCGATTGTTATAACGTGAGCTCAGAACAACGACGTCTTGTTGTCTTTTCGTCGTCGTTGTGAGCTCCCGCGATAACGATCGTTGTTGAGAAAAAAAGCTCGAACATAATTTCTTGTAGCAGCTGTTGCATTTTTAGTGCTGCTTATAAAAAAGCACGTATTTCATAAATTGTTTAGCTCTTTCACCTTGAAAACGTGGAATAACTTCCACAAATTCACAACAAAAACAAGAAAGTTGATTGATAGTTTTGACCTATTCATAGAAACACTTCCTGTGCTTAGAGAAACTACAAAGTTATACACTTCCTGCTCATAATTGCGCCTTCGGGGACAATTGACACTTCCCAAAGACCATTTTCGGCTTCTGAGCTCACCTGTCCACGCAAGACATCCTACTGCAGATCAAGGAAAAAGTCATAGACTGGCCACGCACACTCAGAGAGCCATCCTTGCACTGGCCGTGAAAGGGACTTTTGACAACGTGTCGCACGAAGCCATGCTGCAACACCTGAACATCTACAACTGCGGGGAAAAGTGTATAACTACGTTAGGTCTTTTCTGAAATAAAGGACAGCTACAGTGATAATAGGCTACTTGCGCTCTGCGAAGTTTGAAGTAACACCGAAGGATACGCCCAAAGGCTCCGTTATTTCTTCAACCCTCTTCAATTTGACAATGAGCTCGTTATCAATAGAACTCGATCCAACAAATAGCAGTGATTGACCATTCAATATATGCCGACGACCTCACCATCATGGGGGGATACACAGGTGAACAGCAAGACGCTCTGCAAGAAACGGTTGACAGAACAGAAAAATATCTAGGAGCATGTGGACTGACGTGCGCCCCAGCAAAGTCTCAACTCTCAATGCCAAGAAAGCGCTTAAGAGGCCGACAATCACCGCAGACACGGGACCTAGAAGTGAAGGTGGGAGGCATCGTGATTTCTCAGGTTTCAGCGCTGCGCATTCTCTGACTGCTTGATTGATTTGTGGGGTTTAACGTCCCAAAACGTTCTTCTCTGACTGCTTATTCAAAAGGATGGGCCGGAGTAGCAGAGTTAGAAAAGATTAAAAAAAAACCGTGCAACAGGTCAGTCACCTGATAAAAAAGAAGACAAGCAAAAACCCCTAACTGAAAGAAGAACACTTCACAAAAACGATTCAGGCGTTAGTTACAAGCATAATCACGTACGGGGCCCTGTACGTAGATATGAAAAATACCCAGAGGATTAAAATTAACACTCTTATCAGAAATGTCTACATGTTTGCCATGGGCCTGTAACCTTCCACAACCACGAAAAGTTGCTTAAAATGGGACTGCACAAAACATGGGAAGAGCTCACGGAACCACACCATCTCAACCAGCTGGAGAGACTGCAGCTGACGAATACGGGTAGAGCCCTGCTCCAAGATTTGTGTTACCGCATCGAGGATGACATGCACGTTCCTTAGCGTATTCCGTACGGGATCAGAAACAACCTACATATAAGCAATATACCAAGGAACATGCATCCTAAATATGACAAAGGAAAAAGGCAAGCCAGGATAAAACTGCTCAAGCAGATACTACAACGCACCAACAGGAATTAAGAAAATATGAGACACACAGAAGCAGCGGCTTACCTTACAAATGACCGCTTTGCTGTTAGCGTGGTCGGCGAAAGCGGCAAAGACTGGGGAGCAGCATGCATATGTGCCAACGACGCGAGTACAGCGAAAGAGCTGGGCATAGCCTTGGCCATCGCTACATGCAGGGATACGCGGGACACCGTGATAACAGTTTCGCATGAGGCGTCTAGAAGATACATTAACGGTAGGATTGGAAATGCAGCACCACACGGCTTATGACGCACTGAGGTGGACGAAATAACCATCCTTTGGACACCGGAACATCATTCTCTCGCTGGGAACCAGCGGCGCACGCCGCGGCTCGAGATCAGGCACGCCGAGCCATCTTCGACACGCTGAGATTACGTACCGACGGCTGTCACGACAAGCATGAGAAGTACGCAGACATTTTGGCACACTACAGGAAGCAGAGGAAGTGGTACCCGCCAGCACACAAGAGTCTGAGTAGGGAACAAGCGGTGCCATGAAGACGACTACAAGCCGGGACTTACCCGCGTGGAACATTGATGCACGCTATGTATACAGGAACGTTCAGGCGGGACGGCAGGTTTTGGCCTCCAGATACGCGCAACACTCTGCGCCACATGGTGCTGGAGTGTCTCCACAATTCGGACATACCACCATCGGCACTGCCAAGTTCAAACGCAAACAAAAAGAAACGGATAAAGAGGAAGCATTCGAAGACCAGTGGGAGGCTTCGCTGGTGATGCCCGACCCCAACAACCAGCTAGGATCGGTGAACCGGGCTCGAGTGGCGGTAGCGAACAATGGCTACCTGACCAACTGAGGCGGCCACCCACCTTAGGGCTGAAGTACAAAGAGCCTGGCCCAAATAAAGTTCATATCATTAATTCATTTCGACATATTGACATATCAATGACAGAAAGTAAACGAATGCGCTTGCGACAGGACAAATTTCATGCAACATTCTCCTGCTGCACACTACGTGTATCATTCGACCACCTGCTCACCGAAGTACGGGTACTTTAAACTCCTGATGACTTGAATAACGGCAATATTTCTGATTTCTCTATGAAGAATGCACTTTGGTTTACTATTTCTTGATTAGTCACGCAAGAAACACAGTAAGATTCACATTTGGGCAAGTTGTATTTCGGTATACATGTTGAAATGGATAATTAGAAAAGAAAGTAAGTCTGGAAAACACGCATACCACAGCGGCATCTAAAGAGTTGATGTGTAAGCATACACCCAGAAGCACTCTATGGAAATTGAATCTCTCTCTTAGGTTGTGACATAACGTAGCAAGAGATTGTACTTGCGATTACCTTGTAAAAGTTTTCTGTGCCCTTTTTTCATGTCCACAAACACCTAAATCGGCTGCAGATGATTTTAGAATGCGTGGCTGTTGGCCATAGTTTGCATGCAGAAAGATAGTAGATGTAGTCACTTTTTTAATCTTTTGCAACCTTCCTTCACCTTTGTGAGCGCACAGTCATGCTGTCAATGATGCGAGAACACGTGACCGTAGTTAAAATGGTGCTAGTGATTTCTAATGCTGTCAGGTTTTAGACGGTGTCGTAAAGTGTGATTCTTCTTCTTGTGTCTTATAGCATGTTCGGTAATTGTGCCCCGGAGCAGTCGTGGATTGATTTGTGGAGTCTAACGTCCCAAAACCACCATGTGATTATGAGAGACGCCGTAGTAGAGGGCTGCGGAGATTTTGACCACCTGGGGTTCTTTAACGTGCACTCAAATATGAGCACACGGGCCTACAACATTTCCGCCTCCATCAGAAATTGAGCCGCCGCAGGCGGGTTTCGAACCCACGACCTGCGGGTGAGCAGCCGAGTACCTTAGCCACTAGACCACCACGGCGGGGCGAGCAGTCGTGGAGCAGTCTAGAATTTTCCCAAAACCAAAAAGGGGCAGAACGCCCCGGTTCTGTGGAGGGGCAAATAGAATACTAGCCATTGCGCTTCGTCTGCTGATCGTCTGCTACGAGCGCGGCACGCAACAAATGTTGGGATTGCACAGCGTCGCTCCACCGATTTTTCCGGAGCACCTCGGAACAACAAAAACAAAGTGCTCGACGGGGTGCGCCTTGGTTACCGAAGACGGTTGGTGCGCTTTTTCCGAAGATGCCATTAGTTTTCTCGTGCTGCAATTTTCAACACGTAAGAACGACTTCGGAAAGAGTGACTGCTGCGCTTACACGCACAATCAACAACGCATTATGAACGCAAAGCTCATTCGCAGTGTTAACGAGGAAGATATCTTCAGATAGTGCTGAGTGCGCAAGCAGTAGTGCAGATTGAAGGGCATGCAAAGCCAGGTGACACATTGTCAGCTTGGACGAGCGATCTATTGTACAAGCTAGATAAGGTAACGGGCATCCTATACGCGCGAAAGCATGTCAAAGAAATATTAAGAATACTTAGTATTTTCTGTCCCACAACCACGATATATTTATGAGAATCGCCGTAGTAGAGGGCTCAAAAAATTTTGACTACCTGGTGTTCGTTATCGCGCACTGACATGACACAGTGCAAGGGCCTGTAACATTTCGCCTCCATCGAAACGCGACCAACAGATGTCCACCGAATGGAGAAGCAGACAAATTAAGGAGGCATGTGATCATGCGATATAACGTTGTAGTTATTTTTTTCATGCACATTGGAAGTTTTACAACCTAGAAAATTAAAACTGCCACTTATGAAATAAAAAGTGTTGATGCCACTGTATGTACGTATACACAACAACCACGGTGCAAGAATACTTTAGGTGAGCAAACGCCGGGACTATCCACTGCCCGATATTGTTCGGCTTCGCCAGAAGCCTGGGAGATGGCGCTACAAACTTTGCCCCGGTTTCCGCTCCGTATACCTCTCGGTGTAGGAAAGCTCCACGACGGAGGAAAGTAGTGCTCATTTATCGTTGCCACAACACCGTCGCCGCACCGTCAACCTCCTTCCTTTCACCCCTCTTTCGCGACGCCGCTCTATGTATGTCACGCGGTTGATATCGCACGATTACCCGGTTTTCGCTGATTTGGAAACCGTCGTTCACGTGCCGGATGTGCTTTGCGAAATTCGCCAGCAGGCCTGCCACGGTCCTCAGTCCAGCGAGCCATCTATCGGCATGCCTCACACGAGAACACGATAGGTCCCTCCCAGCCAAGCGCTCGCTTCACGGCGTTCACTCACCTGAAGTATTCTTGCACCGTCACAACAACTGAAAAAGCGGGAAACCTAAGCTGCTCTACTATTTTACAGCTACACGAGCACTGTAAAACAATTTGGCCGAGGTGCGAAAAGTAGTTTTCGCTGATCCCATGAAGAACCGAAGCTGTAACAATCTGCCAATAAGGAGTATTATCAGCCTTAGGCTCTATAGCATGGAATTTAACAACCTAAAGGTAAGAGGTTCCCTAGGTCTACAGTCATACAATACTCTTTCTGGCCACGAAACGCCCTGGGGTAGCTTGATATGGGACCGAAAGCTGCCGCGCAAGAGGGCACGCTTCTCCGGTCCTCTAGGTTGATTACGCCGAGTGTACATATGCAGCTGCCGTGAGCCGTAAGTTCGCACGTGTACTCAATATATGTAATTGCTTTTTGAATAAGGGTCAAGTTAAGGTACTGCACAGTTGAAACTGAACGTTCGCGTGACGATGCTGTTTAGGTGCTGCATACCAGGGTGCTGTTTAAGGACATTAAAAAGGTGGTGTTTTTTGTTTGAATGCTAAGTGTTCGTGGAAAGTTAGAGAACTCGATGTGAGTTTAACGTAGCAAAAAGCGAACGACTTCAGCATTCATTCGAAGTATTTGCGTGTGTGTGTGCGAAGCACTTTCATTCATCGGACATTATTCACGCAATTGATTTCCCGATAAACGCAGCACCAAATCGATGCCGACAAACCATTGCCGTACCTTACATTCAACACAAGTTCTTCTGTTCGACGGCCTGACAGCCTACTTCAAGAATCGGAAGTCAACAATAATGGCCACTAGTAGTTTGAAGTTCGCTTAAGCTACTCAAACAATTTAAACAGCCATCGTGTGCAAAGGGGGTCTAAAACCTTGATAAACTGACCATTAGCTACATATTGTAACAGCAATAACAAAAAAAAAACAAGATGCAAGATTTTTGTGTCAATATTTCGTTAAGACGTCTTTTGAATTCTACACTATTGCAGTGATGAGTGAAGGTAAAAATTCTTTCTTAAATGTCCATGATAAGCATCTGGACGTACTCGTTTCTTTAATAAAAAAGATCGAGGTTGAAATTGGATTAAGTGTCTTGATTCGCCAAGGAAGTATGGGACTGAATGCAGTCGCTCGTCAATCCTTGTCACCCTGCTCGTACGAGATAAAATATAAGAAGCGCGATTCTGAATTGGAGGACATATTATTTCATGCGGTTTGCTTAGGAGATGTTCGAATCGAAAACGCATTAGGAAATGGTCTGGTACGATTTGATTAATATGGATGAAAACTAGCAACGTTGTCAAGGCCTGAAAACGACATTTACACTAAGGAAAGGGTTCCATTGATGGTTACAATCTGCCAATGTATGCATTTCAAAATCATTGCAGGAAAACGCGAGCTCACACTCTGGAACATTTTCTGTTACGTAAAAATAGCTAGTCACTACTACTGAATCCACACGCATGCGAACAGAAGTTTGGGAAATAATCGTTCTTGACCTTGAGCTTAGGCTGTGGGACTGTCAACCTTAATGCCCCTGATATCCTTTTCTCTGTATAGAGCATCACGCTCAGATCACCGTTTGTTTATGTGACGCCTGTTGGGCAAACTAAACAAAATTTTGCAGTATCAAGTAGGTGACCTGCATGTCGACTGCTTGCACACTGAGCTGCCAGCTGAACATAACATTGTTTACATTTTGTATGCGCCTTGTTTTCGTTACGAAAACAACCTCAAAGTTCAAAGCTTAATTCGTATATTCGCTACGGCAAAAGAAAATGCTAATACTGTCTAAAAGGAGTGAATCTTTCGTCCACGACGTGCCAGCAAAAATAAATACATACATCGCCTGCGGTGGCCACACCGTTGGGTGGCTACCATTTCATACTGTGGCGTCCCCAGTGGCCACCGCTAGTTTTATATGAAACAGCAGTTTCGTGACCAGAAAAGCTGTTGTGAACTTAGAACAACAGGCTGTGATAATTGCTTACGATTTGGAGGCTTGGCTGGGTTTTCATCACTGGCCACGCTTCCAGTCACTGACTAACGGCGATTCGCTCACCCACATCCGCCTCCGGACGGCAGTACTTCCATGAATTATTCTTAGTGCACAGCACTCACACATTGGGAAAACTAGACCGGTAGGTCTACTGTCTCCACTGTTGATCACATAAGAAGAAAGGAACATCGGGTTAACGCATTTACATACTCCCCTTCACTCCCCGTTGCAGGACCTGGTCTTCTACAACAGTGAATAGCTCTACTGTGAACCACACGGCGACGGATAGGTCTCATCGGTGCGGCGTTCTGGCGGGGCACTGGCTGGCGTCCATCGCACTTTCAATGACTGCTTAGTGGGGGCGCTGAATGACTTCCTTGATCCAATCCACGTAGTGTGCCACCTTCGTGTACACGTCCGGGAAGCCTTTCTTGGCGCAGCCAGAGCCGAATGATGTGATACCCGTCAAGTGCCAGCGGCCAAACAGCTTGCACTGCAGGGGACCTCCCGAATCACCCTGCAGATTGACATTCAGCGGCCGACAATAAGAACATTCAGTCGTCTAGCGTCATCTAGTGAACCAAGACCTACAATACCGCAACAACTTCATGTTCTTTTAATTATTCGTGTTTCGCTGGCGAGCTGTGGTGTTACGGACGATCAGTTCGAGATAACTTCACGTACAGTTTCTTCTGAAAAAGCTGCTTTCATTCTCTGATCGAGGCAGTTATCTGTACAATCATCATGAGTACAAGCATCGCATGCAAAACGAAAAAGACACATGTGCGTTTGCGTCCTTGCCACAACGTATGCTCATGTATTAAACAAAGAATATGAAGAGTGCCTCACGTGACATGTTCCTCGTCCGCCTACTAGGGTTCCGGCGCACAAGTGCCATTTCTTAATAGGGATCTTGAACTTGCGCCTGTAGGCAGCGTCGCAGACGCCGTTGTCGTAGATCTTCACAAACACCTCCTGGAGAATGTTGGACGGCCGCGCATCTGCGACATCAATATCAAAGGACACTTAGTCCCTCAATGATGAAAAACTAGGGAACGTTGTTATAATGAAGCTTAATAAATCTAGAAAAATACTTTTAGGGGCCAAGCAGGTCACTCAACATCTAGCGTTTGTCGTCGAGGCCCGCCTCGTCATTGTTCCTAGTCGAATCGCACATGCGAAACATCTGTGCCCAAAACCATTTACTAAGCGTACATAGTGCGCATATGGCTTAAAAAACAAAAACAAAACATGGATGATTCCACCGTTAGAGGAATCGGCATAACACTAAAGTAAAGCGTGCCCTTGCAGAGGTGCTGGAATACTTACTGTATATTATTGTCGCAGCGCTCCGCTTGTTGCAGTGTTCCTTGTTTATTTATTATTTTATTGTATGCGTTGAATATTTCTATGTACTGTTTCGCTGTACCTGCCTAAGCTGCCCCACGAAGAGTGGGCCAAGTAAGGAGACACTATCTCCTTCTGCCCCATTCATGAGCAGTTAGCGAAAACGCGCAGCTAACTAAATAACTAACTAACTTACTAACAAACAAACAAACAAACAAACAAACAAACAAACAAACAAACTAACTAACTTAATAAAGTTATTGTTATAGAAGAGTTTTTACATCGTATATTTGTGTTTGGCAAAGCTAGGTAGTATCGCGATACAAGGGTATCATGATATTATTTCAGAGATAATTTTGAATATCTGTATTGCTGTATCGAGGTGCTTTTCAAAAATTTATTTGCATCTCAGTGGTGAAATACTTTTACAATGTATCGCCAGTATCGCGATAATAACCAGGACACGCGTTTCTCGTTACTTTTTTATTGCGGAAATGAGCTGAGACGTGTTCATTACGGGCAAAAAGCCTTTTTACTCCTGTGACCTGGGCAGTCCGCGGCGAGATATGCACCCACCATTTCTGCATTTTTTCTGAGGGCTAAACTGACTCCTACCTTTTTTGAAACCGAGGTGGTCGCTGTGCTATCCGCATCCCATTGCGCACCTTCAGGCAGAACTGGAGTGTGTTTAAATGGTCGCATGCTTGAGCTTGCCAACAACGTTACACTGCCATTTTGAAACCCAGCAGTGATATTTTTATTGTGAGGAGCATTGTGTACTGCGCAACGAGCGCCAAACGACAGCGTCGTTTTTTAGAATGTGTTCCTTTATGCCAATTGAACTAGCAGTGTTTTTTTCTTTTGTTTTTTCCCTCTTTTCTTGCAGCGCCCATTTGAAAAAGCCGCAGCTTATCGTGGAAGCCACAAATCACCCAAAGACTTTGGTGTGTGGTGCCGTGTGCCATCAACGATACTTTTTTCTCCAAAGCATTTCTGAAGGACGTCAGCGTGACCACACGGTGATTGAAAGGAGGCCTTTCTGCGTTTCTTTTTGCATTCCGTGTTTTGTTGGTTCTTCTTTCTGATTTTTGTACGTTTCTGGGAAACACCAAAATTTACACTGGAAGCAAGCGCTCGTCTTCATTGTTTATGTGTTCTTCTCCTGCTTCACGCTAGGCCACTTTAGCAAAACGGGAAACCAACAAGCCTGAACCGCTATAGTTTACTAAGTAGAAGGTCGTTGAAGTAAGCGCCACCATTACAGCGGCAGGAAGGCATTAAGGAGCCTTACTTTCTTTTTTGTTTAAGTCAGATACACATGCTGACCGCTGTGTTCGTCAAGTGCTGGCCGTATAACGCATTAAAAGTGGTGGTGTTAGCGGTAGCTCATTGATCTTTAATACAGCGAAAGCTGTTATGTGACCACAACTCTGGTCACGCGCGGCGCCGTACTTGTCCGCTCATTATCATCATCATCATCATCATCCGCCTGACTACGCCCACTGCAGGACAAAGGCCTCTACCATTTTCCGCCAGTTAACTCAGTCCTGTGCTTTCTGCAGCCAATTTATACCCGCAACCCGCAAACTTCTTAACTTCTTAATCTCACCTGCCCGCCTATATATATATATATATATATATATATATATATATATATATATATATATATATATATATAATGAAGTCTTGATAGTCTCGGCTGCGTCAGTGTTTATTTGAGGAAAGACCTCGCAAAACGAACTGGCAGAACCAGTACACAGACGATGACGATGATGATGACCCAGAGCGGAAATGAGGACAAAGAGACAAGCTGATGATGGTGATTATGATCATGCAGGGATGATGACGATGTAAGTAACAAATGCCCACACTAATTCCCCCCACTTGGAAGCGGACACCCTGGCCGCCGTAAGTCAAAGAGACGGGGAACGTCGCGTGAAAGGTTTCATGCGACAAATGTGGACAAATTCTGTGCTGCGGTAGCGGTGGTCTGTTGGGGTGACGAGTGATGTGACACGATAATTAACTGGCGAAGTCAGTTCTAAAACAATGTATGGCCCGATGAAGCGTGGTTGGAATTTGTCACAAAGACCAGGAGGGCGAATAGGTGTCAAAAGCAGCACCTCGTCACCAGGTTGGAAAGACACAACGCGGTGGGATTCATCATAGATGATCTTCCGCTCGTGCTGTCTCGCTTCAATATTGATGCGAGCCTGATGGCGAGACTGGGCCAGGCGGGAAATGTATTGTTCGCTAGAAGACTGACATAAATTCTGATGGCTGTTAAAGAAGGAGATGTCGAGAAAGGTAGTCGGGGTGCGTCCATACACGAGGTAAAACGGTGAGTAGCAAGTTGTTCGCTCAACGGCGGTGTTGTAAGAGAATGTCAAGAATGGTAAAAGAGTATCCCAGTTTTTGTGGTCGGTTGGACGTAAACGGCTATCATGTCAGCAAAGGTTCGGTGAAATCTTTGTGTGAGACCATTTCTCTGAGGGTGGTAGCTTGAAGCCGTCTTGTGAGTAGTTCCAGAAGCGCGCAGTACTTTATTTAGCATTTGTGACAGGAACACTTTGCCATGGTCACTAAGCAGTACATGTGGAGCCCCATGACGCAGTATTATTGCGTGAAGAATAAAGTCTGCAACTTCCACAGCTGAGCCTGTAATAACAGATGAAGTCTCAGCGTAGCGTGTCAGGCGGTCCACGGCGGTCACTATCCATCGTTTGCCAGCCGATGTGACGGGGAGAGGCCCGTAAAGGTCAACAGCTACAACCTCGAACGGTATTGAAGGGCACGGAAGTGGCTGTAGAGGTCCAGCAGGTGCAGACGTGGAGAGTTTACGATGCTGGCATGGGTAGCAGGAGCCGACGTACCGCGCTACACTAGAAGAAAGGCCAGGCCAGTAATAACGAGATCGAATGCGGTCAATAGTTTTTGTTAAAACCAAGATGACCAGCAGTCAAGTCGTCGTGGAAGGCTTCGAGCACCTGAAGTCAAAGAGAGCGTGGCAGTTGTTATGCCAGCGAGTCCTCGTCAAACGTCCGTGCCTCTGAAAAAGGCAATCTGGGTCAAGGCCAGCCCGCAGTCCGCCAGACGCGAACAACTCAACGGCGTAAACACGCGCGACGCCTCTCTGGCCCACGTGCAGTGAATCAGCAGAGCACGTGACAGCGAGCGGGCGTCCTCGTGTCTGGGGGTCTGACGCATTGCGCGGCGACCCCATTGGAGGAATCTGCCCTGACGACCAGCGGCGCTTCTGATTGGACATTTTGGTTGGACCCAGTGCTAATAAAAGAAGCCCTGCGGCGCGTCGGGATCGGCGGTCCTATGGAGAGGAGTCCCCGTGTCGGAGAGCCGACATGTGTGTGAGTCGGGGGTTTTAGGCGAAAAGCTGACCTATGTGTTAGAGAGGAGAGCTCGGCTCTTCGAGTCTCTGTCGGCCCCAGTGCCGAAATTGTAACGCTTCTGTATATATGCTGTACATAAACCTTGTTTAACTCACCGTCGTCTCGTCCGCTCGTCTTATCAGCTCTGCGCAGAAGCAGTCGCGAGCTGAGAAACATACGCTACCAAACGGCTGGTGACCTTCCCGGCGGAGTTGAAAGCAGTGGCGCCTGTGGGACCGGGTTGGCGTCGCTGTCTTTCGCAACAGTGGAGGTCAGCGGTGGGATTCGGAGGTGGCTTCGCAACAGTGGTGGCTTCGGCGGGATCGGCCCGTCGTTCGCAACAGTGGTTGGCAGCTGCGGGATCGGCCGGCGTCAGCGACATCGATGCGGTGAGTGCCTAATGTTTTCCCCTCAGTTCACCAGACTACTCTAGCTCAGGTTGTAGTAGTTTAGAGAAGGGCTGTGTGAAGCATTGTAATGAGCTTTGAGTGTTTCAAGCAAAGTCGAAGTGCTTTGAAACCAAAGTTAATGCGGAGGGGGTAAACACGGGAGTGTGAAAAATTGCTTGCGCGTCTTGCTAGTAGGCTTATAGTGGGTACGGCAAGTAAATTGTTAACAGGGGCAAACAGCAAGAGGCTAGTGTGAACGATGGAGAACCTTAAAGTGAAGGAACTCATCGAAATTTGTGAGGAACTCGGCATAACTTTGGGCCGTGCGAAACGAAAGCAAGCGATCCTTGAGATCATGAAGGATGAGGGAGTGTCGGCTGAGGAAGTCGATGAGGCCTGGGTGGATATTAAAGCACGCCGCGAGGAGGCTGAAAGGCGAGAAGCTCGCGAACGTGAGGAGGCTGAAAGGCGCGAACGTCGCGAGGAGGCCGAGAGACAGGAACGCCTCGAGATGAAACGAATAGAATTGACAATACTACGGTGTTCACAGGCGCCTAGCGTAGCTTCTCCAACAGTTCAGGTCAGCGGTTTTAGAATTAGGGACCAATTGCCACCGTTCGTAGTAGGCGAGGACATGGCGAAATATCTCGTCAAGTTTGAACACGTCTGTGAGCGAAACGCTTTGGAGCGGTCTCTTTGGGCACGGAACCTGCTAGCTCTTCTTCCCGGCGAAGTGTCCGACGCGATAACTTGCTTGTCGAGGGAAGCGTTTGAGAGCTATGACGAGGTTAAGGAAGTGCTCTTGAGACGTTATAAGTTGTCACCCGAGGCTTTCAGGCAAAGGTTCCGGTATGCTAAAAAGGGGAATGAGTCACACGTTGACTTCGCGTTTCGTCTTAAAGCCGATTTGATTGAATGGCTCAAGGGCGAAGGTGTTTATGACGACCGCGATAAAGTGGTGGAATGCGTTGCATTGGAGCAATTCTACCGCTGCATCGAGGAGGATGTCAAACTTTGGCTGCAGGACAAACTTGGTGAAGTACAGCTAAACAAGGCAGCAGAGTTAGCTGAGGAGTATTATACTCGCCGAAGGTTGCATAGCAGGGCAGTGCGCGTTGAAAAGGATGAAAGAAAAGAGGGCTTTTCAAAGAAACCTGATCAACGGAGACCCGCACCGCACCGTAATTTCAAAAAGGACCCATCTCTTACGAAGGACACTGTAGAGGAAGGGAAAACAGAAGCGGAAAAATCGAGTGAGGTTTCTACCACACAGGCATTTGAATCGGAAAACAAACGGAAGCCGCTAATCTGCTACAACTGCAAAAAGGAAGGACACATCGCGAGAAACTGTCAGCAAAAGTTTGCTTTTGCAACAATTAGAGAATCGGAAAAGAACATGCGGTTGTTGGAGCCGTATATCCAAGAAATTAGTGTGAATGGGAAAGCGTGTCGAGCACTTAGAGACTCCGCGGCAACCATGGATGTTGTCCATCCTTCATTGGTGTCTCCGGATGACTTTACCGGAGAATGCGCGTGGATCAGGCAAGTCGCCGAGGAGCAGAGTGCTTGCTTACCAATCGCCACGGTTGTCATTGAAGGCCCGTTCGGTAAGCTTTGCACCGAAGCGGCTGTGTCTGCCGCGCTAAATGATCGTTTTCCTTATCTTTTCTCCAACAACTCGGAGCAGCTTCTCAAAGAGCAGGGCAAATCGTTCTTCCCCAACTTTGCGTGCATGGCCCTCACGCGATCGCAAGCGCGGAAGCTATCGCGGCAGCTTGATCTGGTTCAATGCGGTGAACTCTCAAGTGACCTCGTCGGCGGGTCGACGGAACCCCAGAAAGGAAATTTTCCGCATGAGTCATGTGAGCAGTCACGCGAACGGCCCGTCGCGGAAACGGCCAGCGTGGTATGCGTGGGGGGAGACGACATGGCGCCATTGAGTCAGAGCGAGAGGGTTGCAACGCTCTCGCCTGTAACGGAAAGTTGGAGCGAGCTGCCGAGAGTTGATCGAGAGACGCTCGTTCGAGAGCAGCGTGAGGATCTCTCGATTGAAGCGCTAGTGGAAAGCCAAATTGAAGCGCTAGTGGAAAGCCAGAAAAACGCGGCAAAAGTGCTGTTGAAGGAGCACTACGAGGAATCGGTGAAGAAGCGTGCTTTTGAAGTAGGGAGTCAGGTAATGCTGCTGCAGCCGTTCAAAAAGAACAAGCTTGAGGTTGATTGGGAAGGGCCCGCCAAAGTATTATCGAAACCTTGTGATACAAATTATGAGGTGCAAGTAGGAAGGCGGCAGAACAAAATTTACAACTTGATGAAACCCAATGTTCAACATCAAGCGGTCGTAAATCAGCTGTTGAATGCTTCAGAGGAAGAGGGAGCAGAAATTTGGGGTTCTAGTGATGTAATCAAACGGGGATCGAAAGTAATCTGGGAACAGTTGAACCTAGAGCCTGGCTTAAGTAAAGGAGGACCTGAGAAAGAGGACCTGAGAAAGATTGGTTCCGAGTTTGAAGACGTGTTTTCGGACCGCCCCGGAAATACGAGGGTGATCGAACACGATATCGAGCTAAGCGGTGAGGAGTCAATCCGTAGCAAGCCATATCGTTGTTCCCCTGTGCAACGTCGAAAGTGTGAGCCGCTCTTGGTGCCGCATAGGTATCGTCGCCTAAAAGTGGCCGGTTACTGAAGTGGAGCATGTTGCTCCACAGCGCAACTTTGACGTTCGCTATCAAAAAAAAATAATAAAGGAAAGGTAAACGCAAATGCAGGTGCATTGAGTAGTGCGTTCCAGCTAGTAACTTCTCAACCTTTCGGTTTCTCGCTGGCGATTCGGGGCAAAATTTTGACCTCATCACGACCTGGGCTGAGCGCTCTCGTTCAATGTGATCTCAAGGGGCCAACTTTATGTGGTATTCTAATTCGTTACGTTGTTGTACGTGGGAAAAAAATTGAGTTGTCATTTTAAGGTTCTTTTGTCCCACATGTGCCTCTTGATGTAGAGGGAACAAAATTCCGATAGACACGTAGATAGGTATATGTTGTACTATACTTTGTCTGGTGTTCTGTCGGGTGACCGAGGGCACTTGCTTGTGTCGTGTGTTGTTTGTTGTCGAACCGTTCTTAGCAAGTTGCAGAACCATCGACAAGTGCTGAAACCGAAGATGGTCAGAAGAGACGAGTGAAGCTGGTCGACAAGTTGTGGTGAAAAACCAGTGGAGCTGGAATCCGTCGTCAAGAATGGGATGTGTTCCCGAAACGGTCTGGAGCTGTATTCTCCCCATGGCCCTGGAGGCGAACCTGGAGGGACCTGGTGAACGAGCGCACCTGACATCCGAGCCCCGTGGAAGCAGCTCGTCTTTCCGGTGCATTGTCTGGCGGCGGGGGTGCTGTTATGCCAGCGAGTCCTCGTCAAACGTCCGTGCCTCTGAAAAAGGCAATCTGGGTCAAGGCCAGCCCGCAGTCCGCCAGACGCAAACAACTCAACGGCGTAAACACGCGCGACGCCTCTCTGGCCCACGTGCAGTGAATCAGCAGAGCACGTGACAGCGAGCCGGCGTCCTCGTGTCTGGGGGTCTGACGCATTGCGCGGCGACCCCATTGGAGGAATCTGCCCTGACGACCAGCGGCGCTTCTGATTGGACATTTTGGTTGCGCCCTGTGCAAATAAAAGAAGCCCTGCGGCGCGTCGGGATCGGCGGTCCTATGGAGAGGAGTCCCCGTGTCGGAGAGCCGACATGTGTGTGAGTCGGGGGTTTTAGGCGAAAAGCTGACCTATGTGTTAGAGAGGAGAGCTCGGCTCTTCGAGTCTCTGTCGGCCCCAGTGCCGAAATTGTAACGCTTCTGTATATATGCTGTACATAAACCTTGTTTAACTCACCGTCGTCTCGTCCGCTCGTCTTATCAGCTCTGCGCAGAAGCAGTCGCGAGCTGAGAAACATACGCTACCAAACGGCTGGTGACCTTCCCGGCGGAGTTGAAAGCAGTGGCGCCTGTGGGACCGGGTTGGCGTCGCTGTCTTTCGCAACAGTGGAGGTCAGCGGTGGGATTCGGAGGTGGCTTCGCAACAGTGGTGGCTTCGGCGGGATCGGCCCGTCGTTCGCAACACAGTACAGGAACCCAGCGCTGACCGTCAGGGTGATAGATGTGGCGATAGAGGACCCCATTGTCCAGCTTAAAGTGCAGGAGTTGACGACGGAGCCGCGCGTTGGGTGGATGAGAATCTCCCGAAAGGTGGTCCATCATGCGTCTGCAGTATGAATCGGACCGCTGGTGGGAGATAAATGTTGGCTCGTCGTCCGAAGAGGGTTGCCTTATTGATGCGAGCGTATGAACTTTGGTAGATGTGGCGGTTGAGTTCTCACCAACGCTGATATGGGTAGTTGGAAGCGGGCAACGAGATAAAGCGTCGGCGTCTTGTTGTTTTCTGCCTGACTTGTAAGTTACGTCAAAGTCGTACTCGTGCAAGCGTAGTATCCACCGACCCAAGCATCCGTACAAGCTCTTCAGCGTAGAAAGCCAGCAAAAGGCATGGTGGTTCGTAACGATTGTGAAGTGATGGCCGTGAAGATAGGGACGGGACTTCTGGACAAACCAAACCACAGCCAAACACTCTTGCTCAGTTATAGTGTAGTTCTTTTTGGCAGGGGTGAGTACGCGACTGGCATATGCAACAACTTTCTCTAGGGAAGACTTGTCGCGTTGTAGAAGAACGGCTCCAATACCAAGGCCGCTAGCGTCGGTATGGAGGATAGTCGGTGCGGCTTCGTCAAAGTGGCAGAGCAGAGGTTCAGACGTGAGTGCCCGCTTTAACAGATCGAGTTCCGTTTGACATTCTTGAGACCACAGAAAGGGGACGTTGGAAGCAAGTAGTTGGTGTAATGGAGCAGCAATATAAGCGAAGTTCTGGATCAACCAGCGAAAATAGGAGGCGAGGCCAAGGAAACTGCGAAGCTCCTTTGTTTTTTCGGGACGCGGAAAGTGAAGGACTGCAGAAATCTCGTCAGGGTCGGGCCGAATGCCATCTTTGCTAACGACGTTTCCTAAAACCTTGATAGATTTGCTAGCGAAAGAGCATTTCTTAGTGTTTATTTGAATCCCGGCGCTGGCAAGGCACGTCAAAACTTGATCCAATCGTTCTAGGTGCTCAGGAAACGTTGACGAAAAGATAATAATGTCGTCCAGGTAGCAAAGGCAACTCTTCCATTTCAGGCCGCGTAGCACGGTATCTATCATGCGCTCAAAAGTTGCGGGTGCGTTGCAGAGCCCGAAAGGCATCACGTTGAATTCATATAGCCCGTCGGGGGTTGCGAATGCCGTTTTCTCCTTATCGTCTTCATGCATGGGGATCTGCCAGTACTCAGAACGCAATGCGATGCTTGAAAAGAATTCCGCGCCTTGTAGGAAATCAAGGGCGTCGTCAATGCGTGGCATTAGGTACACGTCCTTGCGTGTGATCTTATTGAGCGCCCGGTAGTCCACGCAAAACCGCACAGAGCCATCTTTTTTATGGACCAAAACAATAGGAGACGACCAAGGGCTAGATGAGGGACGGATGACTTCCCGTTTAAGCACGTCCGCAACGTTTTATTCTATAATTTTTCTTTCTGTTAGAGACACGCGGTAAGGTCGGCGGTGTACAATAGATGTCCCAACAGTTTGAATTCGATGTGCTGTAGTATTAGTGCGGCCCAGCTTAGACGAGCAAATATCGAAAGAATTTGCATGTTTCTGTAACAATGAGAGCAGCTGCTGCCTCTGTGAATATGTCAATTCGCTGCTGATAGCGGTGGTAAAGGCGGAGGAAGAAACATGCTCACCGAGGCAAGGTTCTTTGGATGCGATAGCCTGAAGTGGCGTGACAAATACTGGCTCGAAGTCAGCAACACGGGCCACAGTAGTGCCCTGTGGCAGTAAGATCTTCTCCGGTGTAGAGTTGATAGCGGTGACAAGTGCCGAGCCATTGCAAAAACGAACAACACCGGACGGAAGAACTATACTTTTGCGAACGCAAAGTGGTGACGCTGAGACCAATACATCCCCGTGATAGATGTCGTTGAACGTAATGCTGACAATTTGCTCTTGTAGTGGCGGCAGTTCGATGTCTTTCGCAGTGACCAGACGAAGTGGCTTCTGATAGTCGTCGTCGAGCATGCAGGTGGTGTCAGCGAGGTGAACGACGCGTTGTCCACAACAAATCGCCGCGGAAGCAGATGATAGCAAATCCCACACTAAAATTCGCTGGTGAGAGCAGTGGGACAGGACAGCAAACTAGACATGATGGCGGATGCCATCAATGAAAACACGCACAGTACAAAACGCGGAAGAGCGAATGACGTTCCCCTGGGCAGCAACTAACGTGGGGCCATCGTAAGGCGTCATTACTTTCTTTAAATGTTCACACAAGTCAGCACGTATCACAGACAATGTCGCACCTGTGTCCACCGAAGCATCGACTCGCACTCCTTCTACTTCCACAGAAATCATGTTACACGGGCCTGATGGAGGAGTTTTGGTTCTAATTCCGAATGCAGTTTTTCCTCCACAAGCTGCATCACTTAGTTTTCCGAATGAATATCAGAGGTAAATGAAACGGGCCGAAGTGGAGAAGTGGAAAAGCGGAAGGGCGAAGACGAGCGGCGTCTCGTGTTTCGGCTGTTTCGTGGTGCAGTCCATGCAGGAGGAGATGGAGACGGGTGCGGAGGAGATGAATAATGCCGACCTTGATATAAGACGCCCCGGTGTACAAATCCCGTTGACGCACGTCGTTCCGACGCTCATCTTGCTGGCGCTTTCGGCAGAAACGAGATATGTGGCCGCGATAGCCACAGTAGTAGCATACAGGGCTAGATGAACGCCACGGTGGGGAATAGAAGGCATTCGGGGCACCTGGAGATAGCGCGGTCAGGTGGGCCGAAGGGTCAGGGGGCACGGAATGGTAGTTCACCGGGGGAGCGGCAGCAACTTACGCGTAGGATGGACGCGGCATTGTCGCGTGGGCGTCGCTGGGAGGCACGGCAGCAACTTGAGGGCACGTGGATATAAGGTGAGTAGCAGGTGGCTGTACGGGCGCAGAGCCAGTCAGAAATGTAAGTTCCTCCCTGATGATGTCACGTAAGGGCATTCCCGAAGGCTGTGTAGGTCGCGGTGTAGAAGGTGTGAAGCCCATGGACCGCAATTCTTCACGTATAATGTCCCGGATGAGGTCACGCAGATGGCCGTCTGACGTGGAGTGGTGGTGGCCAATGTCCGGCTGAAGGCAAACGGAGTCCAGCGCATCAAGGCGCTGGCATGTCGTCACGACATCAGCAATGGTAGCTGGGTTTTGCACAGCGAGGGCATTAAAGGCAACAGGCCCAATGCCTTTCAATATATGGCGCACTTTGTCCGATTCCGGCATGGATTGATTGACACGCCGGCAGAGTGCGAGGACATCCTCGATGTATGAAGTGTACGATTCACCGGCATGTTGTCAGCGAGTATCAAGTGTCCTCTTCGCGACGGCGGATCGAATGTGTGGGGTCCCAAAGACGTGTCGCAGCTGCTGCTGGAAGGTAGCTCAGTCGGGTAAGTCAACCACGTGGTTAAAATACCATGTCTTCGCGACTCCGATCAGATAAAAAGGCACGTAACGCAGTTTGGCTGTCTCGTCCCACCTATTAGCGGCACTTACGCGGTCATAGTCATCAAGCCAGTCTTCTACGTCTTCTCCCCGAAGACCAGCGAAGAGCGGGGGTTCCCACTGATGTCTGTGTATGTAAGTAGGAGGGGCAGGTTGCGGCGGTGCGTGGTTGATGACATAAGTGCCGGCAGGCTCGGTCTGAGACATGCTGCCTGACTGGGTGCAAGCGGTGGCCTGAACGAAGCTCCAGGGGGTATAGCGGGCTGAGGGAGGTCAGAGCACCGAAAATCCACCTCCACCACGTATGAAGTCTTGGTAGTCTCGGCTGCGTCAGCGTTTATTTGAGGAAAGACCTCGCAAAACGAACGGGCAGAGCCAGTACACAGACGATGACGACGATGATGACCCAGAGTGGCAACGAGGACAAAGAGACGAGCTGATGATGGTGATTGTGATCATGCAGGGATGATGACGATGTAAGTAACAAATGCCCACAATATATATATATATATATATATATATATATATATATATATATATATATATATATATATATATATATATATATATATATGTGTGTGTGTATGGTCGCAGCGACCACGGGAAAGATGGGTAGTATAAGGATGTGCCTAGTGTTCGTACTTGCGGGTGGTGAATCGCAATTGTGGCTTTATTTATACCTAGTCTAGGTTTTGTTTCGAAGGAAAAAACGAACTCTTGTGAACTTCCCAACTCGACTTGAAATGGTAAGCCTAAAAGAAATATGTGGTGAAGCGCAACTGCGGAACATATGCGGATTTTCGTTTCGTGAGACAACAGCTCCAACCCCTACGAACACACACGAAGACAGCAGTACGGAGATTAGATAAATTTGTGTACTACCCATCATTCCCATGCTTGCTGAAGCACCGTGCAATGCATTTCCCATAGACACTGGCGCCAAGGTTCCCTCTTGTGCCTATTTAGGAAACTTTATGTCATGAAAACACACGAAGAACAAAACGAAGAAGACTCGTCTTTCCCGCGAGCCGTGGTTTTGCCCTGCGTTACGGCAAGCTATACGGCAGCATATGACGATATAATACGACAGCTGGGCCTCTTTAAGTGCTCCGGACTTATATTGAGCATGAACAGCGCGAAGGCAAGATAACCAATCGTCCACAAGACGCACAAAGGCGAGGATACATTTGCAAGGATAAATTGGCCGTAGCAAGCACGGGACCTAGTTATTTGGTAAAACGCGGCAATGCTTTTGCCGTGTGATTGGTGTTATCAGGCCGATGATGATGAAAACTTGTCTCGGGCTGCTACGCTTTCTCAGCTCACATGCAAACCATTGAAGGCAGAAGCTTAAAGAAGCAGTGGTAACGAGTTCCACATTTAGTACGACAAGGCAAATCGACATTTTCCGAAAAAGAAAATTACGTCGATGACTTAGCAACAACCTATGCTAACAGAGTCGCCACAGATGTCGGATTTGAATGAATGAACGTTTGGAGCACTACTCAGGGATCTAGATCGCATGCTCTCTTATTACTTATATACCATTATTCTACCAGCTTTAAACTCAGACAATTCAGTCGCCCGAACATCGCATGTAGTTAAGTTATCCTAATTTCTGAACTCAATCACGGGGTACAGGCTTGCAAGCATTGACACAGCAATTCACTCACTGTAGTCGACCTTCCCCCATCCGGTGGCTGCGCACACGAGTCCCTGGAACTCATCATCGGCGTCCGGCAGGCACACGGGCTGCACGTGCTCACTGTACGGCACCTCGTGCGCCAGCCGCATGAGTGCGATGTCCTGGTTGTAGCCAGAGTACCATGGGTAGTGATACACGTGCGACACTGGTACCGTCAGCTCGCTGCCTTCGGTCAGTTTCTGGCGGTGCTCGCCCAGACGCACCTTCCAGAACACTGGCTGTGGGAGCACGAACAGCGGGCTGCACGGGCGTCAGCATTTTACCTGTAGGTTTCTCGGACAATCGAGTTCGTATAAAACGCCTGACACAATCAACTAATCATTAACTGCTCTCTGACCAGCATGAAGTAAAACGGTGTTCAGAAAGAGGTCATGTATATATGAAAGAAGTAGACAGTATGAGCACAGACTATGAGCTCTGACTGTATACTTGAAATCATCATTTACAGTGAACGATGACGTTGTACTTCTTATGTATAACCAACGGGACACAATAGAATAGTGTTGTATGTAACTATAAAATGCATCAACCCACAAGCCAAAGTAGCATCTATCCGGTCAAAATGTGAAACTCGACGACATAAAGGCACGCTTCTTTAATTCTTGAACTATTAGCTGCGTAAATTTTTCGTTAGCTACATAAATCTCGGCTGCTTTTAGCCGTTGCCCCTGCGCCGCTGTCATTCGCGCGCGCGCGCGCAAACACACACACACACACACACACACACACACACACGCACACGCACACGCACACACACACACACACACACACACACACACACACACACACACACACACACACACACACACACACACACACACACACACACACACACACACACACAAACAGCGCATATCATCTTCAATGCAGTTGTCTGACCTAACGTCTTAACTGAACTCTAGCTGACATGCAAGAACCGTGCAAGAGACCACCAAAGTCACCCCGTTTGCACTAGTTTACGGTCGTGCTATTACGACAACACTATGACGCTGCGTTACCAATAAACCAGAATGACCCCTTCCCCCCCACCCTATCTTGACGACTTTCTGCAAAGAGCGAAAGAGGCCCGTATGTTAGCAAGTTACCGAATACGTCACCAACACCAAACCGATGCCGACAGCTGCACCTGAGGAAGACGTGAAACGCGGTATGAAGTTGGCGGCAAAGTGTGGATATAGACCCCATTACGACGACGAGGCCTATCGAAAAAAAAATATTTTCGCCCCTATGAGATAGTACAGCGATGCAGTGACCTCGTCTATGAAGTCAATACCTGCAGGCCAACTGCATTCGAGGCGACGCGATCTCACGGAGCGTGTACAGATTGTACGCATGAAGCCGTACTACGACCGATACAAAACCTAGCGACCCCAATCCCTTCATGTACTACAAGATTATTTTTACAAACTTGTAGACGAAAGGTACTAGACAGCCTCACCGCACGCATCGGCGCGATGCCACTTGAGAGGAGGCATAATGCCACGAAAATTTGTTAACGCACAGTACAACGCAGATGTCGTTAACGAAGAGGAACGCTGACGGCACCGCTACGACAGATGAAGCAAGCCGAAATGCGCGAGCCGGCCCAGCATGTGCACGAGCTTCTACCGAGCGGCCAACGTGCGTGAAGAAGAAAACGACGGTGTTCGAGGGAGAGGCTCGCGAGGAATACGGGCGTTCGGTTCTTTTTCCTAAATGCTGTGTGATTTCTTTGGCTTTGGGCACAGGTTAAAAAAGTCAAGAAGTTACGTTCGGGCACAAGTTAAGAAAGCATCGCAGGGTTTTCTAACCGTCAACCATGATATTCAACTTATAAAATTATAAATATGGATTCCGCGGCAAGGTCTTTAGCTTATTTTTTAACTACATTGCTGGACGTCATCAAATGGTCAGCATGCAAGATCTTACCTCCAATAATAGGCATAAAAACAGGGGTGCTGCAGGGGTCAGCTTGGGAGCCACTGTTATTCTCACTATATGTAAATGATTTGCCATACATACTCAAATCGGCTGCGTTGGTAATGTATGCTGACGACACGGCTTTAATAGTTACTGCCGACAACATAGCCAACATAGAAAATAGAGCAAATAAAGAACTAAAAATATTTGTATGTGGTTTCAGTGAACAAATTAACACTTAATGCAAGAAAAACCGAATAGAGAAATTTTCACTCCCTTTACCGAAAGGTAAACTACGAGTCATTTCGACTTACATTGTACAACAGCCCAATTTGAGCATGTAAAAGAATCTAGATATCTCGGTGTAGCAATCGACAGCCAATCCCACTGAAAAATAAAAAGGCCCTGGATCTGCATGTTAAACTGCAAATGTCGTCAAAGACGATAGTCGCGCATCCGGAGAGAGTGAACAAAACATTTATGTGATGTTCTGCGCAAGAAAATCGGTGAATGGTATTCTGGAGGCGCTGCGTTATAGTGCCTTGAGCGCACAGTGGAGGCGAACGAGCGCATCGAGGCACGTTAGACACGAGTGCCATCCGACTGTCATCTTTGAAAACGAAGGAAGGCTTGCGCGCCTGCGGAGAAAGATGCGTGCCATTGTCGGATGCGATAAGGTGTAGAACGCAAAGCGACGGATAGGTGCCACCACCACGTCATTTTAGCAAAGCGTTGGTAAAACTTGCCTTTTTGAGCGTAACGTTGCACGGTCAGTGCAGGGTGTTTAACGCCATGGTCCTTAGAATTGCTTGTGTGTGCCTTCTCTACTATAAACGTACACATAAAAAAACATGGATGTGTTCTCATGGTGCCTCAGATCTGCGCAAGGATTGCTTTTTATTTGACAATCGCACAGGTATAAACGCCAAACCTTGAGCAATATTGGTGGGTGCTGCGGAGGGGATCGGCCGTTTGAGGAATGGTTAAGCGCGGACAAAGAGACAAAGGTACAGACAGACAGATGGACAGACAAATTTTTTTCCGTCAAAGGTCTTCAAGAAAGGCTATCGTTTTAAAACAAATAAATTCTCTCTGTACTGAGCTAGCATCTGGCTGTACTGGCTGCAGGGAAATATTTCAAAAGCAATATTCTCCGACTTCTTTATTTCTCATTTGTTCATTGTCACCTGTCATACTGCTTAGACTCATGGTGATGAACCTTTAAAACTTACCTCAATCCTATCACCATATTACAAAAGTGAGCGCTTAAAATAATACATAGTTAGAATAATAGAGCATTTGCTTCATAATTTAAAAATTCTTCCTTTTGATTACATACGGCAACATGAAACCAGAGTCACCATCAGTTATTTCATTGCACACAGTGTACCTTTCGATGTATCTGTCTTTTCTTCCTCCTCCCGTGTCACTAGATGCATGACATCACGGAATTTTATTCTCCCACATACTAATCACGTCTATAGTGGACGCTCACTATATTCATAGGAGCTGAAGTGTGGAGTAACACATCACTTTCGATTTAAGATGCTAGGGCTTTCTCAAACGTACTTATAGTATTTGCTGCATGTAGAACAATAGTAATGGCCATGTACACAACCTTAAACATAGTTAGATGTTTCGTATGTACTTGTTTCTTTTTTTGACTATGAACAAAGTGAAACAACATTACAATCTTTACATTTCTGTACGTGCTATGATGCATTTACGTCACCTCAAATCCCAATGAAATCTCTGGTGTATTCTTGTTCGTTTTCATAAAAAAAGCTTTTTTGATGTTTCTTTTTTTTATACAAATTGGTACTCTGCTTGTATACCCTCTTCCGTTAGAACCCCACTAGCCTGTGGCCATGGGTATAGTAAGTGTTGTGAATTTGCATGAACTGCATTCAAAACAACCTAAATAAATCTTGAAGTTAGCCTATAATAAACCTTGTACATTGAACATCCTTGTTGTATTTTGTAAAGTTGTTACCTTTCTTTCATTGGGAATCATCATGATCAAGGCCGTACCCACGGCCGAAACGTCGATAAAATCTCTTCGTACATGCGTGTTTTTCACTGCGTGCGGATAATCTTAGCCCCGGACCCAGCCTCACTTTTGTTTTTGATATATATATATATATATATATATATATATATATATATATGTGTGTGTGTGTGTGTGTGTGTGTGTGTGTGTGTGTGTGTGTGTGTGTGTGTGTGTGTGTGTGACGAATTCAGCGATGGTTGGTAGAGGCCGAGGATCAAGAAGTGACAATAAAATAAACATAGTGTATGAACCAGACCACGTCTCCCAGTCGTCATAGCGTCACACAAGTCGACGGGATGAAGACCTGGCAGCCACATCATCAACCGGCTATCATCATCAAACACCTCAGCAAGACTCAGTAACGAAACCTGGACCACACAAGTGCATCCCAACTATACACCATGACCAGCACCATGACAGCACCATCCGCTGACCTTGGCATTCTCAAGTACACCGGATCAGCGGACGACGGACCCGTACAGGCCTGGTTCAACCTATTCGAGCTCCACGCCGCCGCTGCATCCTGCTCGGAATGGGAGACGGTCATCAACTTTACCGACTACGTCTTTGGTGAGGCTTTGAAATTCTACCTCACCCACATATTTCAAAATGACGAGCCATAGAAAAAGAATAAAGTAGAAATGGCCATCCGATTTCAAGAGTAGAATGACGACTATGACGAAGACTCGCTTATAACCAACCATCGACAGGCAAACGAGCTGAGTTGCCACAATCTCCAGCACTATTCACGCATTGGAACAGCCAGAATGAGTCATTCTCATTATGCCAAGACAAATTAAAACATCCACTTCCTGAAAGGCATCCAGATCTGTTTGCAGGAAGAGTCAACTTTCTGCAACGTTTTGCTACCGCACGAAAATCAACCTTTACGTCATCACTGCACCGTATCACTCATGTTAGCGAGCCAACTTGTGCACTGTACTCTCCGCCTCGCACACTTGGACTGCCTCCTGAATTTCCATCGGTTGGTTCTTTAATTGCTCAGAACACTCGCTCACATGCTTGCTGCGCTTGGTATAGAGCTGAGGAACTCCGAAGAAACTCAGCCAAGCCTAGGGCCTATACCGCCCATATTCATGCATCAGAGCAGCTGATCTCCAAAGTTGCGAACACAGAGAAACAGTCCCAAGCAAAATCCAACCAAATCAAGCCTTTGTCGGCGTCGACTTCGAGTTCCCAGCCACCTGAGAGTCCAACGGACACAGTAGGGTCGGAAGGATCAACTGTCAAGGACTGTCTTGTGCCAGAAGTGTCTGTTAAGAATGGCGTTGCAAAAGCCTCTAAAGACCTCCGTGTCGATTTTAGTGCACCACCTTCATTTTCTTTCGAGAATCACGACAAACCAGTGACTACCAACTATTTACTGGTCACATCAACTATCAAATAAAAGCGGGCTCGTGTTTCTAGAGGAGTACCACTTCGTCAGATTCCGGAACATCAGCTGTGTCATCAAGAACTCAAAGAACCCCGGAAACTACGGCAGTTACATCAAGCACTACGAAGAACTAAAATTAGATCACAAGCAGATTTGTGGCTTAAGGATGGTCGTTAGAAACCACACCTACTAAAGAAAAGACCAAGTCAACATTTGAGCCATACTCGTAGAAGGAAATGTCAAGGACGTCTTCAGTACCAGATATTAAGGCATCATGTACGATCCTACCAACAGAGATACCACCACATACAACAGCAAAACTGACTGAACGCGACCATTTGTAAAATGCAAGAACACAGACATTGTATCACCAACTTCGGTACCTGCAAACGCAAGCTAGAAGCAATGCTTCTGTCTCAGCCACGACACAGAATACAGCGCCCACGACAAAAAATTGGGCGCCTACGACGTCCGACCTTCATATGCTACAAGGATGTCCAGCCTCGTTCATTCTTCGGTGCTACTGAAGCCGTGTTATGGTCACTGCAGTTGTGCAGGATGCGGTTATCTTCTCCAGAAAGCCACGGTCAGCCTCACTCACCAGAACTCCTGCATCAACCAGAATGCTGCACTCTCCCCTGAAGTCTTTGCAGTTGGCGTAACTCCTCTGGAGCATAGGACCAATTGTGAATTTTGACATTTGTGACTTTCAACCTATTCTTGTTCACTTTTGCTTGTTCGTAATCCGTGCTTTCTTTCGGAAGAGGGGGAATCATAATCACGTGACGAGTGACAATAAAATAAACATGGTGTGTTAGCCAGGCCACGTCTCCCAGTAATCATATATATATATATATATATATATATATATATATATATATATATATATATATATATATATATATATCCACAGAAAGCGCATCCTTCCCCGTGTATATATATATATATATATATATATATATACATACATACATATATATATATGGGGAAGGATGGAAGGATGCGCTTTCTGCGGAGCGAACTGCAGAAAGCCGGGCCGAGGCCGGGGTTATCAGCGCGCTTATTTCCTGAGTGAACAAGAAAAGGGGAGGATGCTTACGGTTGCCGCCCTGCAGCGGCAACAATCAGTGCGCGGCTGTTGCCCTCACAGCAGGGCGCAGGAGCTTTTATGGGCTGTGCTGTCAAAACAAGAAAAAAACCGTTCCAGAAGTGCGTTTGGAGCGGCCGTACACATATAGGTGCACTCTACACACACAAAAAAAAAAACTGCCACCAGTGGTGACACGCGACGTATATTCCTGAGGACCAGCATGCGCTGCCCACGAGAGGCGCTGCTTATCAACGCCGTCACTACGCACAAGCCTTGTTGTGGTCATCTGCTGTGGCAGCGTCGCAGGAAGCTTCGATACCTAGTAAGCGCATGTTTACTACGAAAATATTGCTCCTAAATAGGCTAGCCTTGCTTCGTAAAACATACGTATATGTTGGTATTGCATTGATTGATTCACCCTTTTTGTGAAACAGGGACTTTTTTGTAGACTAGGTTTTAGTTGCGTCACAAAATATTCTTATCTGTTTCTGGCTAGAGTTAGAATATAAGAAACGCTGAAAACAAACCCACAAAGAACACCGAGACTATATGTCGCACATGCACCCGTGAGAGGTTTTTGCACATTCAAAAAAATGATAATGATGGTCACCTTAACTATGTTAATAACAAGCACGCATTTGTCACAAATTCGTGCCCTAGGTGAAATAAACTTCTACATAGACAGAGATGCATAGCCCGAGCGCGATCGTTCTCAATGACCTGTCAAGTGCTTACCAAATTATAGTTTACTTACTTAACGATGCAGTGAGCGGCTGTAAGTATCCATCGACTGTTCAGTAGAACGCCTCCACACCAGTGGCCAATCTTGCCTGCCTGTGGGTGGGTCAGACGGACCGACACCTGCACAAGTTAAGCGATTGCTTGACACCAGAAAGTATTTTCTCATGAATGCGGGTAGCACTAAAATGGAGCGGAAAGAAAACAGAGACTCGAATGATAACTTCTGGATGGAAGAAGCTGAAGAAATTGTGTGAACAGATGCACACTTGAATAAAGCGGGGACTTGAGCCTCCGAGATAGTTGGTAAATCTTGGTTGAAATGGGGTATATTGTAACAATATATTCACGGCGATACTGAGCTTTCAAACAAAGCTTCTGTCACGATTATCTCGGCAGCGCTTGCAAATCAGATGGTAATGAGAAAACCGGGAGACGGAAGTGGCACAGTAAACTCGCCTTATCACTCGAAAGTTGAAAGTGAAGACAAACACGAGCTATTAAGAAAACACCAGCGTCCCCAGGGGCACTGGTACACGCTGGAAACACTGGTATACGCTAAGATTAACTGGTACTTCGCAGGGTGCACTGGCAAATAGCTGGGTCGTGCTAGTAGGGGCACTGGCTTGACCGCTGTGGTTCAATCGGTTCAATTGTCACAAGACCAAGCTTCCGTGAAGTAGTTGTAAGGGCGGGAAGGGACAATGCAGCCGGGGGTACTAGCGCAAGTAACTTCCAGGTGCAGGACACTCCAGCAGAAAAGTCGGAGCACGTGATGATATCCGGGTACTCGAATTTAAATTGATACGCACAAGCAATCAAAGAGAGGGTTAGAGGCGACAAGAGGGTTTCAATAGGGACGTTCCCAGGACATAAGCTGGAAGCAGTCATGAGGCAAGCGAGCGCAAAACTCACAAGTAAAGCGAAGGAACGAAACCTCGTGATAATTGCGGGCGGTTTAAACGATGTCTTAAATGACGAATCGGCAGGACTAGTGACCACATTAGCGAAAGGGGTTAATGACATGCATGCAATTTCCCCTCAAGTACAGGTAGCGGTATGCACGATACCGGATGTACCGGTGGGTGATGGCAACCTGCAAAGAGTGGTTGTTGGCGCAAACAAAGTGATATAGCAGATGAGTCGAGAGAAAGGCATTCAGGTAGTGGAAATTAAACGGGAGGCGCATAGGTGGGTTGGTTTTCAATGAGTCACAATTGAATTCAATATGAGGCTAGGTCATAAGGTAGATTGGCGACTTGCAGGTTCACGTGGGCCTTTAGGTGTCCAGGATAGCTATTGACGAGAAAAACAACGAGGAAGACTCTTTGTGAGGTGGCTGAGAGAAAAACAAGAGAAAAGGTAAAAAAAGAGAGAAGGTGAGTGTTTCAATCCGCTACATTAACATGCAGGGTGGCAGACAAAAAGCAAAATGATCACAGATTGAGGAGCAGTTAAAAACAATAAATAGGTGTTTTATGCGGTTACAGAAACACACTTTAGAGATTTAGAAGAGCCGTCACAAATTCTAAATTATACTTGGGAAGAATGCAAGAGGATAATATCACAAAGCAAACGTGAGGGTGTTGAAATGCTAATCCATAGCATCGCCAGAATAGATAAAGGGAAGCAAACGTGTGCAAAAACACGTCTGAGTTTTGGGCACAGTAGGGGAAAAGAAAACATGACTAGGTGCACATGTAGCTTACTTGTGGACGCAGATTAACTCCATGGAAAAGAATGTGGAGATAGCGGATTGCATACGCATTGATATCAATGATTAAGTTCATGTGGCCGAAATATCCCTTCTAGGGGACTTGAATGCTCACATACATGACCTTGACGGATATTCAGACACCAATGCCAGGTTATTGCTAGTTCTCTGCTAGTAACATAGTCTTTATATAGCGAACGCAGAGTCTAAGGGGCAGATCACGTAGAAAGTCCGACACAGAAAATCAAGCATTGAATATTGTCCTATGATAGAGGGAATTTGTGACAAAGTTAGAGAAATGAGAATAGACGGCGAAGGCATTAACAGCTTGGGCAGTATTCATTAACGCATAACATAACAAATGGGATATAAAACTGATAATAAGGGCATAGATCCAAAGTTTGCAAGCTCGTATTTCTATGACACAGAAATAACAAATATAGCCGCAAGAGTCGAGGACGAAGTAGGAAAACTACCGAGCAAAGACTGGGAGTATAGGGAGCTGTTACAGGTAGTGACAAGGGAGATGGAGAAAGAGAAGGAAACTACTTGCTGAAAGGAAACAGAAAGCCTAAGATGGGTGGAACAGAAAAATCACTTTTGCATGCAATGGTACACCGAGGTATGTCGGAGGAGTTCTTGTCCAATTAATCCCTGCAAAGTGGTTTGGTATGCTACCCCGCAAGGCGAACCACAATCCTAAACTTTTAGAGGCATTTAAACGAGCTTCTGAAACTACGCCAAACTTTTCAATAGTATATACCACATTTTCGACATTTGGCTTATCTGTGCAAAAGAATGTGACATCATCTGCATAAGCCAATACTTTAACTTCACTGCCTAATATACTGATGCCACGAATGCAACTCAACTGTACTACGCTTAAGCACAGTAGTTCTAGATAAAGTGCAAATAGAAAAGGTGACATCGGGCATCCCTATTTTACAGAAGAGTGAATAGAAACAAGCTTGAAGAGTTGAACATAACTATCAGACAAGTTGAGCATTCATTATAGCATTGTTCAACGCCTTTAAGAACAACTTTGCTAACATTAGTTTGTTCTAGAAGAGAAAAAATGAAGGAATGTTGAGCACGATCAAAAGCTTTTGCAAGGTCTACCTGTAGCATAGCAAGATGTTTTTGAAAACCATGACAGTATTGAAGCAGTGTTCGAGCGACATGTATATTGGTTTGTATGGCTCGACCCTTGATCCCACATGTCTGGTGAGACCCAATGAGGATCGACATAGCAAATTGCAGCCTATTTGCTAATACTTTTGCTAAAATTTTGTAGTCCGCGTTTGACAGCCATATTGGTCTGTAGCCCTCGATGATATTGGTCTAAAGCCCTCGATGAAGCGAAGTTTTTCCTTGTCAGGAGTTTTCGGTATAAACACAGTATGACCTTTGCAAAAGAATTGTCGGAGTGTGTCCATGTCATAACTCATTTGAAAAATATTCAGCAATATAGGAACAAGCGTTTTCTTGAAAGCTTCGTAAAATTCGCCTAAAATGCCATCAGGTCCCGGTGTTTTCATTAAGGGCAAGTTGTCGATTGCTTGTTCGATTTCCTGTATAATAATGGGTTATCGGCGCTTCTGCGTTTCAGAATACACATCGACGAGTAAGAATAAAATACAGCCCAGCCGTAGCATCATTAAGGTTAAATGCAGCCTTTTTTATTGTGCACGATGTCCGCGCAAGAAGCGACAAACAACAAAGCGATGCGGCTCCAGCATTTCCACCAAACGTACGCCTGCTCTCACCGACCGCCAGCGATTGTACTTGCCGGTACTTATTTAGCTCTTATGCGAGGACACAAAGTTGTCAATGCGTATGTTTAATGAACTTATATGATAGAATAATGTTTCTGGCACACTGCATTCGTTTTGGCCGAGCCGTGATACAGTTGCTGCTAATGATGAAGCTAAAACTCTGCGCTGGCATGACAGCGCTGTACGTTGCGCGAAAAACACCACAATACGGAATCAATTGTGTGGGCGTATCTATTGAATGAACTGAGAGGTATATTAAAGCCACAGAAGATGTCGCCCTTTGGGACGAGTGAGAAACAGATATCAAGCTTGCCAGTAACCACCGGTAAGTTGATGATGATATTTGGGGTTTAACGTCCCAAAACCACCAAATGATTATGAGAGACGCCGTAGTGAAGGGCTCCGGAAATTTCGACCACCTGGGGTTCTTTAACGGGCACCCAAATCTGAGCACACGGGTCTACAATATTTCCGCCTCCATCAGAAATGCAGTCGCCTCAGCCGGGATTCGATCCCGTGACCTGCGGGTCAGCAGCCGAGTACCTTAGGAGGTGCAGCTTACCAGCGTGCCCCACCACTGTGGTGGGGCCCGCTGGTAAGCTGCACCTGCTCCTCAGTTCACTTGGAATTTTTTTTGCAGTTGTGAATTTTAGCAAAAAATAAATACAAAATAGCGCAGTTGCCAATATCGCAGTGACAATCGTTACAGGCAGCAGTTGTTTGTGTTTAACAAATGTGAATTTTTTAAGGTCAATTCGTTTCACCTGCTCTTCATAAACCGGGTCACAGAGGCGTTGCACTTCGGCATTGGTTTAAGAAGTTCGACATGGCGGGACCACAGTATTCGCTTCGAAAAAGTGCGGCTGTCGTGCAAGGCTAGTTCACGAAACCCCTGAACCTGCTCGTAAGGTAGTGCCAAAAAGTGCAGCGCAAGATGGCTGCAGCTGCAGCAGACGACACAGCCGATTGCATCATTGTCTGTTTTAGCGACGTGCGACAAGTGCGAGAGGAACATTTTCCGGTAGACACATGCCAAGCACCGTAAGCGGCACCGTCTTTTACGAATGACAGCCTCCATAAGCCTCGAGACAGCCGACGAGTGGCATAGGGCTCGCAGAACATCTGCACTCTCGTATTCGTTTCCGCGTAGCATCGCTGCTGAACTTGCTGAAACTTCGCCTGCGCGAAGACAACACCCAGACGGCACCATCATCATCATCATCATCATCATCATCATCATCATCATCATCATCATCATCATCATCATCATCAGCCTGACTACGTCCACTGCAGGACAAAGGCCTCTCCCATGTTCCGCCAGTTAACCCGGTCCTGTGCTTGCTGCTGCCAATTTATACCCGCAAACTTCTTAATCTCATCTGTCCACCTAACCTTCTGTCTTCCCCTAACCCGCTTCCCTTCTCTGGGAATCCAGTCAGTTACCCTTAATGACCAGCCGTTATCCTGTCTACGCGCTACATGCCCTACCCATGTCCATTTCTTCTTCTTGATTTCAGCTATGATATCCTTAACCTCCGTTTGTTCCCTAATCCACTCTGCTCTCTTCTTGTCTCTTAAGGTTACACCTACCATTTTTCTTTCCATTGCTCGCTGCGTCGTCCTCAATTTAAGCTGAACCCTCTTTGTAAGTCTCCAGGTTTCTGCTCCGTAGCTAAGTACCGGCAAGATACAGTTGTTATATACCTTCCTCTTGAGGGATAGTGGCAATTTACCTGTCATAATTTGAGAGTGCTTGCCGAATGTGCTCCACCCCATTCCTATTCTTCTAGTTAGTTCAATCTCGTGGTTCGGCTCTGCGGTTATTACCTGCCCTAAGTAGACATATTCTTTTACAACTTCAAGTGCACTATTACCTATCTCGATACGCTGCTCCTTGCCGAGGTTGTTGTACATTACTTTCGTTTTCTGCAGATTAATTTTAAGACCCACCTTTCTGCTCTCCTTGTCTAACTCCGTAATCATGAGTTGCAATTCGTCCCCCGAGTTACTCAGCAATGCAATGTCATCGGCGACGCGCAGGTTATTAAGGTATTCTCCATTGACTCTTATCCCTAACTGTTCCCATTCTAGGCTTCTGAAAACCTTCCTGTAAGCACGCGGTAAATAGCATTGGGGAAATTGTGTCCCCCTGCCTTACACCCTTCTTGATTGGTATTCTGTTGCTTTCTTTATGAAGCACTATGGTAGCAGTTGATCCCCTGTAGATTTCTTCCAGAATGTTTATATATACTTCATCTACGCCCTGATTCCGCAGTGTTTGCATGACGGCTGATATTTCTACTGAATCAAACGCCTTCTCGTAATCTATGAAGGCTATGTATAGTGGTTGGTTATACTCTGAGCATTTCTCTATTACCGGATTGATAGTATGAATGTGGTCGATTGTTGAGTAGCCTGTTCGAAATCCTGCTTGTTCCTTTGGTTGATTGAATTCTAATGTTTTCTTTACTCTGTTAGCAATTACCTTTGTAAATAGCTTGTATACTACAGAGAGCAAGCTGATCGGCCTGTAATTCTTCAAGTCCTTGTCATCTCCTTTCTTATGTATTAAGATGATGTTAGCGTTTTTCCAAGACTCTGGTACTCTTCCCGTCAGGAGACACCTCGTAAACAGGGTGGCTAGTTTTTCTAACACAATCTGTCCTCCATCTTTCAGCAGATCTGATGTTACCTGATCCTCACCAGCAGCTTTACCTCTTTGCATGCTCTCCAAAGCTTTTCTGACTTCTTCTATCATTACTGGTGGAGTGTCATCTGGGTTACTGCTAGTTTTTATAGTATTAAAGTCGTGGTTGTCCCGGCTACTGTACAGATCTCTGTAAAACTCCTCCACTACTTTAACTATCCTATCCATATTGGTAGTTATTTTGCCTTCTTTGTCCCTTAGTGCATACATCCGACTTTTGCCTATCCCAAGTTTCCTCTTCAATGCTTTGACACTTCCTGCGTTTTTCAGGCACCACCTTGAATTAGTTCTCGAAGCGCAGGCTTAATCTAATGGGCCTTTAGTAGCAGGTACAGATCCCGTTTATCTCAAGTACGGGACAAACGAAACCAAATTTGTACGGCGAGATTGTAAGTTGACTAGTTAGTTAACAATAAATTTCTCATATGTTGGCATGCCACAGTGGTTAGTGTGTTCAGTTGGAAATTCGAAGGTTGCACGTTCGGATATTCGTAGTCGCGATTTTTACGGGTGCTTTCTATACACTTAATTTTATCTATTTTTTATTTTTCTAGTGGCAGCTCGTCACGGTGGTTTTGACACCGTTTCGCTCTCCAGCATTGCCGGCACACAGCATCCACCATACGCCACCTTACACCATGTGCCACCAACATTTCCAGCACCACAATCCACCAAAATGGTGGGAGGTGTCATCATTCTTATGGTTGACGTTTTTTCATATGGGATACAGATGAAAATATAAGCGATGTGTTTCACGAATAAATTTACGGATGAGCATGAAACGGCTTTTTTAGTCAAGGAATTCCATTCGTTGATGGCTCTTGGAAAGAAGCTCTATTTATAACAATCAGTAAAAACAGCAAGACCACGAATGAACATTGAATGACGATGTCTAGAAATTTCCCTACGAAGAATATAAAAATAGTCAGTATACGTTATACAGATACGGTTATTGATAATCAGGTAGAGATATTCAAGCCTTTCGTATTTAGTTCGAGCCTGAATTGTGGGTAAGTCGGCGAGCGCATATAGTTGAGATGATGAATCCGCCCACCTATACTTATTGAATATCAATCGGGCTGCTAAACGCGGGATTTTTACAATTTTCAAGATGTTTCTCACAAGAAAAAGATCCCAGACAATTTTAGCGTAATCATTAATTGATATAATATATGTTTTGTTGACTAAGCATTTCGTTTCTTTTGTTGAAAACGGCAAGTGGTGCCTGAGACACCAGAGTGATTTGTTGGCCTTTGCACACACGAAATTCATGTGCTGATTCCAGCAAAAGTCACTGGTAAATATAAAGCTAATGTACTTACGCTGTTCAACTCAGCTAAGCTCATGATTATTAACAAAATACATAAATTTATGGCACTGTTTTTTCCAGCGACCGTCATGAGTACAGTTTTTATTGAGTTTAGCATCATTTGCCATTCTGCACACCATTTATTTATTTTCTGTAAATTTTCTTGCAGTTCTGCTTCATCATCCACAGCGTGTACTTTATGGTATATTATGCAATTATCTGCAAAGAGCCTGATAGAAACGTTCATTTCATTCGGGAGATCACTTATAAATACCTGGGACAGAAGTGGGCCCAGAACACTACCTTGAGGCACTCCCGACTTAACAGCTGAAACTGACAACGTATTGCCAGTAATTTTAACATATTGCTCACGAGAAATAAAATAAGATTTAAACCAGTTTGTAATGGTAAAATGTTGGAACGTAATGTAAAATTTCCTTAGTAACTTACAGTGAGACACTTTATCAAAAGCTTTCACGAAGTCCACGAAAATCATTCCCGTGTTTGCGCAAGAGTTGATAGTTATCGAAACATCGTGGACTCATTGAATCAGGATGTTGTAGATAAATCTTGTCGAAAACCACGTTGTAAGATTACAAGCCATAATTTAAAGAGCTTGCATTGTATTGAAGCTTCCTCCTTATATTAACTGCTGTGGTTTTACATCGCGAAACCAAGATATCATTATAAAATATGCCGTATTGGAGGAATATGCAATTTTTGACGATGTGTAGTTTTCTGTCGTACACCTAAGCCTAAGCACAAGTAAGCATTTTGCCTCCCTCGAAATGCGGCCACGGCGGCCGGCATTCGAGCCCGAAACCTTTGGGTCTGCTGTCGAGCATCGTATAATCACTCGACCACTGTGTTGGTTCATGGCTTATTTTTAGCAAGTCAGTTAGGGCACATCATCTTTATGATTTGTCTGTCGTCATAGTATTCACGATGCGGTAACCACACTATACTCATATCTCGGTGTCCTGTAATCGCCTGGTGATACTGCAGATTAATTCTAACCAGTGCGCTGAATCTTCCATCCTGGTGCTCTTTGTGTGGTCGTATAGAACTTCATAAGCCCGCAGAGGCGGCGCCACCCTGACGACTACAGTGCGGCAGCCTCCGCGACGAAAGTTCCGCTCACCTACGACGCCGCGTGTTCCGCGGCCGTCCACCTTATGACGTCAGGAGTGCATGCTCTTTGGTGCAGGTTTGTGTGCATCTGCACGCAAACTTTCAATGATGAAGGCAATGCCACGGAATTCTGAAGTTATACTGTACTAAATTTTTACGTTGTCCCCAGCAGTGCCAGCTCTATGCCAGCATTCCCTGTACAATAAAGACGACGCAAGTGGATCCTTGAGTAACAACAACGCTCACTCACCTGCCAGGGCCATTCATCTTTGTTGGCTTCGCGGCCGCCTACGATGCGAAAGTCGGGATCATCAGGAAATTTGCTCTCACCACAAGCTGGAAGAGAGAGAGAAGAGCCTTAGTGTAAGAGTCACACTGTTAATTCTTTATAGATATGCACAGCATGGGAGTCACAATTTTGAAAAACAATAAACACCTGCATAGACACCGCACACTTGCTCAGAGGTCTGACTATTCCATTGATAATTAGAATAGATTTAACAAAAAAACTAACGTGCAGGCAGGTTCATCCTGGCCTGGCATGGCCTTATTTTGTGATCCACACACACACACACACACACACACACACACACACACACACACACACACACACACACACACACACACACACACACACACACACACACACACACACACACACACACACACACACACACACACACACATATATATATATATATATATATATATATATATATATATATATATATATATATATATATATATTAGGGCCGCTTTTAGGTAAATATCACAATAAAATCACGTCTTTTAATGAAATATTTTATATATTTTAAATACAAGCTTCAAATGCATTTTTTGTGATGAGACAACAGTGACTCCCAGCTTGACTCTGTTTCTATTTCGGTACTACCGGGATGTTTTTTATACCAAACCAAAACAAACTCGTCTGCTGTGCTCTCAATTCATTATTATTATTATTATTATTATTATTATTATTATTCAAATGAACTTGTAAGGGGTCCCAAAGAGTACAGGCGTATTTTGAGAATGATCAAATTGAACTGAGTTAAGCTGTACGTCTGAAATAAGAATCAAATCGAATGTCTGTTAAAACAACATACATAAATATGGAGGAACGTAAAAAAAGCTGCCTAGAGGCGGCTAGACTAGTGCGCAGCCCAACGCAACATATCCCATGTGGCCAACAACAAAAAGCACTCGATGGACACTCGAAAACACATGTTTAGTGCACAATAAAAGACGCAGTAGCAAAAAAAAAGCACACTGAAATAGAAAAACACAGTGCCAGAAGGACTGAAATTAATTTTCTTCTGCAAACATCAATCGGAGTTTCGCTGTGGAAGCACCAAGCACATCAAAATTATTTTCTTAAAATGGTTTAACAGTGATGGTAAAAAATAACACAAAGGCACTATGCCCATATTCAAACGTGGTGTGACCATATTTTAATGCTATCTACGACTTGCTTCACAGCAGTGCTCATTAGTTTCGAAATGTGCTAGGGTATCTCCACTATGTACATTATATATCACTTCATAATTACGTGTTTAACCATGGCTTCCAAGAGAGCGAACACGCGGTCCCCAGCAAAGCCAACGAGTATCGCCTCATGCGCCCGGCTACCACGAGAGGGCGCACTGAGTGAGGGTCAAAGTTTTCAGCTACTTGTACGTTGAGAATGTTGATGCTAAATGGATGAAGTGAACTAGAAAATTATCAAGCAAATATTTAGAGAACAGCCGAATAACAAGTGAAAAATAAACATCGGTTAAGAAGAAAGTGACGGAAACAGAGCGGGACAAGTGGAAGATTGGAATGCTTACGGAATCATCACTAGTGACCTACCGAACCTTCAAGCAGGGAATTGCGAAAGAAAACTTCGGCGAGAATTTTCGGGGTAATTCTCTGCTCAGCGAGGCTAGAAAAGGGGTATTGCTGCCTGAGACGTACTGAACCAAATACAAAGGCTCAGACACGTTATGTAGTGCGTGTGCAAAGGATAAAGAAACGGCTGAACATTTGATAATAGTCTGTGAAGGGCTTCACGCTATAGTAAAAAATGCCACGGAACTTTTTAAAGCGTTGATTATTAAGGACTGTGAAGGCAAAATAGACTTTCAATGGGTAGAAATAACCAGGAACAGGTTAACAGATTGGTGGCTGCAATAAAGGCACGAGTGAAATTCAATGCTTCTACACATAGTGATAGTACTTCCATCCATCCATCCATCCATCCATCCATCCATCCATCCATCCATCCATCCATCCATCCATCCATCCATCCATCCATCCATCCATCCATCCATCCATCCATCCATCCATCCATCCATCCATCCATCCGTCCATCCATCCACCTATCCATCCATTAATTTGGTGTTAGGACAAGGGACAGTTTGCAATAATCTGCAAGTCGGCTTTCCTGTAAAGCTTGTTTTCCAACCAAAAACTCGCGTTCAGAGACTGCTTTTCTCGTTCATTGTGCAGCGAAGGCACGTGAGCACGCGAGCACAACAAAGTGTCACCTCTCCGAATCGCAGTGATGGAAGCGAGCACGCGAGTACAACAAAATGAACGAAAAAAAGCAGTCTGTGAACGATAGTTTTGATGGAAAACTTTACAGAAAAGAGAAAAGCCGCCTTGCAGCCTATTGCAAACTGTCCATTGTAGTAGGACAGTTTGTGTAAAAAATAGATGGTTAAAAGATCTGTAAAATGTTCAGGATGCGGTGTGGGTTTGAAAATGGAGGCTAGTGCGAACGCGAATGCAGAGGAGGCTGACGCCAAGTGTAAGCAATATGTGTGGTCGAGGAAAAAACGGAGAAAATGATAGTTGCCCGGAGTCAACTGCTGATGAGAATCGCCGAGCTGGAGACTGCATTGTTGAAAGAGCGAGAAAAAATGAGGGCGATGGGAGAAAGGCTTAGGTCAGTTGAGGAGGCACTACCGAAGGTGAAGAAAGGAGCAGCTGCGATGGCGAGAATGGTAGGGCCCCAGCACCCCAAATGGTGGAGATGAAAGTTAAAACAGGTTCGGAAAAAATAGGTTCGACCGGTTCAATCGTCACAAGACCTAGCTTCCACGAAGTAGTGGTGGGGGTGGAAGGGGACAAAGCAGCCGACATTACCTCCTAGTGTGAGACACTCTAGCAGAAAAATAACAGCACGTGATAATCGCAGGGGACTCGAACTTAAATCGATGCACAGAAGCAATCAAAGAGAAGGTAAGAGGCGACAAGAGGGTTTCAGTAGGGACGTTCCGAGGGCATGAAGTGGAACCGATGTCGAGGCAAGCAAGCGTAAAACTCAGAAGTAAAGCTAATGAATGAAACCTCGTGATAATTGCGGGCTGTCTAAATGATGTCTTGCATCAAAAATCGGCAGGACTAGCGACCAGATAGGTGAAAGGTGTCGATGACATGCGCGCCAAGTACAGGTATATTCACGACACCGGAGTTGCTGGTGCGTGAGGGCAACCTGCAAAGAGTGGTTGTCCACGCAGACAAGGACATGCTTATTTTTTTATTTAGTGCATACTGCAGTTCGTAGACCAAGAAGGAAAGGCGAAGAAAGAGAACACAGTGGAAACAAATGGAACAGGTTTGTGCAGCAAGGTTTTTGGCTATCCTTCGCAATAACTAAAAAAACATGTACATACTAACTAGAGTGGATTAAATATACACTACTAGAAAGAGAAGAAAAGTGCACAAATTGCTTGAAACAGACTTAAGCAAAGAAGAAACGCAACACAATTGAACTCATAAGATGACGTTATACAGCATGGTATCAAATGTAATGACTATGCAAAACGATGCATGAATTTTTCAAAGTCAGGAATGCTATGTTCAGGAAAAGCATATGTTGGCAATGTATTCCATTTGGTAATGGTTCGTGGAAAGAAAGAGTGTTTGAAAAGGTTAGAAGGTGCGAAATATAGTGTGAGATCATGATTATTAATATGTACGATTTGCCTGGAAGATGACGGAGTAAGGTAGTCATGAGGATCGACGTTTAAGTGATGATTTCGAAGCAGGAAAAGAAACTTTTTTCTGGTGATAGCTCTACAATCTTTGAAAAGTTGAATGTTGTTTGTAGCCACAAGTTAGAAAGGTGAATCAAAATTGTGATAGGCATTATAAATGAATCTTACCGCCCTTCTTTGGACCATTTCAAGTTTGTGAATGCCTTTTAGGGGCGAAGCTCCTTAAAGCGGCTCCCGTTCGTCTCTCGTAGTATTGCGCAACATGTCTTAGGCTTTGACCAGCAAAGTGGTGCCGGTGGGAGATTTCTCTTCTGCGTTGTTGAACAATGAAAAATTCGTAGCGTGCGCGTTGTCTAAAAGCCGAATTCTTCTCTCTCTCATTCCCCATTAGCAGCCATTGGCATGCACCTTGAGCACTATATGACAAGAAAGGATTGCTACGTTATACTCGCCGGGCGTAACCTCCTTGGTTTTAGAAATGTTTAGAGAGCGTTGGGCAGCAGTGCCATGAACACAGGGAACTAGTATATATCATGAGCTCGAGGTGGTTAAAGGTGGGAAGTAGACACGAAGCGCAAGCCGTAAGAAAGTGTGCGTGTGTCACCTCTCGTTTAGTCCTTGGAATGTCCGCTGGATAGCGGTGCTTCTATATGCGGAATATATGACGAAAAGATGCGAGATGGTGGTACTTGGAGTGTTGGCTAGATGGATGAACGGACACACAGACGGAGGCATGAATGGACGCATGGACGAACGCAAGGGTGGATGCATGGACGAACGCATGGATGGACGTAGGAATGGACATGCGGTCGCACGAACAGATGCACGCACGGTTGGGCGGATAGATGAACGAACGGTCACACAGATGGACGCATAGACGGACGGAAACAAGAACGAATGGACGGATGGATGAATACAGTGAACTAGTTAATACAATAAATTCGAGGTGGGTAAAGGTGGGAAGTATACACTATGCACAAGCCATCAGAAAGTGTGCGTGTGCCACCTCTCGTTTAGTCCTTGGAATGTCCTCTGGATGGCGCTGTTTCTATATGCAGAATATATGATGAAAAGATACGAGATGGTGGTACTTGGAGTGTTGACTAGATGGACGAACGGATACACAGACAGTTGCATGGATGAACGCAGGGACGGACGCATGGATGTACGTGCGGACGCACAAACCGACGTATGCATGGACGTGTGGATGGATGCATGGATGGTCACACAGACGGACACATGGACGGACGGAAGCAAGAACGAATGGACTGTTGCGACTGGGGTTTGCAGGCACCGGAGGTCCGGGATGAAGTTGTCGAGGCAGGAGGAAGAGAGGCTTGGAAAGGGTTTATTTAGATTATGCACATAGTGAGCTCTCGCACATGACGAGCTCTTTCTTACATGGCAAGCTCTCGAAAGGAGCACCATGTAGACATGGTGCTCCTTTGAATGAGCTGGGTGGCTCATAATAAAGGGTATGTGCTCTCCAGATCCCTAGATCAGGGAACACGTTCAGATGGTACTGTCCAATCACAGATCACACACAACTGGCAAGGGGGACGAGCATGCACAGCCCACGTGAACGTTCAATATTGAGGCGTGACTCTGCAGTTCAAGGTTGCGCCAGCGGGGCTCTTCCTCATCGTGTGTGTGCCGCTGGTCGAGGGGTCCCAAGCTCATGACAGCATACTTCAAAGGGTCCGCCAAACTGCTCGCCTAATTAGCGGGGCGATTTGCAGCGGCCGCCGCGGTATCTTTCAAGGAAGATGCTGTATTTGTTGTCCTCTCTCCACGGCATCGTGGCGACACGACGTCTCACCCTCCAGCTAGGAGGGACAATGCCTGGCGGTGTTACGAGCCGCGTCTGTGGCCGCAGCGGACCCAGTAGGTAGCGTGGAGCTGGGTGGTGGTCGTCATTCCGCAGGCGATGGGGACGCTCAGAACTCCAGAAAGCTGAGGCAGAGGGAGCGGCATAGATGAACACTTAACAAGACGTTTATTTGCAACATGTCGGACAGTAACATTCGAACGACGACTCCTCTCGCGACTCTCTCCTGTTCCCTTCTGGCGGGCTGCTCCCGCTGCCTCGCCGTGCAGTTCCGAAGATAGGGGCGGAATGTCTTTTCGAGGAACCAACCACTCATGGAGAGCACAACACAAGACAAGTATCCCCTCACGCACGTGGCAGACGCACGTGGAACACGCGCGGGGACTCGGAGGCGACCACGCAGGAGGAATTCACGGGGGTCGCTCTTACAGCACACAACCGGCCTTCCGCATATTCCAGAGGGGCCCAATCGTAGCCACTGCCCCGCAGGCGAAGCGCACAGCCGAGACAAAAACAGCTGGTGCAGGTGACAAACCCGTACCTCATAAAAGAATGTTTGAGATGACGGGAAAGCACGCTTGGGGGCAGCTGGTCCAAGGACTTCGTTACTGCTTTGTAACAGCTTCCCCGGTGGCCGGCCGAGACCTCGACATAGAAAGGTCATCCACCTTTGTGGGGAGAGGTCGATGATGACAATGCTGGTGTGCGGAAGCCGTGGACACCCCGATGCAGCTCTGCTGCATTCCTCTGCCACCTCCGCAGATCTCGAGCCTCTGGTAGCGTCGTCCAAAATCGGAGAAAGGCTCCCGCTCTGATGGCCGACATTCCTTCTCGAAAGACAGCACCTGTGTCCGCCACGCGAGAAACAACCGCCAAGCATGCAAGCGCTCATACTCTCTTCCTGAGACCCACCAGGCTTTTACTTCATCCAAAACGACCTGTTCTTCATTACAATAGCAGCAGAAATTCCAACAACCCAACCTGAAATAGGCTGCTCAGATTCACAAACACGTGTCGTGAGAAAGCAAAAGTACAAAAAAACAATTAGAAATCTGTCACAAAAAATGGAACCTGAATACCTAAGCCAGATTACCTGATGCCATCAAGGTCCCTAGAATTAACGACTGAAGCCGTCAGCGTTGCCATTCAATTTGCCTCTCTTGTAACGCATTTCGAAAGAGTATTGTTGCAATAGCAATCTCCAGTGAAGTAGCCGGTTGTTCTTAGGCGACATCGTTTGCAACCACGTGAGGGGACAGTGGTCCGTGTCGGATAATAAACTCTGATCCCGCGAGATAGCATGCGAGCTTTTGAACCGCCCATACAACACAGGCGCATTTTTTCCCTGAAGCGCTATAAGCTTTCTCCCTTACAGTTTGCGGCTTTCATGTAGCACTGGAGGTTCCTTTTCTGCGTCGTTTCTCTGACACAAGACGACGCCCATGCCGCGGTCACTTGCATCGCACTGAACCACGAAAGGTCTAGCGTAGTCGGGGGCTTGAAGTACAGGTTGGCTCATGAGCGCATTTTTCAACGCTAAAAATGCCCTCGCTTTCTTTTCATCCCACTCCAGAATCTGAGGTTCAGTTTTTCGAAGAACGTCAGTAAGCGGGCTGGCAAGCTGTGAATAACGGGGAATGTAATGCTGGTAGTACCCTGCCAATCCTAGGAACGACCGCACATCGGTCTTTGTCCGGGCTGCGGAAAATTATTAACTGCCGCCACTTTGACATCGGAAGGTCTGCGGTGGCCTTGCCCGACTATATGACCCAGGTAAGTAATCTCTGCTCGGTCAAGTTGGCACTTCCGAGCCTTCACGGTCAGAGCTGCTTCGCGGAAACTTTGAAGCACTGCTCGCAAGTGGGTGAGATGTTCTGACCATGACCCTGAAAATACTGCTACATAATCCAGATAAGGAAGGGCGAACCCCTCTAAACCCCGCAATACCTTGTCCATGAGAGCCGAGAAACATTAGGGGGCATTCTTTAAGCCGAAGCTCAACACCTTAGGGCGGTATGTTCCTATGGGAGAAATAAACGCTGCATATTTGCTGGCCCTTTCGGTCAGGGGCACCTGCCAATAACCCCGAACGAGGTCGAAGGTAGAGATGTACTTAGCACTGCTTACTGCCACAATTATTTCCTCTATATTTGGTATGGAGTAGGTCTGATCCTTCGTTATGAGATTTAACCTCCGATAATCAACGCATGGTCGTGGATCTTCCCCAGGAATTTCCACTAATATAAGCGGAGAGGTATAATCCTTTCACAAGCTTCAATCATAGCAAGCTCGAGCATTCTTTTAATCTTGGCCTCAATAATGGCACGCTGATGCGGCGACACTCGATACGCCTTTGACCGCACGGGCTGAGTGGCCGTAAGCTCTATGTCATGCACTACCAAATTTTTTCGGCCCGGTTTCTCCGAGAACATTTCCTCTTTATTCCATCAGGAGGCTTTCTAGGTCACGCTTCTCGTTAGCTGGGAGCTCAGCTACCTCAACCATGGCTTTGAGCGTTTGCCCGGCGTTATCCTCCTTTCTTTCCGCTCCCGAAAAAGGGAAATGTAGTGGTGGCTCTTCGGGCACGTTTACCGCCATGTTTACGACAACCTCTCCCTCTAGATACGATTTGAGCAGATTGCTGTGGTAGATCTGCTGCGTCTTACGTCTACCTGGCATCCTTACCAGATAGTTTGTGTTGTACAGCCTTCGAACGACTTCTGCCGGACCTTCACATTGAACATATAGCTTATTCTTTGGTGAAGGTTTCAGCCGCATTACTTGATCTCCAGCTTCAAACCGGCGTGATCTTGCTGACATGTCGTAGTAGTGTTTGGCCCGAGCCTGTGCCTTGCTCATCTCATCCCCTGCCAGCTCCTGTGCTCTATGTAACCTCTCTAGCAGAGTTAGCACATATTCAACCACCGTAGGGTCCTCCGCTCGACCTTTCCATGACTCCCGAAGAATACGGAGTGGGGATCGCAGAGATCGACCGTAGACCAATTCTACCGGGGTAAATCCAGTGGCTTCATGAGGTGCAGTCCTGAGCGCAAACATGGTTGATGGCAAGCACACATCCCAGTTGACTTCGCGCTCGAAGCAGAGCGCTCGAAAAACGCGTTTAATTACCGAGTGTAACTTTTCTACTGGGTTTGACTGGGGGTGGTACACCGAGCTGCGGATTATTCGGATTCTACATTTCTCTAAGAAAGTTGTAGTCAGTGCACTCGTAAAAACGGTCCCTTGATCAGACTGTATTTCAGCGGGAAAACCCACGCGTGCGAAAATAGACAACAGCGCGCTTACCACTTCTACCGAGCTCAGTTCCTTTAAAGGCACTGCCTCAGGAAACTTGGTCGTGGGACAAAATACTGTTAAGACATGACGGCAACCGTATGTTGTTGTTGGAAGAGGTCCTATTCTGTCGATCACGAATCGACGGAAAGGCTCAGTGATCACCGGCACGAGCTTCATTGGGGAACGAACCTTATCCCCTGGTTTTCCTACACGCTGACAGGTGTTGCAGGTTCTGACAAAATTCTTTATTTCCCGGAAACAACCCGGCCAATAGTATTCCTGCAGCAGGTGATCCTTCGTTTTTTTGACCCCCAAGTGACCCGACCATGAGCTACCGTGAGCTAAGTGTAAAAGATCACGGCGGTAACGTTCCGGTACAACTAACTGATCAGACTGCACCCGTCTGCGATCTAGATACTTACGATAAAGTATCCCGGCCCTGTTCTGATACATTACGTTTTTCTTTTAAATACCCTCGTTATTCTGACTCCTTATATTTTGAAGAGTAGGGTCTGCTCTTTGCTGCGCTATCAGGGACGTTCGATCCACTCCCAGCAAAGTATGCAGGCTACTAGATGCAGGAGTAATCCATTCCTTACAGACATTTCCAGATTCAAGAGGGTCTTCCTCGTTTTCATCCGCGCCTTCATCGCTCACTTGATCAGTGCTTGGTGTGGTAATCGTGTCTACCGTGTTCGCGGGCTCTCCATCTCCGGCTTTCTCGTTGATTCTCGAGGGATCATCGAGCGGTGCGGCTATAGTTGCGAGTTCTCGCGCCTTTGAGCGAGTGAGCGCGCACACAACCCCCTCCCCGTATGCTAGGTTCTTCTGTCATAGCAACCAATCAGATCTGTTTGAAAACAAGTATGCATACTGTATTGGCAAATAAGCAGATACCGCAGCCTCTGTGTGCAATGCGCCAAAGGGGTCCTCGATGCATACTTCAGTAATCGGAAGACATACGTTTGATGGTTCCGCTGCTTGTTTAATCCAAGCGCACTCTCCTGTGAAATGTTAAGCTTCAACAAACGAGGGATGGACCACGTCTATTATCGCTGCCAAATCGCACAGCACGCGACACTCTTTTCCATTTACTATCAGCTCTCTGATATATGGCTCCAGCAGTCGCATGTTTTCACGCTCGCTGTCGAATGAAAGGGAAACAACTTTTGGACTCTTGCAGACGGCCGCAATGTGACCTCGCTTGTGGCATTTATAGCACACAAGTGGTCGCCGCTTTTCAAACGCACTGTTTTGGTGCTTTTCCTCAACCATGGTCTCATTACTTACCTCCCGTTGCTTTTCGAGATCAGTGTTGCGCTCTCGATTCTCTTGGACTGAATGTCCCCTCCACCCAGTGTCCTTTTTAATCTGGTCTTTCCGATGGGGAATTTCTCTTCTATCAAGCGCGCGGCGCGAAACAAAATCCTCCGCTAGCTCTGCGGCCCTCGACACAGTGATTACCTGCTCCCTGTCTTGCACCCAGAGACTAACGTCTTGAGGCAAACGACGGTAAAACTGCTCAAGTCCGAAGCACTCCACGATTTTCTCCTCATGCTCGAACGCCTTAGCCTCTTTGAGTCACTCCCTCATATTAGACAATGACTTGCATGCGAAATCAGCATACGACTCGTCTTTCTGCTTTACGGCGTTCCGGAACTTCGGCCTGAATGCTTCCGCCGAGACAATCTATACTTCTTCAGCAGGCTCGAGTTAACTTGGTCGTAATAATCTGCTTCCTTTTTGTCAAGCAGGCAATTACCTCGGCAGCCTCACAGGGTAGTAGGGTAAGCAAGCACTGCGGCCACATCGTTTTGGTAACACGCGCCTTCTCGCATGTGCGCTCTAAATTTACCAAGAACAGACCCATGTCCTCTCTGGAGCGGTAGGGTTGCATTAGGTCTTTCATCCTGAACGACTTCCGTTCTACTCCGCTAGACGCTTCGCTACCTTCACTACTACCTTGAGCCTTGAGCAGCTCGCTTTCAAGGCGCTTCATCTCCAGATCCCTTTCTGCTGCTTCCCGTATGAGCCTCTCATTTCTCTTTTCAGCTTTGCGCCTTTCACATTCGTCTATCAGCTCTAGACACTCTGAGAGCTCGTCGTCGTCTGCGTTAAGGTTCTCAATAGCTTCGATAATGTCTGGCTTTTTCATTTGTTCACGAACATCCAAACCCAATTTTTAGCTAACTCTAGCAAAAGCACTTTTTTCAGTGCCTTCAGATTCATGGTTGCTGCAAGTGCTGCTAACTTCACTACTACTAGGACACTACGTTCCCACGCACAGGTCAACGTAGAGTAGTTATCCAAATTTACCACCTTTCCTACAAAACTTTAGATAAAGCCTGGTAAAATCTCAGTAAAGAAAAGTCAAGCACTCACCACACCCTGCAGCCATGATCTCGGCGGAGACAATCCCGATGCTGGCCCGAGCTTGTTGCGACTTGGCGTGAGCAGAATCCCACCACAGCCACCAGTTGTTACGAGCCGCGCCGGTGGCCGCAGCGGACCCAGTAGGTAGCGTGGAGCTGGGTGGTGGTCGTCATTCCGCAGGCCACAGGGACGCTCAGAACTCCAGAAAGCTGAGGCAGAGGGACCGGCATAGAGGAAAACTTAACAAGACGTTTATTTGCAACATGTCAGACATCCGAACGACGACTCCTCTCGCGACTCTCTCCTGTTCTCTTCTGGCGGGCTGCTCCCGCTGCCTCGCCATGCAGTTCCGAAGATAGGGGCGGAATGTCTCTTCGGGGAACCAACCACTCATAGAGAGCACAACACAAGACAAGTATCTCTTCACGCACGTGGCAGACGCACGTGACACACGCGCGGGGACTTGGAGGCGACCACGCCGGAGGAATTCACGGGAGTCGCTCCTACAGCACACAACCGGCCTTCCGCACATTCCAGAGGGGCCCGATCGTAGCCACTGCCCCGCAGGCGAAGCGCACAGCCGAGACAAAGACAGCTGGTGCAGGTGACAAACCCGTACCCCATAAAAAATGTTTGAGATGACGGGAAAGCACACTTGGGGGCAGCTGACCCAAGGACTTCGTTACTGCTTTGTAACAGCGGTCATAGACAGCCGGCCGGTCGGCTACTTGTTTGAGGATCCAAAGAGCGCCGCTCCCTCGTCAGCTCTGGCGCAAGTCTCAACAGGAGGGACGGATGCTTCGCTCAATCTCCTTGATATGCTGCCATTTTTAATCAATATGGGTCTCAGGCCACGCATGACTACTCTAGACGGGGTCGGATAAATGTACTGCATGCAAGATGTTTTATTTGTGACAGCGCATTTTTTTAGTTTGTGTCTTATAAACCATACTTTTTCAGAGGAGGAGGAGCAAGCATTGTGGTTATTGTTGCTCCACGATAGTCGATTGGTAATATTTATTCCTAAGTATTTCAAATTGTTCACATCGATCAAGGGGCCTTAATATATAAGGTGTACCGCGGTACACCTTAATATTTAAGGTGTACCGCGACGTAAAGGGACTAATTTTATTTGGAATTCGCATAAAGACCAATTTACTAATGGTGAACTCCATTGACCATGTATAGCACCAATCGTAAAGAGAATTTAGGTTGTTCTGCAACCACTATTGGTCCCTTTTTTTTAAATTGGCTTGTAAAAAATGCAGTCATCTGCTAACAGGTTTAGACATATGTTAGAGGTATGAACTGACAAAATTATATTATTAATAAAAATGAGAAACCACCAAGGGCCTAAGACGCTGCCCTGAGGGACTTCCGAGGTTACAGGTGAAACCTCAGAGCTGCAGCCTTCGACCAGAACAAATCAGATATTCCAGATGAGTTGAGATAAAGGCTTTGAGGTGTTGGAAATAAACAGAGAGGGGAATAGATGGGTTGGTTGTGAATAAAGTTGGTTTTGAATTTATTTAGATAGAACGCTGGCGCGTAAAATGGGTTGGCGACTTGCAGGACGCGCAGTAGCTTTTTTGGGGGGCACGTGGGCCCTTCAGTGTGCAGGATAGCTAGTAACGAGGAAAATAACCAAGGCGACAATAACAGGTGGTGTAGGGAAAAATTAGAGAAAACGTAAAATAAGGGAAAAGGCGCGTATTGCAATTAGTTACAATAAAATGCAGGGTAGCAGAAAATAAGCAAAATGGTTAGAGCTTGAGAAGCAGATAAAAAAGGAACATATAGGTGTGTATGCGGTTACAGAAAACACCTTGGAGATTCGGAAGAACCACCACAGATTCGGAATTATACTTGGGGAGCATGCAAAAGCACCCTACCAGAGAAGAAAGGTGGAGGTGTTGGAATGCTAATTCATAGCAATGCCAAATGGGAAAGAGGGAAGCAAACGTGCTACAAACACCTTTAGGTTTTGGGCACCGTAGGGGGAAAGAAAATGCGGCTAGGTGTAGCTTATTTGTGGACCGGGAATAACTGCAAGGTAAAGAGTTCGGAGATAGTTAATTGCATGCACACCGATATCAGAAAATTCGGACAGGGGATAAATAATCCTGCTAGGGGACATGAATGCTCCCATAGAGGACCTTGACGAATATTCAGACACCAATGCCATGTCATTGCTAGATCTCTGCGAGAAACATAGTCTTAAGGTAGTTAATGCAGGGCCAAAGTGTGAGGGGCAGATTACTTGGGAAGTCAGACAAAGGCAATCAAGCATTTATTATTGTCTCATGACCGAAGGAATCTATGGCACACCTAGAAAGATGATAATAGTCGAGGAAGGCATTAACAGCTTGGGTAGTGATCATACACGCATACCATTAAAAGTGAGATATGAAACTAAAATTAAGAACATTTCAGTTTTATTGAGCATTTTCTACACAGAGTTGCGGAAAAAACGCAAGGATAAGAGCAAAAAGATGCTATGTTAGCAGCTTGACGAGGCTCCTTCCCCTTTTCACTTGGCAATACAAATCCGCAGAGCACAAACATGAAAAAACAATTTGACGTCAATTTTCAAAATTTCAAGAAATTAGGAAACAGAAAGAAAAGGCAACAAAATTGCATCAGTTTCAGGTTTACACAAAATAAGCAAACCACAAAGAGAAAAAACAACAAATAAAACAAGAAAACAGCGTACGGTCAATCATGAAACATTGCACACATTGCTAAATGGCTAACAAAGTACTACAAAATGATTGTAAGACGTTTACAACACTGGGTATGCAAAAAGCACAAGTTTTGATGTACAAGGGAAACACTGATGAGTGAAATGTTATATGTTTTACTCGTAAAAAGCAATGAAAAAAATGACGAAGAAAGCAAGCGTCATAGAATGCCATGTTACACACGAGCACTATTATAGGGTGTTTCTTTTACATATAGTATTTTAGCCGGACAATCAGAAGAAGCTAAACTACACGCCGCCATTCTGGATGAGAAGCTTCTTAAGTTGTTTTTTATGTATATTAAAGATGTCGATATTTTTATTTTCAAACATGTTAAAACAAGCAGGAATACAGTGTCCAAGTCTTCCCAAACCATGATAAGTTCGCGAATAAGGAACGAACCATGAAGGCCTTTTTCGAATGCCCTAATGGAATTGTGTAGTTTTTCTGAAGTTACACAGTTTAAGAAAACAAGCGTACTTTGATAGCAAGCTTTGTTTGTATTTCCTAATAAGGTTAAAGCTGTGTATGGGATCAATCGGTAAGATGTTATATTCTCTGAGTAAATTTCTTGTATGTGCGTCGTACGGTACGTTTGCAATATGACGAGTCGCTTTTTTCTGCAGTAAAAGTATTTGTTCCGATTTTCTTTAGATGTATCTGCCCACACTAGACTACAATGTGAGATGAAAACAACGAATTATAGAGTAAATGTTTTAATGTTTGCTGGAAGCATCTGTCGAAGTTGAGAGAGTATACCACACGTCCTAGCTATATTTCTAGTTACTTTATTAGCGTGTACGTCCCAATCAAGATTTTGACTAAAAACTACTCCTAATGATGAAACTTCTTTGACAACCTCAATTTTTTCGGGCCCTAGGCGTATATCCAAACCATGACACAGACCTTTCTGAACCAGTGCAAATACCATAGCTTCGGATGTTTTTTGTGCTGATCATTAACTAACTTGCATTACTCCATATGAAGATGTCGTTAAGAATGTTGCTGGCCGTGTCTGCAAGCTTACCTAAATCATTACCATGAATAATATACAAGTGTCATCTGCATAAATTATAAAGTCCATATATTTGCTGGCACTTGTTATGTCGTTCATATAAATATTAAACAGTAGGGGTCCTAATATGCTGCCTTGAGGTACACCTGACGTTATGGTTAGTAGGGAGGATTGGCTGTCATTTATAACTACAGATTGCTTTCTTTGTGATAAAGACGATTTCAGAAAGTCAAGTGGGGCTCCGCGAAAACCATAATGACGCCATTTTGCATAGAGTATTTCATGGTTGATTCTGTCGAATGCTTTGGAATAGTCAATAAAAACACCCAGTGGTAACAGTTTCTTGTCAAATGAGTTAAGTATGAGTTCTTTTTGTGTGAGGAGAGCCAGTTCCGTGGACATGCCCCGTCGGAAGCCAAATTGATTCGGTGATAATATAGAGTACTTTTCACGAAAAGACATGGCACGTTGATATATGATTTTCCCTAGCCCTTTAGATATAACAGGAAGTATGGAGATCGGACGATAATTAGAAATGATATGTTGGTCACCAGATTTGTATAAGACACTAACTCTCGCATGCTTCATTCTTTCTGGGAAAACTGCCGTAGATAAGCAGGTATTAAACAGATGGGTAAGAACAGGTAACAAAAGATCAAGTGCTGCTTTAATAGACTTAATTTGTAAGTCATCTATGTCCTGAGCAGTAGTGTTTTTAGTGACATAAATACAGACAATACTTCTTCAGAAGTTGTGTTTAAAAATAGGCAGTGCTCATGTTTGACACACCTAGAAAGTCCCGGTAATCACTATTACAGGCACGAGAAGGGTTTGATAAATCGGAAGACATCAGCGTTGTGAAGTACACGTTAAATTTATCAGCAAGTTCTTCACCTTTTACTATCTTGTTATCTATGTTTAACTCAAGTGCGTTGTCTTGAGAGCAACGACTATTTAGAAGCTTATTTATTTCTCGCCAAAGCACGTCACCATGAGTGCTAGCCCTGTTGAAGAGAGCTTCATAGTACGCATCCTTAGTTTTTCTCAGGTGCTTCGTTACAAAATATCGATACCACTTGAATTCCGAAAGATCGTTATGGTGTCTTGTTTTCACGAATTTCGCGTACAGTAGATTTTTCTTCTTAATCGTTTCCAGACATTATCGCGTCATTCATTTTTTCCGAATTTCTTGAGGGTTTTGACCGTTTTATATTTAAAGCACTTATGATACGTTTTGGTTAACAAGCACATGGATATTTCATACGCCTCATTAGCGTTAAATGATTTATAGACAGGATCCCAACTAATGTGGGTAATTTCACGCCTAAAAGTGTTTAATGTTTTGTTACTAATTACTTGTATTTTGTATGATTTTGGAGTTGATACTTTTGCTTGATCAAGATACTCATTGCGATTTTGAACATATAGAGTTGAAGTTTCGAACCTCGTATTTAAATTACACACAAACAACAAATAAAGCTGAGAAGTCGGAGACAAAGTAAGAAAGCCAATAGGCAAAGACTGGGAGTATAGTGAACTATTACATGTAATGACGAGGGAGATGGAAAACGAAAACTACTTGCTAGAAATGATAGAAAAAGCCTATAACTTGGTGAAACAGAAAAATCCGTCAAGCGACTGAGGAGCGAAGTGAGGCCTTACGGGAAAATAGCCAGGCAAAAAGGTCAAACCAGCCACAGGATGAAGTCAAACAAATATTGGAAATAAATTTAGAGAAAGAAAACCACTGTACATAAATAAACATTGTTAAAATGATTACAGAAAAACTGCACTACACTTTCTTGGCCAATCCCCCTGAGTGGGTATGAGCCAGCCTCCCAGGGAAACAAAACAAAACAAAACAAAACAAATAGGTCAAGGTAAAAATTAGAGGCGAAAGTGGACGCTGGATGACAGAGATTCGCGAAAAGAAGAAGGCCGCGCCTACAATATTTTTGAGCCACCTAAAAGCGCTAGGTAAAATGTCTGTAACAATGTAACAGCCTAATGTACATGAAGGAGCAAATAAATTGCAAGTGTACGAAGCCCTAGGTTATATCTGAAAGGTAACAGCAGATTCTTCTAAAAAGGTCACACAGTGGACTCCCCAGTGTGTAAAGTACAAAAGAATGCAACGGAGGAAGAGGTACTACTTGAGAATTTCATTTGGAAGAATGCCAAAGGGAAAATTTCTAAACACACTACTCTGGGCTTAGATGAGGTTCCCGTTCGCCTTATTAACGAACTAAGAAACAGCACTAAAAAATCGCTGCTGAAATCCGGAGAAAAGGGCTTACAGAAAAGAAAATACCACATACGTGGCGGAAAAGTAGAATAAACCTAATCTATAAAGGCAAGGCGGAGAAAGCAAACATTCGCTTGTATAGACTGCTAACCATTACATCTGTTCTATACAGGTTGGTGATGCAGGCATTAAAATTAAACATAGAAACGTGGGCAGAGCAAAATAATATTTAGGGGAAACTCCAGAATGGATTCCGAATCAACAGGTGGTTAGAGGACAACCACTTTGTTCTTACTCAGTGTATCGAAATATTTTCAATAGAAAACAGACCCTTATACGTACCTTATCTAGACATCACTGGGGCGTATCAGTAAATATTGTGGAATATATTGAAGGAAGTGGGGATAGGTGATGACTGTATGCAGCTTTTGAGAGAAATATACCGAGGAAATACAGTTTGCATAGGATGGGAATAAGTTGCAATGGCAGTGGTGAAATTAACAAGAGGCTGAGACATGGATGTCCTTTGTACCCACTGTTATTCATGCTATACGTTGTGAGCATAGAAAGAACGCTAGAAGGCACCAAAATTTGACTTAATCGGTCACAGAAACAGGCTGGCGTTCTAGTCGAACATAAGCTTCCAGGTCCATTTTATGCAGACAATATTGTACTATTTGCGGATAGTTAGGACGATATACAGTGACCGGTAGATGTATGTGGAAGAGAAGGCAAGGCTCTGGGACTAGTATTTAGAGCAACAAAATGTGTGTTAATGGTATTTAATCATCACAAAGTGCAGGCGGCCTCAATACAAGGCCAAGAAATACCGCCGGGTAAGCGAGTACAAGTACTTCAGAGTCTGAATGAATGAGAGAGGGATATATATATATATATATATATATATATATATATATATATATATATATATAGATAGAGTTACAGGAAAGTTACAGAAAGTTACATTGGCAGCAAAGGAAAATAGGAATGCTGGAATAATAAAACACAGAGCGTTATGGAGATACAATACGTACGAAGTCCTTCGAGGACTCTGGAAAGGCATAATGGTTCCAAGGCTCACAATTGGGAACTCAGTGCTATGCATGAAGTCAAAGGTGCAGTCGGGAGTGAATGTAAAACAAAGCACTGTGGGACGCCTCGCGTTGGGAGCTCACAGGAAGACGACGAATGAGACTGTAAAGGGGGATATGGGATGAACAGGCTTTTGTGTAAGGGAAGCTCAGAGTAGAATGAGATTCGAAGAGAGGCTTAGGAAAATGAAGGAGAGTAGATGGGTGGGATGGTGTTCAGGGATTGGTACAAAAAGAGCGTGCCCACAAAGTGGAGAAAAGAACTAGGAGGCTCACCAGTAAATGCACGGCTGGCAATGTGGGCGATATGGCAACGAGGAGCATTAAGCGAAATGTCAGAGAGGCGGAGAGGACTTTTGGATTACAGCGATGGAAAAAAAGCCGGCTCTCAGTAACTACCGAATGGGCAAGAACGAATTATGGCGGGAGAGTTTTCATGATAAGTCAAGGGGAAGAGCTTTACTATTTGATGTGAGATCAGGGTGAATTAGAACGCGTAGTCATAAAGCGATATTCCATAAAGAAGAACAATGTACATGCTGTGGGGAAGCTCAGAAAACGATGGAACATTTTCTGATTGAATGTGTGGTTACAAGCATACACGGGGCTTTGGGTTTCAGGGACAAACACAGAAAACTGACCACGTCTGCGATAGAAGCAAGTAAGAGACAGTTGTAGTATTGGTGGCAGAAAAGTAGAGATAAAGAATTGAAATAGTGGAAAAATGAGGTCACTCTGCCTGAAGTGGCAGAGATGGAACATAAATGTGTTTTTTTGTTATAATAATGTCGATTTATTCGATCTAGAATATATCGGCCAATATTAGGTCAACATTAGGTTAACCTAAAAAGAACCACTTGTTTTTATTTTTTTTCTTGCGAGCCTGGTAGCGCACATGTCACCGCACCGTTTTAAAGGGGACGCTCATAGCATCCATACATCCCATCCTGCAGCTGCTGAGACCATGGCATATAGCAGAGCACCCGAGATTCAAGCGTGCGCATGTCTTTTTTTCGCCTACGAGCAAGAATCACTGCCAGGATCTCCTGGATGAACTGAAGGAATGTATTTTTTTCTGTTACTGCAATATTTTGGTCCAAATATCGAAGAAGAGCATGGTAACTGCTGCATTTTCATGATACGTAATTGTAAGGAGGTATCAGTTCGTTTGTGGCGGTATTATTGTGTTTTTCTATTACGGTCCATTTTTTCGTGGTGCTAAATACCTCGACCTGATAAATATATACGCATTCTGGTATTCCTTTTTTTCTTCTAGTTATGGTGGAAAACTCGACAAATTATAGTCATTGAATTGTATTGCTCGCTTATTTGGAATCTAATTTTACCATTATATTGCGTACGAAGATTCATGAGGTGATCAACCGAAGCGCAGTCACGCTTTAGATAATGGGGTGCCCTGGTCATGTCATTGAAAGAAGGCACGTGGGAAGTAATTTTGCCGGAATAATGTATCAGGCACCAATTAGCCGACCTAAAATCACTCCCTACCTTTTTCACAGTGAAAGTGGTTGACTTCTCATCGTCTCGGTTTTCGTCATGCGAATTTTGATTATGTTTTGGTAGCACAATGGCAAAATCAGTGCGGTGTTCACTCAGTGTACTATTGACTGTATCCGAAACAAAGGAGGATTGAAGGAGGAAGGACAGGGATGTCCGCATGTAGCATAGCGGCGTCTCTCTCATGAAAATTAAGTATTCGCGTGGGTAGGCTACTAAGAAAGAAAAGTCAAAAATTGTCACTGCCACTAAATACTGCAGAGTTTTATACCAGGTACACCAAAATCTGAACGTCTATTGCATACTTGCTGAACAAGCAAAATATTTCGATGTTCGTTCTTACATTGCCCAACGTATCCACCCAACAACGTAAAATTCACGGTGCGAATGGGTGACTATGAGTCACCATGACGTGTCTGTAACCAGTCCGTGGTCGTCGCAGAACCAGAAACGTTCAGTGTAGACATAGTCTGGATGCATGGTGATCGCCTGCACCCTCCTCCTTGTATCCTCCTGCTGTGTCTCGACTGGCGAATTCTCGAAACGGCGTTAGAATGGAAAGCAGCGCTAGTTTCATGAAAGAAATAAGAAGCGACCCTTTTAATCAAGTGTAACCCGTGTGCGCAGAACGCGGCACACTTCCTACTTTGCTTGTTGATCGGGTTGTCATCTTCTTTCTTCGCCAATGCCCTTCATTCTATATAGGCTGCAAACTTTGAACTACAACAAGTTTCCATTACATACGGATTTATCACAGAGGCGTCGCCTTTATAAGAGCTCTAGTAGGAACAGCGAAAATATACAGCAACAAAAAAGCCCATTTGAGATCATATATTGTGAGCGCAGTCACTCACTCTTCTTTATCAATTGAACTTGTCATCATCATTTGTATAATTTTCTCATCTGTAGATATATTCATCAGTGTGTACCAGCTCGAGCTCGCCTCGAATAAAGCTCTTCCTCATAAGTGGTAGACGGTGCTTCTCGATCCCCAAGTCTTCTCGCACGTTATCTCTGGAGCTGCGCTCGGGTCGTCGTCTGCTACCACCAGCAATGACAGTTCAAGGCAATCTCTGTTCATCCAACACCACCGGCCCAGTGCAGCCTCCGCCGTCGACTCTGGCCATCAACACCTGCCTGCGTGATCCGCCAGTGTTCTCGGGTCTTAAAGGGGATGGCGTTGAAGAGTGGCTACACACCTACAACCTCGTCAGTGAGTTGAACAGTTGGGATGGTCTACACAAATTACGCAAGGTCCCTTTCTACCTGAATTATGTTGCAAAAATCTGGTTTTGGAACCACCTCCAAGATCTTCCCGACTGGGACACGTTCGCACGGCAATTTAGTCAGTTTTCTGGTTCCTCCGGTGTTCGTGCTGATGCAGCAGCGAAGAAGCTTGCTGAATGCATTCAACTGGCAGGTGAATCATACACCTCCAACAGTGAGGATGTTCTTGCATTGTGCAAGCGTGTAAACTTGTGTATGTTCCAAAGTTACTAAATACGCCATATTATCAATGGCATGAATACTGTCGCATTCAACGCCCTTGCATTGCAAATTCCTACCACGACTCAAGATGTCATCGCCATTTGTCATAGACAAAACAAACTTCACTCTCTTCGTCTCTGCTACGATACCTCGGACATTCGTCTTTCTGTGGCCCTTGACATCCGTCCGCGACATCGTGAGGAGCTTCATTGACGCTGCTCTTCTTGCGCTCTACTATCTACTTTAGCCTGAGTTCCAACCAACTTGTGGGATATTATTAGGCAGGATATTGCGTCTGCATCACATCTACCTTGTTCCGCCAAATCCAGACCTCGTTATGTACCTATGTACGTCGAAGTTGCGGCGGTCTCAGCACTCACCGCTATCCCAGTGGCTACGCCAGGTGACCATGTACCCGTGGCGTCAGTGTGACCATGCTTCCACAGCCGTATTACACCATGCCGCGTTCTCCTCGCCCAATCTGTTACTATTGCGGCTATCGGGGTCACATATCTGGATTTTGCCGAAGCTTCCAACAGGACGAGCAACGTGGCTACGCTTCAGAGGAACGCGAACGCTTCAGTCCACTCATGAACTACCAGCGCACGCCTTACCGGTCTTCCTTTCAGCGTTCGCCCTCTCCTCCTTACAATATGGGTATGCCCGAGAACTCCCGTGAGTCTCCGACGCTCATCATCTTCAGATCGCCGTTCTGTGTCGCCTCTGCAACCCGCCTCTAATATTCTAAATGCGCACTCGGAAAGCTCCCCAATGCAGTTTCATAAGGGGAAACTGCATCCACCGGACAGCCAGCAATTTCTCCAAACAGACCATCGAACTTGTTAGTAGTGTTAGTAAAACGTATACGCGTCAAAGCTCTAGTGAATACTGGCACTGCTTTTTCGATTATTCGCTCTGACTTTTGCTCCCGTCTCCGCAACGTGACCACACCTTACTCGGGCCCGTCTCTCTGTGCTGCGACGAACGCCATTACTCGCCCACTCGCCCAGTGTACAGTTCATGTTTTCACAGATGGTATTCGTCATCATATTGCCGTTGCATTTTTCCGTGAGTGCGGCCACAAACTCATTTTGGGGTGGGATTTCCAGTCTGCATGCGCTTCTATATCTTGTCGTCAGCGCCTCATCCACTTCAATGCCAATGACTCTTCTTTATCAGAATACGAATGGCGCATTCGTCTTGTCACCACCTCAGATTATGTTATTTGGCTATCCCAAGAAGAAGTAATTGGCGTTGTTTGCATTAACATTGTGGATGGCGATGTGTTTCTACTACCTTATGGCCACACCGCACGTCGGGGCATTCTGACCGTTGCAGGCCTTGTACGTTTTTCTGAAGGGCCCGCTTTGATTACTGCATTAAATTAGACCCCCGAACCATTCCGTTGCCCTGTGAATCAACAGTCACATGCGCTTTTCACCCACATCCCGTTGCAATTGTTGCCCTTCCGGGTCAAGAAGACCTATTAGAGCCAAGCTCGCCGCCACTCAGCTCTCCTAATCCTTTATCGGTAACAATAAGCCCTAATCTGACAACACCCAGAGTCAAGAATTGCTGAATTTATTGAACCGATATCTCTTTTTGTTTGACGTCCATTCTGATGTCCTTGGTATGGAAACTTCCACGACTCACCGAATTCAGACTTACGGCTCTCGAAATATTCCCCTGTGTTCATACCACGTGTGTCTTGATGAGCGCAAGATAACCGAGGAAAACATCTCAGACATGCTTCGATGGAATATCGTACGTCCTTCCTCGAGTCCATCGTGCTCGCCAGTTCTTTTGGTGCAAAGGAAAGACAAAACAGTATGTTTTTTTTGCTGATTACCGGGCACTGAACAAAATAACGTGCAAAGATGTTTACCCTCTCCCACAAATCGACGTCGCACTAGATTCGTTGCATGACACAGAGAATTTTTCTAGCCTTGACCTGCGATCGGTCAACTGGAAAATACCAGTGTCTGAATTTTACAAAGAGAAGACCGCTTTACCCACACCAGATGGGTCGTATGAACGTAATGCCTTTTGAACTTTGTGACGCGCCCGCTACCTTTGAATGGATGATCGATAGCGTACTGCGTGGCCTGAAGTGAAAAACCTGCTTGCGCTACCTCGACGACACCATTGTGTTTTCGCATAGCTTCTCGTAACATCTGGAACGTCTTGAAGGAGTCCTAGGTTGCCTTGCAAAAGCGTGTTTACAGCTGATTACGACAAAAATGCACCTTCGCAAGCAAGACGATCAAGGTTTAGGGCACTTAGTCAGCAAAGACGGTATTCGACCGGATCCTAAAAAGCTTGCCGGTGTCCTCGAGTTTTCGTGTCCGTTGCACCAAAAATACATGCGCAGTTTTCTCGGCTTGGCATCCTACTTTCGGCGTTTGATACGCGACTTCGGAAAGCTCGCATCTCCACTCCATGAACTGCTCGCAAGTGACACGATATTCGTCTGGTCTGAATACTGTAAAAAGGCTTTCCTGGCGTTGAAGCAAGCCCTGACATCCGGCCCAGTACTTTGTCACTTCGATCTTAGCGTACCCACCATTTTTCACACTGACGCTAGTGGTCATGGTCTCGGTGTCATTCTACTGCAGCGTGAAACACTGCACGTGGACGTGTCATCACTTACGCCAGTCTTACTTTGACTGCTGCCGAGAAAAATTACACAATAACTGAAAAAGAGTGCCTCGCTGTTGTATGGGTGGTACAAAAGTTTTGCCGATACCTCCGCGGCCGCCACTTCACAGTCGTCACCAATCACAACGGATTCAATTCAATTTTATTTTCCAGTTTATACATGCTGGATGGTTGCGTTGGGTTAAAAGCTACATAAGTACCTTGACGAGACCCAACGACCAGACTATACAGGGCACTAACCACAAGCAGTCCGGTGCAGTGACGAGAAAACCAACAAGTAAAACAGAATACCATAACGTATGTACATATACAGCGATTTACATGGATTTCCAGCACGGAGATTGCAGGAAGAAAAAGTGAAAATAAATACTTGTGCATAAAAAGTGCTAGAAAAAATAAAATAAAAAAGTGCCACATACAATAAAATACGACTATGGCATAAGTAATAAACATAAATAATAATAACACAGAATAATAACAACGTACCAATGTAGGAATACTAGCTATTCGGGACAAAATAAAGAAAAACACTGGCCATATAACACAGCAAGAAATTCATGTAAGCAAAAGACTATGTAAAGAAACAACACAAGTTACGCACAATTCAATTACACAGAAAGTCACAGTATGTGACATTACAAGTGAACGAAATATAAGCAGAAGTCTTTGTTACTGACCGTGTCAATATCTTTATATCTATTTAAAATAGATGGTAGGTTATATGCCAACGATTGATGTTTGTAGAGAGTCCTGAAATATGGAACTGACCATGTCTCAGGGTTCCTTGTGTTCACATCAATTCTACGACATTATAACGATGCCAACTGTTTTATATAGTTCTTGAGGGATTCAGAAGCGTATCGCGCAGTATGTAATAAACGAAAAGTATAAAGGTTGTCAATTCTAATAATGTTGTACTTAGGAAACGCTTCTCTGGTGTTAGAATAATAGTCTATGTTGCCAATATAGCGAATAATCTTCTTCTGTAGCACCACAATTTTACGTATGTTAGTTATAGTGGTTGTACTCCACACTAAGGCGCAATAATTTAAGTGGATATGAAATAAAGCATTATAAATCTGTACTTTGGCCTTTGTAGGTAGCAAACTACTACATTGTGATGAGACACCTGTCACAAAGAAGAGCTTTTCACATAGGTAATTAACATGCATGTCCCAAGTAAGTTGTGAAGAAAAGTGCACGCCAAGGATTTTGTGATTGTCAACTATTTCGATTTTTTGACCTTCAAAAGCAATAGTATTATTTAACGGAAGCCATTTGTTCTTGGAGCGAAAAATAATTACCTTAGTTTTCTTCGCGTTGATCCTAAGTTGATTTGGCTGAGACCAGGTAGATAACTTTCTTAGCAGTTCATTGCAATCAGTTGTCAAGTTGCGCACGTCGTTCCCAGACAATATGACAGTGCTGTCATTAGCGTATATAAAAAATTCAGCATTCGTATTAAAGTTCACAATGTCATTATTGTAGATATTAAATAAAAGCGGCCCTCAAGTGCTTCTTTGAGGCACGCCAAATTTGTTTATTAGGCAAGACGACCTGTGACCGTTCACGTAAACACACTGGTATCTGTCACTTAAGTAAGACTTAAACAGTGATAAGCAGCTACCACGTACTCCGTAACATTCTAGTTTGTCTAATAAAATGTTATGACTTAGGCAGTCGAATGCCTTACTAAAATCTATAAATAACGCCAGCGCATAGGACTTCCTTTCCTTTAGGATTTAGGATTGGGATGGCTTTTGTCGCTAAAAAGTTATTGGGGTTCCTTGGTCGCTGGGTGCTTCGTTTACAGGAGCACAGTTTCGATGTCGTCTCCAGGTCTGGTAAAAAGCACCAAGATGCTGATGCTTACTCTTGCTGCCCTCTACCCAACCGTGATAGCCCACGGTCACCGATTTCCACCGCGGCATTACCTATCGCGGGTCTCAGTTGGCTAAGATCCGGCCAACCGTCTACCATTGTGTCGCATCAACTCGTTTAACCTTACTGCCGCTCCATAATAGCATGCTTAGAAGGCACATCCACTCCTCCAAACACCCGACTTTGTCGACAAGTTAAACAATTCAATCTTCCCGATGGTGTTTTACATCGCTATATTTGCCATGTTAAAGAAAACGAATGGGTCCCCATTATACCCAGTTGTCTACAACGTCAGGTTTTTGAGACATTCCACGATGATTGCGCTGTTGGGCATCTCGGCTATCACAAAACTCATGACAAAACACGCAGTTGGTTCACCTGGCCTTGCCTCTCATCCGTCATTGCCAAATATGTTTCTTTCTGTGCCTTATGTCAATGGCAGAAACGACCCACTACTGCTCCTTCTGGCTTTCTGCAACCTCTTCCTTGTCCCGCTTTGCCATTCGAAGTCATCGGGAAAGATTTGTATGGCACCTTTCTCGTGACCTCCAACGGAAATCGTTGGATTGTGACGGCTGTTGACCCCGTCACTCGCTACGCGGAAACAGCCTCGCTGCACGCTGATACAGCCACTGAAGTAGCCGATTTATTTCGGCGTAACATATTTTTAAGCCATAGAGCTCTACGTGTTCTGCTCAGCGACCGCAGCAAGGTCTTTCTTTCGCCTATTGTTGCTGAGGTTCTACGCGCCAGCAGCACCACCCATAAAACAACTTCTGCTTATCATCTACAAACAAATGGATTGAGAGAACACTTTCATACTACCCTCTTGGACATGGTTGCCACGTACGTCAACCCTGACTACATGAACTGGTACGCCATTTTGCCATTCGTAATGTTCGCTCACAATACGGCTACGCAACGCACCAACGGCTTTTCTTCCTATTTTCTGGTCCATGGCCGCTTTCCAAATGTAACTCTGGACGTCTCCTTCCTTTCGGCTCCTGCAATCTTAGCAGGCACAATTTGTGTCTTGCCTCGAGCACTGCCGTTATCTGGCCCGAATCAACACCGCCATCTCTCAGGAAGCTCGCGAATTTCGCGACGACTCAACTCACCATGCTGTCACCTTTTCTCCAGAAGGTGGAGTTCTTCTCTGGTCTTCTGTGCATGTGCCTGGCTTATGTAAAAAAATTCCTCAGTCATTTTATAGAACCTTATATGGTCATTGAACCAAATTCTCCCGTAAACTACCGTATTTCACCACTTAAGGCTGTCTTCGACCACCGTTGCCGTGGGACAGAAATTGTTCATGTTTCTTGACTGAAGCTGTATACTCGACACAATTCTTAATAGTTTCTGTCACGGAGAGGAAAGCCCTCAGGGGGCCGAGGTGTGTAGTCACACCTCACATGGGCTCCTGCTCTTGTTGCTATTTTTTGTGCAACTTTGCCTGGACATTGCTCGCGCTTGGTGACTTGCGATTCATGTTACAAGGCATCGTTTGACCCCAGGCCGATCGCAGTAAGTTACCTTTTCACTAGATATTGAACTCTGAACATATTGTGCCTGCTCACTGGAACGCAACATCGCCAAGGAATCTAGAGGCAGCGCTGCACACGCACGCCGCTGTGGCACGAGGACGGGCCTACGAAATGAGCAGGACGCCAACGGCTCGTAGGTGCACGAGCGCACTGCTCGTGCAACAAACAGACACAGTGTCTGAAGTAAAGAGCTACGCTCTCATGGAAACGCAGACGTCTAACTCACGTCAAGAGGACCCGAGTACGATGTAATTGGGCAACTCAAGGTAACTCAAGAACGGCATCACACTGCACGTTTGATGAAAACAGCGACAAAACGACAGGAAAAGCCCACATTAAGTGGCTACAAGCTGGCCGTAAAGGCAGGTCAGTCAACGAAGAAAAGTCAGCCGAAGAAAGAGCTACACAACCTCCGAAGCCAGACGCCGAGTCTCAACCGCAGCGTCAACGCAGCACTAGGATGCCACCATTCCCCACTGATGACTTCGAAATTGTATTCCGCCCGCAACTAGGACTAGATATTTCAAAGCGAACACTCAACTAGGTTACACAAGCCATCGGAAGATCCAGTGGCTGGGCCCAGCAGGGTTTTTAGGACCATTTGCGAGTGCAGGCACAGAAAGTAGAGAATGTAATCATCGCAAGCACAGCAAGTACTTAACAAGCTTCCAAACTGCAAAGTATAAATGCTATACAGCTCGGTGGAGTAACATATCAAGTAAATCTGCACATTTGACACTCCGATGATGTGGGCTGTAGAGTGATCTACAGCCTCTAACAAGGAACAAGCTCCATTGAGATTGTTGCAGGACTTCGCGTAGACCAAAGATGCAAAGTTCTTGGCGCGCGCATGCTGGGATCTTCCACTGCTACAGTTATCAATTTCTATGGGCAGCACGTTCCTTTTTACGTAAAGTACCTCACTAGGGACTACCGATGCGAGCTATACCGGAAGTGCATCCAATATTGCCGAACTTGTGGCGCCATAGGTCACCGACAAAACGTCTGCCCTCAGCCGAAAGCGAAATGCAGCCACGACAAGGACACAAAACCACACGACTGCAAACGGTGTGCAAGATCTGCGGAGAGGCCATGAGGCTGCTGGAAAGAAATGCAAGAATAAACTCCGCAGCAACCCCCCCTCCTTATCAAGTAAGACGCCAGCAGCCCCATAACGCTCGCGACCGTGAGAATTGCAGGAGGGCTCACACTGATGATTTACACGGGTTGGCTATCACACCAGAAAGTTCACGAGCCCTCTCTCTTCACCAAAAATCTGACCGAAGTCGCTCTCACTTCAAGAAAAAAGGTCGCTCTGTATACCGCATGCCATCACGGTCTCGCTCCATTTGGGGAATCAGTTACGCCGCCATGGTGACCGGTAGTGACGGGCCCAGTTCTCTAAATACCAAGAGTGCCTCGACCATTTCGCCTGCTCAGACAGTGATTATACGGCCTTTAGAATATAAAGTCCAAGATCTACAATGGAGGATACAATAACGCCCACAAGCCGAGTGTAGCACGCTTGAACTTGACGACAGCATACTAATACAGACGGAAGCCAGAATGTAGAAGTGGGTAGAAAAAAGGCTGCAAGCACATGAAGCGAAGATGCTCGACCTCGTTGAACGACGCCTTGAAGCTTTCGAGGAAGCACTCACTGCGAAACTCCTCGCATTCATAGACATAACCACAGAGAAAGTGGTTACTAAAATTATAGAAAAGGTAGAACCACAGAACCGTACTGTAAGCACGCTCAAAGCCAAGCTTGATGGCTTCATGGAACAACAGCATAGCTTCATAACATATGCATACAAAAATTTCGTTACCCATGAGCAGCTAGCTGGCTTAGCAATCAGGAACCAAACGGAAAGAGCGAGAGACTTTGGGGGATGAAACGACAGTGGAACAACTGGCACCAGGCGAAAATAAGCTGCCAGAATGACAGATCCCACACGTGGACAGTGTAAGTCACTCCCCACTCTTCGAATTTGGCACTGGTATTGCAGATCCTGCAGAACTCGTTCTGCAAAGTTACACGGATATGTTAAAACAAGTAATCCAGATATGATCGCGTAGCAGGAAATCCACACACACAGAAAAAATCAAGCTCCCTAGCTACAGCACTCTCAAATGCTCGCCCCGCACCGCAATTTTAGTCAAAAAGACTCTAACCGCACAGGCTCATAAAATTGAAGACATTGGCATCAAACACACCATCGTGGAGATAATCCCCACTCGGAAGACTCAACAGAGCTTATACTTGGCCAACCTTTACAGCTATCCGCGGGAGCAGTTGCGCCAATACGACTACTTCGTCCACGAGCTCCGTCAAATGGGTATCGGGAACCGACTTGTCTTAGTTGGGGACTTCAATGCTCCACACGCAGCCTGGGGCTATCACAACACCACCAAGAAGGGGGCGCATGTTCACGACGCTGCACAGCAACATGGTCTGACGCTGTGGAATGACTTGCTCCATCCGACCCGAGTAGGCAACAGCGTGTCGAGGGATACTAATACTGATCTCACGATCACTAGAGATGTGCACAACGTAACACGGACAAGACTACCGGACACTCTAGGAGGCGACCATAACATTATTCAAATAGAGGGCGAACAAGCTCAGGGCTCGCTCAAGACAGGAAAAGCTCGGCTCACTGACTGGACCACCTACAGGAATGACCTTGTTGATGACTCGACTATCGAAAATATTGAAGCCTGGGTAAACAGTATTGTAAGTGTTGCTGACAGACATGCCAAAATGATGCACTTGAACAAGGACAGTCCGGCAGTCGATAGTCATCTACTTCACTTATGGGAAGCTCGAAGATCGCTTATCAAGTTATGGCAACGGCAAAAGCTCAACCGAAAGCTCAAGCGCCGCATCACCATACTCACCAGGCAGGCACAGGAGTATGCCGAAAACCTTGCGAGCCCGAATTGGTGGTCCTTCTGTGACAGACTTCAAGAGGCACTGAGAACAAAAAAGACTTGGCGCATTCTTTGAGCCCTGATTGACGACACCCACAAGGCATACAATTCAGCGGCTCATGCACAACTATGAAAGCATAGAGCATGAATTACTCCAATAACTTCAAGCAAAGCTGCTTGGCTTTCTTAACCAGCAAGCTACCTCCATCAACACTTCGACACCCAGGGAGTACCGAGGAGCACAGAACGAAGCACTAGACCAGCCTTTCACGCAGGCAGAGCTACACGCGGATCTGCTAACCTTACGCGCAACACGAGCCCAGGAAAAGACAGAGTGACCAATAAGCACCTAAGACAGCTACCGCCCCGGGCCTTGATGGCGCTACTTCGGCACTATAACGACTGCTAGAGGAGGGGCGAGCTACCACAAGCCTGGAAGCACACGGAGGTGACCATGGTACCAAAGCCAAACAAGCCAATATCGATTGCGAATCTTCGTTCTATTTCCCTTACGTCTTACGCTGGGAAACTCTTTGAGCACATGGTAAACGAGTGGCTCACCATACACCTAGAAGACAACCCGAGCACCATATTCGGCTTCCGCCAAATGCTCATCGCACAAGACATCCTGAACTTGAACTTGAACTTTATTTCGCATCTATGCATTGTACAGATAACAGGGACACAGACAAAAAGCCACATTATGGCTTGACGAGGTCTGTGCCCCTTTTCTTTCGCAACAAACAGTTGGCGGGCAAGATCAAAAATGCAATGCAAGAACAGATTCATGTACACGCACGCACAGTAAGAAATAGAGATAATTTAAAACACTTGCATCCAAAAAAAATGAACAAATTTATATACAAAGTTTGAAACGCGTCGCTATACACCTTCAACACAAAAATACACAAAAATACATAGTAAACATACGAGCATAAGAAGTATTCACTAATGAATATACAAAAGTTCAAAAACGCTTCGCCTTGTACTTTTAACATAAAATGCATGTTCATTTAAAACACAATAGCGAATAAGATGTATGATCGGCACATCCAGATCCTTCGGGAGGGGAAATATGGCAGTTAATGAAGAGAGTTTAGCAAAGATGGTAAGGCATGACGTAGCATTTGTTTTCCATAATTTGTTCTACAATGTGGAACATGCCAGGTTTCTTTGTGACGTGTACTGAACGTGCTTGAATTTAATGAGAGCCTTGACAATTGCTCTAGAAAACCCATGCTATTCTTTCTTTCTATTAAAAACCGTTTTTGCGAAATTGTATTGTACACTGCCTTTAATGGTATGATATTTAACTGGTCAAAAATAGGGTCCGTGTGTGCATCGAATGGAGCATTTAAAATGGTTCAAACGGCTTTCTTTTGCAAAAGGAATAAAATGCTGATGTTTGAGCTGGTTGTGTTGCCCCATACGAGATGACAATAATTGATATGTGATAGAAAAAGAGAATTATAAAGTAAGAGCTTCACTTTCAATGGCAGCAAGAGGCGTAATCTTACTAGTATACCTGTGACTCGAGCAAGCTTATTGGCAATAGTGTTGACATGTTCATTCCATAACATGTTTTCCTGAAAAATGACGCCTAAACTTTTGACTGAAGGTACTACTTCTATCCCGGAAGTTCCTATCTGGAGACATCCATGGACTACTTGTTTTTTTATTCTTTGGTTGAAAAAGCATGCCTTTTGTTTTGGCAGCATTAATAGTTAGCGAGTTTGATAAACTCCATTTGTTTATTTGTTGTAGAGTATCATTGGCAGTGCTGATGAGTTCGGCAACGTTTCTAGAAGTGATAAATAAACTAGTGTCGTCCGCATAGATAACAAATCGCCCCGTAGTCTTCATCATCATCATCATCAGCCTGACTACGTCCACTGCAGGACAAAGGCCTCTCCCATGTTCCGCCAGTTAACCCGGTCCTGTGCTTGCTGCTGCCAATTTATACCCGCAAACTTCTTAATCTCATCTGCCCACCTAACCTTCTGTCTCCCCCTAACCCGCTTCCCTTCTCTGGGAATCCAGTCAGTTACCCTTAATGACCAGCGGTTATCCTGTCTACGCGCTACATGCCCTGCCCATGTCCATTTCTTCTTCTTGATTTCAGCTATGATATCCTTAACCCCCGTTTGTTCCCTAATCCACTCTGCTCTCTTCTTGTCTCTTAAGGTTACACCTACCATTTTTCTTTCCATTGCTCGCTGCGTCGTCCTCAATTCAAGCTGAACCCTCTTTGTAAGTCTCCAGGTTTCTGCCCCGTAGCTAAGTACCGGCAAGATACAGCTGTTATATACCTCCCTCTTGAGGGATAGTGGCAATCTACCTGTCATGATTTGAGAGTGCTTGCCGAATGTGCTCCACCCCATTCTTATTCTTCTAGTTACTTCAATCTCGTGGTTAGGCTCTGCGGTTATTACTTGCCCTAAGTAGACATAGCCTTTTACAACTTCATGTGCACTATTACCTATCTCGAAGCGCTGCTCCTTGCCGAGGTTGTTGTACGGGGGGGGGGGGGTAATGTACAACAACCGCGTAGTCTTAATATTCGTTAAATCATTTATACAAATGTTGAACATTAGTGGTCCAAGTATGCTCCCTTGCGGGACCCCAGCACGTATCGGTAAATTTTTTGAATAGTGATTGCCTATAACAACAGTTTGATACCTATACTGCAGATAACTTCTAATTAATTTCAGAAATGTTCCTCTAAAGCCGTAAATATCAAGTTTTGTTAGTAAAGTGTTGTGATTGATGGTATCGAAGGCCTTTGAAAAATCAATGAATATGCCAAGGATAACCAAATTTTCTTCAAAGCCTTGCAGAATTATTTCTTTTTGGGTCGATAATGCTAATTCAGTTGAGCAACCTTTTCTAAATCCAAATTGAAAATCTGTAAGAAGATTGTGCTTGTTACAGAATGAGGTTATTCTTACATTTATCAGCTTCTCGAGACATTTAGAAAAAATAGGCAGAATTGATATTGGTCTATAGTTAGAGAACTTGTTTTTGTCGCCAGATTTGAAAAGTGCTGTTATCTTCGCGATTTGCATGCGTCTTGGAAATGTGCCGTTCGCCAGCGAAAGATTGTACACGTGCTCCAAGACAGGACCGATTAGATCTAGTACATGCTTTGCTGGGCGAATCTGCAGGTCATCGATATCGCAGCTTTTACTATTCCGAATACTGCGAAACATGCTTTGTATCTCTTGAGTGTCTGTCGGGTTTAGGAATGCACTGTGAACGATTTTGGGTTTTAAATATTTTATGCATTGGGGATCATAGGAGCTATTTACAAGTGACACAAAATAGTTGTTAAGAGCGTCAGCTAAGGCCGTGCCTGAAATGAGCTCACTGTCTACTGTTAATTCCTCTAGATTATCTGCCTGTTGGTTTCCATGCAGTAAACTATTTAGCTTTCTCTATGTGACATCGGTTCGCATTATCGTTTCGGCAGGGAACAATTTCTCGAAGTACTGTGTCTTTGCTGCCCTTAGGAACCCATTAACTTTATTCCGGAGTTTTTTAAACGCGGCTAAAACTACTGCGTCTGTTGTCCGTAAGAACTGTTTAAAAAGAGCATCTATTTGCTTTATCAATTTCAACGCACTGTCATTAATCCATGGCTTTCTTGCTTTTCTGCCCCGCCGCGGTGGTCTAGTGGCTAAGGTACTCGGCTGCTGACCCGCAGGGCGCGGGTTCGAATCCCGGCTGCGGCGGCTGCATTTCCGATGGAGGCGGAAATGTTGTAGGCCCGTGTGCTCAGATTTGGGTGCACGTTAAAGAACCCCAGGTGGTCTAAATTTCCGGAGCCCTCCACTACGGCGTCTCTCATAATCATATAGTGGTTTTGGGACGTTAAACCCCACATATCATTTCTTGCTTTTCTGGCTTTTTTTGTTTTACGCTTGAATGATTTTGCGTAAGCGTTCTTAAATGCGGATAAAAACAACTCGTACACTTTGTCGCAGTCGCTTTCGTCGTACACGTCTTGCCAGCTTATGCGCGAGATTTCGTCGCGGAATTTATCAAGAGTGAATGGGTTAATATCTTGAAATGTGTAGTGCTGATCTGCGGAAGGATGCAAGGGCAACATAGATGAATTCACAATGAGAAATATGGGCAAGTGGTCGCTGACCTGAGCCGTGATGACACCCAATTCAACGTTTTGTGCATCAATATTTGTGACGAAAATGTCGAGTAAACTTTCGCAGTTACCTTGGATACGAGTAGGTGTGGAAATCGTATTAGTGCATGCATTTGATTCAAGCACCCGTACTGTGCGTCTGCGAAGCGGGCTGTCATGAAACATGTTAATATTAATATCACCACCCAGAACTAGTCTGTAATCGTTATCATTAACCCAGGACAGTAGATTGTCAATGTAATCGAGAAAGTTTACCACGTTTCCTACAGGTGGGCGATATACTACGGAAAAAATTCTACGACCATGCTGAACAGTCAAGATTTCAAAGTCAGCAGTAGTGCGAGTAAAATCTTTCAACACTTCACAATGCAGGGTACTCTTAGTTAGCAGTAGAACGCCGCCTCCTTTTTTATCGCGTCGATTCAGATAATGCGTAACATAACCAGACACCTGCAGTACTTCGTCGTTGCGATACCATGTTTCACTCAACATTACAATGTCAAATGGAAAACCAAAAGAGGACAGTAGCGCGCTCAGATGATCGTCCTTATTGCGTGCCGATTGCGTGCTCAAGTGCAAGAAGGACGTACATTTGTTTTTCTTTGAAGAAAGTATTCTGCTAACGTCGCTAGGTGTGTGTAGTGTATCGGCCATGATGAAGGGCCGTAGTGGGGAAAACGTCTAATTCACGAGTGAGATCACTCCATTTTTTGACAGATATGCGAAGTACACGTGAGTTGTCACTTTTCCGCGCGAAAGCTTTGCCCTCCCGTGTCCACACGTACTCCCACTGCCTTTCTTTCTTTCGTGCTACAGCCTGTCCGAGAAGCTTCTTTAGCGTTGGGCACAAGTGTTCATATATGAAAATGGAAGTGTCATCAGAGTGACCCAGATCAGTGGCAGATATGCGCTTTTTCCGTGCTTTTTCGATGAAACCATCTCGCTTCGTACGCGAACGAAACTGAACGACAACATTCGGACACCCACCATCCTGTCGTGATACAAGGTGGCAAACATCAACATCGCTGTCACAGACGGATTCACCTACAAGGCTACCAAGCTTCCCTAAAACTGCAGAAAGGTTTTAATTTTTTACAAACGGTACACCTTTATTTCAACGTTTTTGTTTCTTGAATACTGCTCTTGGGTAGTCACCCTCTCTTCCAAGCCAGCAACCTGGTGTCCAAGTTCCCGACATTTGGTTATTAAAGCAGTGTTTTCCTTTTTGAGAGAAGCGTTTTCTTTTTCAATTGCCGAACAGCGTGTCGCCATCGCATCAAATTGAGTGCTGAAAAAGTCGATAGACTGTTTCATATCTTTGAATTCTTTTCTGAGTTCTTTTTCGATAGCGCTTCGCATGTCACGCATTTCCTGTCGAATATCTTTAAGGAACTTCGTGAGTTCAAAGGGCATCTGAGTACTGGGCATCTACACTCCTAGTTTGGCAGCAGCAGCGTAAAAGAGTTCCAGAAGGGGTATGAAAAGTCCTGCACAAACCTGTGTGTAGGATGGTCAGGGTAAGTGATGATGCCGGTGCCACCGCCGCCGCTGCCAAAAATGCCGGTCAAGCAGAATATGTGGCTCCTTTAAAGCCAGAAGATGTGTGAATCCGAGGTCACGGGGACTGACGTCACTCAGAAAGCCAGGCCGAGGGTAAGCGCTGTTTGGATGGTATGATGTGGCAACGCAGGAAGCATCCCGCGCAGACGCAGCCGTGAAGTCCCCAGGCAGCAGTCAAGTCTCCGCACGTGGAAACAATGAAAAGCCTGCGTGTAGGATGGTCAGGGTAAGTGATGATGCCGGTGCCACCGCCGCCGCTGCCAGAAATGCCGGTCAAGCAGAAGATGTGGCTCCTTTAAAGCCAGAAGATGTGCGAATCTGAGGTCACGGGGACTGACGTAACTCAGAAAGCCAGGCCGAGGGTAAGCGCTGTTTGGACGGTATGATGTGGCAACGCAGGAAGCATCCCGCACAGACGCAGCCGAGAAGTCCCCAGGCAGCAGTCAAGTCTCCGCACGTGGAAACAATGAAAAGCCTGCGTGTAGGATGGTCAGGGTAAGGGATGATGCCGGTGCCACCACCACCGCTGCCAAAAATGCAGATAAAGGAAGATATTCTTGCAGATAAAGGAAGATATTCTTCTCCGCTTGAGCAAGCACAGTAAGTCATCTGTTCTAGCTCTGGTTGTAAAGGGCGCATTCGATAATGTGAGCCACGAAGCTAGTCTACATAGTCTTGAAGATGTCGGCTGCGGTGCCAAAACATACGCCTACATGCTGGCTTTCCTCACCAATCGCACAGCCACTGTAGAGATTGCCAATATCCATAGTGAGCTCTTTCAACTCTCCAACGAAGGCACACCGATAAGCTCAGTGTTATCACCAGTACTTTCAACTTGGCCCTCTTTAAACTCTCACGTCTCTTGGACGCTGTCCCTGGAATACATCACGTGGTATATGCCGAAAATATCCCAATGGGATACGAGGTGCGAGCACGGGTGAACAGGAGGACCGAATTCAAGAGGTGGTTAGCATCACTGAAGAATATCTCAATACCTGTGGCCTCCAGAACGCTCCGGAAAAGTCGGAACTGTTCGTACTTGTGGCACGCACCCGGGGTAGACCACCAAGATGCGACGCACCTGACCCCCAAGTCTTTCCACAAGAAGTTCAAATACCAAGAGTTGACACACTTCGAGTCCTTGGACTACATATACATAAAGATGGGTCTGGCTCCGCTGCCCTACCCCGGCTGCCGAACACTGTGAAACAGCTCAGTCACCTAATAGGAAGGGTGGCTAACTGCCGCACTGGCTTAAAACAACACGACGCTGTGAAATGGTACAAGCTCTCCTTTACAGCCGCATAACGTACGGAGCTTCCTACCTCAACCTTAAGAGTGGAGAAACAAAAACCTAATCTGCTGATACGAAAGGCTACAAAGCTTCTCCTAGGACTGCCACCAGCCATCTCCACTGACCGATTGCTTCGCATGGGAGCTCACTATACGTGGAAAAACTCACTGATGCACACCTCATCAACCAAGTCGAGAGACCCAAGCTGTCACTCACAGGGCAAGCCGTCCTTCAGCACACAGGATACGAGACCACCCTAGAACCGAACGAAGAACGCAAAGGCAAAATACCGTCACAGCTCTGAGAATGCCTTGAAATTCCGCAGATCCCTCGAAACGTGCATCCTTGACATCATCGAGCAAGGCGGCTCGCCAGGGTTAAGATGATTAGAAAAAACCATGGCAATGACCCGCAGGCGCAATACGTGGACGCAGCCAAATATCCGGAACGTAACACTTTCGCGACTACCGTCACAGATTACAAGGGCGCGGTACTGGCATCGACAACTATCCTCGCCTAACGTGCGGAAACAGCTGAAGAGGCTGCTATAGCACTCGCCAACAGACCAGTGAGTATTCCATTGTGGTCTTTACCGACTCACAAACAGCGGCAAGGAACTACCTGGAAGGCAGGGTTTCCGTAGTGGCAATTAGGCTACTAAAGCGCATAGACAATCCTCCTTCGTAGACATGCATCGTGTTGATTTCCAGTCATGAAGGTCTCCAAAGAAATGAAGTGGCACACACCGCAGCCCGCGAATGCATCAACCAGGCATTTTTATACGAGATCCGAGGCACCTTTCACTCAAAAACAGAAGCAGAGGCAAGTGAACCCATGCCACAAACGTATAATGCATTGCTGCTTCATTATCGGCTCGAACGCCGGTCATACCTTTCGCCACATCCAAAACTCACAAGAGACGAAGGCACTGACTACAGGCGTCTTCAAAACAACACATTCATTCACGGTGCACTATATGAGGTCAACGTTGCACAGCTACATATATCCTTACTGCAATGTGGCAGACGCTCTAACGCACCTCCTACTGCAGTGCAAAGTAAGCGTCCCAAGTCTACAAGCAGCAGCACCAGATGCGGACCAAGACATCCTCAGTGAAACGTGGGAGGATGGGATCTCCCGGCTGGACCTGGTCGAGCAGCGTCAACTCGCCGCTCTAGGCCGGCGGACTGTCCAGGTCAGAGGGTTTCTGGAATAAGGGACCCTCTTACCTTCACTCACAAGCTTAATTCAATAAATGTTTTCTCTCTCGCGCGCGGCCAGGAGCCCACTTTCAGAGTGACGGGGAATTAGTGTGAGCGCAGTCACTGAAATGACTCCTTTTTTTACCAATAGGACGTGCCATCATCATTTTTATAATATTGTCATCTGTAGATACCATCATCAGTGTGTGCCAGCTCAAGCTCGTCTCGATATAAGCTCTTCTTCATAATATGCCCAAGCATTGACTTTGCCCCTCGTGCACTTTAGCTCGAGAGTCCTAAATGAGTGCGCAGTTATATACAAGCGCAATACCCCCCCCCCCCTTTTTTTTTTCTCGCCACGTGCAAGCTTTACCCACAGCACGGCAGCCTTTTCGGTTGGATGGATTAGATGGATTGATATGGCTGTACCCTTTGTATCGGGCGGTGGCTAACGCCACCAAGCCCGAATTCTTAGTGAACCAAAAACTATATCCTTATTGTCCACCAATCAGATAACTTCCTTCTAGTTAATTCTACCCGCTTGAAGTCTATTTTGCCCTGCCTGTCCCTTAACCCTAGTGCCTTGAAAAACTTTGCGCCGTCATCCTGAACTATAGGCTGAAGCCCTTTACAGAACATTATGAAGTGTGCGCAGTTTGTTGTTCCTCTCCACACGCACTGCATACCGTGTCTACCCCTTCGTATTTGGCCGGATATGTCTTGGTTCGCAATACTCCCGTCCTGGCCTCAAACAGTAGAGAACTATCCCGAGTATTATCATAGATCCTTTCCTTGGGCATTTTCTGCATTAAAGTTCGATAGATATTTTAGACCATACGAAGCAGTGCCGCGGTGTGGAGAAAACAGTAGGGCACGCCCACCTTGAGAAATACGCAATATCTGTGTGATTTCTACGGCTGCGAAGATCCCGCCACGCGCCCGTCATCTCGGAGACTATGACTGGACTTAACCGATACTTGTATAGTTTATAAGTTTTATACAATTTTTATTGAACGCACCTGTGGCTGTGGTATTGTACTCCGCATTGTAAACATTAATTAGATATGCAAAAGAGTTCTGCGGAAACCCGCAAGGAAATGGTATGGGTTAAGAAAAAGGGCCCCGGACTGGGACAAATTTTTTAGAAACTAAAAGGCTTTTTTTCTGAGAAATCCGTACGGATTTTCTTGTGGCTTCGTGCTACAGACGCATGTTTTCTTCTTGCCCTTTCTTTACGTAGATATTGTTTCTATATAATATAAATTTTTCGTCGATAATAATATGCAATTGTACTTCATTTGGCAAGAGTTTACAAGTGAATAAAAAATAAATTAGGAACAACCAATTTAAGCTTCGGAGATAGAATGTATCTAAGCCGACTCACTATTCCAGTTATTCGAGCTAGGTTGTTAGTACTAAATTTACGTGAGATTCCAAACACACGTGAGCACTAAATACAACGCCATGACACTAGCTTAAATTGGTCAACAATACCTACTCGGAGATAATTAAAAATTATGTCAACACAAGGAGGGATCAGTCTTCATTAAGTTCAACGACGACCACTGTTGCAGTTGAACTAACGTGTCATTACAATTAGAGATAAGGTAGTGAATCTTATTGCCAGGAAAAAGAAGAAATATGCGTCTTCTGAATATATGGTAAACATTGAATAATTATTGATGTTGTTCAAATAAGAATTCCGTCATCGAAAGTTCTGCCCCTACTTTGTGGAAGCAGCAGTTCGGGACCTTTACTCTTCAACATCTGCATAAATTAGATAGGTGTGACTGTGATCAATTTAACATCCAATTACCTAAACCATAAATATCTAGTTTACTAAGCAAGACCTCATGATTCACCAAGTCATAACCTCTGGCAAAATTAACAAATAAACCAATTATTATAGTGTTTCTTTCAAGTACTGTAGAGAAATATATTCTTTCTGTATATTCAAAGCCACTTCTCTAGATCTGCTTTTCCGGAAAGGATATTGATGGAGAAGTAATAAATACAAAACCAGCTAGCCCTTGTGTTTCCGTTAAGCTTGTTCCTTCTAACTTTTTTTTTACCAGTTGTGTGAACCTCATCACATCTTTGTTATTTCAATGCTTAGAGACCATTTTGCGGTCTCTATATAGCTTCCTTCCGCGCATGCCAATCCCTGTTTCGCTATATCTGTAACGTACACAGGTGCAGAATGCGTCTATTTTCGTCAGTGAACCAAATTAAGTTGACTGGAGAATAAAACAACCTAACTGATGTTCGAAATCGGCAGGATGTATTTCAAGCGATCGTTTTTAGCCCGCCACGGCGGAAGAAGAGCGCCGCGTGACACACAAGACGCTTCCGCTGGGTGGACGCTTCGGCTAGGTCAGTCTACCTCGGAAGCCGCTCCTATTCGACCATACACCTTCACTTTCGACCAAAGAAATTCGGCCCGTCACGTGCTTGCAGTAAAAACACGTTATTCAAATTAGACGATAATTGACAAAACAGGCCTTTTTATGTCATTTTCGTGCAGCAATGTCTTGCATCGAGTGGGAGTGGATGATTCAATGAACACTCCGTACAGCTGTCTCTGTCCTTGCGAGCTGTTTGATGTAACTGACTCCGCTTGAGAAGTTTGATCATATTTCACCCGAACCGTAGTAAAAAACTCCCCTTCTGTCTAGGGCATTACAGGGACGACGGAAAGGTAAGCTTGTTGGAGAAGTATTATCGTAAGAAACAATAGATAGTCGTACAAAACCATGGCTCGAAGGCAGCGATTATGGTGGCGGTGGTGGCATTTTTAAACATCGTACTTAATACTATGTGGCCAACAACAATTATATATTGCTCCATCGGTCCCAGTCTAACCACCAGTGGTTATCTTCTTTTTTTTAACGTGAGCTTAAGTTTTGGTGCGGTATCTTTATCCAGGCCTGCGACGAAGCCGCGTTATTTAACGCCATGCGCGCTTCTTTTAACCATTATTGTGAGCATTTATTGCTTGCAATAACGAATGCCTTATGGTACTTCCATTCACTTTGAAACCCACTGATTCCTAGGGTATTGTTGCTCGAATATCCTGAAATTTTATCAGAATAGTTTAGTAGTTTTTCTATTTTTCTCGCAGCAGACACACGCAACCTTCTCTTGTGAAATAAAAAAAAAACGTTTCTGAAGCCCGCGAGTGTTGCCTTAAGGTTAATGTGTACTAGCAAACAGGAGGACACGAACGTTAGCTGGGACTATTCATTGGAGATTTCTTTGCGTTAGCGCACATGAAGTTTAGCTGAAACAAAGCAGCCCAACTTATTACCATATACAAATGCGCAACCTCTTGTATTTCCGTACAGCTTGTTTTTTCTCATTTCTTTTTTACCGGCTTAGTGAATTTCTCTACGTATTTGTTTGTTTGCTTGGAAACCAATTTGTAGTCTCTTCTTATGATAACTTGTTACGATGTTCACCTCTATATGCGGCATATAGTTTTTAGGTAAATATTTTTGTGCCCCATGGCTTCCTTTTATCCTTATTTTAAACCTTAAAAAACATTGTCACTCTGCTCTTCTGTAACCGGCGGAAAAAATTTTAAAATGCCTGGTTTCTGGCTCGTGGATGGGTTTACATGTCAATCCGCCCACTCACCTCTGAGCGTATCCCAAGCTCGACAAAACATTCAATTTCTCGCATGATATCACTCCATTCAACAGTGCCAGTAAAACGTATGAAACGCGTGTTTAATTTATGACGACGCAGGTACTCTTTAAGAGTGCCCTTTATAGTCTCCATGACTAATAGTTGCTATGATTCTCTAGAGGAGATGATGTTCACTAAATGCTTCAGCCTCACTCAACGGCAGTGTGGCCAATCCCCCATGTGGGTATGAGCCAAAATCTCCTAGGCGACAAGACAAGACAAGACTGTCATATGAGACCACCAGTCAACAAGCCCTTTTTTCCTCTAGATTAGAACTCTTTCCCAGCTGGCGTAGCAGCTGTGAGCGTAGAAGGGAGCGGAAGGTATTCAAAGGGCCTCGCTGTTGTTGTTGCCTCTACCCAAATACCAGCGCTTCCTTTTCAATCAACAAAACTATGTTTATACATATGTAGATAGTTGCACAATCAGGTATTGACATTGGGATGTTTGCGACGTAACTCGACACTATGCAGCCTTTAAGTCACCCGTGTGAGAGCAACGGCATTTCGCAAATACACTCACACAGGTTTGTGGCACCGTCCATCTTAAGTAGCTTAGGATGTTCACATTTCTGCCCAGTCAATCCGAATTAACCTATAACAGCTTGCCGAAGCTTACTGAAGTGGTAAAACATGTGATCCACATGATCTAAAGAAAAGCACACATGTCCTACTGCATTCAGCAATAAATTAAAATAATACCTTACGCATTCGATGTACACAAAATAAAATTAACAGCGACAAGACGAAGAAAGAAGAACAAAGTACTCCAGCAGCGATTTGAGCGCATAAATGAGCCTGCAATGGGGAAAAGATCATTTGGATAAATTCAAAGATTTCGAGCATTTGAGCTACTGCTGGAATAAACAGTGGTGTGTATCTCGCCAGTTAGAGGTCACTTATACCAGATTGCGCTGTGGAGTTCCACAACTAAATTATTACCTTAACAAAGCTCGGCTCAAGGCATCACCGCTATGCATTTGGTGCAACGAAATTGAAACAATTGAACATTTCTTTTTATTCTGTCATCGTTATTCTTATCAGAGAAAAAGATTTTTAGTAGCCCCCTTACAAAAGCTAGGAATGCAAGTAAATCTACCAGTAATTTTATCACTTGGCGGAACTTCATTTGGTTACTGCCACAGGGATGTATGCTCCGCTGTGTTTGATTACATCAACGCAACTAAAAGATTACCGTGCTAGTGAACCCCTACCTTTTCAGATGTTTAGTTTAGAATTCGTAGTTATGTCTTTCAAAAAGAAAAGATGGTTTGACCGCTTGCTCAGCAAACATTTTTGTTTTTTTGGAAGTAATATTTTAAGCTACATTTTCAGATTGGCTTCATTTTCATTTTAGTTTCATTTAAATACCCTGCCGCCCGGTTCTTGGCCCATCCCCCTTTGTGGGTAAGCGCCATCCATCAGAGGTCATCAGCATCAGCATCAGCAAACGGTAAAGAGATGGCGATAGACACCGGCGAGTGAGGGGTATAGCGTCGTAAACAGAAAGCCATAGAAAAAAATTGTGTGCTGCATTTCTTTTAATAATTTATCGCTCGCGGTCATAAGAGTGCGGTCCTATTTCAAAACGAATGGGACTAATTTGAGGTGTTGCCGATAATTCACAATCGCTAGCCCCAGATAACTTTAGGGCTCTTTACAATGTTATGTCCCAGAGTTGCGATATGAACGCTACTCGCAGCGCTACGGAGCACGAGATGAATAAAAAAATAAATAAATACGCGCAGTAAAAAGAAAGGGAAAGAAAAAAGATAAGAAGAAATACAAACAAGGCACATCAGTTGTGCCACATTGAAGAGCGCAGCTTATCGTGTTATCTTCACACAAAATGATCACAGACACATTGCAGCATGACTTTTAGCCGCCAAGTTTCTCTCTGCACGTGACTCGAATAGCCGATAGTCGCCGTTACGCAACCGTGCCCCTGGGAGCACACAAAGGGCCGACACGGGAGCTCGCACTGGGCATCGCGGAAGAGAGCCGCCGCGTGTGAGAGCTCGCCAGTCGTGGCACCAAGGTCGTTCGCCCAGTTGCGTGATTCAGTCGCGTAAAGCGCGTTGGCCGTGGCAGCGGGCAACTGCGTGCCAATGCAGACGCGACATTTATCAGGCAAGTGTTGTATGAACAGCGGCCAATCCTACCTTTTGCGCAAGCCGCGATCGTCGACCGCCAGAGCAAAAGTCGCCTCGTATAAGCCAGCCTCTGCTAGGAGTCGCGTGAGAATTCGGCTTACGTACACGGAATTATTCGTACTGCGCGCAGCGGACGAGGCGAGGGAGTGTGCTACAAGAGGCAAGAGGCTGCGCCTGAAAATGATTTCCTCCTTCAGCCTGTAAAATGCCGACGTCAACAAATTTTAATCAGTTCTTCCTGCACACATTTGGGTCGGTTGTGCGTTGCAGGATGTCGTGTCACATCCTCTCTCCTGCGTGCAAAAATGTGACCCCGGTTATAACTCTTGCTGAAGCCAGCATGTCTGCTTCTGTTTCGTAAATTCAACACTCGACCCTCCACGGTCGCCAGGTTTCGCGAGATCAAACCCCGCCACCACGTTTTCAGTAGAGGCTACTGTACATTCATTTAGGTACACGTTAAAGAACGTCCAGAGGTCAAAATTTCTGGAGGCCTTCACTACAGCGTCTCTGATAACGTGGTTTCGGTACGCTGAAGCTAACAATTATTGCGTTATAATTAGACATTAAGCTCCAACAAAGCCTCTAACTGCGTTGTCTGAGATGACAACAACTACAAGAATTCGAATTAGCTCGTTTTTCAGGGCCAAGAGGGAGCCTTTACTCGTGGCTACAACTCTCTTCTTAAATGAAATAGTGTTGAAAGAACACAGAAAGACGCAATCCGAATAGGAAAGAAGGAAGACATTCAAGCATGGTGTCAATTGAGTGTGTTGTCGCATAAGGGTTGCCTTCAGTGCGCGCTTATTAAACTTGGCACACCGATTGCTATGACTGAACGGCGTTATTAGAAACCACCGAAAGGAAAGTGTCACTCAGACCGATGTAGCTAACCGATGTAGACCTGGCAGCTGACGCTGTACATCACGAAGAAAATAGACATTTGGATGGTTTAGTGCTATTTCATAGTGATTCAGCGATTGCTTGTATACATGCATTGATTCGTCTAGCAGTAATCATATCTTTATTTCAAAATCTACAGTTGTGCTTTCAAAATTGGGTGCTATTTCTGTATATAATCAGTCATCGCTGGTTTTAACAGAAGTCGTCGTTTCTGATTTGGGTAAGGAATTCATTCTCACTCAGCTTTCCAATTCAAATTGAGGGAATGACGTCCCAATGACGTCCACAACTGCGCGCGATGAAACAGTGACTTGTTTGCTCAGTTCGCTTTGATGTATATTTCCGCTGAGAATTGCTGAATTGTGAAGAAAATCACCTTCTTTATGAAGATTGATTGTTTCGCAAAAGGCTCACTACACCCTGACCTGAAATCGACGCTGAAATCTATATTACTAAGAGTTTCTAAAATACTTCGGCGGGAAAAATGAATGCTATAATGGATGCTTAGGCAAATCGATACGAAGTACTAGAAATCAGAACAGCAGGAAATGCACATGAAGAAGGAGGGTTCCTCTCCGTCTCTTTCCGGCTTCCAGCGTTGTGCTGTAGTCAAACGTTATAAAGGCTAGCTTATACGCAAAGTGTGTGAGGCTTTAAGAGTGGCTACGCTAGACAGCGTGTTTGTTATCAGGCCTCGTATTGCATTAGCGGACTTTAGCGGACGTTTGGCAGTTTCCAAGCCAAACGTTCATTCTTGGGCACGCTGTACAGTAATAATGTTGATGGGGCTGTCATTTAACATTGCCATATCATTTTCATTGTTCCTTTTTTCTAAAGTAGGCTGTAGAAGTTGTGACGTATAAACCTTGTTGTGCCCCGCCGCGGTGGTCTAGTGGCTAAGGTACTCGGCTGCTGACCCGCAGGGCGCGGGTTCGAATCCCGGCTGCGGCGGCTGCATTTCCGATGGAGGCGGAAATGTTGTAGGCCCGTGTGCTCAGATTTGGGTGCACGTTAAAGAACCCCAGGTGGTCTAAATTTCCGGAGCCCTCCACTACGGCGTCTCTCATAATCATATAGTGGTTTTGGGACGTTAAACCCCACATATCAATCAATAAACCTTGTTGTGAGTGCCTCTCTATATTGTGTGCTCTGGCTTTAGCGCAGTTTTCAATGTCGAGAATACAGCAATTAGCAGTCTATATATTTTACAATTGCGCTTTTCTGGTGCTGTGATACGATGCTTTCTCAGAGCAGCGTAGCCATTTACGTCTGTAAATATCAACGGTAACTACGTCACAGAGTTTCGTCATTCCTGCTCTCAGTTATCTTTTGAATTCCAAAGACATTTCGTTTTTTCAACGTATGAATGCTATGAACAGACAAACAAGAAATGGCCTCACTGGCAGACTCACAGTGGTTTGTGCCGATCGCGAAGCCCCTGTTCATGGATGAATTCCAGACCTGCGCCCAGCCGGCCGGCGGCATGAACAGCAGGAGCAGCGTCAGCAGGTGCGCCATCATCCGCCACATCCTCGCCGATGTTGTGGTGTCACTGTGGCACGCTATTGACTCTACCATAGCGCCGGCACCCGCGGCGAGTGATGCTCCTTGACACCGAAGAAAGTAAAGAAGAGTGAGGGGGAGGAGGAGGCAGCAACCGCGAAAACCGGATGGACACCTCGACCGACGCTTTCCCTATCGTCGGTCACACACTCTTGTATTTTTGTTCGACTCACCCTTCTCGTTACTACGTAAGGAGTCGGTTATCTCGTAGCCCCCCTTGGGTTCGATGACGTGACCGCACAGTCAGCAAAGCCGACGGACCACGAGCGTTCTGCCGGAGTCGTCGACCGACGCCGTGACACGAGAGGCGAATTGACTCCCCCCCTCCTCAAGCATCCTTTGCACCCGGATCATTGCGCACCCCTGACAAGAAGAAAGAAAAATGCGATTTCGGCCAGGCGGCGACGGGGAGTATTCAAAAGTGACCAAGTGAGCGTCGTGGCGGGACCGCATCATTATGCCTCCGAGAACCTACACGCTGTGCTGAGGACGCGATCAAAGTCAGTGCACGGAAAATGCTCTACGCGCGCCCTTTACGAGAAAAAAAATATAAAAGTAACAGCGTCCGCTCAAACCACAACAAATGCGGTACTTCACCTCACGTTCCGGTCTACACTATATTGTTTTATTTTCTGTTTCAGTGAGTCTGCTTGGTAAGGCGTTCCACTCTTATAGCCCGGCAGTAATCTGTTTCATTTTACATCTCAGTCAAAAGGTGAAACAATGCTATTGACTATCGCACAGACAGCGTAATCAGCTCATTATTTTGTGTCATAGTAATTAAACATCTAATTCATCCGCCGTGGTGGTGTCCGGGTTATTGTACTCGCCCAATGACCGGAAGGTCACGGGTTCGATTCCGGCCTCGGTGGTCGCACCTCGGTGGCGGTGACATGCTAAAGACCCGTGCGCTGTGCCATGTCAGTGCACATTAATGAAAGAACATTGCAGATGGTCGAAATTTCTAAAACCCCCCGTTCCCCTGCTAAGAAACCACAGCATAATTCTGAAACAAAGGCCCGAACAATTGTTGTGCCTAATACATTTAGCGTCATTTCAGCCTTCCATCCTCCACTTTACTGCTTTATTGTTTAGATTTTTTCCTATGTCATAATATAACTATCCTCGTTTGAAGTGACAGGTCGAATATTTTTCGCTCCTCGTCGCACTAACAATTAGGAATTTGAACTGTTCTCGAAACATTTGATAGATTTTACCGTGTCGCCGAGCCACTAGCTAATCTTACAGAATCGGACTTCGAGTTCAAGTGGATAACACCATATGTGGAAGCATTCCAAGAACTGAAGCGATGCTTGCGGTCACCGCCGATACCCGCCAATTTCGCCCACGCCACTGCGTCAACAATCTCAGGAAAACGGCCCTAAAGAAGCGTAGAGGAATGATCTTCCGGACTACATTAAACTGGTCAACTCATCATTAGTAAGTATGCATGACCAAGCGGTACGAGGCCCTACGAGAGCGCCCCATCCCTCGGAAGCGTGTTCTGTTCTGTCTTGACTTCAGGTGTAACCCGAGAAGTTAATGTTAGCCGTGCCCTCCAGCAGCATACCAGGGTCGCTCGCAACTGCCAGACTTTGGTGGCGAAACCATTGCTAGTAAAAATGAAACTGTGTTCTCACACCAGTCACCCTCTTTGTATAAAAAGAGGCCAGCATATGGAACATCTATTTCGGAAGCAGAAGTATGTATGGAGAGTCACTTATGTCCCTACTCAGATAGGTTGACGCCCAGTTCTTTCTGAACGAGTGGTGGAAGGGTTTCATTTCATATTACCCTCAAGGCCTTAGTATTACAGAGGGGAGTGGATGACAATGCATAAGAAAGTAAAACAAAAGAAAGCACACTAAGGTGGTTAGTTAACACAAATAATATTTGGTCAATTAGGTCCGGGAGTAATAATGTCCGAAATGTTCGAGCGAAAGTTCGATAGCCTGGAGTGGTCCTGGATAGCATCACATGTTATAAAAACAGGGGCCTTGTTCAGGAACACAGGGGGTGTCGTACTCGTAGAGACGTTCTATAAAGAGGGCCGCCAAGATTGTCGACATCTTCAATCGCTTGCGCTGCGCCTCTCGAGCAAATTAGTGAATTTCATTGTCGTCCTGGCGGCCAGGTAGGCCCAGCTGCAGACGCGGCATTACCCTCTCGCCAGAATGACTGTCGTCTCGATGCTCACCTTGTAGCAGTCAAGATACTCGCCTAGTAGCCATGCGTAAGTGAGCTATAGCGGATGCTTACATGACTGAAAATTGTACGGTTTCATGCGCACCGGGTGCAGACTCCCAGGCAGATGTCGACTCCGTTTTTAACAAGAGTAGGCGTCGGCCATGGCTTCGTACGTCATGTGGCTAAGACGGCACAAAACTTTGAAGGATCTAAAGTATCGGCATAGGAGTTTCTTTTTCTACAGGCCTCGCCGTCTTACAGGGAATGAAACCCAGACTATTTCCTTTCAGTTATAAGTGACAAATCGATGGCTAAGATTGTACCGTAGGGCGTTAAGTTATTGCTGGTTGATTATTCTAACGCGGGCTAGCTGCCTTGCGTCCTCGGCGTGCTCAGTGAAAGCTACGCGTCTGTCTCTGAATCATCCCAGTTATGAGGCAGCATAGCGTCAAGCATTGAGTCACTTCTCCGCTGTGAATTAGTGTGAACGGCGTCATTTTCGTGGTTGTCTGGCGTGTCATATTACATGCGAATGTGATGTACGGCAAGGTTCAGTCCCAATTCTTGTGTTCCACGTCGACGTACATGAAAAGCATGTCAGTGATTCTCGTTTTGAGTCGTTCCGTAAGCCCATTCGTTTGTGCGTGGTAAGCTGTCGTTTTACTATGCGCTGTACCACTGAGCTTAAGCACAGTGCACAAAATTTCGCCTTTAAACGTGAAACTTTTGTCTGTTATGACGACCGCTGAAGTATGTCTCAGGACAACGTTATCAATGAAGAACAGGGCTGCTTCAGCTGCTGTGCCACTCGGAACTGTGCCACTCGGAACACGGAGCTGCTGTGCCTTGGTCTCCACGTACCGGATGAAGTGGTCCGTCGCCACTATTACCCATTTGTTGCCGCTGTCCAATGTTGGCAATAGATTCAACAGATTCATTATAATTTGAGCGAATGAAGCAACTGTGGCGTGACGGTTGCATTACTCTTGAGAGGTCTAGGGAAGGAATGATTTTTGAGAGCTTCTGGTATGGCGGTGCATTATTTCAACCTTATGAACAAGATCAATGCGAGAGGAAATGTAAAGAGGGGATGATAGGAACTTATCACGCAGTTAGAAATTGTAAAGTATGACTCAATAAATAAAGCAAGGCAAAAACATGTCGTGATGACAGGGGAGGAAGTAGCATGGAGTTTTTCATAAAAGATAGACTTGATGTTCGGTTGTAATACTATATATATGAAACGCGCGGCATACCTTCGAATTACCTCAAGCGATTGAATATGGGTTACTGAGTGCGGGTTCGAGATGGCTGATGCATAATCAATTTTACTCCTAATGAGCATTTTATGCAGGAATAATAATAATAAGGACGGAGTGGAAGAGATTGTTAGTATTGCTAATTAGTTCATCAATGTGTAAGGACCAAGAAAGTGTCCAGAAAGTGTCGCGACACCTGTCAAACAAAATGCGTTAAAGGGGTCCTGAAACACCTTTTCAAGTAACCACAAATTGAATTCAGTAGAAGAGCTTATTGCCTCATGAATATAAAGCCGCAAAAATTTTAAGAATCCGTCCAGTGTGAGTGGAGCTACGAAGGTTTGTCGCATGCTGCAATTTCATTATCTCTTCTCTCGTCCTGACGAAAGCGCTGGAAACTAAGCAGGGAAGGGTGGCAGGGCAAAGAAACTACCACGCCTCGTGACCTTGAGCACTTTTTTTTCTTCGAACGCGCGGCTTTTCCAGTGTGATCGCGCGTGCATGGATGGATGGATCGATGTATCCGGCTGTGCCCTTTAGATCGGGTGGAGGCTCACGGCACCTCGCCATAAAGTTAAGTACTATCACTGTGCGTTTCAGGATTGAACTTTGCTCGCACCTCGATTGTAGCTACCAATCAGTTAGCCTCCTCCTAACTATTTCTACCCGTTCAAAGTTTATTTTGCCTTCAATGTCCTTAAACCCCAAAGCTTTGAAAAATTTGGCGCCATTACCTTGGACTATAGCGTGGAGCCCTTTACAGAACATTATCAAATGTCCAGCCATTTCGTCTTCCTCTGCACACGCACTACATAACGTGTCTGAGCCTTCGTATTTGGTTCAGTACGTCTCAGGCAGCAATACCCTCTTCTGGCCTCGCCCAGCAGAGAATCACTCCGAGAATCCTCGCCGATGTTTTCATTCGCAGTTCCCTGCTTGAAGGTTCAGTAGGTCTCCAGTGATAATTTCGTAAGCATTCCCATTTTCCACATGTCCCTCTCGGTTTCCTTCACCGTCTTCTGAACCGATGTTTCGGTTTTGCTTGGTATTTTGCTGTTGTCTAAATACTTGCTTGACAGTTTTCAAGTTGGCTTCCTCCATTCAGTATCAACATTCTTCATGTAAAGGTAGCTGAAAACTTTCCTAGCCCAACGCTCATCTGCCATTTTTTTCAATCACTCCTCAAATTCTATCCTGCTGCTAGCTTTCCTGCATTAAAACGACGTCCATCCCATGTTAACCTGTACCTCCTGATTTGAGGTACTCCCGTGTGCTCCCAAAGCAAGTCTACCTATGCCACGTTGTTTAATTTCCTATCTTGCTTGAACTTCCAATTTCATTCACGAGACTGCATTGCCAAATGTTAAACCCGCGGGACCATGACACCTATCCAAATCCCTCTCACAACATCATACCTATTGTAGTTCCACAGTTCTCTATTTTTTATTACAGCTGCATTCCTGGTGCCCTAAGTCATTACGTATCTTTCGTGCTCGCTTAGGTATTCAGCTCTCCTATTTATCCATAAGACCAAATATTTGTGTTGATCCACTATTCATAGCGTGACTTTCTGCATCCTATGCTCACTGCCTTTGTTATCATTAAAAATCATGATTGCCGATTTTTCCCAGCTGAACTTCAAATTTAACCTATCTCCCTCATTACCATAGATGTCTATAAATCACTGCAGATCTTTCTTGTTATCGGCTAATAATACTATATAATCTGCATACATCAATGCTGGTAATGACTGTTCAACGTGTTTCTCTTGCTTGGCAAAAAAGAGGCTGCAGCCGAGTAGACTCCCCTCTAATTAGTCTTCTAGTCCCTGTAGATACAGCATAAATAACGAAGGTAACAAGGGACATCTCTGTCGAAGCCCGCGTTGTACTTCTAGAGGTTCGAATACCCGTTCTTCCCATTTTATAACTTCCTTGTTACTTTTATAGATATGCTTTAGAATATTAGTTATCCCATCTTTCACATCCAGGGTGTCCAGAATTCCCCACAAGTCTTCTTGAATCACACTGTAGTAAGCTCCCTTGATATCTAGAAATACCGGCAAAGGGGACCTGTGTTATTTTTCCACTATTTCAATACACTGCATCAATGAAAACAGATTGTCCTCCAACCTCCTTCGTTTACGGAACCCATTTTGTAGTTCTTCCAGCACTCCCTTATCCTCGACTCATGTCTGTAGTCTTTCCTTTACTATCTGCATCGCCAACCTGTAAACTATATGTCACCGTTATAGAACGGTAGTTGTTGATATCGGCTTTGTCCCCCTTTCCTTTATAAATCATGTCCATTCTGCTTAGTTTCCACCAATGGGGGCTTCACCATCAATTAGTGCTTTGCTTGTTGTCTTAGCGGTCTCCCATGGCTATCTCAGTAAATAGATTTGTCGGCCACAGACGCACAGACGATTTTTTGCCCACAATCAACAGGGCCGACGCCGATGGTGGGTTTTCTGCGACAGGAGCTCTCTAACGCTATCGCGTTAAAACAGGCCCATTCAGGGAAATAGCGCGCGCTGGTTTAATCTTCTGTGTGCGTTCGTGTGTATGTAACAAAACATATGAATAAGTATGCACTTAGCGGTTGAAAGGTGCACAATGGGCCGGATCGCGCTATAGCGTTCAACTCTTAATTAAGGTTCTCCCAATTTCTTTTTTTTGCCTTACCATAAATTAAACTAGCTTCTGCAGAGGAATTCAGAGCGGATGAGTGAGTGAGTGAACAAATTTATTCACTTCCTGCAGGTTACCGGGCTGAGTTCCCACCAAGGAGCTGGTTGGGAGATCATGTCTCTCAGCAGCTCTTTGGCCTGCTGGATCGCCCAGAGTTGATTATCTAGTCCTGAGCTGAGCAGCACGGTCCGCCAACGCTCCCGTAGGTCCCCATTGGAGGCCGCGTCTCTCGTTTTGCCAGTTAGTGCTAAACACTCACAGATAATATGCGCTAATGTGGCCCTATCACTACAATACTTGCACGAATTGGTCAAATACAAGTCGGGGTAAATGTGTTTCATAATTACGGGATTAGTGTAGGTGCCTGTTCGTAATAGCCGCCATTGAACGGACTGGGCCCAGTTGAGCTTGGGGTTAGGCGTGGAGTATTTCCGTCGTAAAAGTTTATATTGTTGGATAATGTCGTTGAATTTGGTAAGTCTATCCCCTCCTCTCACTCCTCCACAAGAGAGTCCGTATGGGTGGTGTCAACCACTGACGTTGCCCGGAACGTGAGACCTCGAGCCTTGTTGTGCGCCACCTCGTTAAGGTTGACCTCCGTGTGGTCGACGGGTGTGTGGGCGGGAAACCAGAGAATGCATGCAATTGGGTCGTCAGAGCGGGTTTTGCCTTTTGTAAGGACTTTCATTCAGCGCCACTTGAGAAATCCTACCATTTGCGGAATTTCGGACTGCTGTTTGGTAATCACTGATAATATACCGGGCACCGGTATGAACTATGGCGAGCGCGATAGCGACCTCCTCTGCTGTATCCACGTGATTTGTATTGATTGAAGCGCTGGTTATGGATTTGTGCGTACGGTCTACAATCGCAGGAACAAAACGGCGATAGTTTCGATAGCGTGCTGCATCGACGAAGACCACCTCCTTATTGCTTCCATAAGTTTGGAGCATAATTTTGGCTCCACTGATTCTCCTACCTTTGTTGTGATCAGGGTGCATGTTCTTTGGCAATGGTGGTATCATGAGTTTAGTGCGGATTTCGCGTAGTATTTCGCATTTCATACCATGCTGTGCATGGTAAGAAATGCCGAGACTGTCGAGAATTCGGTGACCTGCTTTCGTAGTGCTCAAGCGCTCGTACTGCGAGATCTGTTGCACTGTAATTATTTCTTCAACCATGTTATGAAGGCCTAGTTTAAGAAGGAGGTCCGTGCTGGTACTGTGCCGAAGCCTATAGCGACTGTTTGTAAACTCGTCTGATGAGTGCGTTGAGTTTAGCTCTTTGCGCCGCGAACCATCGATGGTAGCCAGCGGCATAAGTTACGTGACTGACCACGAAGGAGTGGATAAGCTGGAGAATACTACATTCCTCCATGCCCTGATGTTTATTAATTATTCTTTTAATGAGTCGCATCGTTTGCGCAAATTTGGCTTCTATTTTGCGGATTGTCTCACAATTTGGCTTTTGCTGTCAACCAAAAGTCCTAAAACCCGTATTTTATCGACTGTCGGTATGACGCGTTCATCAGCTGTCTTGAGGGTGAATGTCTGTGTATGAGCTTGTTGTATTATACAATTTGGGTGGTCTGCCTGTGAGTTTGGGGCGGTATAACGGACTTCTACGCTGAACACGAAAGCCCTGTTCCGCGTAGCTATTGTTCCACTGTGTTTACCGCTTCTTGTAGCCGTTCTTCTATAGAGCAATCGCTGCCATCACATATCCAGACGGTAATATCGTCAGCATATATACTGTGATGAAGCCCGGGAATCATGGACAGTTTTGAGGGCAATCCGAGGAGAGCCAAGTTGAATAACATAGTTGGTATCACGGATCTTTGTAGAGTTCCTGCACTTCCTATGGGTATCTCAGATGATGTGAGTGCGCCCACTTTGACTACAGCTTGTCGGTTTGTTAGGAAGTCACGAATATAGTTATGCACTCGAGTTCCGAAATTTAAGGCATTAAACTGTTGAAGTATTGTGCTGTGTGTAACGTTATCGAATGCTTTCTTAAGATCTAAACCTAGTATAGCTTTGGTTGAGTGGGTCGTGGTGTCTAAGATTTGGTGCTTCAATCGAAGCATATTGTCCTGGCATAAAAAGTGCCTTCGGAAACCTAACATAGTGCACGGAAGAACGTCATTGTCTTCAAAGTAATCCGTTAGTCGAGCTAAGAAGGCGTGCTCCATGAGTTTCCCTACGCAGGAAGTTAGAGAGATGGGTCTAAGGTTGTGAATGTTCAGTGGCTTCCCCGGTTTGGGGATAAGAATAATATTGGCAACCTTCAATTGTGGGAGCAAATGTCCCGTTGTCCAGCATGCGTTAATGTAGTCCGTAAGGTGACTAATATATTCATCGTCCAGGTTACGTAGTGTCTTGTTCGTAATAGAGTCAAAACCAGGAGCGAATATGGTATTAAAGTGGTGTAGTACAGCGCGAATCTCTGCTTCCGAAAATTCCTCGTCAATTATTGCCTTTGTCTGACCGGTATAATCTGGGTGTAGTAGATGAGGTGCTTGGGAGATATGTGTGTGTGCTATCTCTCGCAAAAGTTCCTCCTTTGTACCTGTGCAATCATAGATGACCTTATTGATATGTTGACGGTGAACTGCTTTGTTGTTCTCAGGGTCTAATATATGATGGAGAAGGTGCCATGTTTTTCCGAAACCTATTTGCTTGTCCATGGAGTTGCAAACGTTATGCCACTGTTGCTGGCTTAATTCTTTAGCATATTTTTCGATCTCTCTGCTGAGGAGCGCCATAGGTTGCCGAAGGTTCCTGTTTAATTTCTGGGTTTTCTATCTCTTTTGGAGTTATTGTCTCGCTTCCCACATATGTAGAAGTTGGCTATCAATCTCCTCAAGGTGCGCCTTTGGGGGCACTCTTTGTGTAGCGTAATCAATGTGCTGTCTTTAAGTGTTGGTCCAATGTTCAATGTCATCGATGGTTGAGACATTATTTTCTCATGACTTGCGGAACTTGGCCCAGTCGACTAGCTTATTTTATCTTCCTGCCGGTTTAGGAGGACCCCCTTTGATGTGGATATCGATGATGTAGTGGTCGCTACCTAAAGACTCTAGTTTGTTACGCCATGTTGTTGTGGGTGCATGTTTGACGAATGTGACATCTGGTGTAGTGTCCTTGCTAGAACTGGTGCCGGCATGGGTATGCGCGCTTGGATCCTTGATGAGAGTTAAGCCTTCGTTTTTGTTGTCGAGCCAGAGATCGCGACCTTTTGCATGAGCATAAGAATATCCCCAAGCTCTATATGGAGTATTAAAATCGCCTCCTATTATGATGAAATTGGAACCAGCGATGTTGAGAGCGCTCTTAGACAGGGTGCCAAACCTGTCTTTTTTGTGTTTAGGGTTACTGTACATGTTAAGTACGAAGAGGCTAGCTTGTGTTTTGCGGTGTAGTATGAGTTCAATTAGAATGTTATCGATGTGCATAATTTTAGTGCTGTGTTGTATAACAGTATGGTCTCTGTGGACCAGGGTCTTAAGGGTGGTAGTATCTCCAGTGGCTCAGCCAATTGTGTGGTACCCTGCTAATTTGGCCAAACCATGTGACTCCTGTAGAATAATAATATCTGGCTTGTTCTTATCACGGATATATTGGGTTAAAACAGCTTTCTTATTCGCGTAGCTTCGACAATTCCACTGCCAAATGTTGTACGTAGGTTGCTTAGCCATGGTGAGGAGGGGAGGCGGTATAAATTTTGCCGGCTGAACCAAACCGGTGGGTTGTGGATTGGGTAGCGGTGGTTGAGTTCCGGGCGCCATTCCGTTCTATGGCTGCGAGGAGGTCCACGACTCCACTGCTACCATTCTTTGGGTAAAGTGCTCATTTTGCTGTTGTATTAATTGAGTAAGCGTATCTGCACGATCGGTGAGTGTAGGTATGAGGCGAGAAGTTGTGGTCATCCATGCACGGAATTCTTTAATTGATTTCATCAGGTCAACAAGAGTGGGATTACTAATAGTAGTGCGTGTAGGTCCGTCCTCACTATTCGAAGTTTCCGCTTTGCGTTTAGGGGGCGGGGGGAGGGGTCGCCTCTACCTCCATTTGTTCCAGAGGTGTTTCAGACATAATTTGTGGGAGGGTATATACTGGGTGTTGTTCTGAGTTCTTAAATTTACGAAGCTCCTCTTTAGGCATGCGGTTTTCCTCGCTTAAAGCATTCCTTTTTTGATTGCATTGACTAAGCATTTGTTTGAGTTGAACTATCTCTGACTTTTTTTCAATGAATTTTTAGATGTGGCCTCCTCAGACCTATGCTGCGTTCCTGCGACCACGTCTGCCCACCGCGATTCGTGTGGTCCTGGTGTTTGGCTCCTTGACCTGGAACCAGACCTTGAATGGGTGCGGGATTTGGGCCGGCCCCAGCCTCCTTGTGGTCGAGGAGGAAGAGTGTCCTGCTTATTTGCATCGTTGCTGCTGGCTGTAGGCTTCGGCGAAACTTGTTGTTGGTGCTCCCAGTGGCAACGTGTCACGATGTAAGGGGTTTTGTTGCGTGCCCTGCAGGTCCTGTTGGCCGTCTGGTGGTTGCGTCCACAGAGTTGGCATGTGGGTGTACACTGGTGGGCCTCCGGGGGGTTTGGCACCCCGCATACTCGACATATACGATCTTGGGGATTCGGACACACATCCGCGCAGTGTCGCAGTCTGCCGCAGTGATAACATGTATTGACTTGTTTCCGGTATAGGGTGCATCGCAGTAGAGCTCCCCCGTAGCAAACGTACGTCGGAACCCTTAATCCCTAGAACAGCACGATCACTGCCGTTGTGTTACTCAGCCTTTTAGCAGCCAATGCCGTGGGATTTCTGGGTGTGACAACGCTGGCGGTGATGTCGCGGGCACTATCTTCCAGGGGGATGCCGCGCATTACGCCTTTGGAAGTATAGTACGGTGCCGCCTCGTAGGCACTGGTCGCATACGTGTTCTCGCCGACCATGATGCGGGTTATTCGTTGATATTTATCAGCATGTGCCTCGATGGGTGTACTCACGACGATGATATTTTGTTGTAGATTAGGGCAGACCATGTCCTCATCCTGAGCGTTTTTCCGGATTGACGCGGCTTGGTAGACGCTAGTCGCTATGCGGACAGCTCCATGATCAGCGATGTGTAGGCCCCCTCTTGGACGTATATTTATCTTGTAGTCGCCTCGAGGTAAATGTGGCATGCGACTTGCTTTGATGAGTTGTCGTAGAGACTGCTCGCCTTGTTTCTTGTTGTAGTTGCCATCTGCAGTCTCCACGCGGGGAGCCAACGCTAGCTCGTGATTTGACTTTTGTGAGTCTATTGTCCGCCACCCTGCGTTCTCCTCAAGATCATCTCTGGAGACCTCTTCACCATCCACGGTGACGTCAATCTTGTTAGAAAAATGAGGCGTTTCAGGCGCGTCAACCTGTGCTTCCTTGCTACCACCTATCTGCTCAGCAGCGTTCGTGGCAGCAGCAGCGGCGGCAGCCGTGCATGTGCGCGTCCCAGCTGTCGATCCGCAGGCTCCGATGTTTAAATGGCTGTGCAGTGGAGAAAACTTGACTTCCCACCTTGAATGTGGCGTCGGGTGAGCCCTGGTGATGAGCTGGATCTTGTGGTACCAAATACTTGTGGGTATTTGATGATTTTCGCGGCAAACTCATGCGTTGAAATCAGAGCTGACGCGACCACGCGTCCGCTAGCTTCGGCAACCTTTTAGAGCGGATGAATATAAAAAATGGCAGCATATCCACGTAGTTAATAATGGATAGTGGGGTGAAGCATCTGTCCATCCATTCGTTCTTGCTTCCTTCCATCCATGCGTGCGTCTGTGTGGCCACCCGTGCGTGCGTCTGTTCGTGCGTCCGCACATTCATCTGTGCGTCCGTCCCTGCTTTCGTCCAATATCCGCTCCTGCGTCCGTCCATGCGTCCATTCGCCCATTCATCCGTGCAGCCATTCGTGTGTCCATGCATGCATCTGTCTCTGTGTCCGTTCGTCCACCTATTCAACACTCCAAGTACCACCATCTCGCATCTTTTCATCATATATTCCTCATATAGAAGCACCGCCATCCAGGGGACATTCCAAGGACTGAACAAGAGGGGCACATGCACTTTCTTACGGCTTGCGCTTCGTGTCTACTTCCCACCTTTAACAACCTCGAGTTCATGGTATATACTAGTTCATTGTATTCATGGCACTGTGGCCGAACGCTCGCTAAACCTTTCGAAAACCAAGGAGGTTACGCCCAGCGAGTATAACGTAGCAACCCTTTCTTGTCAGATAGTGCTCAATGTACATGCCAATGGCTGCTAATGGGGATCGCAGCGTGCGCGTTGACTAAAAGCCGAATGCTCCTGTCTCTCATTCCCCATTAGCAGCCATAGACATGTACATTGAGCACTATTTTTTATTGTTCAACAACGCACAGAAGAAGTCTCTCACCGACACCACCTTGGAGGTCAAAATGTTATACTTGTTACATACTACGGGGGACGAACTAGTTCACTGTATTCATGGAACTGTGGCCCAACGCTCGCTAAACCTTTCTAAAGCCTAGGATGTTACGCCCAGTGAGTATAACGTAGCAACGCTTTGTTATCTTCTGTGTGCAGTTGAACTATAAAAAATTCGGAGCATGCGCGTTAACTGAAAGCCGAATTTTCCTGTCTCTCATTCCCCCTTAGCAGCCATTGGCATGTACATTGAGCAATATCTTTTATTCTTCAACAACGCACAGAAGAAATCTCTCACCGGCACCACCTCGGAGGTCAAAATTTTATACTTGTTACACACTACTACAACGGCTACGGGTGCCGCTATAAGAAGCTTCGCCCCTAAAAGAACATTATAGCTACAGTTGTCTCACATTCCGAAGAAAACTCCGGCGTCGGTATTTTTTCCGGCACTTTCAGTTGGTCATTATCATTAGGACTTCCCGATTTCTCATCAGTTTCTTCAGCGGAATGGCATTACGAAAGCTCAGCCTATCAATCTCAAGTGTGGCGATAGTTACAGATACTTTATCTGTGTCTTCGGAAATCGCTAAAAATAGCGCTTTTCAATCGATTGTCACTGTCTTTGAGAAGTAAATTCCTGGATATTGTAATTATTATGTTATTCTTCTTCTTCTTATTATTATTTTATTATTATTATTATTGTTGTTATTATTAGCATTATCGTTGTAAGACCGTAGCAGCGTTGGAGTCTCGAGGTTGTTATTAGGCCGAATCGCCTGATCAACCCTCCGAACGAAGACGACGTTCTTCGTAATGATGATTATATACAGATGAAGAAGATGATGGTTAAACATTGTCAATATTGTGCTTACACTAATTTCCCCCTCGCGCGGAAGCGACCATTTAGGCCACTGTTTATGACGGTGGTGTACGACGCACGAATAGTTTTAAGGGCGACACGTGAACAACCTCCGTACCACGAAAACGGCCATCGGAGGGCATGCCAACAGGGGTTACTCGATAGTTAACAGGAGACGTCTGCTCGACTATAGCGTAGGGGCCGATTAAACGTCAGTGAAACTTATCAAACAGGCCGGGAACCCGCGTTGGTATCCACAACAGTACTTCGTCTCCAGTATTGAAGTGAACTACGCGGTGGACGCCATCGTAGCGAGTCTTCCGCTCGTTAACAATGTGCTGTACAGCGCAGGTTTGTGCTGTACAGCGCAGCGATTAACTGTACAGCGCAGGTTTAACTGTACAGCGCAATCATTCTCTCAAAAGTGTACAATGGTTTTGTCCAAATGCGAGCAGTTTCTGACCTTGGCTGTCATGAAACTTGACATATCGAAATTTCCAAAGTTAGTAAATATGCATTTTATCAGAAGCTGTGATGATGCCGTAGAAAATAGACAGCAGAGGTAGCGCTCATTAATACATAAAAATGAGGAACACTTTGGCAATGTAGCGTCATGGCTACGACACTGAAATGCAACTATGCGTGAGATTTTCAAGCTCAGCATGCTCCTTTCACAGTGTGTGTCTTCCATCATGGCTGTGCCGACAGAAATTTCACATGGCACTTATGCGTTTTAGGTATGCCAAGGAAGTGCGAGATAAATTGACGCACTACTTCGTCACAGACGGTCAGGTGCCTTGGAAGGACAAAGTGGTGAACAGCACTTGAGGCGTACAAGGTGAAGGTGGGTTGTAAATGCATGTTATTGCTTACAGAACTTATGTACATAGCATCTTCTCAAGCTAAACAAGAGAAAAATCACCCGTGACACAACAGATACATTACAGGGAAAACTGTCATGTCCAAATATAATCATAAAAACACAAAAATAAATAATTCATGTTAAAATATTTGAGTTATTGCACGGTTCTCACTACAATTATCACAGAAATAAGTTGCCCTAAAGGGGTCATGACACCCAATTTTCAACCATAATGTGTGTTGTATGAGCTGATTCTTGTATGTTCACATACAAGCTGGCAAAATTCGAGCGATTTGGTCAAGCTGCAAATTTTTAATTGCATATTTTTATAAACGAGGTAGTCGCCTGACAGTTGGGCAATACTGACGCACTCACTATCCATGACATCACGAACCGCTTGCTCGACAAGCTGCTGCACAGTGTGCAATCTGGCAGACGGTCGTGTTTCGTCATCAACTGTGCTTGCAATCAAGTTTTTTCGCATTGTTGAACTCTCCACTAAACCTAAATGACTTCCAGGGGTCGAAACATGGCTACTGTGTCAGCAATGTAGCGCTGGTACTTGCAGCAAATAATTTCGGATGTCAAAATGGGTCCTGTGAATGTGCAATGCGTATACCATTTGCCATTGCTCCTTCGGCTTGTGATGTCTCGCATGCCATGACAAAATGGCGGTCACTTGTGGTAGGTTGAGTTTTAGGAGCCGAGCACTTCTATGGCATATTTTTGATTAAAATGATCTCTTAAGGCCCTTTTTCACACGTGTACTAGCACATTTTACTCTGTAGTTTTGTTTTTTGCTGACAACCGTCAATTGTTGAGTGACCAGTCATGACCCGTTTAAGTTGAGACTAGAAAAGTGAACACGAGATGAAAAAAGATGGGTGTCATTGACATTATATAAACATTTCAATTTGCTTCACTGCTCTGGTGCAATTTCGCCTCTGCTTCATACAGCATAAGTTCTACTGCATGCATTACATCTTGTGCAATGTGCACTGGTAGCTCTCTGAGGCGTGCACCAGTACGTAGAGCGAAGAAACCAATGTTATCTTTTTTGATGACCCCCTTGTTCGCTTTGATGTGTTCAAGGTGCTCCATGTACGCTTGCGCCACAGCTTCATGGCTTGTGCCCTCTCCTGCATTGCTGCAAAGCAAGTCTGATCTGCGATTCATGCATATGAAAGCTTTAAGGTTGCATTGTTACTTCGTGAAGCACCATTTAGCAAAAAAACTGTGTGAGAACGACAAGGTAGAAACAGAAGAAACAAGACAGAGCACTGACTTTCAACTGATGTTTGTGCTTTTCGGCACTAAGAAAGAAAAAAATATAGAGGAACTGAAGCAAATTAAATAGCACACCTAAAAGATAAATGTGTCAATAGGGCGTCTACCTCTCTGTGAGAAATAAATGGGCTTTTGATCTTTGAAACGGACACTCGTGTTTTGGGACAGGGTGCTGATGTTCTGATATTAACGCTAAATATTACGGTAGTTACATGGGTTCTGTCTGCCTTAGTATAAATGTGCTCACAATAAAAACATTAGTTTAAAGTCAGTGCTCTATCCTGTTTCTTCTGTTTCTACCTTGTCGTTCTCACACTCTTTTTTGTTACTATGTCTGTGTACCAACTTGACCGAGCGTTAACCTTATAAAGTTTTGTACTTTGTGGCATGCGCAGGATTGTTAGAAAAAAATCTGCAAGTTTATCCTCTAAGAGTTAGCGGTATATCTCACCTAGCGCCCTCGCAGGTCCGTTGTCGTCTTGACGAGCGTGACCTGCAGTGAATTATACATATTGCTTAAATGTACAGAAAGAGATCCTTTTTGAAAAGTTGTGGTTGTGATCTCTTGCCAGGAGTACCTAAAATAATTTTTTCGTTTACACACCGTTTTGATGGTGGCTGCTCTCTTGAGGTGGTTGCTGAAGCATCACTACAGAAGGAGGCAGTATTATTATACAACTTATAAAGTGTTACAATTGCATGCAGCAGAATCTGGTGTGAAAACATTAAGCACATTCTCCAAATGTGCTAGAACATGAAGAAGGTTACAAAACATGTTTTTAAGATTTAATAGATTGGCTATCTATGCATGCCCTTCATTTGTCATTACTTAGGTGGATTCATAAAGGTTTTACTCATTGCTGCAGGTGTCGACACCAGTCTCCTCAGCCGTATCAGGGGTACGTTCCGGTTCGCTGCATGTCTTGGCCGAGGCGGTGATCTGCAGTGATGAAAACTTCTCTCTATGTATTTGATGATGCCACTAGTACATGAACAGTTTTAGGCATTCTTCGGGAGTTAAAATGCCATTATGATTTCACTCAACAAGAGGTTTATTGTACACTTGCGTTACCTCTTGATTAAGCACTGCTGTATGGAAGGTGTGCATACAGAAGTTTAATGTGCCTATTATGTTAATAAAATGCTATGTAAGTTGCGCATCTAAATGAGAACAAGAGATATTGTCACGGAGATGAAGTAAAGGTAGAGGATGAACTCAAGCAGCTGATAAGCACGCGAGGGTGTTAATCAGCCATTGTGAATCTTGCCTGTGGGTTTTCCCCTATAAACCCATTTTGTACAAAAGTCTCTAACCCCGTAACAATATCTCACTGACTATGTGAATGAAATTTATACAGTCAATCCTAAATGGCTGTGCTAACGATGTGTCTGATGAAACTGTGCCTGCTGTCATTATGTTTCTTGAACACAGCTGCATACGACTTTTGCAGCATCATTTTACTGCTAGGAATGAGTGAATGCTTGACATTATTCAGCTCACTTGTATTGCAATCAGCACTGGGCACTTGTTCATAACGAATTGACATGAATGTGTTGCCAGTGTAAGCAGATAATACATTAGTTTGCTTAATTGCGGCCTGTCGCTGATGAATACTTTGCTTTTTCAGAAATATTTGACGTTGTACAATAACTACATTCACACAGAAACAATGCCTGTGCCCTCATGTATTCCTGTGTGCTTTTGTTCAGTGTTGAGTGCTGAATGTATTTAAAAAATGCAGTGGTTTGGGCAAGCTAACGACCTGAACACCGCCTTTCAAGCACGCTTGTATTTTTCATAATTTTGCAAAGTACAATCACCTAGTAATAAAAAATGATGTTTCTAGGTTCAAGTCCATGCGTGTACAGCTTCAAGTGCATGCACATGGTACCGAAAATTTTTGTGCATGCTCACTTCTCGTTAGCCTCTTCTGCTGTGATGTGGCTGCTGCAAGAGAACATGCAATATGTGATTCTGTCAGTGCTATTGTTTGCATTTTTAGAGCATTTTCACCGTTTTGCTACAATATAAGTACTTATGCTGCATTCTTGTAATGAATATGTGCAATGCTTGTCTATGAACAGCCTCATGACACATGCAATAAGCGATCTCTTTAGATTTTTAGATTTTGTATTAAGCCTTCCTTTTTTGGTAAATGAGAGCCGAGAATGACATAAAAAGTACACTCAATTCTCTCATTCTTACTGTTCTGTCTTCAATATTCTGTTTTGTGAAGCTGTCCACGTGTTACTTGTACGGTATGCTATAGTTTTTGCGTTGTGCTGATGCATTGTGCTATGCTAACCAAAACATTTCATTTTCTGTTCAATGTAGGGTAAGCTTTATTCATTACCTTTGGTCAATGGCACTCATGTTGCACAGTACCCTGAAAGAATGATGCACAGAGTTATTCTTTGTAGCTGTAGCCACAATTACTCGACATCGAAACAGCCCATTGCCACCATGTTCATGATCACATGCCTGCCCACTGTGAATTACCTCTTGGGACTTCTATGTTTATGTGCAGTGTACTTATGTGTATTGATATGTGTGTATTTATGTATATGTATAACAGTCATGTGAATTAAATCAACTTTTTTTTGTTTAGTACTGAATAGTCAGCTAATATTGAACTTAAGCCACAGGCTCAGATTCTTTTTCCATTAATTCAAGCATGGCCTCAAAATGGGCCCATTTTATTGTTGGAATGTCGGCTGCTCCGGCTCCACTTCTTTGTCTTTCACGTATGTCTTGTTGTTTGCTTTTGAAGATATCACGCAGGTTCTTAAATCGTTTCTCAACAAGGACACCTGAAAACAAAACCCTTGCTCTAAGAATGTATTGTGCATACTGTATTGCTGATAAATTTTCTACTTTATTTCAGCACAATTGTGAGCGGTCTTTATTTTCTTTGCCCAGATCATTTCGGCTGCAGCACCCTAGAAATCTAAATATTGGGCATCAAAATGAATCGCATGCCATCTAAACTTAAGTATTGGTAGGGGCTTAAACATTGCAAAATCTCTGCCCATGATTGAGGGAACCTGCAGCCGAGGGTTCCAGAAATGCCGCCCACCTAGTGTTTTCGACCGTCCACCTACATGTGCACGACATCACAGCTGACGCAATGATTAGTTGCGCAAAGAGTTATGTACACTGTTTCTTGAAGCTAAGCATGTCTTCCAAGCTATTGTAACAAAGAAGCTGTTTATACTGTCGGCAATTGAAGCTCACTTGCAAAAAGTCTATTACATGAACCAGCACATGATGTCTTTATCACCTTCAGAGTGAAACTTTCTAAGCATTACTGCATTGTGCAAAACTCCACAGGTAAGTATATACCAATGGTATCGGCCAAGCGAAACTGTCGTGTACAGCGGGAGCGATTGTTGTCAAACAAAAGCAAACATGTTAAATAACTTGAAAAGAAGGATGAAACTAACTAGAGCAAGATGACAATTTTTGAGAGAAAGAAATGCAACAAACATAGTATATGACTCAAAGTGTAACATAGAGAGAGCGAGAGGAAGGAAATTATAAGAAAATAAAGGGACCAAAACATGAAAACATACCAACACATAGAAGCAGACATGAAAAATAGACTTTAAAATATAGGAACAAAAAAAACAAACAAAACGAGGCACAGTTGGAAGCGGAGAGATATAACCTCTGGGAATAAAGGAATAATCGAAATATAAAGGCACCAATAGACAAGAACACAAGAGAGGAAAGCAACAGTTGTGAAGAAATGAGGATTAGATATGGGCCACATTACAGAGGAATAAATTCCCCCATCTGTGCTTTCCTTCAGTGTTCACCCAGCCACTAGAACACTACCACATCTTTTTTTTACGATTGCATGTCATTTGGCATCAACAGCATGCAGACTCCCAAATCCGGACATTTGAGAGTGCTGCTAAATATGTTTTGTATGTCTTAATTACACGCTCCTCTATGGAGTGCACAAAATGGGCTCAAAGCAGAAGCTACTTTGCATTCTTTTTTAAAACAGCACAACTGCAATGCATAGGCGGAATTAAAGCGTAACACCCCCCCCCCCCTCCCTCACCGCGCACTAGATATTATGCATTGCAAATGCCGCACGTTCACAAAAGCACACATTTCCTTGGCCAGACGATGACGTACAAACACAGCAAGGAGCATGCGCTAGGTGAGTTGGCAACTGCGAGCAGTATTTCGAACGTCTGAGCTTTATTATCAGCTATACAATGTTCCTTCATGTCGATTTCGATGTTAAACTCGGAAAGTCACGAGAACAAACGTGCACACAACTGCGCTCACATACATCAAAGTCAATACATCTCATGCAAACTAAAACCTTGCAGTACAAATACGAATATTTTCATTGTTCATTCATTGGCAACGCCAGCCATGCAGTACACACGTGTTCTTGCTTATATAGCTACTCAAACAAAAAATCTCGGTACTTACTCGACATGCCGAACATGCTTCCGATCTCTGCCCAAGCCCGGTCCTTCTTTGTCCGATCTTTAAAAGAAGGGTGCCGCTTGTCATACAGATATGGGTACATTTTAATCGCGTCGATGAGGAGCTCGGCCGAGTACCCAAAGCTGGCCGTGGTGGCATTCGCCTGATGCGAGGAAAAATCCACGGAGGAACGTACGTGTCGTTCGTACCTCACGGCAGTAGGCAAGCGCAACGAGAAAAAAAATAACATACGAGGTGGCCGGATGTAAACAAAGGCTGACGTCACTTCTGGTCTTCGCTGATTGGTTAAGCTGTTTTGCGACTGCAGCCGCGCGACCAAAAAATCGGTCAGGAAGCGACTGGCCAAAACAGTCGCTTTGCGACCGTTTGCGACCGTTCGCGACTGCTTGCGACCAGTCGCAAATGGTCGCGCGACCGCGGCTAGTCGCCGGTGTGCACCAGCCTTAATTGCTCCCTCGATGACGATAACGAGTTCACAGGGACGTCAAAAAAGGAGATGTCGAGTGGAGATGTTGGTTGACGGCCTTAGACGAGAAAGAATGGGGAATAGCCCGTGGTGCGCTGCGTAGCGGTATTGTACGCAAAAGTCACGAATGGCAGGATGGTATCCCAGCTGGTGTGGTCGGCGTTGATATACATAGATATCATGTCGGTCAAAGTTCAATGGTAGCGCTCTGTGAGGCCGTTAGTCTGGGGATGGTAGCTGGATGTCGTCTTATGAATCATATTGTGGTGATAGCGCCCAGGCGCGTCAAGTGTCCGCGTTATCTGGCGCTGTCGCCCGCAATTGTAAAGTGTCGTTTGTACGTGACGTCATTGGTCACATGAGTGTCTGCTATATATGTATGCTGGTTGCATGGAATAAAGGTTGGACGTTATCTCGCGCCCATCGGAAGCGGCTCAGTCCCTTTCTCAGCTCCTGCGGCCGGCTCGGACGCGCATGCCTTTCGCTAGGGCGCAACACGACATGGTGTCAGAAGTGGGATTCTTCTGATATTCGAGGGGCGTTGCACCTTTCTTCGTCAAGCGGCGCCATGTCAGAAGACAAAGAAGTCAAGCCAGTTCACGGCATGTTCGCGGTTCCAGCTTCGCCATCGTTTGACTTCGACCGAACGTCCAAATGGCCTTCCTCGATCCAACTATTCGACGACTACCGCTTTGCCTCTGGCTTAAATGAGCGAAGTGAAGAAGCGCAAGTCCGGACTCTACTCTACACAATGGGCAGGCAAGCGAGAGAGATCTTTTTGACCTTCACACTATCTGAACAACAGCAGAAGCAGTATGAAGCCGTCAGAAAAAATTTCGACGATCACTTCGTGGCCACACGGAACCTCGTTTACGAGAGCGCATGTTTTCACCGACGCATACAACAACCAGGCGAGTCAGTCGACCAATTCATCACCGCGTTGCACACACTGGCGGACCGGTGCGACTACAAGGAAAAGGAACGCATGATCCGCGACCGGTTTTCAATCGGCCTCAGTGATGCCAAGCTCTCGGAGTCTCTGCAAATGGATGCAAATCTTACACTCGCCAGCGCTTTGGCAAAAGCTCGCTTGAAGGAGACCATCCAACGACAGCAGCGACAGCTGCTAGAAACCAGCGACGAACCTTCGGCAGCGCCAGCCAGCAACCTGGACGCGGTCAACAAACAACGGCAGCCCCGAAAGAATTCTTCAGGACAGCGTTCCGGCACCTCGTCAAGGACCAGTGCACCGGTCACACAAGGTCAACGCACCAGACCACAGTCCTACCGACCTCTCACATCCAGTTCGTGCCCCGACTGCGGTCAAGGAGAGCACCCGAGGACCTCCTGCCCGGCACGAGCTGCGAAATGCAACTACTGCGGTTGTTCCGGACATTTTGCAGTGGTGTGTCGGAAAAAGGCTGCAGGCGAGCGAAAGAAGGTACAGATTTCTTCTCTCCATATGGAAAAAGGGGCATATTTCGTAGGCGCGGTAAATGGGGAGCACCCCAATTCTCGGTATGCTCAAGTTATCATTAACGGCACTCCGGTGTTCGCTAAACTTGACTCGGGTGCAGAAGTGTCTGTTGTACCCTCAACATTTCCGGGATTGCCTACCAAATTAGACAAGTGCGACATAACCTTAACAGGCCCTGCGAATGAGCCACTGCATGTTCTAGGAAAATTTCTTGCCACTATACAGTGGAGACAACGCATTGTCCGACAAACTGTGTACGTAGTCTCGCCTTTACGCTCGATACTTTTGGGTCTCCCAGCGCTCGAAGCCCTTGAGCTGATCAAGTTCGCTGACTCGGTCAGTAGCGCAACGGCTATCGAAGGTTGCTACCCTCAGCTTTTCGGTAGTCTGAGAGCTATGAAAGGGGAATACAATATCAGACTGAAGCCGAACTCGGTACCCTTTGCTATTCCGGTTGCGCGTCGCATTGCCTTACCCCTGCGGGACCGAGTGAAGCAGGAGCTCGAGCGTATGGAGCGAGATGACGTAATCCGCAAAGTAGACGAACCAACAGAATGGTGCGCAGGTATTGTACCAGTACTCAAACCTTCTGGAGACGTTCGTATTTGCGTTGACTTGACGCAACAAAATAAAAGTGTACTTCGCGAGCGCTATGTTATGCCAACGGTTGAAGATAGCCTTGGTCTGTTAAGTGGGGCATCGGTTTTTTCGAAGCTGGACGCTAATTCTGGATTTTATCAGATCAAGTTGTCGCCGGAAAGCCAACTGTTGACTACCTTCATTACGCCATTTGGGCGATACTGTTTTCAGAGGCTACCGTTTGGAATAACGTCAGCACCTGAGTTTTTTCAAAAGAAAATGTCGCAGATTCTGGAAGGAATCCTAGGCGTGGTAAACATGATGGATGATGTGCTCATTTATGGCTGCGACAAAGCTCAACATGATGAGCGTCTGCGTCTTACTTTAGACTATCTCATGAGTGCTGGTGTTACGCTAAACAAAGAAAAGTGTTGTTTTGGAGTAACCGAGATAAAGTTTCTTGGTTGTGTTCTAAGTCGAGATTGAATCAGGCCGGTCACTGAAAAGGTCCGGGCCATCAAAGAACTGCCGACGCCAAATAACGTGTCTGACGTTCGACGGCTGCTCGGTATGACTAATCATCTGGCAAGATTCATACCAGATTTGGCTTCAAAAACGGCGCCGTTACGTCACTTGCTTTTGAAGAGTTCTGAATGGACGTGGGGACCAGCCCAAGAGCAAGCGCTGTCATACGTTAAAGACGTTATCGGTTCGGCGCGCGTCATGGCTAACTATGATGCAAAGTACCCTACGATTCTTTCCGCCGATGCGTCGTCATTCGGTTTGGGGGCGGTACTGATGCAAGTTCAACCAAACAACGAAAAACGACCCGTTGCCTTTGCATAACGATCGTTGACGCCTGCCGAAACCAGATATTCCCAGATTGAAAAAGAAGCACTAGCAATGACGTGGGCGGCAGAACGATTCGAAGGGTACATCAAAGGTCTTGAAATTGTGTGTGAAACCGACCACAAACCTCTTGTAACCTTGCTGGGAAAATCTCCTTTAGATGTTTTACCACCTCGCATTCAGCGTTTTCGCATGAGGCTCATGCGGTTCAGCTATGAAGTTGTGCATGTCCCGGGCAAGAGCTTAGTTACTGCAGATGTGTTGTCGAGGGCCCCGATTCGGGGAAAAGAAACTGATAATGCACTGTCTATTAGTGACGTCAGCAAGCACGTTTCAGGATGCTTGTCAAACGCGGTCGAGGCCAGCCTCTTCGAGAGAGTGAAAGCAGAACAAGCCGCTGACGAAGTTTGTCAAGCACTCGTTAAATTCAGCCGGAAAGGGTGGCCAAAATTCTCATCTCTTCCGATGGTCTTGCGTCCATATTGGCAGGAAAGAGCCACGCTTACAGTTGCTGAAGGCGTGCTACTTAAAGGTATGAGGTTGGTCATTCCTCGAAAATTGCGCGCAGAGGTCTTGATACGCTTGCACGAGAGTCACCTGGGAATCGAAAAATGCAGAGCTCGAGCCAAAGAGTCGGTATGGTGGCCAGGGTTGAGTTATCAGCTGAAAGCTTTGGTTACCGATTGCCGCGTATGCGCCGAGCACAGACACCAAAAGCCAGAACCAATGATCCCGACAACCACTCCACAGCGTCCTTGGCAAAAACTAGGAGCTGATCTCTGCCATGTTCAAGGAAAATGGTATTTGGTAGTCGTAGATTATTTTTCTAGGTACCCAGAGATTGCTTTGTTATCATCTACAACGAGTGCCACTGTCATTACGCACCTTAAAAGTTTCTTTGCAAGACATGGCATACCAGAAGTTGTTATGTCTGATAACGGAGCGCAATTTGTGTTGCAGGAATACAAGTTCTTCGCTCGCAACTACGGGTTTCGCGCTGTGACGTCTAGCCCAAGGTACCCCCAGGCAAATGGTGAAGTAGAGAGGATGGTCCAGACAATCAAAGGTCTCATTACAAAAGCGAAGGACCCATATCTTTCTCTCCTAGCGTACAGGGACACTCCGGGGCCACTTGGGAAAAGCCCTGCAGAACTTCTAATGGGCAGGCGGCTACGCACAACGGTGCCTGTCCATCCCACAAGCCTTCTGCCTCAGACGGTGAACCTGAGAGAGTTCAGAAGCCATGATACGACCGCCCGACAGCGGCAGCGTAGGAACTTCAACCTTCGTCATAGGGATACTTCGTTCCGAGCACTCGAACCGGGCGCGGAAGTCTGGGTGACGGACTGCAAAGCAAAAGCGCGAGTCTTGCGACTTGCTGAGCGGCCGAGGTCGTATGTGGTTAGAACTTCCACTGGTGTAGTTCTAGAAAGAAACAGGAAATCCTTGGTGCGCTTTGTTTCACAGCCAAAAGAAGGTGAGGATGAGGCAGATAGCGATGATTTTCCTCAGGCAGATGATAGTCGGGTAGAAACGGAACAGAATTCTAATCGCGTTACAGACAGCATGGCGCCTGACGATCTATCTAGCCCTTCCTTGCCGGGAACTGACCTTCCTGAATACCAAACGCGATCTGGTCGTCTTGTTCGACGGCCGGACCGCTACGGGTTCAGTAATTGACTGTATTGTTCTTGCGCATTTTTGTTTTCTGCAAAGTGTTCTTTCGCTGGCAGTGCTGCGAAGTTTGTTGCAACTGTCAGCGTATTGTTAAAGAAGGGGAGATGTGGTGATAGCGCCCAGGCGCGTCAAGTGTCTGCGTTATCTGGCGCTGTCGCCCGCAATTGTAAAGTGCCGTTTGTACGTGACGTCATTGGTCGCATGAGTGTCTGCTATATATGTATGCTGGTTGCATGGAATAAAGGTTGGACGTTATCTCGCGCCCATCGGAAGCGGCTCAGTCCCTTTCTCAGCTCCTGCGGCCGGCCCGGACGCGCATGCCTTTCGCTAGGGCACAACACGACACATATTACATGCGTGGAGGACTTGTTCGAGTAGTTTCGAGAGTAACGCCTTGCCGCGATCACTCAATAAGATGCGTGGTGCACCATGTCTTAGAAAGATTGCCTCCAGAAAAAAATGTGGCAATGTCCTCTGCTGATCCTGAAGGAAGTGCAGCTGTTTCGGCGTTACTTGTTAAAAGGTCAACTACTGTGACAATCCAGCGCTTGCCGCTAGCTGATGTTGGTAGCGGTCCGTGAAGATCAATGCCAATAACATCGAAGGGGGCGTCAGGACACGGAAGAGATGTAGAAGACCGGCCGGGGAGGAAGTGGGTCGCTTGCGGCGTTGGCATAGCGAGCATGACGCAACATATCGCGCTACGCAGTTGGAAAGGCCAGGCCAGGTAAAACGACTGCGGATGCGTTCATAGGTTTTTTTGAAAACCAAGATGACCAGCCTTCGGGTCATCGTGAAACGCCTCCAAAATTTGCACCCTTAGGGAACGAGGAGCAGCAGGAACCCACCGCTGTTCTTCGGGGTGGAAGACAAAGCGGTAAAGGATTGAGTTTTCAGTCTTGAAGTTCCACAGCTGTCGATGGGCGCGGGCGTTGGGAGGACGAGAGGAGCTGCCTTGAAGGCGCTGCATTATAGAGCGACAATAAGGGTCGCTGCGTTGGTGGGATGCAAACGTCTCGTTGCCGAAGGTAGAAAGAAAATCGACAGCGGCAAGTAAATGAACTGATGGAGACACTTTGATAGTTTCAATCAAAGTTGGCGACAGGCCAGGAGTGCCTGATGAGGATTGTAAAGGACAGCGGCTAAGGGCATCGGCATCATTGTGTTTCTTGCCGAATTTGTAGATAACGTCAAACTCTTATTCTTGGAGACGAAGTATCCAGTGACAGAGACGTCCAGACAAACTCTTCAACGTTGAAAACCAGCACAAAGCGTGGTGGTCAGTGACAACAGTAAAGTGGCGGCCGTGAAGATATGATCGAAACTTCTGGATGGCCCAGACAACGACGAGACACTCCTGCTCAGTGTTGGTGTAGTTTTTCTCTGCTGCTGTGAGGGTGCGACTAGCATATGGGATCACACGTTCGTCATAACGCTCTGTTCTTTGCTGACGATATGTCCGAGTAATTTAATACTTTTGCTAGCAAAGTGGCACTTCTTGGTGTTGAGCTGAAGGAGAGCAGCTGCAAGACACGTAAGAACTTCATATAGGCGCTGCAAGTGCTGTTCGAATGTTGAAGACAATATGGAGATGTCGTCAAGGTAACATAAGCATGTTTTCAACTTTAGGCCCCGCAATACAGTGTCTATCAGTCGTTCAAATGTTGCTGGCGCATCGCAGAGGCAGAAAGGCATGACGTTAAATTCGTAAAGGCCTTCGGGTGTGGCAAAGGCAGTTTTTTCCTTGTCATCCTCGTGCATTGAAATTTGCCATTAACCGGAGCGCAGGTCAAGGCTCGAAAAATATTCCGCTCCTTGTAAAGAATCTAAGGCATCATCAATGCGAGACAAGGGATGTACGTCTTTTCTGGTTACTTTGTTTAATGCGCGGTAGTCAACGCAGAATCACACCGAGCCGTCTTTTTTTCGTACGAGAATGAAAGGTGACGACCAAGGGCTTGAGGAGGGGCGGATGATGTTTTGGTTGAGCATATCAGCAACGTACTTGTCGCCCCGCCGCGGTGGTCTAGTGGCTAAGGTACTCGGCTGCTGACCCGCAGGGCGCGGGTTCGAATCCCGGCTGCGGCGGCTGCATTTCCGATGGAGGCGGAAATTTTGTAGGCCCGTGTACTCAGATTTGCGTGCACGTTAAAGAACCACAGGTGGTCTAAATTTCCGGAGCCCTCCACTACGGTGTCTCTCATAATCATATAGTGGTTTTGGGACGTTAAACCCCACATATCAATCAACGTACTTGTCGATGATCTCGCGTTCGCTGGAAGAAACACGATATGGTCGACGACAGACAAAATAGAAGTTCCGTTGGTGTGTATGTGATGAGGCACCGCAGAAGTCTGGCTTAGAGCAGTGGAATGTACGTCGAAAGAAAATTTATGCTTAGACAACAACGCCAGTCGTTCGTCTGCTTGAGGGGGAGTAAGATCCGTGCTGATGGCATTGACGAGAGCCGTAGTAGGTGGAGAATCTGTTGGTATTGAACGTGATTCTTTCAGACTGGTATCCGAAGCCACTACAAAGATAGGTTGTGTGTCCACGCTGAAAACTACCACAGATCCCTTGGTCAGCAGAATCGGCTCATTGGTGATATTCAGTACTGCGAGAAATGCGGTGTCGTTGGAGAAACTGACAAGACTCGATGAAAGTGCAATCCCTCTGGATAGACAACGGGCTGATGGACTCACTAGGACGTCACCGTGGTCAATGGAGTCAGACATAACCGTGACAACGTGCTCGTGGTTAGGTGGCACAAGGAAGTCATTGGCTGTTTGTAGCTAGCTGGTCATGTGATGATTTCGGGGAAATATCATCCGTCTTTCGCATATGTATGAGTCGTTGTCGACAAGAGATGGAAGCAGCAGCATCAGAGAGAACGTCCCATCCTAAAATAACCATGAAACCACAACAAGCCAGCACGGCAAACTGAATATGATGCCAGATCCCATCAATGAAAACTCTAACGGTGCACTGTGCTGATGGCCGTATCTGCGAGTCATTTGCGCTACGTAAGAGAGTGCCAGTATAAGGTGTGGTAACCTTACGTAGACGAGTACACAAATTTGCATGAATAACAGAAATAGCAGCCCCCGTGTCCACCAATGCCTGAACTGGTATCCCTTCCGCATACATTAATAACAAGCTGGCTAAGCCCTCTGGAGGTCTTGGTGTTTGTTCGAGCGATGCAGCTTTCCCTCCAAAAACTGCACCAGCTAGTTTTCCTAATGGTAGTCAGAAGTAGGTACAGCCGGTCTCAGAGGAGATGTTGAGCGTCGCAGAGGTGAAGGGGACCGGCGGCGTCCGGGATAGCAGGGGCGAGGTGCGGCGAGTGGAGAAGTCAGAGAGAGGGAACGTGTCGTAGGGCGTCGCTGGTACTGGTTCGGGGATGGCTCTGAATCCCTTTCGTAAACATCGTAGCCATGGTGTTCGTCCTGTTGTTGTTGCGGCAAAATCGTGAAATATGGCCCCGAATACCACAATAGTAACATATTGGGCGAGGCGAGCGCCAGGGGGCGTAGTGCGCTGGAGCTGTCACAGGCGCTGGTACTGGGGCAAGGACAGGTGAGTGTGGTGCAAATGTTGCTACGTTGGACTGCGCAGGAACGAGATGCGCGTGCTGAACCAAGGCAGGTGGCATGGCAGCGACTTGCGCATACGTCATGGGTGGTGTTGGTGGCGCCGTAGTGTTCGATGGGAGAGCGCCAGCTATGGATGAGAGCTCCTCTTTGATGATGTCGCGCAGACCAGCAGATTGAGAGTGAGGCCGAGGGGTGGGTGCACATGACAACCCTTGCGCTTGAAGTTCCTCGCGAATCAGAGTGCAAATCAGCGCGCGCAAATCCGCATCCGAGGAAGGCTGGCTGTCACTGGCGTCTGGGTAGTCTGGGTGCAATCGAATGGCTTGGAGTTCATCAAGATGCTGACATGTCGTGATGACGTCCTCAACGGTGGTGGGGTTTTTAATAGCCAGAGCGTAAAACGCGACATGGCCTACCCCTTTGATGATGTGGCGAACACGATCAGCTTCTGTCATCACCGAGTTCACGTGGTGGCAAAGGGCAAGGACGTCTTCAATGTACGAAGTGTACGTCTCCCCGGGATGTTGGGCACGCCCTTCGAGCTTTCGCTTCGACACTTAGGAATGAATGTTCGGTTTTCCAAAAATCCTACGGAGTTGTTGAGAAAAAGTAGGCCAATCCGGGAAGCTGCTCTCGTGGTTAAAAACCACGTTTTCACACATCGGACAGATAGAAGGCGACGTGACGAAGTTCTGGAGGCTCATCCCAGTGGTTATAAACACTGGTCATGTCGTATTCTTTTAGCCATACCTCGACGTCATCGCGTGGAAGACCACAGAAGATGGGTGGGTTGCGCTGCCTGGCGTTGACGATCCACGCAGGAATGGTTTGTTGGACAGGGATGCTGGATGTTCCGGGCAGCGGTTCTTGAGCCATGACAGCGGACGGGGTAAGCAAGCGGGGACCCGAACGAAGCTCTAGGGGAATGTGACGTCGTAGAGGACTTGGGGATCGAAGCAGCCTCCACCACTCTGTAAGACAGTAGCAGCGTTGGAGTCTCGACGGCGTTTATTAAGCCGAATCGCCTGATCAACCCTTCGAACGAAGACGATGTTCTTCGTGATGATGATTATATACAGATGAAGAAGATGAAGGTCAAACGTGGTCAATATTGTGCTTACTATAATATTAATATTAATAATAATATTATTAATATTGTTGTTATTATAATTATTGTTATAGATAATACTATAACGACACTGCTGCAAGGATGGCAAACTTAATATTTTAATGAATATTATAATGACACCACTACTTTTCATTTTCTGTTCCCTGCCCTCATAACTTTCATGATAATAAACTGGGTACTACGCCGCCATGAAATGAAAATTAAAGCAAATGACAAAATAGCAGACGCTCCAGCGAAAGGCGCTCCAAGTGGTTCCATTGTCTGAATCATTCTGAGAGCAGTTTTCACGATTCGTGACATATTCAGCAATTGAGAAATGAATTGACATTGTTAAGTCGTTGATAACTCACCATAACGAGTATTGACACCTCTTGTTTTCTTGGCGTAGGAATTTCTGTTTAACATGGAAAGCGGTACAGTTACCTTGATAAAATTACGCGCTCGTGTTCCGACATTCAACTGCTATAGGAAAAGAATTGGTCTGGCTCCTTCTCCATTTTTCTAGTGTTGTAACAAGGACAAAACGACTGAAAATGGTTTCTTAACATGCATTCGCTTGAGAAAAAACCATTGTGATAATGGTAGGGGGTTTCACGTCAAAAAGCCATCACGCGATTACGAAAAACGTCGTAGTGGAAGGGCTCCAGGAGTTTAGACCACCTGGGGTTATTTACCGTGCACCCTGAATTAGGCACATAAGCCTACAGCATTATCGCTTCCATCGGAAATGTAGCCACCACAGCCGAGATCGGATACCGCGATCTGCGGGTCAGCAGCCGAGTACCTTAGCCACTAGACCATCGCGGCGGGGCTGTACTTGAGCAATCACTTAAAAAACACCTACGTTAAGGCAGCGTAATAGGTTGCTACGGTGAATCTGCGCCCGAAAATGTAGTTCCACAATTTATCCTCCATGCTTCACAATCACCGCTTGTAGACTCCCTTTAAACAGATTTCGATGCCACTATATTTAGCTGATAGCTTTACTGTTATTTTACGCACCTTGATGGTGTAGTGGCAATGGTGCTAGAGGGGTTACCCAAACGTCATCGACTGTCGGCCGTGGCGATTTCGATAGACGCGACATACTAGAGGCCCACCTACGTATACCTGAGTGCACGTTCAGCAGAACTGGGCGGTAGAAATTTCCACGGCCTTTGAGGGGCGTTCTTAATCACCACATCTTGGTTTGGGAACATGAAACATCAAATTTTTTTAAACCAAGTAGTTTAACGAATTAACAAACAGTGCTACATTGAACGTAACCCACAGCATTGGCTCGGTGCACTCGACGACTTTTGACTTTATTATTACTACACGTCAAGGGGCTCAAATATATTGCCACCTGGTGTTCGGTGCCAGTGAACAGTGAGCCAGTTCTGTACCAGTGAATGAAGAACGCGAAAACGAGAAACCCGTACCAGCGGAGACGTCTTTCTTTGTGTCTCAAGTGTCTCAGATTGTGACAGTCGCGTCCCCTTGTACGTTTCTTCGAGCTCCTAGCGCGTGACAACTGGTGGAGGTGTGGGGTACCCTATGCACCGAACTCCTCCCAGTACAAGAAGCTCCAACCCCATACCGGTGGTTACGCCTGTTCACCGTGCTAGCCGAAAAATCCGTGGACTGGACCCCGAGTTCGAACTTCTCTGAGAGAGGATGACGGCCCCAATTATCCCAGGCAGCGCCGTCCCATGTGGCTCCAAACCAGCCGGTATAGAAGGTGCAACGCCAACGCACTATTCGCTGTTAAAACCACGAACGCCGAATCCTTTCATGGTGCTGTTCATGAGGATGATGAGGATTGGCTAGTCCACTACGACTTCGTTGCGACTCTTGATTTGTCGCTCAATAAATATTAAATAAATAAATAAAATAACATGTGGAATGACAGAGACAAGCTACAACATGTCTAATTCAATTTGAATGACGGGGCGCGTGTTTGGTACGAAACCAGGGCAAGTCTGTTCACGTCATGGGTGGACTTCAAACGCCGGCTTCTCGAAACGTATGCAAGTCCCGATCACCAAGAGCGAGCTGAACGTTAACTCCTGTGCCGTATGCAAATGCGAAATGAAGGCGTAGCGATGGATGTGGAGGACATGACGCGTCTTTTTTGACGAGCCGACCCTCACATGCCGGAAGAGGAGAAGGTGCGATACCTGATGCATGGAGTGAAGGAGCAGTTGTTCGGTGGTATTGTACGCAGACGTACGAGCGACAAGTGAACTTTGTCTCTGGTACCGACTACATAGGCACTCTTGGAGGCCAAGTTGACTTCTTCCGAGAGGTCATACACTCTGTATCCGATCCGCGAAGAACTGCAGAAGTTATCAGCACCCTCGACCCCCACTTTCAGTTCTTTGTCCGGCATCGTCCGAGATGAAGTTCAGCACGCACTACGAGAAACGTCCTGTCAGACAAAGCCGCGGCCCCTAAATGACTTCTCTCGCATGTCAGTCGTATGCGCCAACTCTGCTCCAACCAGCACTACCTTTGGCTGCACCTTCCATCGTGGCCCCTGCCATGCTTCAGGCAGACCAAACTCTGCGCCAACTTGCACCACATTTCAATATGCCTCATACCACAGCCGCTGTCATGCTTCAGGCAGTCTAAGTGGGCCCGTACCTCAGTGACCGGCGGCCGATTCCGCGAAAATCAGACGTGTGACGGGCCCCTGATCGACGTCCTCTTTGCTATCACTGTGGCGAACCTGGGAACATCTACCGACAGTGCACTTATCGAGAGCTGGAACTTCGTGGTTTTTTGGTCAAGTCCCCACCTTTTAGGTTCGGCCAGTGGCCTCCGGAAATTGCGGACTACGTTGCCCAGCAGCGCGGATCGACATCTCAGCACCACCCACGTTCTTCATCACCGCGGTGGTTCTCGCCGAATTATCGCACTCATTAGGACGTGGTGCAGGGCAGGTCACCTAGCCCGCGTCGGAAAAACTAGCCACAGCAACCTTCGGGGGCAAGGCCACTCAGGATGGATGGATGGATGGATGGATATGGCTGTACCCTTTAGATCGGGTGGTGGCTAGCGCCACCAAGCCGTAATACCTAATGAACCAAAAACTAGATTTATTTTTTCCTTAAAAAGTGAGTTTGAGGATTCGTACTTTGCAGTGAAGAGTTTAATTTTCACTCGTGCCTTGACTTTAGCAACCAATCAGATAACCTCCTTCTAGTTAAGTCTACCCGCCCAAAGTTTATTTTGGCCTCCCGGTCCCTAAACCCCAGTGCTTTGAAAAACTCTGCGCCATCATCCTTAACTATAGGGTGAAGCCCTTTACAGAACATTATCGTGTTCGGCAGTTTCTTCTTTCTCTCCACACGCACTGCATACTGCGTCTACCCCTTCAAATTTGGCCCGATATGTCTTGGTTCGCAGTACTCCTGTCCTGGCCTCAAACAGTAGAGAACTACCCCGAGTATTATCATAGATCCTTTCCTTGGCAATTTCCTGCTTAAAAGTTCGATAGATCTCTAGTGCGGACTTCTTAATCATGCCCCTTCTCCACATGTCAGTCTCCGTTTCCTTCACTTTCTTTTTATCCGATAGTTCTTTTTGGTTTGGCCATCTGCTGTTTTCTAAGTATTTACCAGTCAACTTCCTGGTTTGCTTCCTCCATTTTGTATCGACATTCTTCATGTACAAGTAGCTGAAAACCTTCCTAGCGCAACACTCTTCCCCCATTTCTCTCAATCGCTTCTCAAATTTTGTCTTGCTGCTAGCTTCCCTGCCCTCAAATGATGTCCATCCCATATCACCTTGTACTCCCTGATTTGGTGTATTCCCGTGAGCTCCTAAAGCAAGCCTACCTATTCCACGTTGCTTAATTTCTAATCTTGCTTGAACTTCTGATCTCATGCACAAGACCGCATTGCCGAACGTCAGCCCAGGAACCATGACCCCTTTGCATATTCCTCTCACAACATCATACCTATTGTAATTCCACAGTGCCCTATTTTTCATGACTGCTGCATTCCTGTTACCTTTAGTCGTCACGTATATTTCATGTTCCCTCAGATACTCGGTCCCATTGCTTATCCATACGCCCAGATATTTGTACTTATCTGTTATCTCTAGCGTGACCTCCTGTATTCTAAGCTCACTACCTTCGTTGTCATTGAAAATCATGACTGTTGATTTTTTCTTACTGAATCTAAAATCTAACCTATCTCCCTCATTACCGCAGATGTCCATCAATTTCTGCAAATCATCCTTGTTGTTGGCCATTAGCACTATATGATCTGCGTACATTAATGCTGGTAGTGCCTGATCAATATGTTTTTCTTGTTTGACTAAAGAGAGGCTGAAGCCCATTCCACTTCCCTCTAATTTTGCCTCTAATCTTTGTAGGTACATCATTCATAATAAGGGTGACAGGGGGCACCCCTGCCTAAGCCCCTGTTTTACACCTGCAGGCTTGGATACCTGTTTTCCCCACTTTATAACTACCTTGTTACCTTTATAGATACCCTTTAAAAGATTAGTGACTACATGTTCCACGCCTAGTGTGTCCAGTATTCCCCACAATTCCTCTAGAACCACGCTATTGTACGCTCCCCTGATATCCAAAAATGCTAGCCACAGGGGCCTGTGTTCCTTTTCTGCTATTTGGATGCACTGCGTCAGTGAGAACAGATTGTCTTCCAACCTCCTGTGTTTCCGAAACCCATTCTGCAGTTCCCCCAGCACCCCCTCATCCTCTATCCACGCCTGCAGTCTTTCCTTTATAATCTGCATCGCCAGCCTGTAGACCACTGATGTCACTGTTATAGGGCGGTAGTTGTTTATGTCAGCTTTGTCCCCCTTTCCTTTATAGATCATGCTCATCCTGCTAAGTTTCCACCCATCGGTAACTTCAACATCGATTATTATTGTGCTCACTGCCTCTCTCAAAGCCTGCTTAGACTTCGGACCTAATGTCTTTATCAGCCTAATTGGAATGCCATCTGGGCCTGTTGATGTACTACTAGGAACCCTTTTCTCAGCCCTTTCCTACTCTTGTTGTGAAAATGGAGCCATTGCACCACTTGATTCGTCCTTGTCTATTGTGGTGCATAAAGTACTTCTTTGTTGAAATTTTTCTGTCACCTTTGTTCTTATATATTCAATAGCTTCGTCCCCTTCTAGCCTAGCACCTTGGGCTGTAGTTATAAAACTCTGCTCTAGGCTCATCTCATTTCTTAGGGAGTTTAGATGGTTCCGAAATTTCGCAGCTGCCTTTCTACCTTTTTTATGTACTTCTCCCAGAAACTGAGCTCTCTTCCTTTTAATCTTTTCATTGATCAGATGGGATGCATCCCTTCTACAGCTTAGAAAGGTTGCCCATTTGTTTTCAACATCATCTGTCGGTTCACCCCGCTGCTTAGCATGTCTGTGTTCCCTAGAGGCTTCCTGACGTTTTGCTATGGCTCTCTTAACTTCCTCATCCCACCAACTTTTGGGTTTGTGTCTTCTTTTCCGGGGTGACTTCTCACGCGTCTTAGCAAGCTCTAGCTCAAAGTCTAATTAGATTCGTGTATGTCCACACTGCCTTATTATCCTCTGTGATTACTTTCTCAATTCGTTTAGTGGCTATTTTATTTTGCCTTTCTGGATAAAAATTTTCCTGTAGTTGCTCATCTTGTCTCCTTCCCCCTTTCACTGCTCTTCCAAAACTTAGCTTGATACGTTTGTGATCGCTACCCAGACTTCTGAAGCCACCTTCATCTATGTGCATTCCCCTGAGCTTATCATACATCCTATGCGACATCAGTGCATAATCTATCGTCGACTGAAGCCTTCCTACCTCCCATATTATTTGCCCTTCACACTTCTCGGTACTGTTGCAAATGATCAAATCAAGCCTTTCACACATATCCATGAACATTTTGCCTGTCGGGTCGATATACCCATCTATATCTTCTATGTGCGCATTCATGTCTCCTAGTATATTTATCTCGCACTCTTTTCCTAACTCCTGAATGTCCTTTGATATACACTCTACCATTGCCTGGTTTTCCTCTCTGGCCTTTGCTCCCGTCCACAAGTACACGAAACCAAGGAGTGTCATTTAACCTGCCACTTTCCCTTTTAGCCATAAATGTTTCTTGCACTCCTGCTTGACCCTTTGCCAGTCTGTACTTTTATGAATGAATGCCCCCATACCACCCCACTTTCTGCTGCCTTCTGTTCTATTACAATATTCCCACGCGTAGTCCGGATTGTTCGGAGGTTGTTCCATGTCCCTGAGATGTGTGTCTACAAAACCGTATACCATCGGCCTCTGTTCCCTGAGCTGTTCTTCTATCTCTTCCCACTTCAGCCTGTTCCTACCACCCTGCATGTTAATATACCCTATGTCTGAATTGGCTCGGCGCTCGTGGCTACGTCTATTTATGCCCCGGACTCTACCTATCTTAGATATTGGTGCCACTTTGAAATCGTATCTGTCCATACAACTTGTCGAAGTGTCTCCCTGGTTGTTTTCGTCGTTACTAGCTATCCTGCACCCGGAAGGGCTCGCTTGCCCCCCGAAAAAGCTACTGCGCGTCCTGCAAGTCGCCAACCCACCTCATGACCTAGCCGCCCATCGAAGTGAATTCTGTCTCGTGGAACCCCCCCCCCCCCACCTATGCACCTCTCTGTTTATTTCCACGACCTCAAAGCCTTTCTCTCGACTCATCCGCCATATCTCTTGGTTTGCGTTGACCACCGCTCTTTGCAGGTTACTATCACGCACCGGTACCTCCGGTATCGTGCATATCACTACCTGTACCTTAGGAGAAGTGGCGCACATGTCATCGACGCCTTTCGCCAGTTTGGCTGCTAGTCCTGCTGCATCTTCATTTAGGACATCGTTTAAACCACCTGAAATTATCACGAGGTTTCGTCTATCAGCTGTCGTTTTGAGCTTTGCGCTCGCTTGCCTCATGACTGCTTGCAGCTTGCGTCCTGGGAACGCCCCTACTGCAACCCTCTTGTCACCTCTTACCCTCTCTTTGATGGCTTCTGTGCATCGATTTAAATTCGAGTTTCGGCGATTATCACATGCTGTGACTTTTCAGCTGGAGCGTTCTTCACCTGGGGGCTACTTGCACCTGTGACGCCGGCTGCTTCGTTCCTTCCCTGCCCCACCACTACCTCGCTGAAGCTGGGCCTTGCAACAGTTGAACCGGCTAAACCTGTTTTTTCCAAACTTGCTTGCTTTTCCTTCTCCACCGTTCTGGTTGCCTGTTCCCTACTGTTCTCTCGGTAGGTCGCTTCTTTGTTCAGCTTCGCTAGCGCTTCCTCGGCGGACTTCAGTCTTTCTCCCGTTGCCCTCGTTTTCTCTTGCTCTGTCGCCAACGCAGTCTCGAGCTCGGCGATTCTCATCAGCAGTTCACTCTGGGCAACCATCATTTTCTCCATTTTTTCCTCGACCTCACATTGCCTATAATTCGCGTCAGCCTCTTCTCCATCCGCTTTTACGCTTCGGTCCATTTTCAAACCCACTCCACATCCTGAACACTTTACAAACTTTTTAACCTTGCCTTTCTGACACCAATTGTCCCTATACTCGATAATTACTAAACTCGAGCCCTGCACTACGAAAAAAAGAAAGTCTAAGCTCTACTACAAAAACTTGCGCGTTCAATGTACGCGCATCTCCCCCGCGGGGTGGCAAAAGAAAAAAAAAACAACAACAAAAAATTCAAACACACACACCCGCACTAACTAATAAATACCTGGTGACTGGCCCCCGAAAAAGCCATACCATAAAATAAGTGCTACGAAGATTTCAACCGTTGCCTTATAATTATAAAGACAAGCACAAAACATGCAAAAACATTTATCTTCGCAGTCGATCCGGAGCGCTCAAAAAACACGTCCATCCACCTTGACAGCCCGAACTGGTCATGCACAAGGCCCCCTATCGACGCGGACTGAAGATACTGACGATACATCGACAACGACATCACCGGCTAATTGTGGAAGAGTTTCCATAGATATTCCTGTTCTGCTAGTTCGTCGCGAAGTCTGCGCTTTAGGGGACACTGGTTCAGACTATTGCATAATTAGTAAAAAACTGACCGTTCTTCTGAAGATCTGTTTGCTCAATTAGCGGGGCGATTTGCGGCGGCCGCGATGGTCTCTTCCAAGAAAGATGCTGTCTTTGTTGTCCTCTCTCGAACGGTTTACGGCGTCGTGGCGACACGACGTCTCTTCCTCTGGCTAGCAGGGACAATGCCTAACGAGCATAGGCAGCCGGCCGGTTGGCTACTTGATTGAGGATTAATAGAGTGCCGCTCCCCTGTCAGCTCTGGTGCCGGTCACAACAGCTTCCCCCTCGCTAGATGAGTCGCCGAGGTCATCAGGCGTCGCTGCTGCTCGAAGGGACGACGGAAGGGTCCGCTTTTGAAAGTCAGGAACTCGCATTTGCTTGCCGCATCGTCTTGGTAATTGCCAAAATCTTCAACAGCGCCTGGCAGACTGGGCGCCGAAGGGGCTGAGAGCCTCCCCAGTTGACCGGCTTATGCACAATGGTGTCTGCCCAGACGAATCGCCGGGACAAACGTAACAATATGTGGAGCTAGAAAACCGCCGCGAGCACGCTATGAGTGAGATATGTTGTTTTGGTATTACATGAAACGCAGGTTAGGATTAATATGTTTGCAAAAATCATAATCATCCATTGACGTTCCACTGACGTAGCGTAACACCATATTTGGTATATGTGGAGCTAACAAAACGGCCGCGAGCGCATCATGAAGGGCCTAATATACTCCAAGACGCAGGCGCACGCTGGGCACAGTGACGCTACGTTAGCAAAACACAAGCACTGGGTTGTCTGACGCCAGGCGCGACAAGCCTCCGTCAGCGCGGCCCGACGGCAACCGGTGCGAAACGCGACATGTTGCATTTCGCGCCGATACCATAGAACAACATTGATCTATGCCGATGCGTTACCCAGACAATACTGCGTCTCCCTCCTTTCGTGACGGAGAGATGCTAGACGCGCTAAAACGCGCATGCGACAAAGCAACGCAGCGCGCCGCGCGCCTGCGAGTATATGGTAGGACCGGCGCCTGGCGTGACAACGCCGGCATGACGCGAAGAAATCAACGCCGGCGAGCACGCGCACCGCGTCATTTCGAAATGTATTGGCATCTTGACAGTGGCCTGTAGGCATATTCTCACATGACACGCATCTCATAATTATCATGTTTGCACCAATCGCATACCTTCGTCATTCATTGACGTCACGTAATGCAAAATTATGCCTATGTGAAGCTAGCGAAACTGCCGCAAGCGCTTCATCAGTGGGGCAGTTAGTCATGCTGTTACATGACACGCATATTGTGATAATCATGTTTGGATGTGTCATTCGCCTGTGTTGTCCTGTCGCATTACGTAATACCGAGTTTGGTGCATGTGAAGCTAGAGAAAACGGCGGTGAACACATCATGAGCGTAGCATGTAGTCATGTTGTTACATGACACGCATGTCATTTTATCATGTTTGCACCAGTATCAAACCTTCGTCATCCATTCACATCCTGTAATACCAAATTCGGTATAAATAAAGCTAGCGAAACAGCCACCAGTGCATCAAGAGCGTGGCATGTATTCATGTTGTTACATGATACGAATGTCATGATTTTTATGTTAGGGTCTTTCGCTTGGGTTCGCCATGCAATCAAGTCATAGCATACTAGTTTTGCAACATCTCATGTGAACGAAACCACCGCAAGAGCTGCAGCACCATAAAATATAAATAATGACATTCATGACATACATATTGCTACGTAGCTGACGTATCAGCGGTGAAAAGACGACAACGAGGAAGTGGTCTGTCGGTTGTGCGTGCTGCTTTCATCTTAGTCGACGCCATACGCATCATTTTGAATATAGATTTTAAATAAACACATCTCGTGTCATTTTTACGTAACATCTTTGTGGTGGAGGTGCTGGGTACCTCCCCGTCTTCATTACGAAGCTCCGCAACGGCCGCATCATCATAGGTCCAATCATGTCACTGGTTGAACAACCATCGTCTTCGCCACCTGCCGCTACCGTGACTTCTACATACGTCGTTCTACCTCCTGCTCGTGATCCCGGTGTATTTTCCGGTCAGGATGGCGTTGACGTCGACAAATGGATCAACCGGTACGAACGGGTCAGCGCAAGCTATATGTGGGACCCGTTTCTTATGCTTGCCAATGTGCTTTTTTACCTCCATGGCCCACCGCGCGTGTGGTTCGAGACGCACGAAGCGGGGATTACGAGCTGGGACTCCTTCAAAGAAAAGATCCGCGACCTTTTTGGCGACACCATCGGACGGCAGATCGCAGCGCGGAATCAACTGGCGGCCCGTGCACAGACGTCGACGGAGTCGTACGTCGCGTACATTCACGACGTCATCGCCCTTTGCCGCCAGATTGACGAGCACATGAGTGAGTCGGAGAAAGTGGCCCATGTGCTGAAAGGCATAGCAGACGACGCATTTATTCTACTAGTTTACAACAACGTTGCCACCGTCGACGCCATCATTAAAGAGTGCCGGCGGTTCGAAGAAGCCAAGAGCCGCCGTATTACTCAGCGATTCACCCGGCTGCCCAACACGGCCGCGACCTCATCGTGTGAAGCCGCCCGCCAGTCCCCCACGTATGACAACGTCACACGTATTGTTCGTCGGCAAATCAAAGCCGCCTGTCCGGCTCCTCTTCAGCCACCCGTTTTCGCAACGGTCGCCTCTGACCAACAACAGTCGTCAGTGGCGATAATACAAGCTGTGGTGAGGCAGGAGTTTGCGAACCTCGGACTTCCATCAGCATGTCTCCTGACTCGCCCTGAAGCCCCGTCCTACTCCCGAGGACACGCTCGCCGTTCACCTCCAACAATGCCCTTCCGTAACCTTTCGGAATGGCGAACTCCCGACGACCGGCCTATTTGTTTTGCCTGCCACCAGCCTGGGCACGTTTCTCGCTATTGCCGCCGCCGTTGGTCAAACCAACCACGTCAGACTTTCTCTACCTCGGCGCTCATGCATCCGACGACCCCTCGACGTTCAGATGCCACACCCTTCAATTTCTATTCGACGTCATCTTGCGAGCCTTCCACTGACGCCCCTTTGCCCGGTCACCACTACCCTGACGCCCCTTCGTCCGGTCGCCGTAGCTCTCGCTCCCCGTCACCGCTACGTCACCAATCCCGCTCTCCGCCACCTCGGCGCTTTTCCTCGCCGAGCTTTTCTGGACGACCGCAGCAGGAAAACTAGATATTGCAGCTTATAGAGGTGAAGCTGCAATACCAATGACGGCCGAAAATCCTCTACTGACGCTTCCCACGCACCATAGCCTGCTTGAAGTACAAGTCGACCATGTTTGAGCGCCCTCATTGACACAGGTGCGCACCTCTCTCTTATGAGCGCTTCTCTACGCTGCCACTTACAAAATATTATGACGCCATCTACGGCGCAGGCAATACGTGTTGCCGATGGCGGTACTCTACCAGTAATCGGAATGTGCACTGCTCATGTCAGCATTGCCGGTCGTCACGCCGTGGTCCTTTTTGCCGTGCTAGCCTGCTGCCCTCATGACCTCATACTTGGCCTTGATTTCCTTTCGGCACACTCGGCCTTAATTGATTGTTCGTCTGGTACCCTCAGCCTTGATCTACCAATCTTTGCCGACTACTCTGCAAAGCCCACCAGCCACTTGAGCCCAACCATTTTCGTTCGCCTGCCACCTCGAGCCGTCGCGTACGTGTCTTTGTCATCGACCCCTCCCGTTCCTGACTGTGATTATATCGTTACGCCAATTACTGACGTTCGGCTGACGCGCAGTGTTAGTGTGCCCTATACCATCGCGACCATAGCGGATAACTGTGTGTTACTTCCGCTCCTTAACTTTGGTTTCACCCCTCAAGTGTTGCCTTGCCAGATGTTTCTAGCCCAGCTAACTGCCATAACAGAGGACAATGTCAGTGTTGTCGCTGTATCTGCTCTTGGTCGAAGCGCAGTCTCATGGTCACCCAGCTCAGACGATGGTATGTGTTCGAAACATGATTGGATCGGAGCTGTCGCCTCACCAGGCCGACGCTCTCTGCCACGTTTTGGCCTCATACAGTGACATTTTCGACACCGACGATCGTCCGTTGGGCCAGACTAAAATTGTCACTCACCGAATCAACACTGGTGACTCTGCGCCCATTCACCGTCGGCCGTACCGCGTGTCAGCATCTGCGCGAGAAGTGATTCAGAAAGAAGTGGCCAAAATGCTTACGAAAAACGAAATCGAACCATCAACGAGTCCTTGGGCATCTCCCGTGGTATTAGTAAAAAAGAAAGACGGCTCATGGCGTTTCTGCGTTAATTATCGCCACCTCAACGAAATTACCAAAAAAGACGTGTACCCTCTACCACGCATTGACGACGCCCTTGATTGCCTCCATGGCGCCACCTTCTTTTCATCTCTCGACCTCCGATCTGGCTACTGGCAAATTGCTGTAGATGACATGGACCGAGAAAAGACCGCCTTCGTTACCCCTTACGGCCTTTACCAATTCAAGGTCATGCCATTCGGGCTCTGCAACGCTCCAGCGACCTTCGAGAGAATGACGGACACGCTCCTACAAGGATTTAAATGGTCGACATGTTTGTGTTACTTGGACGACGTGATCATTTTCTCACTTACCTTTGCAACCAACCTTGAACGCCTTTCGATCATTCTATCCATAATTCGACGGGCCGCCCTGCAGCTCAATTCCTCCAAGTGCCACTTCGGTCTTCGTCAGATTACCGTATTGGGTCACCTTGTTGACGCTGCCGGCATACGGCCAGACCCGGCGAAAGTACGCGCTGTAACAAACTACCCAGTCCCACGCTCTGTCCATGATGTACGCAGTTTTGTGGGCCTCTGCTCCTACTTTCGCCGGTTCGTGAAAAACTTTGCGGCACTCGCACGGCCACTCGCCGACCTTCTCAAACAAGACGTCCCATTTTCTTGGGGCCCTCCTCAAGCTGACACCTTCTCTCAGCTAATCACCGCTCTAACGACACCTCCTATTTTTGCACATTTCGACCCCGATGCTCCCACAGAAGTGCGAACAGACGCGAGTGGTCACGGAATAGGTGCAGTTTTGGCGCAAATTCAGCGGGGCAACGACCGTGTAATCGCGTACGCGAGCCGTCTGCTTTCCAAGTCTGAACGCAATTATTCTATAACAGAACGGGAATGTCTTGCTCTTGTTTGGGCGGTTTCGAAATTCCGTCCTTACTTGTATGGCCGCCCTTTCCGTGTCATCACAGATTATCACGCGCTGTGTTGGCTTTCTTCTCTGAAGGACCCCACTGGACGACTTGGTCGTTGGGCATTACGCCTACAGGAGTATTCCTACTCGGTTGCTTATAAGTCTGGACGTCTCCATCTGGACGCCGATTGTTTATACCGCTGCCCTATTGATCAGCCCTACGAACCAGACATCGAGCCTAGCCTCAGCGTCATGTTAATGTCCCAATTTTTTCAGATTGGTGATGAACAACGTCGTGATGCTTCTCTGCGACAACTTATTGACCGTCTCGAATCTGCTCCGAACGACACCTCACTTCGCATGTACGTCCTCCTGAATGGCACGCTGTACCGTCGTAGTCTCCAGCCAGATGGCCCTGAGCTCCTTCTTGTCGTGCCGAAAAATTTGCGTTCAACCGTGCTGCACGAGCTTCACGATGAACCAACTGCTGGTCATCTGGGTGTATCTAGGACGTAAAACCGCGTGCGTCGCCGCTTCTTTTGGCGCCGTCTCGCCTGGTCCGTTCGCCGTTACGTGTCCTCCTGTGATAAATGCCAACGTAGGAAGCGACCTACTGCGCCCCCGGCTGGACTTCTTCAACCGATCTCCATCCCAACCGAACCTTTTTTCTATGTTGGTATAGATCTGCTCGGTCCTTTTCCCGAGTCGAAATCGGGCAACAAGTGGGTCGCTGTTGCTATAGACTACGCGATTAGGTATGCCATCACTCGAGCGCTCCCCACCAGCACCGCTACTGACGTTGCGGACTTTTTGCTCCACGACGTCATCCTACAGCATGGCGCTCCTCGCCAATTACTCACAGATCGTGGCCGCACATTTTCGTCCCGTGTGATCGATCTTCTGCGCTCTTCCTCGACGCACCACAAGCTGACCACTTCCTACAATCCCCAAACTAATGGCCTTACCGAACGGCTAAATCGGACCCTAACGGACATGCTCGCGATGTATGTGTCCTTCGACCACCATGACTGGGACCTGGCGCTACCTCACGTGACCTTCGCGTACAATTCTTCGCGCCACAACACCACTGGTTATTCACCCTTTTATTTGCTTTATGGCCGTGATCCGACGTTACCACTCGACACCTTACTTCCAACCACTACAACGCCGTCAACCGAATATGCACGCGACTCTATTGCTCGTGCCGACCACGCACGCCAGATCGCCCACTCTAGACTTTCGGCTTCGCAAGCCACCCAGAAAGCCATCTACGGCAGCCGGCATGCTGACGTTCACTTCTCACCCGGTTCTCTTGTTCTCCTGTGGTGCCCAGTTCGTCGAGTTGGCTTATCAGAGAAGTTATCGTCTCGCTACATAGGTACTTACCGTATCATCCGCCAGGTAACCGACGTCACCTATGAGATCATTCCTGCATCTGAGACCACGAGCCTGTCTGCAACCACACCCAGTGATGTTGTGCACGTCAGCAGGCTAAAACCCTACCACCTGCCTACTGAAGACCGCAGTTAATGTGCACCGAGACGGCGCTTTTACCGCGGGGGGGGGGGGGTAATGCTACGTAGCTGACGTATCAGTGGTGAAAAGACGACAACGAGGAAGTGGTCTGTCGGTTGTGCGTGCTGCTTCCATCTTAGTCGATGCCATACGCATCATTTTGAATATAGATTTTAAATAGACACACGTCGTGTCATTTTTACGTAACAATATCATGGTTTTCATGTTGTGACTAGTCAATTACGTTCTTCATAGAGTCATGTTATGCCATACCAAGTTTGGTATCGATACCGTTATCGAAACGGCCAGGAGAGCTAAAAGTCGTAGGCTGCTAGATAGATAGATAAATAGATAGATAGATAGATAGATAGATAGATAGATAGATAGATAGATACGCTCAATGTCACCGAAGTTCACTAAGAAATGCTTCGCATTTAAAACAAGTTTCAGTCGTTTCGTCCAAGTTACAAAACTAGCAAAAAGGGTAAGCAGGCAGACCAGCTCTGTGCTTATAGTAGTTCAATTTTGGAGTGCGAGCGCATAGTTTTGTGATAGTAGCTGTACCGCTTTTCGTGTTGAATGAGATTCCTACGCCATGAGAACAGGAGGTGTATATTCGTTTAGGTGATGGGTGAATGACTTAACAGTGCCAAGTGAAGTGCTCACTTTCTCAATATGTGACTAATTATAAAGGTGGTTTCCAGAATAATTTAGGATATCAGGCCACTGAAAGCGCTTTTCGATGGAGCGTCCGCTTTTTCCTCATTTTCGTCCATTTTCATCTCTTCGTGGCACGGTACCCAGTTCAGTCTGACTAGAGTTAGGTGGATATTTCTGACATTTCTAGCTCAGATGAATGTTGCTCCGACATTTTTATATATACCGCTCCTCTGCAGAAGCTAGTACACTATATGGTACGGTGAAATTTTCGCAATATTGGGATATATGTCATGAAAACGTTTTTCAAGTTCTGTGTTTCATTACTGATGCAAGGAACTTCTGTAACTTTAATATCTGAAGATCTAACAAGTCCGTCTACGAAGCCCATCTATGCTGTACAAAACCGAGGTCAGTAAGACCGAGAAAACAACTCTGACTGATGTATACAAGAAAGTAATTTGTAGTTTGAAAGAAATTTCATATTTTAGGAGTGATTGCACAGTTAGCCTTCTAAATCTGCACAAAAGAGAGGACAACTTCGCTGATAAGTAGATGAAATTAGTGGCTGTGACTTTCGGTAATCCAAGAAATAAATTTGGGCCTCCTTTTCCTAAAGTACAAGAGGAGATGTAATTTATAAGCCGGTGCACCCAAATACGAAACACATCTGAATTCTAATACGGGGCTGAACCGCTCGTGTCCAGAAAAGCTGCATGCATGTAGATTTTGTAAAACATATTTAGTGTGTCTTTTAGTATACCCGATCGACTGATCCACAGCCTTCAAAAAACTCCCGGTGCCCGTACTCCTTTCTTGGTCGTACGCCTATGGAGGTGGTTATTAAAAGTCATTCCGAGATATATATACCGAGTCAAATTGTGGTATGTTTCGCAGGTTGCAAGTTGTTGTATCCAACGGTGAAACAATGTTTCCACGCTTTGACACAGTAAGACATAAATGCGTAGCGTGCAAGCAATTTGAAAGGCTCACTTACTCGTTTGTAAGCGAATATAAAGCGAATGTATATCACTGTCTTATGCGAAAAACTGCTATATCTTCTGCATATACTTATGCGTATACTTCATACGAATGGGAATAGTGCTAAGCAATATTATAAAAAGAACAAGCGAGGTGAATGCTCTCTCAGGAACTTCTCGTCATCTGTAATGTATATATGAAAAATGTCATTTTAGTAAACAATAAAACTCCTTTCGCAATTGAAAACTCCCTAGACCACGTCAACCCATAATTAGAGGTATCATTAAATTTCAATTGAACAAATAATATTTTATTTTCTACTCTGTTATAAGCTTTTGACCGGGAAGAATATTGCCACTTTCTCTATATCTCTCTTTTCTCGCGTGGGGAGGAACTACTGTGTGCGGAGCACGCAAACCCAACAACGTCGACAGCCTGACACGTGCGTGCTTGATCGCAGGTATGTCTAGAAAGCTCTCAATCGATTTCCAGGCATTGCCGTCAAGATAACGTCGACAAACCACGCTATGTTATCGGCGCACTGAGGTGAAGTGACAGTCTCAGGGTGTGTGCACCGTTTCTTTTTAGTCGTTTTTAATGCTATAGCAAATATATTATCATGGGGGGGGGAGAGAATGAATGAAATAAATATATTTACAAAATATGCAGGGAGAGTCAGAGGCAGCTGCAGCAAAGATGGAGGCCCAACAGCAACAACAACACGAGCACGGTCGCTTTCGTTATCTTCGTAGTCTATGATGTTCTTTCGTTGCCGATGTCGTGTAACATATAGCCCTCGCCGCTGGCAGCGCCGTCTCGGCACCTAAAGGAGAGTAGGATCATATGCGGATATGAAGGGTTTAAGGTGGGTCACATGGACGACGTCAGTAGCGAGTGCGGACGACGGCGACTGACTGTCCAACGGAGCAATCTCGTATGTGACCTCGGTAAGCCGGCGTAAAACCTTGTAAGGCCCTGAGTAGCGAGAAAGGAGCTTCGAAGAAAGGCCAACGTGGCGGCATGGTGTCCAGAAAAGGACCAATGAAACTGGAGAGGAGGAAACTACTCTGTGATGGCTATCGTAGCGGGCCTTCTGAGAGAGCTGCGAGCCAAGAAGATGTTCCCGTGCGATTTGGCGGGCCACTTTAGCCCGAGCAGTGGCATCCCGGGCGTACTCTGTAACCGTTTGCGTAGTTGATGGGAGAAGAGTCTCGAAGGGTAAGGCTGGATGGCGGTCGAACAATAAATAGAAAGGGGAGAAGCCAGCGGTGTCGCGGCGTGATGAATTGTACGCGAATGTCACATAAGGCAAAGTACTAACCCAATCAAGGTGATCTTTGGAAACGTACATGGAGAGCATTGTGGTCAATGTTCTATTTAGGTGCTCGGTAAGACCATTTGTTAGTGGGTGATAGGCCGTAGTGAGCTTCTGACGCAACGAACACGAGCGAAGGATGTCACTTACTACGTTTGAAAGAAATGAGCGACCACGATCAGTCAGCAGCTGTCGAGGAGTGCCATGGTGGAGAATTACGTCATGAAGGAAGAAGTCCGCGACGTCAGTGGCACAGCTTGTCGGTAGCACTCGTGTGATAGCGTATATTGTGGCGTAATCAGTGGCTACTGCTAGCCACTTGTTTCCAGTGAGAGAAGTAGGAAATGTTCCAACGAGATCGAGACCGACGCGGTAGAAGGGAACAGTGGCTATGTCTATTGGTTGAAGCGGACCAGCTGGTGGCAAGGTAGAATGTTTGGAGTGCTGGCAGGACTCACATGCAGCAACGTATCGGCGCACAGAACGGTGAAGGCCTGGCCAGAAGAATCTACGCCGCACGCGATCGTACGTGCGCGTGACCACGAAATGTCCCGTGGTTGGGGCGTTGTGAAGCTGTTCAAGTACAGCGGAACGGAGTGTCGCAGGAACTACGAGTAGTAGCTCTGGTCCCTCGGCGCTGGTGTTGCGTCGGTAAAGAATGCCATCGCGTAGAACGAACAAATGTGGCGACGGGTCTACGTGGGGCAAACATAGACTCCGCATGATAGACCGCAAGTGGACATCGCAGAGCTGTTCCTTGCGTATGTCGGTGAAGGCTGACATGGCGATGACACATGAGTCAGAATCATGTGCTGAAAGATCAGGTGGGTCCACGGGGTGACGGGATAGACAGTCGGCATCCTGGTGCATTAGGCCAGATTTGTATGCCACGTCGAAGCTGTATTCTTGTAGTTTCAAGGCCCAACGGCCAAGTCGTCCAGTTGAATTTTTATGAGACGACAGCCAGCACAAGGCATGGTGATATGTAATTACCGAAAAGATGCGGCGAAACAAGTACGGTCGAAATTTTTCGACTGCCCAGACTTGTGCTAGGCACTCACGCTCTGTAATGAAAAACTTGCTCTCCGAAGGAGACAGGAGGCAACTGGCATAAGCAATGACGCGCTGCTGTTCTCGTTGCCACTGGGCGAGAAGAGCACCAATTCCATGTCCGCTGGCATCGCTATGAACGTCAGTATGGGCTGACGGGTCGAAATGGGCCAAGATGGGTGGGGAAGTAAGTAATGTTGTAAGGGTGCTGAAGGCGTTATATTGGTCAGTACCCCAATATAAAGGCATGTGCTTCTTAAATAGCTCCGTAAGTGGTCGGGCAATGTCAGCAAAATTCTTCACAAAACGTCGAAAGTAAGAACAAAGGCCGATAAAACTCCGTACATCTTTTGTGGAACGTGGTATGAGATAATGTTTGACAACTCGAATTTCGTCAGGATCAGGTTGCACGCCTCGAACACTGACAAGGTGGCCCAGCACAGTGATTTCCCAACGACCAAAGCGACATTTGGAAGAGTTGAGCTGAAGTCCTGCTGTCAGGAAAACCTCAAGAACAGCCGTTAGGCGGCTAAGGTGGCTTTCGAATGTAGATAAAAAAACGATGACGACATCAGGATAACACAGACACGTGGTTCATTTGTATGCATGCAGGAGAGAGTCCTTCATCCTATCACATGTAGCTGGCGCATTACACAATCCGAATGGCATAACCTTGAACTGGAAAAGTCCATCCGGTGTGATGAATGCGGTTTTCTGATGGTCTCGATGATCGACAGAAATCTGCCAGTATCCTGATCGCAGGTCGATAGATGAAAAGTAGGCAGACCAATGTAGGCAGTCGAGAGCATTGTCAATCTGCGGCAGTGGATACATATCCTTATGTGTTACTTTGTTTAAGTGACAGTAGTTTACGCAGAAGTGCCAGCTGCCATCCTTCTTCTTGACTAGCACGACCGGCGATGCCCATCGACTGCAGGAAGGTTCGATGACGTCTTTTGTGAGCATTTGTTCAATTTATTGCTAGATAACTTGTCGCTCAGCATTAGACACGCGATAAGGACGTCGTCGGAAGGGGATGGCGTCTCCATTGTTAATCCTATGAGTTAAAAAGGATGTCTGACCCAAAGGCCGGTCATCAAAATTAAAGATGTCGCGGTAGGATTTCAGCAGGTGCCGGATGTCAGCTGTCTGTGCTGGAAGAAGGTCCGGAGTGATCATCTTCTCGATGGTGGCATCCGCTGCGTTCTTCGAAGATGAGAACGGAGCAGAGGACGGAGATTCGGCAACGAGCGCCGAAACGGCAGCATCTATACAAGAAACTTTTGCCGCAGTCATACCATCTGGGATAACTTGAGCGCGCCAGCTGAAGTTTAGGATCGGAAGAGATGCTGTATTTCCCGTGACTGTCAAAAGTGTGTGAGGCACGGCAACATTTTCGGCCAGCAGAACGTCAGCAATAAATGTCAACATGTAGGCACCGTCGGGAACAGAAGGGACAGATCTTAGGTAACGGCTTTAGGTGCTAGGCCAACGTGATCTACAGAACACAGACGTGATTGAGCTGGTGTTGGGTCATCATGGTAACACGGAAATCAAGTTGAAGCAAGCCGGTTTCACAATCAATAAGGGAAAAGTAGGTGGATAAAAAGTCCATGCCGAGGATAAGTTCATGGGATCATTTCTCGAGCACAGCAAATACCACTGTCGTGGAGCGATCAGCCACACTTATACGCGCGGATCACATTCCAAACACTAGAAACGTGCCGCCGTCGGCGACCAGGATGAGTGGCACTGTGGTTGGCGTTAAAACTTTCCTAAGGCGGCAACAAAGTTCTGAATGCATCACTGATATGTGAGCCACTGTGTCCACAAGTGCAACAACGGGTATGTCATCTACTTCAACGTCAATAAGGTTGCGTCGAGTCGGCAGCATGGTCAGAGGATTTGGCGGCCAAGTGGTTGATGCAGACTCACTTCCGGGAGCTGCATCATCTAGTTTTCCCGAGGCAGGTGGTCAGTCGGCGACGTTGGTCGGTGAAATTGGGGCAAGCGAGACGACGTGCGATTGGAGAGCGGTGAACGGGACTGGTGAGCATGCGGAGATGGAGAGTGACGACGATATGGTGACATAGAAGGAACGTCTTCACTGGTGGGCCGTAGGTGACTCCCGGTAAGTTTGAAAGCGTCTATGATCCTTCTCTGGCCGATGGGTGTACCCATAGGATGCCTGATGCCGATACCACCGAGTGTTACAATGGCGGGCCACGTGTCCGATACGGTGGCAGTTGAAACAAATCAGGCGATCGTCAGCAGTCCTCCACTCGGCCGGATTGCGAGGGCGCGCTGGAAGGTTTTGGCTTCGGGCATACGAAACAGGGGGTCGACGACGGTCGATCGGCTGAGAGGGTGCTGTAGTGCACTCGGAGGCCAGTCCAGCATTGGAAAGCTCTTGTCGCACGATGGCATGTATCAGTGGCACCATCTGAGCACTACAGTCACAGGCATGGGAGCACGTGGACGCAAGAGACATAGCTTCAAGTTCACGTCTGATGATCTTGGTCACGTGCTCTGCAGTTAACGGCGTCTGTAGTGCAGGCCCGTCTTCGCACGCCCAGGTTGCTACTGTGTTTGGTAGTCGGGTGAAATTATGGGTGATACGTCGACTTTTCGCAGCCTCAAAATGCTGGCACTCCTTGATGATGGCATCGACCGTGTTGCAGTCCTTGCATAAGAGAAGGTTGAATGTATCATCTGCAATGCCTTTTAATATGTGAGCTGCTTTTCGGTTTCTTCCATACTGTTGTCTGCTTTTCAGCAAAGGGCAAGCACGTCCTGTATGTAAGCCACGTAGGACTCTGATGACGTTTGCGCACGAGGTGCCAACTCCTTCTTGGCCGCTGCCTTTCTACCCACAGACTTGCCAAAAAGGGCGCGCATCTTTTCTTAGCACGCATCCCAGCTTCCAATTTCATCTTCATGGTTCTCGAAACACACTTTTGCTGTTCCTTTCAAGTAGAACAGGATATTGGCAAACATAAGAGTTTCATCCCAGCGGTAATTCTTACTTGTACGTTCGTACAACGGCAACCATTCTTCGATGTCGACATCATCCATGCCACACAACGTGCGAGGATCTTTTAGCCGCGGAAGGAAAACAGTTGTTGTTGTAGTCACCTCAGCGGGAGCCAGTCCCTGGTTTGCCATGGCGGAAAAATCCAAGCGTCTGCCACTGCGGAGCTCCGTTATGTTGTGTTGTACCCCACACCTCCACCAATTCTCACGGGGGTGAGAGAATGAATGAAATAAATATATTTACAAAATATGCAGGGAGAGTCAGAGGCAGCTGCAGTCGAGATGGAGGCCCAACAGCAACAACAACATGAGCACGGTCGCTTTCATCGTCTTCGTCGTTTATGATGCTCTTTCGTTGCCGATGTCGTGTAACAATATGGACACTCTCAAGTGGATTTCACCGCCGGCGTGCCCGTCACTCACCGCATACGTATGCGTATCAATATATCTGAAAACGTTAGGAAGAAAACATCTAGAAAAAGACTTCGGTGTCCACAATGGAACTTGAGATAATTGAGACGAGAGTGCGAGGCGTTATGCCCTGAGCTACCCCGTAGCGCGTCCCAGAATGTTCAAACGGCAAGCTATTTATGTCTACCACTTACTGGAGGTGTCAGGCATCGCGGGGGAGGGGAGAACTATTGTGTTTTCAGCATTACCAGCAAGATGGCGCAATTAGCGTGCATCGTCACATAGGCACGACGCGGCGGCGCACACTCATCTCCTGCGCGTACTTTGCCCGACGTAGAGAATAAGGGGTGGACGCTCGATCGCGCACCCTTATCTTGCAGCGGGGAGGATCGTGCGTTTGCTAGCCTTTGCGTATTGCCGGAACAATTCCGTTGTAGTTACCGTGCGCAAAAAAGGTCACTGCATTCGTTGCACAGTCTCCGTTTGCCAAAATAACGGGCTTTTCAGACACAGCGAATCAACAACTGAGGAGCTTATTCGCGTTCATATGTAGCTGTGAGTACGTTTCGTGCATTATTTGTGCGTGAGAAACGCCGGGCATGTTTAGATTTGCTTGCCATTCTGCGGGGGACCTTCGAACATTTCGCTATCGCGTTCATTGCTTCGCCTTTGCGGCAAAGCTGTGACGTTTTTGCGTCACTGCATACGTCCTTGCGCGACCTTTGAATTCTTTAGGGTTGACACGCCACTTGGTGTCGTTAACTCCAACTAAACCTCTGGTATCCAGAAAAGCTGGATATAAAGCCAACTACGACACCGGCGCGTCAACCTTGCCCGCAGGCGCACACAACGCGGTACAAATACACGGAAGCTGTATAAAGTCACATCGTGCCATTGTAACTGCTTCTTCTCATTTGGAAAAATATTCGTAAAACTCGGAACAAACGTGGTAAAAGATAGGTACAGGAACTCCTGTGAAAGCAGAACAATAACACCATGCAAAGTCACTAAAAGGGCTACCGGCGTCACTATAAATTTTCAGCGTTGCTAGGCAAAAAAACCACGTCGATGTTCAGAGTCATTAAAATAGAAAAATACTTCTTGTAAAACAACTATGGGCTTTTGTGAATAACCACTGTAGCTCCGAAGAGTGCGAAGAGTACACTCTAAAAATTTTTATACCGTAAAGGTGTATTTGTTTTCTCTCATGGGCAACACCCTTTTAGGGTGTCTAGGAACACCCTAAATAATAGGGTGTTTAGAAACACCCTGAAACCGTATGGTGTAAAGAAACATTACACCCTACTTTAATAGGTGTTTATGCACCCCTAAACTTCAGGTGTTGGATGAAGCTACACCCGTGCGAGTGGGGTGTCCGTGTTACACTAAAACCCCCTTGAAACGATGGCAGTTATATGGATAAGCATACTTGATCAAATGAAGCGCGATTACTGGAACAAAAGCAGAGACCCAGGAGGTGACGTTTAGTTTTGTGTGCTGAGGAGAGGCATTCATAGCCCTTCATTTAATCAAATATGCACTCTAAAAATTTACACCATAAAGGCGTAAAACTGGTGTACACAAAAGGTACCCATATGAACACCCTTTCTACACTTCATTTTAAAAATTTGAGGTGCTCATGAATGAAACACTTTCAAAACGTCCCATTTACACCCTTACACTTGGGGTGTTATGAACAAGGCTACAAATGATTGATGGATATGTGGGCTTTCACGTCCCAAATCCACCATATGATTATGAGAGACGCTGTAGTGGAGTGCGCCGGAAATTTCGACCAGCTGGGGTTCTTTAACATGCACCCATATCTGAGCATACGTGCCTACAAGGATACAAATGCACATTTTCGGGCATTTTTGCTTATACTGCTAGTATACATTAACCATCTTGATACCAGCAAGGCTCCTACTACTAGCTGCTTCCGGGTCTAGTAATGAATAGAAGCAGGAACTAATGTTACCTAAACGCAGTTTTCCTCGATAAAGCACGCAAACTACTATAAAACGGAAGATAGAATAGGAGCGCAACTTCTTCAATAGAGTAAGAGTCCATTCTCCTGTATCTGTTTCTTTCATCTGTGTCATTTGCGTGATTGGTCAATACTGACAAAGTGCACTGATTTGCCTGAACAAGGTAATGTTGCACACATTGGTGAAGCCAGCATAAAACACTCCATCCCTCCCCCCGTCCCCCATAAGATCTAAGCTTTTAAAGCTGGAGATAAAACAACCACCACCTGCAAAATAAACAACAACAGCACAGTTGTTTAGCCATAACCCCCACGTCAGCAGGCCATCATGTCCCTTAAAAACGACCATTGACGTCATGTATTTTTAGCAGGCACGTTTTATTTATTTACTGTAGCGAATGTTCCTCTTCATGTGTCCTTAAAAGTCCGTCATGAATATTAGGAAGAGGACACCAACCATAAAAAATGCAGAATAAGAACATTTCGGTGACCTTGACGCAGCCTTGCTTACAATGATGGGAGCCTTGTTGACTTAATTGCAAGCAAAGCTCTCCTCAGGAGAGCCGAAACGCATTCTCTAGTTCGCTCTCTCTATCCGTTTTTTTGTGGATGCCTTTCTTTTAATTTATGTAACTTCCGCAGCAGACATGCTTCGGTCAAAGTCTTGACTTTGTAGGTAGTGAGAAAACAACATTGATGAAATATTTTCAGCCGTGGTCTTGTTAAAAGGACTGCAAGCTAAGTATAAATGTATTGTCTCAACGTAAAGACGGAAGTAGTAATTAACAGGTTGAGAAAGTAGCAGAAGGTCAGTATTTTTTATTTACTGCGCGCCAGAGCGTTCTTCTTTCTTGTTATTGCTTGCTGCATAAAAGTGTGAAGATGCGAGTATGTGCTGTCGTCTTCGTTTTGCTAGCAGTACGCACGTGGCAATATGTTCTCATCGAATAGTGTGACGGCCGATGCATGCAATGTTGCAATGTCTTTACCGAAATGAAAGTGGTGATAAAATATCACCTGCGTGACACTGAATGTGCAGTCTCTAAAGACCCATACAGCTAAGCAAAAAGCATCAGCTTAGCTTTTTTACCAGTATTCACTACATTAGGTCGGTGAAGGTACGCTAAATATGGCTCCTCAGTATTACGAATGCGTGTTCTGACTAGCAGCTCGTGCTGGCCGCGCTGCACCGTCCCTATGTTCACTGCGATTCCGATGCACTGTTAACACACGAGTATAACGCAGGAAATCACTGCCGCAAAAAAAAACAAAAAAAAACAGCGCTCGCACTATCAGTAGAGGGCCGGAGCTAGCGTTAAACCGCGTCTAGCTGGTCTACTGACGCCATGAAGTCTCGTTGGCTAGACAACCTTGGTTGCCCGGTTTCGCGACGCGCTCGGACAGAGAGCGCGGGAAAGGCACCGACATCGTCTTACATGTCACTGCGTGCGCTGGCGAAAAACCCTCCCGTGTGTGTGCGTGTGGTGCGCGTGGCTTCTCGATCGGTAGAGTTTATTAGTCGGTGTTTAGTTTGAAATGTGCCTGCGCTCTGTGCTCCACCAGTGTGTTCTGTCAGTGCTGATTATTGCGAAGGTGCACCTTCCCGAAGACTGGACCTGTGGATTCATATTGTGGAGCACTCGAAGTGAAATTGTGAGTACCGCTCTCACGTTATTCCGTTCAGCGCATTGTTAACTGCGTGAGCACGCGAATAAAGCCTTCAAACAATTTTTTTTTCAACTAGTTGATGACAAATCAGCATTTGTTTGCTTAGCGAGAATATTTGTCCGAACTGTTTCATGGGGATGATGGCGAAGTGTGATTGTGGGCAAGGTTTTTTTGTTTGTTTGCTTAGATTGTTTGGAGTACAAAGCAGAGTATGCGTGCGCCGCTATGGTTTAGCGAAGAAATTGAACAGATTTTTGCGGTGCCCTTTGTTGGCAAGCGTTTTTCACGGGGTCCGCTCGTGATGCACATCAATTTCAGTTTACTAATTATTACACGTCTGGGGACGGCGCCTGTTAGCTCTAAGCATCAACCGTACCTAAGACGCATATGCTTGGGCATGTTGGTAGTTCATTTACTCTTTTTTTTATTGCACAAAAAGACTGAGAACGGAAAACAAGGGCTTGGTGTTCATGTCGTTCTTTTAAGTTCTTCTCCGTTTTGTGTGGTGACAGTACCATGATAACTCGAGTTGATGCATCGGGTGACAACACAGCATATTACTTCGAGTTAGGTGTGCCTCGCGAAGTTTGCCTACTTGCTTATACATTCAACTTCGTTCAATTCGCCTTCGCTGGTATTCTCGTTCACCCGCAACGTAGCGTGACACTGCCGACAGCCGTGCCTGTGTAGCGGATCGAGCAAAGAAGCCGGACTTTTCTTTGAACAGACCTTTCGTCTGTGTGTGTGTTCGAATTGCCTACTTGAACAGTGCAAACGCTTGTTTGAACATGACTGCTAACGTTCGAGCACATTTCATTCAGATTGTTTCCATCCTGTGTAACTTTGAAAATATTCTTGTTATTCAGAACTTCATTGCCATCGCCTCGCTTTGGTGTTTAACTTCGCTAAGTACTTCAGATGTTAAAGGCATTTTTGCTATGTCAAGCGTATTATTAGTTTTTTGTTGCACAAAAACACTTTAATCTTATACATACTGCACAGTATCTAAGCCTGTGTTGCAGCCAAATTGTAAGACTAGGCAGCATATTTATCTGGGTGCACAACACGCACAGCCACTGAACAGCCTACGCTGCATCGGGAAGGAGTTATGCTTTCTCAGTCTGCCAGCATGACTGAGACGAATGGCCCTAATTTAGCAGTATGCAAAGGTCATTGATTGAAAGCAACAGGTTCACTTTATTACGAATTCCTCAGCCAATTTCGCGGCAATGGCAAATGTGTTTGAAAAAAAAATCGTGCTGATTTATTGAACTGAAAACAGTGAACTGCTTGAATATTTCGGAGAGAAAAGAGTTTTTGGTCCCGCGGTTGCCTTTTACGCTTTCCAGACTGTTGCTTCAGTGTTGTTTGTGAAAAAAAAAATATTTTACAAGTACCGCTACTTTTTCTCATACCAAGTTTGGTACATGTTAAGTGAAGGGACTTATGTAAGGTGTTTGAAACCCAGTAATAACAATACAAATTTTCGGCCACATACGTCTGCAAGAATTTACCCAAAATGTGTTATGTTTGCATTTTGTCATTGCGATACTGCAATTTGTATGAATATCTGAGCTGTGACTACTTAATTACAAAAAAGATATTTTGATGAAAAATTATTTTAGACATTTTAAGCTGTTGACCTCTACGAGAAAAAATCACCCGTTTCACAAAATTGTCATTTTTGTTCGTATTTAGACGCAATTCGCACCATTTAGTGGTCCAATTAAAAATCACCTTTTACCTAAATTGAAAGCAAATAAACAGTTCTTTGTATGTGACGAGTTTATTCATGACAATTTCTAATTCAAGGAATAAAATCATTTTTGAATTTTGCCATCAACGGCAATGGGGAACTTTTAGGCGTCGGCAGCCATATGACCATATGGCAAATGGGGAACTTGGAACTTCAAAAATCATTTAGGGGCAAAGCTCTTGAGGCCGTGGGTCGTTCCCTCCTCTGCAGTCGTACTAGTATTATGTAGCCACTTTATGAGTTGCACAATAGATAGCGTTAGTGGTTTTCAAAGCGTACACACGGACAAAATCATGATTCGTTGGGCGAATCGTTCGCCCGTACATATGTGCTTTCATCCATTCGTCTGTGCATTCATCCGTCCTGGCTTCCGTGTGTCAGTCTCTCCGTGAGTCCGTCCGTCTTTCTGTCGGTCCATACTGGCGTCAGACTGTCTGTCCATCTAGATGTTTGTGCGTCCGGACGGACGAACGCTACGCCCCACTAATCATCATTCACTGCATTGATATGCTGTGATCTTTTTCTGAAAACAATCTGCTATGACGAAATTCGGCACATGAAAAGAACCGTTTAATTGCTTTCGATTTAGGTACAAAGTCTATTTTAATTCAATCACCACATGGTGCAAGTTCCGTCTCGTTATAGACAAAACAATTATTTTGTGAAATTAGCGATTTTTTCTCGTAAAGTTTGACAGCTTGAGAAGTGAGTGAGTAAAAACTTTATTGAACATGTCCGGCGTCATTGAGCGGGGTGGGGCTACAAGCACCCCTGCCTAGGTGATGGTCTCGAGTCCTTGGACCCGGGCGGCATCCTGGGCTTGCCGGACGGCCCACAGTTGATCGGCAAGGTCATGGCTGAACAGAGCCGCCTCCCATCGCGCCTCGCGGTTCGAGACTGCCATGTCTTCCGGGTTCGTAGGGGACTGCTGCGCGTTACCGGTGCACTTCCACAGCATGTGCTGCAGCGTCGCTCTGGCTCCGCACGCCTTAGACGCGTCGGACGTATAAATGCCTGGGTAGCAGAGGCGGAGGATCACCGGATTCGGGTACGTGTGTGTCTGTAGTTGTCTCCAGGCAACCTGCTGTTTCTTGTTTAGTTTGGCGTGGGGTGGTGGATATTTGCATCTGTTCAGTCTGTAGTGTTGCGTGATGTCTCTGAAAGTGGGCATGCGATCCCCCACTTCCATTCCCGCATCGCTGTCGAAGTGTGCGAGACATCGGGACTGTCGGCAGGCGTCGCAGCTCGGCGTGTAAGTTCTCGAGCCGCGGCGTGCGCAGTCGCGTTGCCCGCAAGCGGAGGGTCCGTGTGGGCGGGGGTCCATACGAGGAAACTGTCGTTTTTGCGGCAGATGTTGCGTTCGTGAATTTGGAGAATGCGGGCCGCTTCGCGGGAGATCCGGCCGCTGGCGTAGTTGCGTATCGCCGCCTTCGAGTCGCCTATTATCACCTCGGCGTCCGTGGTGGCTATCGCGAGGGCTATGGCAGCTTCTTCGGCTGCCTCCGTCTCTTCCGTGCCTATCGTCGCACTCGTGACGCAAGTTCCTACATGATCCGTGATCGCGACCGCGAAGCCGCGGTGGCAGTCGTAACGGGCCGCGTCCACGTAAACTGTGTCTTTGCTATTGCCGAATTTCTTTTCAAGGTCTTGGGCGCGCCTGTTGCGCCGACCGATGTGATGTGTCGGGTGCATGTTCTTAGGCAACGGCAGAACGACGATGCGCTCGCGAATACGTCTGGGTATCCCGACCTTTTCGCCGCGCTGCGTATGGTAGTTGATACCTAGTGTCTCGAGGATGTGTCGACCAGTTCTGGTCTTCGCCAGACGCTCGTACTGGGCGATGTTGTGTGCTTCGATTATCTCATCTAGAGTATTGTGCAACCCCACCTCGAGAAATTTTTCCGTGCTGGTATTGGCCGGTAATCCGATTGCGCGTTTGTACGCCTTGCGGATGAGACAATCTAGTCTGGTGCGTTCAGTCGCCTGCCACTTGAGGTAGGAGGCGACGTACGTTATATGGTTCATAACGAAAGCATGTACCAGGCGAATGGTATTGCTTTCCTTCATTCTGCTATGCCGATTTGTTATTCGTTTCAGCAACCGGATTATTTCATTGACCGCACCCTCTAGTCTGCGAACGGTTTCGCCGTTGTGGCCGTTGGCGGACAGGCGCAAGCCCAGTACCCTAATGTTGTTAACTTGTGGGATGACAGCGCCGTCTGATGTGCGTACATTAATTTCTCTATATGCGCACTCGAATGAGGAATCGGCGTTCTTGGGTTTACGGCCCCTGCGCGAGGGTCTATAGAGCAGGAGCTCCGATTTAGCGGCGGAACATTCGAGGCCGGTGTCGCGAAGGTAGTCCTGCACCACGCCGACGGCTTCCTGCAGCGTTTGCTCTACGTGGCCGTCATTTCCCTCGGCAACCCAGAGGGTGATATCATCGGCGTACAAGCTATGGTGGAGGCCTTCTATCTCAGCGAGTTTTTGTGGCAATCCGACAAGCACGAGGTTAAAGAGCATGGGCGAGATTACGGATCCCTGCAGCGTGCCCGTACAACCCATGTATATGTCCTGCGATTCTAGTCCGCCGATCGCTAATCGGGCCCGGCGGCCCGTAAGAAAATCCCGTACGTAGTGGTACGTTCTCTCGCCCAGTCCCAACGCTCGTATACTTTCAAGTATCGCAGCATGGCTAACGTTGTCGAACGCCTTTTTGAGGTCGAGCCCGAGTATCGCTTTGGTGGATCGTGTGGGATTGTCTACGATATCGTGCTTGAGTTGAAGCATAACGTCCTGCGTGGAAAGGTTACGACGGAACCCCAGCATCGTGTGTGGGAGCATGTTCCGGTCCTCGAGGTAGTTGGTAAGGCGAGCGAGAACCACGTGTTCCATGACCTTGCCAACGCAGGACGTCAGGGATATCGGTCGAAGGTTGTCAATCTGTACTCGTTTGCCCGGTTTGGGGATCATAATTATGCGCGCCGTTTTCCACGAGTTCGGTATAGCGCCCGCATTCCAGCACTCGTTCATGTAAGCCGTCAATTGTTCTATCGACTCATCGTCCAAGTTACGTAGCGCTTTGTTGGTTATCCCGTCCGGGCCTGGCGCCGACTTTGTGTTGAGCCTGTGCAGCACCGCCCTCACCTCTGCAACGCTGAAGTCCTCGTCTAGCTCCGCGTTACCCTCACCCTCCCAGGCGTATGCCGAATGCGCGAGGGGGCTACGTGACTGAAAGTAACGGCTTCGCACGCCATCTAGAAAGTCCGCGTGGGTGCCCTTGTAGTCGTGCAGCAACTTGTTAAACTTATGTGCGTGCGATGTTTTCGTCTCCTCCGGATCCAAGAGGTGCCGGAGGAGATGCCACGTCTTGGCCCGTCCCAGCTGGTTCTCCATCCCATTGCAGATCTCTTCCCATTGCGTTTTGCATTCCTGTAACGCGTGCTCTTCCATGTCCCTGCTTAGCCGTGCTATGCGTCTGCGCAGCGTTCGATTGTGGCGTTGACGCTTCCACCTGTCTTGCAGGCTGCGCTTGGCTTCCCACATGTGTAGGAGTTTGCTGTCTACCACTTCGAGCTGTGCTTCTGGTGGAACCTCCCGCGTCGCCGTTTCTAAATCGCCCTTGAGCGTCGCAGTCCAGCTATCTATATCCTTAATAGCCGCACTGCCACGATTCTGCTCTTTCCGGACTTTGCGAAACGCGTCCCAATCCACCAGCCGGTGGTTCTTGCCCTTGGTACCTTCCCGATGAACGCGGTGGTGAGGTTCAGCGTCGATCTCGATCACTGAGTGATCGCTACCCAGGTCCTCCTGTGTATTGTGCCATCGCGCGCTAGCAACGTTCTTGGTAAATGTGAGGTCGGGTGAAGTGTCTGCACATACGCTGTTGCCCCTGCGCGTAGGCGCGGAAGGGTCTGTTATGAGCTCGAGGCCCTCATTCTGCGCATCATCCCAAAGGCGCTTACCTTTTGGCGTTTCGTAGCCGTACCCCCACGCCGCGTGGGGCGCGTTGAAGTCGCCTGCGATGAGCAAGGGCCCGTCGGCAGCTGCCTCGCGCGCCTCTCGCAGTAACGTGCTAAAGCGGTGTCTGGCTTTGGGTCGGCTATACACGTTCAGCACAAACAGGCCGGGGCCGCGCCCTTTCGTCGGGATGAGCTCTATGAGTACATGCGGTATGCTAACGTTCTTAAGTTCGCGTTGCGCCACGGTGAGGTTGCGTCGCACCAGCGTTGCAGCGGCCGGTGGGGCTCCCGCGGTCACAGCTTCGTCTATAGATTTGTACCCCGCCAGCTTGATCGGGTCATTGGTTTCCTGCAATAGTATTACGTCCGGTCGTTGCCGGCTACGTAAGAATTGTTGGAGAAGCGCCCGTTTCTTCCTGTACCCCCTGCAGTTCCACTGCCAGATAGTGAAAGTGTTCCGTGTGTTATGCTGTTGTGGGCGTTGTGTTTGTGTGGTTTCGTGTCGAGCCATGGTGACTGTACGTGTTATGGCTTGCCGTCCGGCTGATCCTGCGCCTCTTCGTCAGGTAACGGCCTAAAGTACGGTTTCCCAGTCGTTCATACTGGGCGACCCACTGCGCCCGGAAGTCACATTTTGATATTGTCTATGCGCGTTTGAAGCGTCGCGACCATTTTAGTGAGCTGAGATATTGCAATGCTCAACTGTTCGGTTTGTGCGGTTTGCTGAGCAATTGCGTTGTTAAGTTGCGTGGTTTGCTGCGCGTGTTGGGTCATCATCGCGTCTACCTTGTCGTCGAGTCTATCGACTCGTTCGCGGAGTTCCTTCTCGCGTTTCTGCGATTTGACGTCGAATTGTTCCGGGTCAAGTGCCTTACGTTTGGTGGGTGCGGGGTGCGCGTCTCGTGCCTCCATGACTTTCTCCCCACTCTCGGCTGTACTAGCAGCCGCGTCGGCTGCGACGGGTTTAATTGGAGGAGGAGGAGGAAAGGAAACTGTCGGGGTCTCCCCCTTCAACGTGGCAATTTCGTTTTTTAACCTTGCATTTTCCTGCTTTAGTTCTTGGATTATTGATTTGAATTGATCCAATCGTTTCTGCACTAGACTTTCTGACTCGCTGTTGCGTTTGTAAGCAGAGCTACCGCGTCTGTCTACATCTGGGTTTCTATCAATGGCAGTCTCGGTTCGCGTTAGCGGTGCGCTGGGCGCGCGTCCGGAGGCGACGTCCACCCACCTCAATTTATGGAGGTCAACCTCTCCTCCGCCTTTGGCTGCAGCTGTGTGGTTGGCTCGGGCCGTCGACGTGCTGCGAGGCTTCGCTGAACGGGATCGGGAGACGCTGCGAGAGCGGGCTCGAGAACGAGTACGGGAGCGAGTGCGGCTCCGCGCGCGGGTCTCCCTCGAAGCCGATCGACTGTTGCCGCGACGTCGTCTCGGTGCGTGGCGTCGTCCGTAGCGCTCCTCCCCGTCGTTGACAGTGCTGCTACTGCTGTAGGCGGCCTCTGCCTCCTCGCGCATTCTGCGTTCCCACTGTCGGCGCTTGACTAGGTAGGGTGTCTTGTACTTAGCTTTGCACTTGCGGTCTCCGGTGAGGTGACCCTTTCCGCACAGTTGGCACACCGGCTCGCACCAATGATCGTCGGGCGGGTTGCCGCATCCGCACCCACGGCACTTCTTGTCGTTCGGGTTGGGGCACACGTCGGCCCTGTGTCCCAGACGACCACACTCGTAGCACATATCGATATGTTTCTTGTAAAGAGTGCACCTTATCACCATCCCGCCGTAGTTCACGTAACGAGGCACGTAGTAGCCATCGAAAAGTATTATCACGTTGGTCGTGTTTCCCATGCGCTTGGCATGCAGGACGCTCGGGTTGCGGTGGTTAACCAGACTTTTCACGACGTCCGCCGGCTTTTCGTCTAGCGATATGCCCCTGATGAGGCCTTTGGACGTGTTCTCCGGAGCCGCTCTGTAGGCACTCGCTTCGAACTCGCGGTCGCCAATTCGCAGCTTGCAAATGCCTCCATATAGTCTAGCGCGATCTTCTGACGGCGTGCTTACCACAATAACGTTTTGTCGCTCATTGAGACAGACGCTGTCCTCCTCGGCTACCTCGCGTCCCACCCCTGCAGCGTTGCGTATGCAGCAGTGGACGCGGTCCTTCTGGTAGTGGGATACGTTGAAGCCATCTCGGGGTCGCACGATGATCTTGTAGTCATCCGTCGGCAGGTTGGGCATTCGGCTCGTCATGGCGATCTTCCGCACGTACTGCGTCGCTTTCTGTATAAACGCCGCCTTCTCGGTAGACGCTGGCGTTGCTTGCTGGTTCTTCGCCGGGTCGGCGTCTCCACCCGCCTTCTTGGTGTTTCGTTTGACCTCGCACCATCCCTGCTCTTTTCCGAACTCCGTCGGCGATATCTCCTCCCCTTCGACTTGCACGAATTCCATTTCGGGCGCCGGCGCAGCGGATGGGGCACCCGCTTGCTCCGACGACTTGTCAGGCCTACCGTGCCTTGTCTAGTGGCTTGACGGTCGTGCCAGCGTGGCGGTACGGGCAATCTTCGAAAAGTGACCGAAACACGGGCTCACCTGCACAAATGGTATCGGGAGAGACCGCAGGACTTTCGCAGTCACTTGGGAATACTCTGAACAGAATGGCTGGAAAGAAATCGCCGAAAACCATAGCAAATCTGCGCATAGCCTCCTATATTTTTTTGTGCCCGCGCATTAGCGCTAAATACATACGCGCCATCCGTCCCTTATAGTTTTGGCGCTCGCCGCCAGATGCCGCACCGATCCCATAATAACAGCAGACGACGCGGCCTATGCACGCTTGCGTTTATGCGAAGTTCAGAAAAAGTGGGCGGAGAAACTTCACGAGCACAACCTCCAAAAGTTTTTTATGATGTCCCGGGGTCGAGCACTTGAGTTTGTCACGTTTCTGTAGTATTTGCGCGGCGTTGTCAACGGCAGCCTTCAGTGGCTGATTCATCTTTCTCGCTCTTGCGAGGAAAACTTCCGCGTAATTCTTTAGAGAATTTAGAACCATTACGAGCTCAGTTGACGGATACAGGAGTACACCTGGGTGGATATCTCCACATTCAATCAGAACATGCTCCGCCGTTTCCTTATCTTTCCCGCAGCATGTGCATTGTTCTTCTTCTTTACTGAATCTTGCTTTATAACTACGCGTTCTAAGGCAACCCGATCTCGCTTCAAACAGTAAAGCGCTTCCCCTTGAATTATCGTAAAATGCCTTCCTCCTTATTTCATTTTTGCCCTTTCGGTAGTTACTCAAAGCCGGTTTTTTCTCCATAGCTGCCATCCATTCTCTCGTTTTGCGCCTCGGCGCTCCGCCAGGAGCGCTCGCATCCCATAATAGCTCGGGGGACGGCGCTGAGGGACCGACCGCTCGGGCACAAAGTTATAGAGGAGGCTATGATCTGCGGAGCCGATGTGACGCGCGTCCGCACACCGTGGCCCCCTAGCGGCCAATCTCCAGCTTGAGAAGTCTAAAATATTTTTTCCTCCAAATATACCTTATGTGAATTAAGTATGCACTCTTCAGATATTCATTCAAAGTGCAGGATTGATAGAGAAAAATGCAGATATAACACATTTCGGCTAAGTTATTTGAGGCGTATGTGGTCAAAAAATGGTAATAATATTACTGAGCTTTAAACACTTTACGCAAGCCCTTCACTTAACTTGTAGACCAAATTTGGCACGGAAGAAGAGGTACTTATAAAATAATTTGTTTTCACAAACATCAGGACGAGATTCCGGGAAGTTCAGAAGGCAGCCACGTGACCGAAAAATAATTTGTCTGCGAAATATAGCAGTTACCTTTTTAATGCAGTGAAATCAGCGCGATTTTTTCGGATACATTTGAGATGGTCGCCAAAATTACTGGGACGTCTGACATGGATTGACCCAATAGCCAATTCTTCCATTATACAATCATATCAATGTGAGCCAGTTCAAGAACACTAGTATCATTTGCACTTTAATAGCTATCTGTACAGTTCCTAATTTTACAAGTTACCTGCACTAAATACCTTCGCATACCGTCATGTATGCTCAGTGGCATTGTGCTTTTGTGCATTACAGGTAAAATATATCTATGTTGTTAAGCGTCGTATACTGTATTCCTTTCAATAAACTAATCGAATGAGTACCATGGTAGATCTGCAGAAATACACACGCAGCTGTGTTGACGCATACATAAACATGGAAGTTGACATTCATTTAGATTGGTCGATGCATGCAGCTAATGGGACATTATCAACTTGGAGCAACATTTTTCTATTTGCCTGCGCGAGCAAGCTGAAGGGGTAAAGTAAGGTTCATATATACGGCACCAAAGGTATAATGATTCTGCCACAGCGCGCTTTTTATAGTGTTTAATGCTCAGCATACCTTTTCTAGCATTTGGCACTACAGTGGAGCCCGTTGCCAACGAATACGCTTGCTATGCACTCAATTTATACTTACACATAAGAAAGCAGTTAGTTATGCAGGGTGCATACTGTATGTTCCACTGTTTGTGAAATTTCGGTCATTGTTCTTTTTGTATTTATTTTAGGTTTCCGCGATTAAATTTCCTGTACAGAAAGAACAGCTTCGCCCCACTTCTCTCCAAGGCACCAGTCATCTCAGCAGCTGGAGATGATTGTGCAAGCAGCAGTGACGAGTGGTTCTGCAGTTAGAAGTATACCAACACTAACATTACTATATTACAACCCCAATTACACCACCTTGTCGAATGATCTCATCATTAATGCCAAATTTATACTGCGAGATATAATAAGTTGTAATTGTGACTTCAGAAACTCGCTTACTCTTTATACGTGTTTTTCTATTGTATAGGTGTCAATCAACACCATACCTCTCAGTCGTTTGCCCGACTAGCGCAAATGTTTTTGAAAGCTGTGGTGATTTATTGTATTGAAAACAATGAATTTCTAGTATATATAGAGAAAAAAACTTGGTCACGTGAGATATTTCAAAATTTTGCAGAATGCCTTCAGAGTCCTGTTTGTCAGACTTGCAGTTTTCTATAATAAAGGCAGATGTAAAAGCATCAGATCGGCTTAATTGTTTTTTGCTTCGGCGTTACGTTCGGTTGCACCTTACGCTACAGGTTACTGCTTGCACTACTGTGGTGTGGTGCGTGCGTGCGTGTGTGTGTGTGCGTGCGTGTATTTGTATGTGTAAGTGCGTTCCGCGTCTTTGTCGTTTTCGGCCCAGCCTACCGACACATATATATATACTGGTCTTACGCAGCTTGTTCAAGACCACAGCACCTTATTTTATCAGCTGCATGCCTGCAGGTGTAAGCGCCGCGGAGGACTCCAATATCTTCCTTCTTCCCTGTCAGCCGCAAAAAAGGTTCATATATGCTTCTCCCTGAGCACAATTGAGGCTTGTGCCAGTTGGTGATGCATATTTGATGGAATGAAGTGCTATGAACGGCTCTCCTCAACACACAAGACTAAGCGTCACCCCCTGTGTCTCTGCTTTTGTTATACCGTTAATTGCGCTTCATTTGATCAACTATGCTGATCCATATAACTGCCAACGTTTCAAGGGGGTTTTTAGTGTTACACCCCACTCGCGTGGTTGTAGCTTCATCCAACACCCATAGTTTAGGGGTGTTCATAATCACCTATTAAAGTTGGGTGTAACGTTTCTTTACACCCTACGTATTCAGGGTGTTTCTAAACATGCTATTGTTTAGGGTGTTCCTAGACACACTAAAAGGGTGTTGTACATGGAACAAAAAAACACACCCTTATGGGTGTAAAATTATTTAGAGTGCATCATTAAATGACCCAAGCCTCAATTGTTTACAGGGAGAAGCATATACAAACCTCTTCTGCGGATGACAGGGAAGAAGGAAGATACTGGTGTCACCCACTGCACTTATACCTGCATGCATGCAGTTGGTGTAATGAGGTGCCATGGTCTTGAATGAGCTGCATAAGACCAGTGTATATATGTGTAGGTAGACTGGGCCGAAAATGACAAAGTAGGACGCGGAAGGCACTTACACACACACACACACACACACGCACACGCACACGCACACGCACACGCACGCGCACACGCACGCACACACACACACACACACACACACACGCGCGCGCGCACACGCACACGCACACGCACACACACACACACACACACACACACACACGCACGCACGCGCACGCACTCACCACACCACAGTAGTGCAAGCAGTAAGCTGTAGCGTAAGGTTCAACCGAACATAATGCCGAAGCAAAAAAAATTGCCCGCAGCTTCCCTCGGGGGAACACTGAGGAGGATGCGGAGCATATAATTGGTTAACGGGGTGTTAAAGTGCGACTTACTTGGGTGGATGGCTAAATTGGTTAACGTGGTTGTGAAATGGGGTGTTAAATTGCGACTTACTTGGGTCGATGGCTAAATTGGTTAACGTGGTTGTAGGAGGGGGTGTTAAATGAGTGAACACGTACACACGTATGCGAAAGCGTGGCGCTGGTCGAAGGGACGTCGATCATTGTGTTTGTGGATTCGTTGGAATTCATTTCACCGCGACCTTGGACGTCGACGCGCCGTACAAACCAACCGACGAGCGGCAACTGAGCGAGCGAGCGCCGACCTTGAGTAGATATACAGCGCGACGGCGCATGCACTGTCAGCTGTCGAATGTTCGAGAAGGGGGAGAAGTGCAACGGCGCATGCGCGCGCGTCAGCTGCCGATGTTCTCGAAGCGCGACGGCGCATGCGCGCGCGTCAGCTGCCGATGTTCTCGAAGCGTGACGGCGCATGCGCGCTACATTATACAGCTAGCGAATGTTCGTGAAGAGGAGAAGTGCACGCGGTGTGTACAAAGAGAATTAAAGAAAAGTTGCTGGAGTGGAAGCTCCTGCGATGCCTTGCCAGCAGAAGTGAAGCCACCTATTGCCACTGCCAAGATGGCGGAAACATTCTCTTTTCTGATAGTGCCCGCTTAAAGATCAAGTGGCTTTGATACGTTATGTAAATACTACGGTAGTTCTATATTGAAGGATGGTTGTTTCTGACGAAATAACACTCAGAAACAAATATGGATGACTGAATCTTCAAAGAACTTTGCCTCCAATTAGAGGCTCACTATGGAAAACTAGTGATTTTAAGACGCACTTGGAGCACTATGAGGCCCCAAAAATGTTGGTTGCATTGAACTCGTTGGGCGTGCGAGGGAAACGCTTCGTTTTCGATCGCTGAACGGCGACACTTTATCATGCCCCTAGTAAGATGGCCGCCACAGCCGCCATCTTGTCAGAGGAACGGCTTTACATCTGCGCAATCATTTCCACTCCAGCAATTTTTTTAATCCTCCTTGGGAGTGTAGAGGAGGAAGGGTGCACAGATGGTGGAGGAGTGAAGCGCGCGCGATGTGTAGAGGAGGAAGGGATGCACAGATGGTGGAAGAAGGAGGAGGAAGCTTGCGGACGGCGCCGCACTACAAGCCTCGAGTATTAGATGCTCCGCATCTAAAAAACAATTAAGCCCACTTGTTAACATCCGCCTTTATTATAGAAAAACTGCAAATGTGACAAACAGGACTCTGATAGCATTCTGCTAAATTTTGAAATATCTTACGTGACAAAGTTTTTTCTCCCTCTATACTAGAAATTCATTGTTTTTAATACAATAAATCCCCACAACTTTCAAAAACATTTGCGCTAGCCGGGCAAACGACTGAGAGGTACGGCGTTGAATGATACCTATACAATAAAAAAAAACAAGTAGAAAGAGTAAGCGAGTTTCTGGAGTCACATTTACAACCTATTATACCTCGCATTTTAAATTTCGACATTATAAAATGAGAACATTGGACAAGGTAGTGTAATTGGGATTGTATTATTGTAATGTCAGTGTTGGTAAACTGGAAAAGCACTCGTCACTGCTGCTTGCACAATCATGTTCAGCTGCTGAGATGACTGGTGCCTTCGAGAGAAGTGGGGCGAAGCTGTTCTTTCTGTACAGGAAATTCAATCCCGGAAACCTGAAATAAATACACAAGGAACAATGACTGAAATTTCACAAAGAGTGCAACATACACTGTGCACCATGCATAACTAACTGCTTTCTTATGTGTAAGTATAAATTGAGTGCATAGCAAGCATATTCAGTGGCATCGGGCTCCACTGCAGTGAGAAATGCTAGAAAAGGTATGCTGAGCAATAAACGGCATAAAAAGCGCGCTTTGGCAGAATCATTATACCTTTCGTGCCGTAGATATGAATCTTACTTTACCCTTTCAGCTTGCTCGCGCAGGCAAATGAAAAGATGCTGCTGAAAGTTGATAATGTTTCATTAGCTGCATGCATCGACCAATCTAAGTGAATGTCAAGTTCCATGCTTAAGTATGCATCAACACAGCTGCATGTGTATTTCTGCAGATCTACCATGATACTCATTCGACTAGGTTATTAAAAGGAATACAGTAAAAGGCGCAACAACATATACATATTTTATATGTATTGCACAAAAGCCTAATGCCACTGAGCGTACATGACGGTATGTGCATTGAGAAGGTATTCAGTGCAGGTAACTTGCAAAATTAGGTACTGTGCAGTTACGTAATAGAATGCGAATGATACTAGTGTTCTTGAACTGTCTCACATTGACACGAATATATAATGAAAGAATTTGCTATTGGGTCATTCCACATCAGATGCCCCAGCCATTTTTGCGACCATCTGAAATGTATTCGAAAAAAATCGCGTTGATTTTACTGCATTAAAAAAGGTAACTGCTATATTTCACAGACAAATAATTTTTCGGTCACGTGGCTGCCTCCTTAACGTCCCGGAATCTCGTCTGGATGTTTGTGAAAAAAAATTGTTTCATAAGTACCTCTTCTTCCGTGCCAAATATGGTCTACAAGTTAAGTGAAGGGCTCGCGTAAAGTGTTTGAAGCTCAGTAGTATTATTACCAATTTTCGACCACATACGCCTCAAAAAATTAAGCCGAAATATATTATATCCGCATTTTTCTATATGTGTACCGCACTTCGAATGAATATCTGAGGAGTGAATACTTAATCCACATAAGGTACATTTGGAGGAAAAAATACTTTATACCTCTCAAGCTGTCAAACTTTACGAAAAAAACAATTATTTCTTAAAATAGTTGTTTTGTCTATAATGAGACGCAACTTGCACCATGTGGTAATTGAAATAAAATAGACTTTGTACCTAAATTGAAAGCAAATCAAGTTCTTTTTATGTGCAAAATTTTGTCAGCAATTTATGTTTTGAGAAAAGGATCACAGCATATCCACTGAGTGAATTATGACGAGTGGTGCGTTCGTCCTTCCGGACGCACAAACATCTAGATGGACAGACAGTCTGATGCCAGTATGGACCGACAGAAAGACGGACGGACTCACGGAGAAACTGACACACGGAAGCCAGGACGAATGAATGCACAGACGAACGGATGAAAGCACAAATGTACGGGCGAACGATTCGCCCCACGAATCATCATTTTGTCCGTGTGTACGCTTTGAAAACCACTTACGCTATCTATTGTGCAACTCATAAAGTGGCTACATAATACTAGTACAACTGCAGAGGAGGGAACGACCCACGGCCTCAAGAGCTTTGCCCCTAAATGATTTTTGAAGTTCCAAGTTCTCCATTTGCCATTTGGTCATATGGCTGCCGACGCCTAAAAGTTCCCCATTGCCGTTGATGGCAAAATTCAAAAATGATTTTATTCCTTGAATTAAAAATTGTAATGAATAAACTTGTCACATACAAAGAACTGTTTATTTGCTTTCAATTTAGGTAAAAGGTGATTTTTAATTGGACCACTACATGGTGCGAATTGCGTCTAAATACGAACAAAAATGACAATTTTGTGAAATGAGTGATTTTTTCTCGTAGAGGTCAACAGCTTAAAATGTCTAAAATAATTTTTCATCAAAATATCTTTCCTATAAGTAAGTAGTCACAGCTCAGATATTCATACAAAGTGCAATATCGCATTGACAAAATGCAAACATGACACATATTGGGTAAATTCTTGCAGACGTATGTGGCCGAAAATTTGTATTAATATTACTGAGTTTCGAACAACTTACATAAGCCCCTTTTACTTAACATGTACCAAACTTGGTATAAAAAAAGAAGCGGTACTTGTAAAATATTTTTTTCACAAACAACACTGAAGCAACAGTCTGGAAAGCGTAAAAGGCAACCATGTGACCAAAAACTTTTTTCTCTTCGAAATATGCAAACACTTCACTGTTTTCAGTGGATTGAATCAGCACGGTTTTTTTAAAACACTTTTGCCGTAGCCGCGAAATTAGCTGGAAAATTTCGAATAAAGTGACCCTGTTACCTTCACTCAATGGCCATTGCATACTGCTAAATTAGGGCCATTTGTTCAATCATGCTAGCAGGCTGAGAAAGCATAACTCCTTCCCGATGCAGCGTAGGCTGTGCAGTGGCTGGCGTGTTGTGTTCCCAGATAAATATGCTGCCCAGTCTTACATTTTGGCTGCAACACATGCTTAGATACTGTGCAGTATGTATAACAATAAAATGTTCTTTGTGCAACAAAAAAAAAGAACCAATAATACGTTTCACATAGCAAAAATACCTTTAACATCTGAAGTACTTAGCGAAGTTAAACACCAAAGCAAGGCGATGGCAATAAAACTCTGAATAACAAGAATATTTTGAAAGTTACACATAACGGAAACAATCTGAATAAAATGTGCTCGAACGTTAGCAGTTATGTTCAAACAAACGTTTGCACTGTTCAAGTAGGCAATTCGAACACACACACAGACGAAAGGTCTGTTCAAAGAAAAGTCCGGCTTCTGTGCTCGATCTGTGCTACACAGGCACGGCTGTCGGCAGTGTCACGCTACGTTGCGGGTGAACGAAAATACCAGTGAAGGCGAATTGAACGAAATTGAATGTATTAGTAAGTAGGCAAACTTCGCGAGGCACACCTAACGCGAAGTAATATGCTGTGTTGTCACCCGATGCATCAACCCGTGTTATCAAGGTAGTGTTACCGCTTAAAACGAAAAAGAACCGACAAGAACGATATGGACACCACGCCCTTGTTTTCAGTTCTCGGTCTTTTTGTGCAATAAGGAAAAAAAAAGAGAGCAAATGACTTACCAACATGCCCGAGCATATGCGTCTTACATACGGTTGATGCGTACAGCTAACGGGCGCCGTTCCCAGACATGTATTAATTAGTAAACTGAAATTGATGTGCATTACGAGCGGTCCCCGTGAAAAACGGTTGCCAACAAAGGGCACCGCAAAGATCTGTTCAATTTTTTTGCTGAACTACAGCGGCGCACGCACACTCTGCTTTGTACTCCAAACAATCTAAACGAACAAACAAAAGAAAACTTGCCCACAATCACACTTCGCCATCATCACCGTGAAACAGTTAGGACAAATATTCTCGCAAAGTAAACAAATGCTGATTTGTCATCAACTAGTTGAAAGCAAAATTGTTTGAAGGCGTCATTCTTGTGCTCACGCAGTTAACAAAGCGCTTAACGGAACAATGTGAGAGCGGTACTCACAATTTCACTTCGAGTGCTCCACAATATGAATCCACAGGTCCAGTCTTCAGGATGGTGCACATTCGCAATAATCAGCACTGACAAAACGCACTGGTCGAGCACAGAGCGCAGGCACATTTCAAACTAAAGATCGACTAATAAACTCTACCGATCGAGAAGCCATGCGCACCACACGCACACACACGGGAGGGTTTTTCAACAGCGCACGCAGTGACATGTAAGACGATGTCGGTACCTTTCCCGTGCTCTGTGTTCGAGCACGTCGCAATCCCGGGCAGCCAAGGTTGTCTAGCCAACGAGACTTCATGGCGTCAGTAGACCAGCTAGACGCGGTTTAACGCTAGCTCCGGCCCTCTACTGATAGCGCGTGCGCTGTTTTTTTTTGTTTTTTTCGCGGCAGTGATTTCTTGCGTTATACTCGTGTGTTAACAGTGCATCGGAATCGCAGTGAACATAGGGACGATGCAGCGCGGCCAGCACGATCTGCTAGTCAGAACACGCATTCGTAATACTGAGGAGCCTTATTTAGCGTACCTTCACCGACCTAATGTAGTGAATACTGGTAAAAAAGCTAAGCTGATGTTTTTCGCTTTGCTCTATGGGTCTTTAGGGACTGCACATTCAAGGTCACGCAGGCGATGTTTTATCAGCACTTTCATTTCGGTAAAGACATTGCAACATTGCATACATCGGCCGTAACACTATTCGATGAGAACCTATTGCCACGTGCGTACTGCTGCGAAGACGTAGACCACAGTGCATACGCGCATCTGCATGCTTTTATGCAGAAAGCAATAACAAGAAAGAAGAGGAATGCTCTGGCTTGCAGTAAATAAAAAAGTACTGGCCTGCTGCTACTTTCTCGACCTCTTAATTACTACTTCTGTCTTTACGTGTCGACAATACATTTGTACTTAGCTTGCAGTCATGGGAACAAGACCACGGCTGAAAATATTTCATCAATGTTGTTTTCTCACTACCTACAAAGTCAAGGCTTTGACCGAAGCACGTCTGCTTGGGAAGTTACATAAATTAAAAGAAGGGGATCAACAAAAAAACGGAGAGAGAGAGAGAGAGAGAGGGAGAGTGAACTAGAGAATGCGTTTCGGCTCCCCTGAGGAGAGCTTTGCTTCCAATTTAGTCAACAAGGCTCCCGTCATTGTGAGCAAGGCTGCATCTAGGTCACCGAAATTTTCTTATTCTGCATTTTTATTTATGGTCGGTGTCCTCTTCCTAATTTCTAAGACGCACTTTTAAGGACACATAAAGAGGAAGATTCGCTACAGTAATAAATAAAACGTGCCTTCTAAAAATACATGACGTCAATGATCGTTTTCAAGAAACCTGATGGCCTGCTGACGTGGTGGTTATGGCTAAACAACTGTGCTGTTGTTTTTTTTTCCAGGTGGTGGATGTTTTATCTCCAGCTTTAAAAGCTTCGATCTTATGGGGGACGGGGGAGGGGTGGAGTGTTCTATGCTGGCTTCACCATTGTGCGCAACATTACCTTGTTCAGGGAAATCAGTGCACTTTGTGAGTATTGATTAATCACGCAAATGCCACAGATGAAAGAAACAGATACAGGAGAATTGGCCCTTACTCTATTGAACAAGCGGCGCTCCTATTGTATCTTCCGTTTTATAGTAGTGTGCGTGTTTTATCGATGAAAACTGCGTTCAGGTCACATTACTTCCTGCTTCCATTCATTACTAGACCCGCAAGCAGCTAGTAGTAGGAGCCTTGCTGGTAGCAGGATGGTTATTGTATACTAACAGTATAAGCAAAACTGCCCGAAAATGTCGTGCATGTGTAGCCTTGTATGCTCGCTTGTGCTCAGATTTGGGTGCACGTTAAAGAACCCCAGGTGGTCGAAATTACGGGCGCCCTCCACTACAGCGTCTCTCGTAATCATACGGTGGTTTTGGGACGTTAAACCCCACATATCAAGCAATCATTTGCAGCCTTGTTCATAACACCCCAAACGTAAGGGTGTAATTTGGGTGTTTTCAGGATGTTTTATTCACGAACACCTAAAATTTTTAAAATGGAGTGTAAAAAGGGTGTTCATATAGGCGCTCCGAATGCGTCTATATGAACACCCATTTAACTAATGCGTACACCCGTTTTTCATCTTTTATGGTGTACAATTTTTTAGTGTGTAATCTTTCAGTTGCGTCAGAAAAAACTGGGTCGCAAGAATTCAGAGCTCGGTCCCTTTGAGAACTCCTGCATGGTTGTCTATATTTTCGGAGCCCTCTACTACAGCGTCTCTCATAATCATTTCGTAGTTTTGGGACGTTAAACTTCACGTATCAATCAATCGCGGGAACTATCGTGCCGCATGACGCAAGAATAAATTCTGCATGATAATTCAATCACAAATGAACCTAAACATTATCAAAACAGTACTTGGCTTTTCACGGTACTTAAAACTAAATTTATTTACCATATCTTTGCAGTAACGTCTGTTGAATCCTCAAGACTACGTGTTGCAGCATTCGAAATGACAATTTTCATGCCATTATAAGAGGTGTAAATCAGTCTGTACTCCTGTAGCTGTGGTATAAAATGTATTATTTCAGGAAAGAGCTTCTTCTGTCTCTCGGTGAGATGAAGGTTGCGAATCTGAATCAAGCAACTTGTTCTACGTTTAAATTAGTCATAGCTCACAAATAAATGGGCATTACTGAAGCCGAATGAATGAGCCCGTGAGTCGAATTTCATCGGCTTGGTCATCATATGTATACTATTCTCAGTGTACCTGATGGGCAGTAACAAATCGTGCAGTACAAGAAGCGCGAGAAATGGAGGAGTGATACTCGTTCGCTTACGTTCCCAGTTTTGTACACTGCCTAACTTTAATCAACTCGTTAAATCAACTCATCGCACTTTCGTCTCATGAATCTACTGTTCAATTATCTTACGGAATCTACCACAGTTGCTTCCCAGCCATACACTTATTCTTATTTATTTACATTCCGCTGCCACTTTACTCTTGCGTGCACTTTAGGCACTGGATCTCACCGAAAGATGAATACTCAGGTTCGTTTGGAAGGGCACTCGTTTTCAGAGGATCGCGCCCATTCACTGCACGAGCCACCGCTCATACCAACATCCACTGACATCAGGCAATCACCCGTATTCTTACTGTCAACTCCAACTCGACAGTTTCTACGTACGCACGCACACTCGGACAAGAAATCGGTCACATCCGTGCTTACGTCATCAAACGTACCTCCCACACACTCCCTTGCGTTAATATTCACACAAAATTCTTCTCTATGGAACTCACTCATGCTCTTACGCGACCCTCTCACCCTCAAAGTAGTACTTCGTGCGGGATTGAGCGCACAGTGCGACGCGGCACACACACACTAACATTGCTAATAATTAGCTATGCGTCCAAACTAGCGCCACTAACATTCATTGAGTCAGCCCCATTCATATATCCAATACGTTCTGTGATATTTAGAGCATAATGATTAACTATAAATATAATAGGTTAACCTTCTACGTTGCCCTAAAGCGTGTATGAATTACGTACACAGCACCATCGTGCTACTCTCCTGATGTCTTTATTGAGAACGTTGAAAAGCTGAGCTCTTATTGCAGATCGCACTTGTCTCGAAAGAGCCCACCGTCACGCGAAAAATAGCGCACGCCGTGAAGTACTTCAGTAGAGCTGCAAGTTCAATTTAGGAGAGGAAAAAAAAGAAGAAATCAATACATGTTACACGAAGCATGTACCTCTGAGCAAAAGACATCACCTACATTGGCAGTGGCAATGTGCGCAGCAGGTGAGCCAACGACGAAGTTTGCTATAGGCGAATCCAGAAAGAAGATGATGAAAAGAAGATATAAGGAGGCGGTCTTGTTGCCCTGCAGGGGCTACGCTGGCTTTCAAGAGCACCGATACTTGAGCTGGCACGTAGCTTTGTCACCGCCTGCTTTTAAAAAACCACGGGGAATGTCACTCGATGGCGAAAGTAGCTAGTAGTATTCTTCATCGTCATCACTGTCCCCGAAGGCCGGACAGTCAGCTGGTAGCGTAGAAGAAGGCTCCCCTTGTTCAGGAGAGGACTCGTACTGGACCATCAAGGGCTGCACAGGTGGAGGAGAATGCTCGCTGGCAGAAATCTCACGTGGCGTGCGCGTCTCCATTTGCAGGGTAGCAAATACTTGGGCTTGAAGAATACCATCCCGTTCAAGCTGCCTCCGCAGGCGTTCGTTCCTTGTAGGTATCATGGTGAACTCGTGTTCGAGGTGCCGAATGATCTTTTGCGTGTTAGGAATGGGACCTTGAACTGCTGCAAGCCTGCCGTCCATGTAGTCAAGCGGACGAACTGCAACTGCCGGTATGCCAACAGAGAGAGCTGACGAAAAACGACAGACTTCGTTACGCATTGGCGTGGCTTCGGTGAACGAGCTCATTTCACCTGAGTTTTGCAGCTCCCCGTGGACCGGCAAATTTACGTTCTCCTCCGGCGAGGGAACGCAGCTGACGTGCGCTCGTCGGTCACAGTGCTGACAGCGCACGTAGTCTTCGATCTCGGAGATAAGACCGGAGCACAAAACGCAGCAGTCGCCGTCGGGCATTTTCACTGTCTACCACGCTACGCACGCACGAGATAGGCACCGACCTCGCTCTTTTGCATAACGTGCCCTTGCGTTCTCCTCTTCTTTTTTATTGCAACCACGCCTATTGGTTCCACATGCAGCAATACTTGAAGTACCAACAATAACGGTATTGTGAATGAGGAATAAAGAAGAAAATAATCTATGACCACCGGGGCGGAGTGATAGCTAAATGATCAAATGCACAACTAACCAAAGCAGCCGACAAGCATAACCCATGTAATGGGTACAAGCCATTTGTCAAAGCAATAACAACTGAAGCAAAGTTCGACAAATTTATTGAATCGTCAAGAAAGCTTATTTGATGCTTTTTCCTCAAGAATAGCCTCCTTGATAAGATACAGCTACGAGTTCTCAGACGAAAGTTTTCTAGAACTGTTGATATTCCTCTTTTGCGGTCATTATGAAAGATCAGGTGCCCGTCGAAAAGCAAAACAAAGTGGCCTTGGCAGCTCTTAGCCAATACTGCATAACGGGAGTGGGCCACAGTTAATAGGAGAATAAGAACAACAAGAAGCTTGAGAGGCATCCACAAAAAGCCACCTACTTAAGCACTCAACTTTTAAATACTGCAAATATCTCAGGATCATGAACTTGCCAGATCAACAATACTGGGTCAACCATACTGTTTCTGTCTTTTTTAATGGCGATAGTTTTTCTTGGGGACCTTCGACGCAAAAACTTCGGTCTGTTTGTCTGTACTTTTGTCTGTTTGTCCATCCTTAGCGCGAACCGTGTGTTTTAAACAGCACCAGCCGATACCCCGAACTGCCGGCTCCATCTGCAGTGCCCACCTATGTTGCTCAAGGTTCAGTATTCATACTTGTGCGATTGTCAGTTAAAAAAACAATTATTGCGCATATCTGAGGCACCATAACAACACGTACATATTGTGCATGTGCGTCTTTTACTAGAAAATGCATATACACAGTAAAAATTTTTACACCCAAAAGGGTGTAAAAAGGTGCTTTTACGAGAAAGCACCTTTTGCAACACCCTTTAACACCCATAAATGGTCGATTGAAAAAAAGCACCCATTTGTTTGGGTGCTTGCCTCGATAGCACCCTAAAATAGGCTCTAAGGGTGCTTTTGTGCCTGAGAAGGGTGTAGGTGACGATTCATCAGATGGAATATGCAGCATAAGAAGAACACATAATTATAATATTTGGGATTTTACGTCTCAAAAACCTCAATATGATTATGAGGGTCGTCGTAGTGGAAAGCTCTAGAGATTTTGACCATTTCGTGTTCTTTAATGGGCGCTGATATCGCACAGTGCCCAGGCTTCTACCTTTTCGCCTCCATCTGAATTCGACTGCCACGGCCGGCATCGAACCCGCGACCTTCGGATTGGCGGCCGAGCGGCGTAGCTACTGCACGATTATGTGGACCTTGCGTTAAATGACGGCCTAGACTTAGAACGTGTGAAGGTGCTCTCCGAATACAGCAGAATGCCAGCAGAAGCAAATAGCGTTTAATCTCTAATGGCAATTAACTGCAATCCACGTTACGAAAGCTCACGTTAGCGTTGGTTATAAGCTACATTTTTGCTGTTGATTATATATAGGAACATAATGTTCGCCCGAGTATGGGTGTGTGTGCGTGAGCCTGCGCATGTGTTCGCGTGTAAGCGCGATTGTGTGGACACCCGTGCATGTGTGCGTGCGCGTGTATGTGCGAGTCCATGCGCGTGTTAAGCGTGCCTGTGCACATGTGTACACCCATGCATGCATGCGTTTACGGTCGCGTGTGTGTGTTGCCGTATGTGTGTATACGTGTATGTTTGTGCGCCTGTGAATAAGTATGCGTGTGTATCAGCCCGTGCGCCCTCAAATTTCGTGTGTGCGGGGGGCACTGCTTCTTAGTGTTTAAGGTCCCACACCTGTTCAGACTGGGAGTCTATATGGGAGGTGGCTTAAGAAATGGCGGTGGTCAACGCACTGTACACGGACTATTCAGTACATGGAAAACAGCTGCACATTTTCGTACCTCATCATTGCTTACGAACTTGCTGTGGTAGCTGATTAGGTCCACTGAGGTGCTTCTACGCTCGAAAACGTGGGTTATGACCAATTCACACGGAAAGCCGTCACTGCACTTATGCACAACCATAGTTTATATTAACAACGTTTAACAAGAACGCGCCCTGCCTTTGCTACAGGTGCTTAGCTAGCTCATTGGGCAACCATATGGAATTATGTGCTGATCATGTGGTCAGCAAAAAGTTTGTTATAACAACTTCGGCACGTTTCGTGGTGCGTGACAAGCCTTCTAAACATCCGCGACTGTGGATTAATTTGTTCCAGCTGCGACTACGCATTCAGTGTTTGCGGCACCATAAGCGGAATAGCCAGACACAGACAATGCGAAAAGAAAGTCTTATGGAAAAAGGTGTAACGATGCTCTCCCGCTAATGCCACCGAGGACGAAATAATTATTGTTTCTGGCTATTCCATGGTGCACTTTGTTTTCCGCAAGTTTTGCTTCACTATTTTTCGCCCACTGCAATCGCATTCCGTCAAAATACTCAAAGAACCCGAGGCTGGTAAATAACCTGCCTCGCTGTGCGACTGGCTGGAAGGAGAGTTGCCATTTACAAGGAGTCATTCCGCGTCGAACGGCCCTCCGCCGTATGCGCCATAACGTTTGCCTTTCGGCGCCATCTTGGCGGGTTTCCCGCTCCTCCCCTCCGCTCACCCCGGCCAGCGTTGCCCCCCCCCCAACGGCAGTGTAGATAAGCGAATAGTTGCGCCACCGAACACCTGCGTCGACAGCTGCGGCGCCGCCGCCAGTGCCTCCTCCTCCTCTTTCTCAACGTTGCTGTCTCTCTGTCTGATCCGTCTTTGAAATGCGTTGCGTTGGTCTGGGGTCTTGGTCGCTGTGTGAGTTCCAGCGAACAGGCGCATCTTCAGTGGTGGTCACGCATGACACCGTGTTGGAAGTGACGCTCGGATTAAGGAATATTCATGGAGCGGCGGACGCGGACAACGTGGGCCTGTTAACGGTGAGTGTACTGTTTTCGTAGGTAGTAATCATAAAGCGCTAGCAGGGCACCTGCAGCAGCTCTGCCGAAGTAGGCTGCCAGCCATTTACAACAGCATGCGTTCGCGGGCCTGTTGCAGATGCCCGATTAAACGTGTGACTTAACGAGTTCACACTGCTATGCGTGATGTTGTGTAAGTGCATGCATCACTCATACAGTGAGTGATGTGATCACTTAACAATGGCGGGATTAGTTGCTGATCGCACATTGTCTCTACACTGCACAAAGTGATTGATATTGTTTTAAGATCTGCTTTGGGCTACATCGTAATAACATTTCTATTAATACTCAAATGTGCAACGTGCTTCTGTAGGTGTAAGCGTAGAAAAAGAAAGAAAAAGAAAAAATTATGTACAGAGGCTGTGATGATGCTGTTGGGGTACTGGCTGGTATTATCAGCCCAGGAGGGCTAAGAATGTTCTGCCTTTTGATAGTGGGCATCCAAAATTAGTAAAAAGAGGAATTGATACCACATGTATTCAGGCCACTCTTCAGAAGTCATGTTAACACAAGGGTGAGGTCAGGCTTAAAAACCAGATTAAAAGACTAAAAGGTGCTCGATATACCGACAGAAACATCACACCCGTTTCCGAAACCCTCCTGCAGAAAGTAAAGGTAAAGGAAACAGGACCAAAAAAAAACAGAATGACCAATGACCTTTGCACGTCACACGGTACTACGTACATAAGGTGTCTCACAATTTTAGGAAAAGAGCCAGCAGATATGACATTGTTGTTTTCCACCCTTTGCAAGCTTTCAAAAGTGCATGTACTTACAGCAACAGGAATAGTCAATCTTGCACCATTCGTCACTAGAATAGGTTTACTGAATGCCAATCTAATGTGTATGAGATACCACTAACACGTGGAAAAGTAAACATTGGACAAACTAAGAAGACAGGACCAACAAGAAAACAATGACCAAAACCTTTGCATGTTATACCACATCACATGTCTTACACTTAAAAAAATAGACAGCAGGTATCATATTAACGTGTTGTTTTCCACCCCTTGCAAGCTTTGAAAATTGTGTGTACTAAACAGCAACAGAAATAGTCAATCTTGCACCATTCGTCACGAGAATAGGTTTACTTAATGCCAATTTAACGTTTGTAGAAGTATTTTTTATCAGGTAAACCAATGATCAGTGCATCACTACACGTTCACTTATCCTTTCCGAGAGGGAGTATTCTTTTCACAGTTAAGATTATTTTGTAGTGGTCACACGTGTCGTCGCGCATGAGCACGGTTCTTATACTCCGTATAAAAGCGCTCGTAGCACATTCATTATATTCAGTTGACAGTCGGTGCTCTTTCCTGTCCTTTCTGTCTCTTCCTTAAGTTGTCGCGCTGTGACTAGCACACAACCACGATGAACCAACTAGCCCAAATTAAACTCTTGTTACGTAACACGTAGACCGAGTTTCGTATAGAAAGATGAAGCGGTGCTTTTAAAATAAAATTTTTCACATACAACACATAGACGGCATTCCAGGAAGCTCAGAAGGCAGCCACGTGACCAAATATTTTTCCTCTCCTAAATATTCCAGAAGTTCACTATTTTCAATGCAGCACGAGTTTTTCGAATACATTTGAGATGGTTGCCAAAATGGCTCGGACATTTGGCATAAAATGACCCAGCTGTGTGATTAGCCGTAATTATGCATTACCTATTTTGTTTTTTGTGTGTCATTACTCAGTTTTGTGTTCTGTTTTAGCGTATTCTGTTTCTGATCATTGTATTGGTTATTTAAGGATTCGCTAAAGTTATATGTGCAAAAACCCATATATGTTGGCATGTATATCATTTCTCATAACCAATTGTTATACATCCAGGAATACAAAGCTTAAACCACTGTGACTGTATGCATTTTAAAACACTATCCGCATATATTTTTGTGTGCATCACTTCTTGGGAACGATTGTATACATGAAGGCGTATATAGTAAAATCATGGTGATTGTATCTATTTGAAAAAATTATAAGTATATATTTGCCTGTATTTTATTCCTATATATAACAGATTGTGTACATGAAGGAGTATTAAACTGGAAACCACTTGGATTGTAGATACTTGAAAGATTTATAGGGATATATTAGCGTGCATTTCATTTGTACTCTCTATGTACTTAAAGTAGTATACTAAACTGAAACCAGTGTAATTGTATGTTGCAAAGAATTGTCACTAAAGTGAAACTGAAAAAAAATATAATAAACATTTGAGGTGTCGCATGCGTAGTGTACATATACGTGAACATGTTACACATCTGGTGAAAAAGTTGTGTGGCAGAAGAAAAGATTATAAGTTTTATTAGCCTATTAAATAAATGCAATATGCAAGGGCAGCAAGGCTTCGTTTTCTGTAACGCGCATTATGCATATACTGTGAAGTATATATAGATCCAGCAGAAGTTCATACACGATTGTTCGTGTTTATATTTTTTCCCACGTGCAATATGGAGCTCCACAGGTGGCGCACCATTGATAATCAGGACCACTTTCTTCAAGTAGTGTGTAATCAGTGCATGCTGATATCTATTAGTGCAGTCTAAAAGAATACTGGCACCCCTGCCATGGGCACTCAACACCCTTGTGCACCCTTCTCGCACCCTCCTCAGAGGGTGCTAAAAAAGTGATGGACATCGAAGGCACCCTTCTTTAAGGGTGTTTCTGTAACACCCTACAGTTTTTTACATGTACACCCTATTCGAAGGGTGCATGGAAAGGCACCCTTTTTGGAAGGTGCTGAATTAGCATTCTTAAGGTATCGTCCATGGGACAAGCTCATTTACACCCTCCTGGGTGTAAAGTTTTTACTGTGTACTCCAAACATTTTTACACCCATAAGGATGTATTTGTTTTGTTCCGTAGGTTTTGTTCCTAGGAACACCCTAAAGAATAAGGTGTTTAGAAACCCCTTGAACCGTAGGGTGTAAAGAAACTTTACACCCTACTTTATTGGGTGTTTATAAACACCCCTAAACTATGGGCGTTGGATGAAGCTACGCCTACGCGACTGGGGTGTACACTGAAAACCCTCTTGAAACGCTGGCAGTTATATGGATGAGCATACTTGATCAAATGAAGCACAATTAACGGGAAACAAAAGCAGAGACACAGGAGGTGACGCTTAGACTTGTGTGTTGAGGAGAGCCGTTCATAGCACTTCATTCCATTAAATATGCATCACCAACTGACCCAAGCCTAAATTGTTCTCGAGTAGCATATATGAACCTTCTGTGCGGCTGACAAAATAAGGTGCCACTGTCTTGAATGAGCTGCATGAGACCAGTGTATATATGTGTACGTAGACTGGGCCGTAAACGACAAAGGCACACACACACACACACACACACACACACACACACACACACACACACACACACACACACACACACACACACACACACACACACACACACACACGCACACACACGCACGCACGCACGCATTACACCACAGTAGTGCAAGCAGTAACCTGTAGCGTAAGGTTCCACCGAACATAATGCCGAAGCAAAAACAATTAAGCCCATATGTTAACATCTGCCTTTATTATAGAAAAACTGCAACTCTGACAAACAGGTCTCTGATGGCATTCTGCAAAATTTTGAAATATGTCACGTGACCAAGTTTCTTTTTCTCTATAATAAATATTCATTGTTTTGAACACAATAATTCACCACAACTTTCGAAAACATTTGGGCTAGTCGGGCAAACGACTGAGAGGTATGACGTTTGAATGACACCTATACAACAGAAGAAAAAAACACGTAGAAAGAGTAAGCGAGTTTCTGGAGTCACATTTACAACCTATTACATCTCGCAGTATAAATTTTGACATTAAAAAAAGAGAAAATTCGACAAGGTAGTGTAATTGAGGTTCTATTATTGCAATGTCAGTGTTCGTACACAACTGCAAAATCACTCGTCACTGCTTCTTGCACAATCATCTTCAGCTGCTAAGATGACCGGTGCCTTCGAAAGAAGTGGAGCGAAGCTGTTCTTTCTGTACGGAAAATTATATCCCGGAAACCTAAAATAAATACACAAGGAACAATGACTGAAATTTCACAAAGAGTGCAACATACACTGTGCACCATGCATAACTAACTGCTTTCTTATGTGTAAGTATAAATTGAGTGCATAGCAAGCATATTCAGTGGCATCGGGCTCCACTGCAGTGAGAAATGCTAGAAAAGGTATGCTGAGCAATAAACGGCATAAAAAGCGCGCTTTGGCAGAATCATTATACCTTTCGTGCCGTAGATATGAATCTTACTTTACCCTTTCAGCTTGCTCGCGCAGGCAAATAAAAAGGTGCTGCTTCAAGTTGATAATGCTCCATTAGCTGCATGCAACGACCAATCTAAGTGAATGTCAGGTTCTATGCTTAAGTATGCATCAACATAGCTGCATGTGTATTTCTGCAGATCTACCATGGTACAAATTCGATTAGTTTAATAGAAGGAATACAGTACGACGCGCAACGACACATGCATATTTTACCTGTATTGCACAAAAGCAAAATGCCACTTAACATACATGACGGTATGCGCATTCAGTGCAGGTAACTTGTAAAATTAGGTAATGAACAGTTACTTATTAAAATGCAAATGATACTAGTGTTCTTGAAGTGGCTCACATTGAAACGATTATATAATGAAAGAATTGGCTATTGGGTCGTTCCACATCAGACGTCCCAGCCATTTTGGTGACCACAGCAAATGTATTAAAAAATCGCTCTAATTTTACTGCATTAAAAAGGGTAACTGCTAGAATATTTCACAGACAAATAATTTATTGGTGACGTGGCTGCTTCCTGAACTTCCCGGAATCTCGTCTCGATGTTTGTGAAAAAAATTCTTCCATAAGTATCTCTTCTTCCGTGCCAAATTTGGTCTATAAGGTAATTGAAGGGCTAGCGTAAAGTGGTTGAAGCTCACTAATATTACCATTTTTGATCACATACGCCTGAAATAATTTAGCCTAAATGTATTATATCCGCATTTTTCCATATGTTTACCACACTTCGAATGAATATCTGAGGAGTGAATACTTAATCCACATAAGGTACATTTGGAGGAAAAAATATTTCAGAACGCTCAAGCTGTCAAACTTTACGAGAAAAAAAAACGCTAATTTCACAAAATAGTTGTTTTGTCTATAATGAGACGCAAGTTGCACCATGTGGTAGCTGAATTAAAATAGACTTTGTACCTTAACCGAAGCAAACAAGCAGTTTTTTTCATGTGCCAAATTTTGTCATAGCAATTTATGTTTTGAGAAAAAGATCACAGCATATCCACGGAGTGAATGATGATGAGTGGGGCGTAGCATTCGTCGGTCCGGACGCACAAATCGATGGACAGACAGTCTGACGTCAGTATGGACGAACAGAAAGACGGACGGACTCAGAGACAGACCCACAAACGGAAGCCCAGACGGATGGATGTACAGACGATTGGACGAATGCACCAATGTACGGACGAACGATTTGCCCCACGAATCATCATTTTGTCCGTGTATATGCTGAGAAAACCACTAAAGCTATCCATTGTGCAACTCATCAAGTGGCTACATAATACTATTACGACTACAGGGAAAGGAACGCCTCACGGCCTCAAGAGCTTTGACCCTAAATAATTTCTGAAGTTCCAAGTTCGCCATTCACCATTTGGTCATACGGCAGCCGACACGTCGAAGTTCCCCATTGCCGTTGATGCGAAAATTCAAATATCACTTTGTTCCTTGAAGTAGAAATTGTAACAATGAAACTTGTCACTTACAAAGAACTGTTTATTTGCTTTCAATTTAAGTAAAAGGTTATTTTTAATTGGACCACCACATGGTGTAAATTGTATCTATATACGGACAAAAATGTGAATTTTGTGAAATGAGTGATCTTTTCTCGGAAAGGTCAACAGCTTAAAATGTCTAAAAATAATTTTTCATCAAAATATCTTCTCTGTACGTAAGTAGTCAAAGCTCAGATATTCATACAAAGTGCAGTGTCGCAATGAGAAATCGCAAGCATAACACATTTTGGCTAAATTCTCGCAGAGGTATGTGGCCGAATATCTGTAATATTATTGCTGAGTTTCAAACACCTTACATAAAACTTAAGCCCCTTTATCTACCATGTACAAAAATTGGTATAAAAAAGGTGCGATACTTGTAATTTTTTTCACAAACAACACTCAAACAACAGTCTGGAAGGTTTGAAAGGCAACCACGTGACCAAAAACTTTTTTTCTCTTCGAAATATTCAAGCAGCTCACTGCTTTTAGTGCATTAAAGCAGCACGATTTTTTTTCAAACACATTTGCCATAGCCGCAAATTTGGCTTGGAAATTTCGAATAAAGTGACCCTGTTAACTTCCCTCAATGACCTTTAGATACTCCTAAATTAGGGCCATTTGTTTCAATCAAGCTGTCAGGGAGAGAAAGCACAAATCCTTCCCGATGCAGTGTAGGCTGTTCAGTGGCTGTGCGTGTTGTGTTCCCAGATAGATATGCTTCCCAGTCTTACATTTTGGCTGCAACACATGCTAAGACACCGTTCAGTATGTATAACAATAAAGTGTTTTTGTGCAACAAAAAACTAATAATACGCTTCACATAGCGAAAATACCTTTAACATGTGAAGTACTTAGCGAAGTTAAACGCCAAAGCGAGGCGATGGCAATAAACTCGGAATAACAAGAATATTTCCAAAGTTACACAAGATGGAAACAATCTGAATAAAATGTGCTCGAACGTTAGCAGTTATGTTCAAACAAGCGTTTGCGCTGTTCAAGTAGGCAATTCGACCACACACACAGAATAAAGGTCTATTCAAACAAAAGTCCAGCTTCAGTGCTCGATCCGCTACATAGGCCCGGCTGTCGGCAGTGTCACGCTACGTTGCGGGTGAGCGAAAATACCGGTGAAGGCAAATTTAACGAAATTGAATGTGTTAGCAAGTAGGCAAACTTCGCGAGGCGCACCTAACGCGAAACAATATGCTGTGTTTTCACCCGATGCATCAACCCGAGATATCACGGTAGTGTTACCGCACAAAACAAAAAGAACCAAAAAGAACGACATGTACACCACGCCCTTGTTTTCCGTTCTCAGTATTTTTGTGCAATAAGAAAAAAAAGAATGTAAATGAACTACCGACTTGCCCAAGCATATGCGTCTTACATACGGTTGATGCTTACAGCTAACAGGCGCCGTCCCCACACATGTAATAATAGGTAAACTAATATTGATGTGCAGCACGAGCGGGCCCCGTTAAAAACGGCTGCCAACAAAGGGCACCGCAAAAATCTGTTCCATTTCTTCGCTGAACCTCAGCGGCGCACGCTCGCCCTGCTTTGTACTCTAAACAATCTAAACAAACAAACAAAAAAAACCTTGCCCACAATCACACTTCGCCATCATTTCCATGAAACAGTTCGGACGAATATTCTCGCTAAGTAAACAAATGCTGATTTGTCATCAAGTAGTTGAAAACAAAATTGTTTGAAGGCGTCCATTTTGTGCTCACGCAGTTAACAAAGCGCTGAACGGAACAATGTGAGAGCGGTACTCACAATTTCACTTCGAGTGCTCCTCAATATGAATCCACAGGTCCAGTCTTCAGAATGGTGCACCTTCGCAATAATCAGCACTGCCAGAACGTACTGGTGGAGCACAGAGCGCAGGCACATTTCAAACTAAAGATCGACTAATAAACTCTACCGATCGAGAAGCCGCGCGCACCACACACACACACACGGGAGGGTTTTTCGCCAGCGCACGCAGTGACATGTAAGACGATGTCGACCCCTTTGCCGCGCTGTGCGCCCGGCGCGCAGCAATACCAGGCAGTTAAGGTTGTCTAGGCGACGAGACTTGATGGCGCCTTGTGGCGCTCTCAGACCGGCTAGATGCGGTTTAATGCTAGCTCCGGCCCTCTGCTGATAACGTGGGCACTGCTTTTTTTTCTTTTTTGCGGCAGCGATCTATTGCGTTATACCACAGAACACCTACCAGTTTAGAGAACGGAAACTGTACCTTTGGGCTGTTGTAGGGAGCGGCCGCGTCAGCAGCACGTGTAAGTGAGCTCTGCACATATCTGCCTATAACTTTAGCAATTTTGGTTCTAGGAGGGTCAGAGTGGTGTCTATTTGTTCGTGAAGATACAAGGAGTTCAACCGCTACAAATGCTGCAATTACAAACGAAAATTTTAAATTTTAGGAGCGGAAAACAGTGTGAATCTGTGAAAACATTAACAGTCAGACCACGTGTTTTTTACGATCGCTTGTAGCTTCGTTAATATTCTACCGGGAAAATTCTTACTTATAAAGTTGAAAGTCCTTAGGGTACACCTGACGCTACTGAAGTTTCATCAGGCTAGGTTTAATAGTTCCAGTGTTATTCCGCAATCAAAATTAAGCCTAATCACTAAAAAGTTTAAATTGGTAATATCACCTCACAAACGCACTTAAATTTTGTCCGCTTAATATAATAATAAACCGCACCCCATAGGCTACCAGGAGGCCCGATTCCGTACACTCTAGGCCCTCAATTAAGGTGGTAATCAGCAAAAAGCTCACTTCAATAAAACAAATTTTCAAAAGGAGCTACAAACGCCACCGAAAAATAGCTAATATCTTCTTTTAGAACACAACAGTCCGGTGTTTTCGTGTAAAAATAATTTTGATAGCTTAAGGTAACCGGAAGATACAGAGTTAGAAAGAATATAACGAAAACCGCTAATAAACGTGTGGCGCCAGCGTCTTCCCTCGCTCAGAGGAGGAGGATGGCTCACTGCTCGGGAGAAAGGTACGCCCGTCAGGTCAAAGTCTTGAACCACGTGCTTTTTTTCCCTCACGATCGCTTTTAACTTTGCTAATGACCTACCGGGAAACTTCTAACTCATACAGTGCAAAGCCCTAATTGTAGACCTGTCGCCGCTCAGGTTTCATCAGGACAGAGGTAATAGTACCGGAACTATTTCGTGACCAAAATTAATCCTAATCACTAAAAAAGATTAATTTGGTAACATCACCTCACAAACAAATTTAAATTTTGTCCGCTTAATATATCAATAAACAGCACCCCATAGGCTAATCGGAGGTCCAACTCCGTACTCTCTAAACCCTTAATTAAGAGGGTAATCAGCAGAAATCTCATTTCATTAAACATTTTTATAAAAACAACCACAAACTTGACTGATACACCGCTGAAACCTACATTTAGAACATAACAATCCGGGTGCGGCGATGGCATAGTGGTTAGAGCATTCGCCTCGCATGCAAGAGGTCCGTGGTTCTAATCCCGGTGCCGCGCAGTTCCCGACCGGAAAAAAAAAATCCGCGTGTTGATGGAACTGCATTAAGAGACCTGAGGTGCGGACTCACCGGTAACCACCGCCGGGACACACTCCCTTACCAGAGAAGTATTGGCCACCCTGGTGCAGTATCTGTCCACTACCTTCCACATGCATACGTCAAATAACTCACGGCCCTCAGTTCCCAGCAGCTGCGAAGCAACTGACCATGGCGGTGATCAGATCTGCAACGCAGCAGAGGGTGCTAAGAATCTCTGGACTACAGGCCGCTTTTGGAACCTGAGCTTGGCAACGTTTAACGCTAGAACCTTATCGAGTGAGGGAAGTCTAGCTGTACTATTCGAGGAGCTAGAGGGTGTTAAATGGGATATATTAGGGCTCAGTGAGGTTAGGAGGACAGATGAGGCCTATACTGTGCTACAGAATGGGCACGTCCTTTGCTATCGGGGCTTGGCAGACAGAAGAGAACTGGGAGTGGGGTTCCTAATTCACAGAAACATAGCTGGCAACATAGAGGAATACTATGGCAATAATGAAAGGGTGGTAGGTATTGTAATTAAACTGAATAAAAGATACAAGATGAAAGTAGTACAGGCTTACGCGCCTACATCCCGCCATGATGACGCTTCAGTTGAAAGCTTCTATGAAGACGTGGAATCGGCAATGAATAAGGTAAAAACACAGTATACTATATTGATGGGCGACCTTAATGCAAAGGTATGGAAGAAGCAGGCCGGAGAAAAGGCAGTAGGAGATTATGACATCGACACTAGAAATGCCAGAGGAGAGCTACTAGTAGAATTCGCAGAACGCAATAATTTGCGGATTTTGAATACTTTCTACCGAAAACGAGAAAACCGCAAGTGGACATGGAGGAGCCCTAATGGCGAAAATAAGAACGAAATAGACTTTATAATGACTGCACACGCAGGAATCGTGCGGGATGTGGATGTGGTCGGCAAGGTACGATGCAGTGACCATAGAATGGTACGGTCTCGAATTCGCCTAGACTTGAAGAAGGAACGACAGAAACTGATACGCAAGAAGCCAATCAATGTGCTATCACTGAGAGGGAAAGTACAGGAATTCAGAGTGTCGCTGCAGAACAGGTACTCGGCTCTTAGTGAGGAAACCAACCTTAGCGTAGATACAATGAATGATAATCTGACGAGTATCATTACGGAGTGTGCAGTGGAAGTTGGAGGCAGGGTAGTTAGACAGGACACTGGCAAGCTTTCCCAGAAAACGAAGAACCTAATTAAGAAGCGTCAAAGCATGAAAGTGTCAGGTACAACAGACAAAATAGAACTGGCAGAGCTTTCAAAGTTGATTAATAGGCGTAAGGTATGCGATGTAAGAAGGTATAACATGGAGAGAATTGAACACGCTCTGAAAAACGGAGGAAGCGTCAAAGCAGTGAAGAGGAAACTTGGGATAGGCAAAAGTCGGATGTATACACTAAGGGACAAAGAAGGCAAAATAACTACCAATATGGATAGGATAGTTAAAATAGCGGAGGAGTTTTACAGAGATCTGTACAGTAGCCGAGACAACCACGACCTTAATACTATAAGAAGTAGCAGTAACCCAGATGACACCCCACCAGTAATGATAGAAGAAGTCAGAAAAGCTTTGGAGAGCATGCAAAGAGGCAAAGCTACTGGTGAGGATTAGGTAACATCAGATCTGCTGAAAGATGGAGGACAGATTGTGTTAGAAAAACTAGCCACCCTGTTTACGAGGTGTCTCCTGACGGGAAGGGTACCAGAGTCTTGGAAGAACGCTAACATCATCCTAATACATAAGAAAGGAGATGACAAGGACTTGAAGAATTACAGGCCGATCAGCTTGCTCTCTGTAGTATACAAGCTATTTACAAAGGTAATTGCTAACAGAGTAAAGAAAACATTAGAACTCAATCAACCAAAGGAACAAGCAGGATTTCGAACAGGCTACTCAACAATTGACCACATTCATACTATCAATCAGGTAATAGAGAAATGCTCAGAGTATAACCAACCACTATACATAGCCTTCATAGATTACGAGAAGGCGTTTGATTCAGTAGAAATCTCAGCCGTCATGCAGACACTGCGGAATCAGGGCGTAGATGAAGTATATATAAACATTCTGGAAGAAATCTACAGGGGATCAACTGCTACCATAGTGCTTCATAAAGAAAGCAACAGGATATCAATCAAGAAGGGTGTAAGGCAGGGGGACACAATATCCCCAATGCTATTTACGCGTGCTTACAGGAGGTTTTCAGAAGCCTAGAATGGGAACAGTTAGAGATAAGAGTTAATGGAGAATACCTTAGTAACCTGCGCTTCGCCGATGACATTGCATTGCTGAGTAACTCAGGGGACGAGTTGCAACTCATGATTATGGAGTTAGACAAGGAGAGCAGAAAGGTGGGTCTCAAAATTAATCTGCAGAAAACGAAAGTTATTAACAACAACCTCGGAAAGGAGCAGCGCTTCGATATAGGTAATAGTGCACTTGAGGTTGTAAAAGACTATGTCTACTTAGGGTAAGTAATAACCGCAGAGCCTAACCACAAGATTGAAGTAACTAGAAGAATAAGAATGGGGTGGAGTACATTCGGCAAGCACTCTCAAATTATGACAGGTAGATTGCCACTATCCCTTAAGAGGATGTTATATAACAGCTGTATCTTGCCGGTACTTAGCTACGGAGCAGAAACCTGGAGACTTACAAAGAGGGTTCAGCTTAAATTGAGGACGAGGCAGCGAGCAATGGAAAGAAAAATGATAGGTGTAACCTTAAGAGACAAGAAGAGAGCAGAGTGGATTAGGGGACAAACGGGGGTTAAGGATATCATAGTTGAAATAAAGAAGATGAAATGGACATGGGCCGGGCATGTAGCGCGTAGACAGGATAACCGCTGGTCACTAAGGGTAACTAACTGGATTCCCAGAGAAGGGAAGCGGGTTAGGGGGAGACAGAAGGTTAGGTGGGCAGACGAGATTAAGAAGCTTGCGGGTATAAATTGGCAGCAGCAAGCACAGGACCGGGTTGACTGGCGGAACATGGGAGTGGCCTTTGTCATGCAGTGGACGTAGTCAGGCTGATGATGATGATGATGATGATGATGATCAAATAAACATGCAAATACGTAGAGGCGGCGTACTGAACTGCAATACCGCGAGGCCAGATGGCGCTGGTAGTACTGTCATCATCAATAAACAGATGCGTTTTTTTGCTGCAGGTGGGGGGGGGGCCCGCGGCTGGTTCGCGCTGCTCGCTTCCTCTGTTTTTTTTTCGTTGCCCAATCGCGTTTCGCGTCAGTCATTATCGCCAGGGGATTTAGCTGGCCTCGACTGGCAAAAACAACGTCAGTCAAGTAAGGTTTGCATCGTTTATTGCGAGTGTCCAAGCCGGTACAATCAATGTATACGGTCGGGTCCGAACAAAACAAGTCACTCATACATACCGAAAGCTTTCAACCCATGTGTAAAGACTCTTGAAAGCTAACAAGCATATGCATATAACTGAACATAGAAATCGCTGAATGAACGTCGCTCTCATTGTGTTGCAGCGCTCGAGTTTAAAAGCGTGGCTTCAGGACAAGTGTCTGATTCTGCCGTCAGATGCGGCGCTTGCCCCGTAATGTTGATCTTGAAGCGAATGCATGATGTGGAATCGGGAAGGAAACTTGCACATTGCCGATAGATAGCTCGTGCAGTTAGAGCAATGTAGTTTTGCTAAATTTGTTAAATAAGCAATTGCGGATGCGTGCATCTCTGAATCATTCTTGCTCTGCAATGCTACATTGAGTACTTCACAGTTATGCAATGTCGCGTCGTTTCGAGAGGGTAGGCACTAGTTTTAATACTCAGCCGTGAGCCCATATCATAGGTAATATGTATTTAGGGAACGGGCCTAAAAGTATTTCTGGCTTGCTACATTTATTGTTAGAGTTAAGTTACACAGTTACCACAGCTAGAATTTCTCATCGCAGGTAATGACCAGCCTGCTGAGTATGCAGCGAACATGTATGCTGAAGAGACACTTATTAGGTGTGTGCTTACAGATCGAAAAGGCCCGATTCTAAGAAAATAAGCTTCAGGTATGCATTGTACAATTTTGTTGTCTGTACATCTTTGTTGGTACTCTTACATCACACTATATGCTCAGCCCTGAGCACAATCTCTTTTTTGCATAGACATATTCATAGAACTTGAGTACTCTCTTGCAAGCAAGCACTCCTGAAATCAACTTGTGGTACATGATGTGAATCTGTCCGAATTCTGGATCAATAAAGATCCCATTTATTACACACTTGTTATGTTTACTTTTTCAGTATACTTGTGCTTGAAAATGAAGTTGCTTTCTCCCTGCTACTTTTAGAGGTTAGGACTTGAAATACGTACTATCTTGCAGTGTGGCTGTAGATAAGTGAAGATCATGTATGTTTCAACTACCTGTGCGATTTCCTAGATTTTTTTTCATCACCGTAGTGCATAGAATTTCACTTCTCCGTGGTAGACACTATAGGCATGACAACTTAATTTAAACGGAAGCAGATGTGCACAAAGAAATTTGGAACGTTTTTCTGCCAAAAAAAAACAGCACCACATGCAATGAACACAATCTTGCACTTCATGACAGCATTCACATCTTTGAGGAAGCTGTGCTTCAACTGCTCATTACCTTTATGATTTATTATTTTAGGAGCCCATTGAACATATGTACAAAGCTAATGCAATTGAGTGCAGTCTTATTAGCTTTGGTGCATCTTTCTGTAAACATGTATGAGCTAAACACAGTTAATTAAGACAAAACAGTTCTGGATGTTGTTGGTAAAGTGTCATAAGGCACAACTAAATGTCGGAAAGCCTGTTAATGCTCATCACTATGTGTGTGTTCATTATGTAGTGCAAATAATAATTTCCGACGATTCACATGCCAACTATGAAGTGATCGTGAGTCATACAGTAGTGGGCAAATTTAGATTGATTATGGCTTCCAGGGGTTCAAAAAAATGACCTTGTAGCCTCACAGGAGACAAGACTGCTTGTCGGAACATTTGCTTTGACCCCTTATGTTAACATGTTTTTCGTATTTTCAAGCTTCCATCTTTTAAGGGTCAGTTCAGTTCACCTGCACCAATCCTAACTGGTTCAAAGCTGTGCACGAGAAGTTCAGAACCTGTGCGCGAGGAGTTCAGCGGTGCGGCATCTCAAGTGAATGACAAGGTGCCGACAAGGTGGAGTCCTTATTTTTGTTCACCTAATTTAATGAGATGCAAACATCTTGGCAAAACACGCCACATTTATAGGGGTGGGTACAGCACCTACGTCTAATGCTATGTTGTTTGTTAAGCTGTGCGAGCGGATGCACCAAACCAGCGCCGTCAGAGCAGAAGGTACAGGAAAGTCATGAAATAGTTTTGGTGCTGTACCTCTCCTGCGCTTTTTGAAATGAATGGCAAGATTTAGAAGATGCCATTGCTGCGCTACTGAAACGAATGACGAGGTGCAGCACTTTGTAAAATGGATCATGTGGTGCAGGCGAATCGTACAAACCCTTAAGCATACAAGCGTCTTAGCGTTTCACCCCCATCGAAATATGGCTACAGTGGCTGGAATCAAACAGGGTGTTGTTGAGCTCAGCAGCGCCACACAATCTAACTAATAGTGTTACAGTTTCAACATTATTGAAGTGTAGATTCCATGCCACGGTAGGCAGGCAATGCTTGTAGCCAATCTAAAGCACCCCTTCATGATATGCGCGGTAAAACATTCACAAATACAGCATAACACGTGTGAGGTTAGAAATGACCTGTTGTAATGGGCATTCAGATGTTTCAACGTGCTTGCAGAGTGGACATTCGGGGGTAGTCAACCTGTCATTGCATGGCAGTCTGGAAAAACAAGTGACATCACCAGATATCAATGAATGAAATCAATGCATAATCGATGCGTGAAATTTTCCGAAGTAAACAAATAAGCTCGGGTAATTACTAATTAGTAGACAGCAGTATTTTATACATATATGTAGTGGTGCCTCATAACACGTATATCACTCAGGGCTGCTTCTTCACAAGGCATGTCATGTAGCAGGTTCCTTGCCCAGTGTACACATTTGCTTCCATGTCAGGTGGGCCAGGAAGTTGTGGCAGAAAAAGAAGTATTTCTCATTTATGTGACGCTTCGTTACACCATAGCAAAACCAGACCCATAATTATGTGATGTTTCTCAAACGCAACTGCAGTAAACTATTAACTAGTAGGTTTTTGCACGAATATATGGGCTAGCTAAGAAGACAAATACGAGGTGACAGTGATTTATTTGCCTTCTTTTATCGCAACGGCCTGGTTGGTTTTACCTGGTGATAGAACTTCAGAATTAACTTTTGAGTCAGCGACTCGTTTCCACGTGAAGCCATGCACGCCGCAAGTAACGCACGTTTTTCCGGTTACAGATTGATACGTTCAACAAATTTAAAATTTAATACTGCAATGCGCTGCCACCGTGTGACGCCTACGCAGTCATTGGCACAAAAAACTACATATGCGGAATTGAACCAACCAGCCCCGCAAGCAACCATCCTTAAAAAACTGAAGTGGTTTCTACTCACCGGCCCGGACTTGCAACGGGTGTTCATCCGATGAAAGCTTCAACCGTCGCTTAGTTCCCCGCTAGTCACTCGAATTCCCTCCGCGAAAGCATTTGAACGAGTAAAAATAAACAGAATGAGAAAGAATGTGTCGGTCGGCAGAGATTCGAAATATTTACAGCGAAACAAAACAGTCCGAGACACCTCCGAACGTACCGCGAGCCGTCACAACCGTTGGCCGCCGCAAACTTTGGAATGAGGATAATGATGTCGATAGGCTGCTACTGACATCGAGTCAGCTGGATCAAAACTTATTACAAAAAGTTGATAATGCAGCAAATGTTTAAGAAAAACTATTTACTAGAAGAAAAAAATGTTTTTTATGTGTAGCAGTACGCAAACGTGTAGTATTTGATCATTTTATAATAAAACTTGGCCCCGACAAAGGCGCCTCTACAAGAAAGTGCAATAGCATGAGTGGCGAGAGAGGTTAGTAGATCCACTCTGGGTGTTTGAAGCAAAAACGCGCCATGGTTGATTTTTTCGCCCCCTACAGCCCCGGAAACTCTCAATTGAACTTGAGAGTTTCCGGGGCTTGGTTATACTCGTTCTTCAACAATGCATCTGAATCACAGTGAACTTTGTGACGGTGCAGTGGGGCCAGCACGAGCTACTAGTCAGAACGCGCATTTGTAATATTCAGGAGCAATGTTTAGCGCACCTTCACCGACCTAATGTAGTGAATTTTGGTAATAATAAAGCTAAGCTGATGCTTTTTGCTTAGCTCTATGGGTCTTTAGGGACTGCACATTCAAGGTCACGCAGGTAATATTTTATCAGCAATTTATTTCGGTAAATGCATTGCAACATTGCATGCATCGGCCGTCACACTATTCGATGAAAACATATTGCCACGTGCGTACTGCTAGGAAGACGAAGGCGACAGCACATACGCGCGAAAAAGAAAGCAATACGCTGCTTTAGTAACGCTTGACATAGCCAAGGCGTATGACAGTGTGGAGCACTTCATATTGTTAAATACGCTAAAGAGATTGAACTTCCCACAATATTTTATTGAGTGGGTGGCAGAATTCTTAAAATAAAGAGAATTCTACTGCGTCAAGGATGGATGTTCCTCATCTAGATTTAAACAAACGCGCGGAGTTCCCCAAGGAGCAGTCTTATCTCCAATGTTATTTAATACTTTAATGAGCACAATTCCAAGAGATCAAGAAGTTACTGTCTACATTTATGCTGATGACATTGCATTCTTTGCTGCTGACTGTGGTATTTACTCACTACAACCTAAACTACAAAGATATATTAACATGTAAGAAATTTGGTTGCAGTCGATTTCGTTATCGTTAAATGTCAACAAAAGTGCACTCATGGCGTTTCTGCTTGCAGAACCAATTTCAATTTCAATTCTATATAAACAGGAACCCATCCAGCAAGTAGACTCAATAAAATATTTGGGAATCATTTATAATGACAAACTTAACTGGAGTCCACACATAGAGTATATAACTACCAAAGCACAGCGGTCTTCAGGCTTACTACATAAGCTAAGTAACCGGAAATATGTGTTACGGAGGCACACCTTCATAACGTTGTACAAGATGTATATGAGCCCCATAATGGAATTCGGCTGCATATTATTCTCGGGTGGCCCTGCTTATAAAACAAAACCTCTAGTTGTCTTGGAGCGAGAAGCACTGCGAATGTGTCTGGGACTCCGTAGATTTGTGGCTGTCAACGTACTGTACCAGGAAGCGCGCCTGCCTACACTACTTTGTCGATTTAGAATTTTGACCATATCAGCATTGTTAAAATTTTATAGCTGACCGGCAAGAAGATATCAATATGCTTTTATCACAAACCCAGACGCCTTCTTTCTTGCTCATTGGCCACGGTTTCACACACCTCAGATAATGTTTGTACAAAAGAATCTACAAAGTATAAATATGGACTTTAGAAATGTAATTGAGACTAATGACTCGATTGATTGATATGTGGGGTTTAACGTCCCAAAACCACTATATGATTATGAGAGACGCCGTAGTGGAGGGCTCCAGAAATTTAGACCACCTGGGGTTCTTTAACGTGCACCCAAATCTGAGCACACGGGCCTACAACATTTCCGCCTCCATCGGAAATGCAACCGCCGCAGCCGGGATTCGAACCCGCGCCCTGCGGGTCAGCAGCCGAGTACCTTAGCCACTAGACCACCGCGGCGGGGCGAGACTAATGACTCGAGTCGTCATGTTATTATTGAGTATGATGATATATTCCCCCAAAACGCCAAGTTACAATCTCTCAAATTTTTAAATAACATATTATCAGATTACTTAGAGCATGCAGAAACTAAAATTATAATAGCCACAGATGCTTCCGTAAATAAATCAAAAGGCAGGTGTAGGCATTGCCTCTGATTCGCTTGACTGGTCCTTTTCAGTGAGACTGCCTGATTTTACTCCAGTTTTTGAAGCGGAGCTCATGGCAATTATTTTAGCTCTTCGAAAACTTCCATCAAATCAAAACAACGGAGTCATAATGACGGATTCTCTTTCAGTTTGTGCTGCTCTGACAGCTTCAGAGAACTCTCGAATTCTAAGCACATTCAAAGCATTAATACCCCCGCAGTTGAGACTCATGAGGTTAATATGGGTTCCGGGACACTGTGGATTAAGATTAATTGAATTGGCCGATTCATTAGCTCGAGCCGCACTTGATGGGCCAGTTTTGTCCATACTGCCAGATGTTGAATATATCACGGCAATAAGATATCGAAAATCAGCAATCTCCACTGATACGATAGAAAAAGTAAATACATGGAGAGAATATAACCACCTCATGTTTCCATGGCAACCCTACTGGAGCAAGTCCAGAAAGCTCGAAGTCTTAATAACTAAATTTCGAAGTCGTGCCCCCCCCCCCCTAAACCTGTATCTACACAGAGCTGGTCAGACAACATCACCCCTCTGCGCATTCTGCGAATAAATGGAATCACTAGATCATTATTTTTTGTATTGTCGCCGCTACGATATACTTCAAAAAAGGTTACTAGTTATGCCATTTCTGAAAATAGGCGTTAGATTGACAGCGAAAACGGCGCTAAACTTCAGTGCCTCAGTTTTGGGACATTGCCACAGGGATGCTTTCAATGCCGTTTGCGATTACATTCAGGCAACCAAACGTATACCTTTGTGATCTTCAATCAAAAAATTATTATTTATTACTCTCCAGGGCAGAGTGAGGTAAACGCAGCTAAGTGGTAATCATAACTACTCCAATCTCAAAATTGCTCAACTTGATTCTTCTTTTTCGTTTGCTCTTTTTATGTAGTTTTTTTACATTAGTCTTAATATAATACCGATTAATTACACATAGTTAAATGATCACAGAAAAACTGCACTACACTTTCTTGGCCAATCCCCCTGAGTGGGTATGAGCCATCATCCCAGGGAAAGAAAAAGAAGAAGAAAACGCGCATCTGCACGCATTTATGCAGCAAGCAATAACAAGAAAGAAGACAAACGCTATGACACGCAGTAAATAAAAATACTGTCCTGCTGCTACTTTCTCAACCTGGTAATTTCTACGTCTAACTTCACGTTGCGGCAATACATTTGTACTTAGCTCGCAGTTCTTGAAACAAGACCTTGAAACAAGTTCTTGAAACAAGAGAAATATTTCATCAATGCTGTTTTCTCACTACCTACAATGTCAAGGCTTTAACCGAAGTACGTCTGCTGGGAAAGCTACATAAATTAAAAGAAGGGGATCCACAAAAAAATGGAGATGAGAGAGAGATAGAACTAGAGAATTCTTTCCGGCTCCCCTGAGGAGAGCTTTGTTCGCAATTTAGTCCACAAGGCTCCCGTCATTGTGAGCAAGGCTGCGTCAAGGTCACGGAAATGTCCTTATTGTGCAGTTTTCTTTATGGTCGGTGTCCTCTTTCTAATTTCCATGACGCACTCTTAAGGACACATGAAGAGAAACATTCGCTGCAGTAATTAAATAAAATGTGCCTGCTAAGAATACTTGACGTCAGTGTTCGTTTTTGAGAGACCTGATGGTCTGCTGACGAGGTGGTTATGGCTAAACAACTATGCTGTTTTTTTTTGCAGGTGGTGGACGTTTTATCTCTAGCTTTAAAGGCTTCGATCTTACGGGGGACTGGTGGAGGGGAAGTGTTCTATGCATGGCTACACCAGTGTGCGCAACATTAGCTTGTTGAGGTAAATCAGTGTACCTTGTGAGTGTTGACTAATCACGCAAATGACACAGATGAATGAAACAGGTACAGGAGAATTGGCCTTTACTCTATTGAACAAGCGTCGCTCCTATTGTATCTTCCATCTTATAGTAGTTTGCGTGCTTTATCGATGAAAACTGCGTTTCGGTCACATTACTTTCTGCTTCGATTCATTACTGGACTCGCAAGCAGCTAGTATTGGGAGCCTTGCTGGTATCAAGATGGTTAACGTATACTAACAGTATAAGCAAAACGGCCTGAAAATGTCGTGCATTTGTAGCCTTGTGTGTGCGTACGTGTGCTCAGATTTGGGTGCATGTTAAAGAACCAAAAGTGGTCGAAATTTCCCGTGCCCTCCACTACAGCGTCTCTCATAATCGTCTGGTGGTTTTGGGTCGTTAAACCCCACATATTGAGCAATAGTTTGAAGCCTTGCTCATTACACCCCAAATATAAGGGTGTAAATGGGGTGTTTTGAGGGTGTTTTAATTACGTACACCTCAAATTTCAAAATAGGGCATAAAAAGGGTGTTCATATGGGTGCTTCAAATGCGTACACCCGTTTAACACCTTTTACAGTGTAACAGTTTTTAGAGTGTACATAAGTAATTCTAAGGACCGTAGCGTTTATAACGCTGCGCCGACACGCAACGCTTGCAAAAAGTAGTGAGTGTTTTCAATGCTTCGCTAAAGACGGCACGGAGGTGGCACCTACTCGTCGCGAGAAAAGCGCGCACGCCCGTCTCAGGGCCAAGTGATTGGTTTTCCAAACAAAAAAAAAACTGCCAGGTGGCGCTCATGTCTCACGTGTGACGTGATTTGATGCGCTCGATAGTTATCGCGCGAGAACAGAACGACGACACACAGACAAGAAGGACACGAAGGACACGTGCGCTAGCTTCCAAGTCGTTCACCTCCACTGCACGCTCGAGGCACTCTAACGCAGCGTTTCCGGCATACCATTCCTCGATTTTCTTGCGCGGAACATCAAATAAATGTTTTGTTCAATCCCTCCACACGCAAGACTATGGTCTTTCGATGACATTTGCAGATTAATCGCAGATACGGGGCCAATTTTTTCTTGTTTTTGGAAACGCTTTCTGGGCCTTGCACCAATCACCATCTTGTTTTCCTGACGACCATGGGTGATAAGTGAATTAAATAAATGCGCAGCATTCCCTTTTCTTATTTTGCGACCCCATCACAATAAAAAAGCGTATAGATAAGCAGCGCACAATGCTAGGAAAGATGGCTAGATGTGAAGACTGCTTTTTTGATTGATATGAAGGTTTAACGTCCCAAAACCACCATATTGTCACGTTGTCGTGACGCTGACAAAGGTAGGGACGACATGTCCAAATCAAATGTGTCAATTTTATTCGCCGAACTGTGGACACGTGAAATAAATGTCGGATTACAGCAAGACACTGTATCTGATACCGGCGAGCAAAGCGCGCTGACCATCAATCAACTGACAAGTGGAGAAGCGTGTCGGCATTTATACACTTGCCGTCGAACATTCCAGCGTTATCGCAAGTGGCGACGTAGGTTCCAGAATAATCTGAAAGGTTCACGAAGTGTGCGTAATCCTAACAAAGGGATTTACTACCACCTCGAAGCTTCTCTAATAACGCAGACAGGGTTTGCGCTGAACATACTGTAACGGGGCGATAGCAAAACTTTAGGAAAGGAATGTGTCATTGCCCCTCCGTGAAAAAAGCATCGTAACGGTGAAAGTATAGAATAATGCAAGAGAGTACAAGTAATAAACTACATTACAGTAATAACAACAACAACAACAACAACAACAACAAAATACACTATTTCAGTTTGTTAATGCGCATGAAACGGCTTGCGGTGTGGCACACCGACGACATTCGGTCGAAATCGGCGTCAAGATGCCGTTAGTGACAACCTCGTAATCGAGTGGGCCGAGACGTCAAATCACCCATTATGGTCCGGAATACCATCGCAGAAGTTTTTCACTGAGTCCACGTCGGCGTATCAGTATCCATACTTAAACACGTTCAACGGGCTAGTATTCCACGAAGCGTCGTCAAAGATTGTAACGGAGGCTATTTGTTGTCTTTTGGTTCTTGATGCGAAGACGGGCGAGTTTTCGGGCCTCTTCGGCGCACTGGTGGTACTCGCTCCATCGAGGTTTTCTTCGTCGGTGATGTTGCGTAACATGGCGTCGAGCGTCGTTGCCGGGGTGCTTCCGTAGACCAGTTTGTACAGTCGGGTGCATAATTTTAGAGACCACGGGAGCGCGTGCCGAGGCGCGTCGCTGTGCCTTCTGGCGGCTGCACGGCTCTGTCCGGGAGCGCGTACTGCGCACGCTCGTCACATATCACCCGGCAGCCTGCGCTTTCACTCGTTTCAACGGCGCGCATCTCGAAACGATGTGGACGGCGCAAGGTGCCACTTCTGCAGTCGCTGTGCAAGCACCGGTACTCCTGAGCGATAATATAGTGGCGAAAATGCCTCTAATGTAATTGCATAGCTCGAGCGACGGATGTTAATGGAGGTAGTCTCAATTCCCGACTACTTCGCGTTCGAGAATGTTCCGTGAATATGTCATGGGTAGAGTTCTATTGTAATACTGAAAGCGGTGACGCCCCTTTCAACCTTCGTGATTTTCTCTGGTTTCCGAAAAAAAAAAACATTCCCAGATACCCCCAAATATGAAAAGACTCGAAAGTGAAAGCCTATGACATATCTTGCACGTCTCAAACCGCATTATTTCACGCTTACTTGTCTTAATCTACTATAATGCATCCAATTAACGGGTTGACATCAATCGGGCTTTATGGTTCGAGTAGTAGAAGACGACACATGGATATCTGAAATTCACAACCTAGAAATTCTTGGGTCGAGACTGGTCTCCTACCAATAATAAGTGCGGGTTCTCGACGTGACAGAACCACGATATAGAGAGAGAAATAAATTTTATTATATAGATATGACATATAGAGCTCCACCAAAGTAACGTCTTGGGAATGTTTGCTTATTCGTGGTTCTTTAACGTCCACTCAGTATACTAGTTTCAAGTATCTCTCCTCTATCGAAATACGGCATGCGCGACAAGACTTGAACATGCGTCTTTCGGGTCAGCAGCCAAGCATCGAAACCACTGCACCAACACAGCGGCTTTATTAAATAACTTATCCTTCATAAACCGAGTTTGTTTTCACCTTTCTCCCTCGGCTCTTTTCTGCAGCTGTTGGACGTTTGGTGGTTTCACGCATGTTCATAGACACATGATATTTGACCGAGTATTACTACGTGCGTTAGTTCGACGAATGAGAGCGCAAAAGGCAACTCTGCTGGCTGAGCTTATTGATTGCCTTACTCGACATTCAAAATGTGATCACGCCGCGGATCGCCTAGCAGTAACGTGCACTATGTGCAGCACGCCGAAACCCGCAAATGGTGTGCTGTCGTCACATTAGCGCTCGGCTTTTTTCATTTTCTGCACAGCGACTACAGAAGTGACACCGTGCACCGTCCACATCGTTTCGAGATGCGCGCCGTTGAAACGAGCGAAAGGGCAGGCTGCCGGCTGATATGAGACGGGCGTGCGCAGTACGCGCTCCCAGACAGAGCCGTGCAGCCGCCAGAAGGCGCAGCGATGCACCTCGGCACGCGCTCCCGTGGTCTCTAAAATTATGCACTCGACTGTATGGCGTCATCTTCGTTTTTTCTTAAAGGGCGTTGTTGTATGCGAAGGTCACATACGGAACGATGGCATCCCACGTTTTGTGTTCGACGTCGACGTACATGGCCAGCATGTCGACGATGGTCTTGTTCAGGCACTCGGTGAGGCCATTCATCCGTGGGTGGTACGCTGTCGCATGGTGGTGGCTTGTCATGCTGTATGACAAAATTGCCTGGCTAACACAGCACTAAATGCCGTACCTCTGTCGGTGATGAGGACCTCAGAAGCGCCGTGACGCAGGACAATCCTTTTAACAAAGAATTCAGCTACCTCTGATGCACTACCTTTGGGCAGGGCTTTAATTTCGGCGTAGTGGGTAAAGTAGTCGGTAGCTACGACGATGCATTTGCTTCCGACAGCCGACGTCGAAAATTGTCAAAGTAACTCCTTACCGATCTGCTGGAATAGTCAGTGAGGTGGTTCGACGGGCTGCAGAAGTCCTGTTGGCCTTGTCGTCGGTATCTTGCGTCGTCGGCAGTCCCGGCATGTGCTCACGTAATGAGCGCATCAGCGAAAAGCGTGGCCAGTAGTATTCTTGTATTTTCGCAAGCGTGCAGGAAAAACCAAGGTGGCCAGCCGCCCGGTCGTCGTGAAGGACATGCAGAATTTCTGGCCACACTGCCGAAGGTACAGCGATAAGGTAGCGGGCTCGGGCCGGTGCAAAGTTTTTCTTTATGAAGACACTGTTTTCTAGAAAATTGATGCCAGACCTCGCCTGAATACTTTTGGCACGACAGAAGTCCGGCCATCGAGGTATTCAATGACCCTCTCGGTTCCGGGTCAGTTTGCTGTCAATTGGCAAAGTCGTCGGCACTTATGGTTCCCAAGAAGTACTCATCATCCTGGTCATTCCACGGTGGTGGATCTGCAGGTGCACGAGACTGGCAGTTGGCGTCGTAATGTTTCCTTCCGGACTTGTACACGATGGTAATGTCAAAGTCTTGAAGCTTTAACACCTTATTCTGAAACGTCCCTTCACTCAACGCTTCACCTTCACTGGAGAAAGCTGATGGGAGCGCCTTCTTTAGGCACGGCAAGTCGCTGCATATTTGCGATAATCTGCTGCAATTCTTGAGTAGCAGTGTGATTTTCAGCCGAGCAGTGGCGCCGTGTTCAACTCTGTGAAGTGAAGGGTGAAAGTCGAGTCGAGGAGCTTTTGTGAATACGGGAGTTAGGCTCCACCGTGCGAGGCGACCTGAAAGTGTCTCAAGTTAGCTAGCCCAACACAGGGCGTGGTGGTCGCTCACAACTTTGAAGGGCCTCCAATATAGATAAGGGCAAAATTTCGACGCTGCGCAGATAATGGCGAGGAGCTCCTTTTCTGTTGTGGAATAGTTAGCCTCGGCTCTGGAAAGCAACTCGATAGTATAAGTGATAACCCTTTCCAGGCCGTCGGTATTTTGAAAAAGGACCATGCCGAGTACTACCGAGTACTACGCTACTTGTATGGTTGAGTATTTCTGTTTCAGCGTATTCGTCAAAATGTGCTAGTAGTGGCGGTGGCTTAAGGCGTTGTTTAAGCTTTTGAAATGCTTCCTTGTGCGCCATGTCCCACGTGAATTTGACATCAGTTTTCGTGAGGTGAGTTAGCGGCTCAGCGATTTGTGAAAATCCCTTGCCTGTAATAGGCGCACATTACGAGGAATAATAGGCGCACATTACAGTGCCTGTTAACACACTGGAACACCACAGGCACCGAGCAAAGTCCGAATGGCGCGAGCTTGAACTCGAAGATGCCGCCGGGTGTAGTAAAAGCAGTCTTTTCTTGATCTCTCTCGTCGACCTCAATTCGCCAATAGCCTGTCTTGAGGTCCATTGCCGAAAAGTACTTCGCGTTGTGCAGACAATCCAGAGCGTCGTCTAAATGTGGGAGAGGGTAAAAGTCCCTCGTCGTCATCTTGTACAAGCGGTGGTAATCAACGCGAAAATGTAGGGTGCGGTCCATCTTCTTCACTAAAACCACGAATGACGCCCACAAATTTTTGGACGGCTGAATGATGTTATATCGTAGCATTTTGTCGACTTGTTTTGTCATGGCCTCCCGTTCACGTGTTGAAACTCAGTACGGGCTTTGTCGAATTGGTCGAACATTTATTTTATGTTATGTGATTTTTCGCGACTGTAGTTTGCTGAATTCTGGACGATGATGATAAGCAGTCCTTGAATTGTAGGAGCAGGGTTTTGAGCTGGCCTTGATCACACTTTGGAATTTTCCGGATGACGTTGGAATCTGGTTGTGGACAACGATTCGTAGAAGAAGCTTCGGTAGCATCGAGGAGGTTGAAAGCGTTGCTGGCGTCCATGAATTCGTTGATGTAGATGACCGTCGTACCAACGCTCTGGTGCCTATATTCGTGGCTGAAGTTTGTCAGCAATACCTTTGTTTTGCCTCCACGTAGCTCGGCTCTGCCTCTTGCAACGCAGATCTGAAGATCTGACAGGTTAGAAGTAAGTGCTGATCGGCTTCCATGACGCCTTCAAGGTTTATGTGTTTTTCGGTGCCGACAGAAATGATTACGCTGGGAAAAGGTGGAACTGTGAGTTGCTCTTCTATCACATTAAAAGCATTGGTCGGGTGCGTCATCTGGAGCGGCAGTGCTTCTTGTGAGGTTGGTGTGCTCGACTCAGTCCTCAGGCAGATAACAGCACCGTGTTGACAAAGGAAGTCCATCCCAAGTATCACATCCCCGGAGCACTGTTGTAGGATTACAAAGCTTGCACATTAAGTACGCCTATTGACAGTGACTCTTGCTGTGCAGAGCCAAGCTGGCATTATATTATGGTCTACAGCCCCACGATGTCACCCCACGCTATTCGGACTGTCAACTTCGCGGCGCACGCCCCACTGATGACAAAATAGTCGGCTCCGGTGTCGACGAGAGCTGTGATGCTGTGACCGTCAGTGAGAACGTCGAGGTCACTAGTTCGTCAGCTGACTTTGCAGTTGGGTCGTGGCCTCAGTCGGCTCATGACTTCGTTGGCTTGTTGGGCTGCATTCATGTTGCGTCGTCAGGTGGTCATCGGTGCGTGAGGTTTTATCATCAAGGAACAGCTGGTTCACCTCGTGTTTGGAAAGTTTCGTCATGGCCTCATCATCGGAGAATATTCGTTAGTACGTTGCTCAGCAGCCACACCTCCATCGGTTGCTGCCCTTAGTTTTCTGAATATGGGCTGACGGAACGGCGCCCGTACGAGCCGCTGTACAGCTGTCCTAGCCCAGGGGACTGGTATGATCTAGGTGATGGTGAACGCGATGGTCGTCGAAGTGCCTCGTCTGTGCTGGTCAGATAGTTCGCAATGTTACGTGGTCACTGGCCGTGTTTTGGGGGGGGGGGAGATGCTTTGACAGCGAAACCACGTAGGCAAATTGGCGGTATTAGCAGTGACGGTATGTGCGGCCTGCTTCTCCGCAGCCCCGCCGCGGTGGTCTAGTGGCTAAGGTACTCGGCTGCTGACGCGCAGGTCGCGGTTTCAAATCCCGGCTGCGGCGGCTGGATTTCCGATGGAGGCGGAAATGCTGTAGGTCTGCGTGCTCAGATTTGGGTGCACGTTAATAAATCCCAGGTGGTCGAAATTTCCGGAGCTTTCCACTACAGTGTCTTTCATAATCATATGACGGTTTTGGGACGTTAAATCCCACATATCAATCAATTAATCTGCTTCTCCGCAGTGCTAACACAGCGTGCGGTTGTCAGGGGTACGCAAGACGTCGGTTTTTTTTTTGGCGTGCTGCGCTATCCAACAGGCGAATTGTATGGCGGTGATGGCGGCTGTATCTGGAGACGGTAGTGCGGCTCTGCGGTGTCTTTACGTGGACGTGGTGGGATAGCATTGCGTCGGCCTACAGCAGCGTAGCTTATGGTTAGTGGACCAGGTTGCGCTGTTTCAGGTGGTTGGAGAAATTGTTGATTTTTTTGGCGTACGACGTCGGCGATTGGCTCCACTAAATTTTGGGAGGGTGGCAGCAACTTACGGAGCTCTTCCTGTACGATCACGCGGATAGTCTCATGCTGGTCTCCCTCCGGCTTGAAACGACTGAACGTCCCCGTATATCGTTGTCGGAATGTGGCGTATGTACTGCGGCGTACGCATTTCCAGGGCCTTTTCAATCGTTGTGGCCTCCGAGACTAATTCTTAGACAATCTTTGAAGGGTTGCGTATAAGGCCGGAGAAAAGTTTTACATTTTTTATTGATATGATATATATGGAGATTCTGCAACACAAGTATGAGACCGGCTACTCCTTAGCCCTTGAGTCAAAGTTGAACACGTATCTTAAAAGAAAACATACGAAACAGTGCATTGGAAATAGAACACTCGATCACACATATGCAAAAGCACATATGCACATATCACGACACAATGATAAGGAAATGCTCAAAAGGCAAAGAATGAAATCTCTGATAATGTTCCTCCTTATTATATGTCCAAACAGCAAAAAATAGCAGAGCACACGTCTGGTCCTTGTGAAGATGCATTCGCTCGTGTGTACAAAGCAGTCGACACGTCATTCACTTCAGCACACACATATGGTGGGTGTCATATGATACTGCACATAATAAGTACATGTGTCATACAAATAAAAATACGTTATTTCTTTGTACTTGTACTAGTACTGTCTAGTACTGTCTACTTGTACTAGTACTGTCCTGTAAGAAACGTGTTAGCGCTTTAACTCCCCGTATTAGGAAGCCAAGCTTATTCTCCTCGGACATGGTGGGATTGTCATGACGAAACAGGAGCGTCATTTCCTTGGTGTACAATGCGACGTTCTCGTTGGGGAGCTCGACACGGGTCTTCAGTAAGGCTTCAGCCTTTTCCTTTCGATGACGCTTGCGAGAGCGTCAAAAAATGCGGCATGAAAAATATCCCAGGTCGAAAATCTTGTTTCTCGGTTCTCAAACCATGTCCGAGCTGAATATTATAGGACGGAATAACAGTGCCAGAACTTGTCACTGTCGGTTCAGTCGTTAAACAGGGCAACTCGGTCGAACCTTTCAAGCCAGCTTTCCGGATCTTGGAGTGGTGATTCACAGAAAGCTGGCGGCTCTTTTGATTGCTGGAGCAGGATCGGGGCAGATGGCACAGGGTCTGTCATTGTCGCCGTTGTCGATGTCCAAGTCATAGTTAGCTTGTTCCTTTCCGGTAGAGACCCGCCCTTGATGCCGACGGCTGGCTGACTGCTTCGCGTCGGCGTCGATGTCCCCTTAAGAGTGTGCGCTTGGCTCCTGGTTGGAGGGTGACATTAAGTACATTGGCCGGGAGGCACCTCCACTAGATGTCACAGAGTCGTGACACTGACAAAGGTGGAGATGACTTGTCCGAATCAAAAGTGTTGATTTATATTGGCTGAACTTGTGGCTACGTAAAAGTCAAATTAGAGCAAGACACTGGCACTGATAGCAGTGAGCAGAGTGTCGGCCGTCGATCAGCTGACAAGTGGCACCTCGTGTCGGCATTTTTACACTTTACATCGAACATTCTAGCATTATCACTAGAGGTGACGTAGGTTCCAGAGTAATCTGAAAGGTTCACGAAGTGGGCATAATATTAACAAAACGATCTACTACAACCTTGAAGCTTCTCTAACACGGTAGGTACACTTTGCGCGGAACATAGTGTAACGGGGCGATAACAAAACTTGAGGAATGGAACGTGGCAATACGATTATGAGAAACGCCGTATTGGAGGACTCTGGATATTTCGACCACCTTGCGTTCTTTACCGTGCACCAAAGTCTGAGCGCACGGGCTTTTAGCACTTCCATCTTCATCAGAAAAGCAGCTGTCGCAGCCAGGTACTTTCGCGAATAGACCACCGGGGCGGGGCAAACGTGCAGACTCAGCAAATGTAACCGACGTAAACCGTTTTCTTATAGAGGAAATAGTGGCGCCTATACACGAAGCTGATGAGAACACACCTCCATATTCAATTCTAGAACAAAGCTTCCGTTGTCGCAGAGCACTACACATGCTCAGAGATACACGAAAGTTAAGCACGAGTCAGTTACAATGTTTATTACTTAAGACTGGGTGATGGTTACATGAAGCAGCTGCTAGCTCAGGATGAAATAAAATCCACAAAAAAGAGAGTCCAAGTGTACAAATGCTGCGAAGATTGGATGAGCCTAATTTATGGCTAAAAGTTTGTTTCTAAAATTTAGCGTGACGAACAAAAATCTGGCATATTTTATTTACATGAAAGCGCACAAGAATCCTACCTTTGCATCTTGGCGATTTTAATTCAGTGCATTTCTTCGCGGGGGGGGGGGCAGTCATGGTATTAAGTCCAAAACATTTCTTAGTGAACTTCGGCGACTTTGAGCATATCTATCTATCTATCTATCTATCTATCTATCTATCTATCTATCTATCTATCTATCTATCTATCTATATATCTATCTATCTATCTATCTATCTATCTATCTATCTATCTATCTATCTATCTATCTATCTATCTATCTATCTATCTATCTATCTATCTATCTATCTATCTATTCTATCTATCTATCTATCTATCTATCTATCTATCTATCTATCTATCTATCTATCTATCTATCTATCTATCTATCTATCTATCTATCTATCTATCTATCTATCTATCTATCTATCTATCTATCTATCCATCTATTCTATCCATCTATCTATCCATCTATCCATCCATCTATCCATCCATCTATCCATCCTATCTATCATCTATCTATCTATCTATCTATCTATCTATCTATCTATCTATCTATCTATCTATCTATCTATCTATCTATCTATCTATCTATCTATCTATCTATCTATCTATCTATCTATCTATCTAGCCGCCTACGATACTTAGCTCTCCTGACCGTTTCGATAACGGTATTGATACTAACCTTGGTATGGCATAACATGACTGTATGAAGAACATATTTGACTAGTCAGCATGAAAATCATGACATGTGTGTCATGAATGTCATGATTTACAATTCATGGTCCTGCAGCTCTTGCGGTGGTTTCGTTCGCATGGTCTCGTTCACATGGTATGTGGTATGACATGATTGCATGCCGAACACAAGTAACCCACCCTAACATAAAAATCATGACTTGCGTGAGTTATGTAACAACATGACTACATGCCACGCTCATGATGCGCTCGCGGTCGTTTTGCTAGCGTCACATATACCAAATTTTGTATTACGGGACGCGAGTGTATGACGAAGGGCTATACTGGTGCAAACAAGATAAACATTAGACGCGTGTCATGTAACAACATGACTACATGCTACGCTCATGATGTGTTCGCGGCCGTTTCTCTAGCTTCACATGTGATAAACTCGGTATTACGCCATGCGAAAGAACGAGATAGGTAAATGACACATCCAAACGTGATAATCATGACATGCATGTCATGTAACAACATGACTACATGCCACACTCATAATAGCTCGCGGCCATTTCGCTAGCTTCATATATGCCAAATATTCTATTACAAACAATACCTTCACCCTTAGTGTGCGAGAATGCGTCCGAGCACAAGCCTACCTTCGCATCACGTCTTTGCAGATTGGAGTCCGGACCATAGAATTTCACGCTTACGTCCCATCATCCGACGATGCATTTCGTCGCATCATGTTCAACGCCTACGACAGCTTTACTGATGCAGAAATCGTGAAGAACTTGCAAGAGAGCAAGCCAACTTTTCCTATCGTGTGTGGCCGTCGCATGGGACGGACCAACCACGTACTCGTCACCATGCTTGGAGATCGTTTGCCACGATGGATCTTCTATCACGGCGTCTAAATTCGCCCCTACTTCTTCTACACTGGAGGAGAAGCATGCTTTAACTGCAGCAGGTGGGTCATCGAACTGACGTTTGCCCTCATCCAAAGCGCAACCACTGTGTGCGTTGTGGCGAGGAACACCCACTGATCCCACAGTGCACCCAACCGATATGCCATGCCCGCTGCATCGTTTGTAAGGGTGGTCACGCAACGAACAGATCGAAGTGCAAATACCGTTTCGTTAAGAAGCCTACCTCGTCCGGCTACGCATCGGCGCAAGCACCTGATGAAGAGCCACAACCGCAGCAGCCATCAATCCTTCGCACCAATCACTCACCGTCCCAAGAGCAGTCGCAAACGCCTTTCGGCCAGCCGCAGCAGCAGCAACAAACCGACCATTCCGGACCCCTCAACCGTGGCCGGTCGCGGTCGAGGTCCCGGTCCAGACCCCGGTCCAACCCCGGTTTAAGTCACGGTCCAAGTCCCGATCACGGTCCCGTTCTGCTAGCTACCTCAAATCGTCCTCGTCGCCTCTCTCCTCGTTCCCTGGTTCGTCCCAGGTATTGTCACAGTAATCATCCGTGCCTCGTCCCAAGAAGCTTGCCTGGGCTCAAGGATCCCTGGCGTCACTCAAAGAGTCACTGACGTTGTCGCAGGATCCAAAAGTGAGGGAGTTAGGGAGAACTCCTCACTTAAGGCACAGCTTTCCTCGCAGCAGTCTCAGCTCTCTAAACTAGTGTCCCAGATAGGAAACCTTTTACAATACATCCAGTCATTAGAAGCAAAGCTAGACAAAACCCTTGAGCAACCAGCCGCGACCGCGTCGGAACCGGTGGAGGCCGTCAATTCCCCATCCCAGCCGCAATCGCAGTCCACAGGTAAGCGCAAAGAAAACACCTTCACCGCGTCGCTCCATGTCGAAACCGATATCGCTATGGCGGTCTCTAAAGCAGTATCTGCGGCTCTCACGGAACCCTAGACACGCAATTCGGAGTCCGTTTCAATACTCTGCAACAAGCCATTGCGGACACGAACACCTCACTGAACGCCCCAAAGAGTTATATGGAGGCCAGCAATAATTCACAGAATGCTCTCAAAAATTAGACGGAGTCCACCACCACCGAAGTCCATGCACAGCTTGAGCGCCGCGAGCATCCGACCACGTTCGGCCAACCTCCAACGCTGCAGGCAGGCCCCAAGCCTGCAATGGCCTAATTAAGGCGTGTCCCAAACTGACTATATGGCAGTGGAGCTCGAGGGGTACCCTAAGAAATGGAGCCACCTGCAGCAGCCAGTACAGAAACTGCAAGCTGATCCGCAGGCGACGGAACTGGCCCCTGATGTTATCGCCTTGCAAAAGACGAGCTCTCTCCACCCTTCCCGGTTACGTGGCCTACCATCAGCTAGTTACGCATGCTTCCCTTTGCACATCTACACTCGTTCACAGCAGCCTCACAGCTGTATAGCAAAAATCGGAAGCAACGGGCATTCAGCATAGATCGTAAAGATTCTACCACGCAAACGCACAAGCATGTCGTTCTTCGTCATGAATGTCTACAGTACACCCCGTGAGATAGCGGCAGACTTCTCTCGTCTCTTCACTGAGACAATCGCTCTCGTCGGAGACACGCAGCTGCTCTTGCTCGGCGCACGAATCCCGATTGGGGCTACACGCACACGGATCTGAAAGAAAGAAAGCTATGGTCGTTAGTACAAGAAGTTCGCCTTACCCTACTTAACGATCCGCAGCAGCCGCCCCCACGCATAAGCAACAGCGCGTGCCGTGACATATCGCCGGACCTAACATTGAGGAAGAACGTCATGCGTGCTACGTGGTAGAGTTGCTCTATATGCTACCTTTAGGTAGCTACCTAAAGTAGCATATATAGTAACTCTACTACTTGGGGAAAACATGGGCCTTTTTGTGGGCAGTGACCACAACATCCTTGCGATAACAATTCAAATGCGCCTCAGCAAGAAGCCAAAACTCACAGCTCGCATTATCTATTGAGCCGAAATTCCACCAGTTGCGTGAAGAACAAGCCTCCGACACCACTACGGACATCAATGAATGGATCGCTTCCTTGCAAGAGCACGTGCAAGTCATAATCAGTGAAGTGGAGACTATCACCGACTTGCCCACAACCGACTCTCGCCTCCTGCACATGTGGGACGCACACGCTGGCCTCATACGCAGGTGGCCCCGGCAGCGTCACAACAAGAAATTACGCACCGCATCGAAAGGCTAGCGCGCGAAATTGAGAACCACAGCCTCGCCCTCGTGAGATAGCAGTGGGGTCAGCTGTGTGACAAGTCTGACGGGCAGATGAGCTCCAAGAGAACATGGCACCTACTACGACACTTGCTCGATCCCTATGCGTCCAAGTCGTCTGCGCAAAAACAGCTTCACCGGCTGCTACATCGTTACCCTGCATGGACGCCGAGCAGCTCGAAGAGTTGGCTCGTCGTTACGTGAACCTCGCCCAGCCAAAAGTGCCGCCGGAGCGGTTTCCCCCGTACATGGGCAAGCCGAACCTTCGACTGGACGACGATATTACAGAGGCGGAAATCTATGCCGCAATGCTCAAACTTTGCACAACGTCGGCGCATGGTCCTGATGGCATAAGCAACAAGTCCCTCCGAATTTCTCGACGTCAAATCGGTGGCTGCGCTCACGCGGTACGCTAACGAGTGCTAGCACTCGGGCCACATACTACAGGAGTGGAGACACGAGATGCTCGTATTTATCCCCAAACCAGGCAAGAAAATGAACATCGCCAACCTGCGCCCCATATCGCTCACATCTTGCATTGGCAAGCGAATAGAACAAGTTGTCCTTGCCCGATTACAGACATACGCTGAAGCAAATGACCTTCTCTCTCCCACGATGCTCGGCTTTCGCGGCCACCTATCGACGCAAGACGCGCTAGTGCAAATACGCCATCACCTACTTCGTACCTCGTTAAAGGCCGGCACTCACGCTGGGCTCGGTCTAGATCATCATAAGGCGTTCGACTCGGTGCGACATGAAGCCATCGCCTCAAATCTTGCCGTCATGAACCCGGGTGAACGCACGTATAACTACGTATGTTACTTTCTTTCGAACCGCACCATTGAAATATCGTTAGCCATTGGCTCCGCCTCTAAACACCTCACACTCGGAGACAAAGGCACACCTCAAGGAGCGGTTTTGTCTCCATTTCTATTTAACCTTGCTATGTGCACGCTGCCGTCTTCACTCGATGGCATCCCGGGCTTTCGTCATACCATCTATGCAGATAACGTCACACTGTGGACGACTACGGGTTCAGACGGCGAGATAGAGGAGACCCTCCCACTTGCGGCCGACACTGTCATTAGCCACAAGAAGCAGGCAGGTCTCAAGTGCTCGGAGAGCAAGTTGGAGCTCTTGCTGTTTTATCCTCCCGACCGCCGTCAGAACAAATGCCCTCGCCAACCGCTCATTCAAATCTATGTCAATGGCGCAGCCATACACAAATTCACCACATGCGCAATTTAGGCCTATTCAATCAATCATATCAACGGAAAACCATCGCACTGGAACGGCTCACCGTTGCCGTCACTCAAGCGACCCGCCTCATTCTTCGCGTGTCTGTTTGAAAACAAGGCATGAAAGAAAAAGAGCTACTCCAGCTCATCAACGCCTTCGTCATATCTGATCTAACGTACGCGCTACCATACCTGCACCTACTGGTATACGAGAGGGACAAACTGGGACGAAATATTCGCAAAATGTTCAAGACGGCTCTTGAACTCACTCGCACGACCTCTACGTCGCATATCCTGAGCCCCAGCATTCACAACACTGTTGATGAACTCATGAAAGTGCATTGCACAGCACAGAATCAGAAACTTCGCGGTAGCATGAAAGACCGCTGGATAGTCGCTCGCATAGGACTCACTGCCTCGCCATTGGGTGCAACCCGGTCTCTATACCTCTGACTTTACGTCGATGTTTTCTCATCAAACCACTGCCGAAAAACATGCTTGAAGGCACCACGACGGCAAACGGTGAGCACGAGCCCAAGCCTTGCACGATGACTACGCCTCGCGGCCCGATGTGGAATACGTGGACGCGGCCCTCTACCCCTCTCCACCAAGCGCGCACGTGCTTAGCGTAATAACTACTCGCACTCCCCTCAACACCGACGTAATCTTGCGAGTAGCCGTCTCTGTCCGTGCCCTCCACCCCACCAAAGCCGAAGAAATGGCCATAGCTCTCGCGGTGTCCTCCGGGTTCACTACGATTCTCAGCGACTCGAAAACCACTATCTTCCATTTCGCTCTCGGTACCGTTGCTCCCAGCACCATACGGCTCCTTTAGTCCCTCGCCTACCTCGAAGACAAGGATCCGCCTCCCATGTTTTTTACCTGGGTCCCAGCGCACAAACGGAACTTGGGGAACGAGGCCGCCTACCGACAAGCTCTAGAATTCGTCAACCGAGCGGTGGGCCCCGCCACGAACCCAGAGAACACTGGTGAGCCTCTTATATCCTATCACAAAATTGCTCAGCACTATCGCTTCGCACGTCGAACAAAACCACTACCACACCCCAAACTCACAAAACCACAAGAAATAACAAGGCGTTCCTGTGCCCGCGGGTATACGCACACATCTACCCCGATCTGTTCAGTCCTCATTGCTCAAAATGTGGCTCCGTCGCTTCCACCTTTCCTTCCTCCGTGGTCGCCTCCCTCTCTCATATATTATGAAATTGCAGCAAGGATCCACCACTGCCTGATCTCTTGACCACTCCCTCGTCCAAGGTATGGGAAAGAGTACTCCGAGATGCGAGCATAGAAGTACAGCTCCCGGCCATACAGAGAGCTGAGGAGGTGGCGGCCAAGCATGGCCTGAACGCCATTCCTCTGTGAATTTTTTTTCACTCAAATAAAGTTGTTTCTCTCTCCGCAAGTGCCGGTATTTCAACAGAGAGAGCTGGTGAAAAAGAAGAGACTTCGTTAGGCATCGGCGAGGCTTCGGCGAACGAGCCGATTTCACCAGAGTTTTGTAACTCCCGGTGGACCGGCAAATTTTCTTCCTCCTCCGATGACGGAACGCAGCTGGCGTGCGCTCGTCGGTCATAGTGCTCACTGTGCATACGTTCGTCCGTCTCGGAGATAGGACCGGAGCTCAGTAGTCACCGTCAGGCATTTTCACTGGCTACCAGGCTACACACGCACGAGATGGGCACCGACCTTGCTCTTGTTCTGGATAACCTTCACTTGAGGCTCATACCTATTGTAGGTGATCGGCCAATAATTGAGTGGTCTTATAAAGTATCACTCAATTTTAGAGTAAAGGAACTTATAAAACGAAAACGGTACAAATTTTAGAAGGAAATTTTTATGACTTTGAGCGTATCCATCCATCCATCCATCTATCTTTGTATACGACTTTTACTTCTCCCGGCCATTTAAAATATGGCATCTGTACGAAAATTCTTATGACATAACATGACTCTATGACAACCATATTTGACTAGTCAAAAGATGAAAATCATAGCATGTATGTCATGAATGTCATGACTTTTATTTCAAGGTATTGCGGCTCTTGCGGTGGTTTTGTTCACAGGACATCTTGCAAAACTGGTATGGTATGACATGATTCAATGGCGAACACAAGCGACAGACCAAAACATGAAAATTATGACATGCGTGTCATGTAACAACATGACCACATGTCACGCACATGATGTGCTCGCCGCCATTTTGCTAGCGTGAGATGTGCGAAATTTGGTATTATGAAACATGAATGAATGACGAAGGCTTGTGACTGGTGTAGACATAATCATGAGGTGCGTGTCATGTAACAAGACTACATGCTGCACTCATGATGCACACGCGGTCGTTTTGCTAGCTTCACATGTACCAAACTCGGTATCACGTGATGCGAATGGACGACATATGTAAATGACACATCCAAACATGATAATCATGACATGGGTGTCATGTAACAACATGACTACATGCCACACCCATGATACGCTCGCAACCGTTTCGCTAGCTTCACTAATGCCAAATTTGGTATTACGTGACGTCAATCCATGACGAAGGTATGTGGCTGGTGCAAACATGATAATCATGAGATGCGCATCATGTGACAACATGAGCATATGCCACAGTCTAGGCGCCAATATGCTTCGATGTGGCAGGGCGCGCGTGCGCGCTGGCGTTCATTTCGTCGCGCCATGCAGGCTTGGCCACGCCGGGCACTGGTCCTGCAATATACTAGCAGGTGCGCGCTGCGCGCTGCGTTGCTTTGACGCATGCAAGTTTTAGCGCTTCCGGTGTGCCTCCATCACGAAAAGAGGCAGACGCAGTCACGAAAAGAGGCAGACCCATCGGCGCGAAATGCAGCATGTCGCAATTCGTTCCGGTTGCCGTCAGGCTGCGCAGATGGACGCTGGTCGCGCCTGGCGTGAGTGAGTAAGTGAAATGAACTTTATTTGGCACTGGAGAACTGGTCAGACACCACCCTAAGAGGTGTCCGCCACAGATGCTGGTGACGTCCACGTCGGGACGGGAAGACCGTGGCCCTCCGCCCGTTCGCAGGCATCCTGGACAGCAGAGCATTGGACTGAGAGCTCGGGGCTTTCAAGAGCCCTCTTTCAGTCTTCTGTGCTGAACTTTGCGCCATGTAACACAGGGCACTGCGAGAGCATATGAGTGAATGTGCAGTTATGTGCCTCACAACTAGGGCATTCTGGAGTTATGCCATCAGCGAAGTGGCTGAATGTGCTACGAGATGGGAGTGAACCTGCCTGTAGCATCCGAAGAACCGACGACTGCGGCCGAGTGAGCTCAGAATGCGGAAGCGTGTACCTCCGCCTAGACAACTGATAATGGGACGTCACTTCGTTGAAGGTGCCAAGAGGATATTTAAAGTTATCCACGAACCCACCATCGTACCCACCCGGACCGCCGCAGCACGTGATTTCTCGCGCACGGTTATGGACAAGTTTGTTGGTGTAGAGAAGAGTCGGATGCACCTCTGAGCCCATGTGGGCTGGAAACCAGGTGATTGTGTGGTAGCCTACTACACCCCAGGATTTTAAAATAGCGGCAGCCTTTCTGGAGATTACCCCTGACGCAAAGGCCCGGGAGTCGGCCCTAGGTTCAGTAAATATCTTTGGATGCGAAGAGTCCGTCATCGGCAAGGCTATCGCTACCTGCTCTGCTATGGAGGCAGACGCTTTCCTCATGGAAGCCGAGTTGAGTACGCGACCGCGATGACCAGCGACCACAGCTGCAAAGCGATCGGAGCGACCATACTGCGCCGCATCAACGAAAGCTACACTGCCCATGGACTTAGCCAAGAAGTCAAGGAGAGACTTGGCCCGTGCCTTTCACCGGCCAACATTGTACTGTGGATAACGTTACGCAGGAGGGGTGTCACCTCGTATGTGTCCTTGATTGTTTGTGATAAGAAGATCTTCTGTTCCTCCCCCGCCGTATGATGATATCCCAGCGACTGTAGGAGATGCTGGCCAGCTTTCGTGGAGGAGAGTCGCGTGACCTGAGCTAGTTTTAGTGCCCCGGTCACCTTCGTGAGGGTGTTGTGCATGCACAAACTCATGAGCCTGTCCGTGCTGGCGCTCATAGGGAGGCCTAGTACCCTTTTGATGCTTTTATGCATTTAAGTGTGGAGTATTTTTTCCTCGCGCTTGGACCAATTTATCGCGGATGCCACGTAAATAATGTGACTCATGAGGAATGCGTGGAAGAGCTGAAGGAGTTATTGCTCTCCCTCAGCCCTCCCTTGCGGCTTGAAACCCTCAATATTAGACTGAGCATGTTGTTCATTTTGGAGGTAATGCGAGCCAAAACCTGCAAATTTCTGCCGTTGGATTCATGAAGGAAGCCTAGCACCCTAATAAAATTGACTATTGGAGCCGACTGCTCATCCCGTGCGGTTATAGAAATCTGCCCCTAATCAAGCGGTGACTGGTTCCTTTTTCCCGGTCGAACTGGTCGATATAAAAGCAATTCCCATTTAGAGGGGATAGCTGAAGCCCTGTATCCTGCAGAAAACATTTTGTGATTGACAAAGGAGATTGGAGCACCTCTTCCACTTCAGCGTCCGAACCGCCCATGCACCATACTGTGATCTTGTCGACGTATAAGGCATGGTTGGTATTGGCTACAGTGGAAAGGAGCTCCGAGAGGCCTTTCGTGGCTATGATGAACAAAAGGGGTGAAATTACCGCTCCCTGTGGCGTGCCCCTTGCACCCAGGGTGAAGGCCTCCGATTTTCATTCGCCAATTTTTGTGGTGGATTTGTGGTCCCTGAGGAAGGTGCGAATATAGGCGTGGAACTTGGGACGTAATCTCATGCGCTCTACCTCCTCCAGTATAAACATATGTGAAATCGTATCAAAGGCCTTGGCGAGATCAAGGGCCAATAATCTTCGAACATCTCGAGTGTGCTGGTCGATAATTTGCCTCTTAATTAGCAGCATGACATCCTGGGTAGAGACCCGGCCGGAAACCTACCATGGTGTACGTAAAGAGCTCTTTATCCTCAATATACCGAGATACTCTGTTGTGAACCGCATGCTCCATCGCCTTCCCCACGCAAGATGTAAGGAAATGGGATGGAGGTTCTCCATGATGAGTACCTCGCCCGGCTTGGGAATGAGTATTACAGAGGCGGTACGCCAGGCTTACAGCACATGACCTTCTGCCTAGAAAGTATTCACCTCCTTGGTCAACTTAGTGATGAACTTTGTGTCGAGATTGCGCAGCAACCTGTTTGTAACGCCATCTGTACCAGGGGCTGAGCAGCAATTAAGCGCATGAAGCTCCTCTTCGATCTCGAGGTTCGTAAAGGGTGAGTCGATTTCCTCGAGCGGCCTTCCCTGGTAGACCGCGTATTCCCAGTCCACCGGGGGGGGGGGATGGCTAAGCAGAAGGTATCGCTTTGCGAATTCCTTGAGTAAAGTGGTGTCTGTCAGTTCAATCACATTGAAGCAGTGGAGTCATTAAGTGGTCGATTGCCAACCTCTGATTACTTTTGGAGTTTGTCTGATCGAGTAGTGCCTTCGAGAGGTTTCATTTACCTCCGGTGCCCATCCTTCCATCAACTTTTGAGCAAACCTCGTTCCACTGCTACCTAGAAAGCTCCTGACAATATTCTTCAATACCTTTATTGAGAAGAGCTATGCGTTTGCGGAGCCTCCTACTTAGCTTTTGTGAGTGCTATCATTCAACAAGAGATTTTTTAGCCACCAATAAATGCGCAAGACGCGAGTTCATCGTATCCACCTGTAAGTCTGTTTGGACAGTCTTGGTTGCGAGGAGCTCGTCTTCTGCGAGTCGAAAAAGTTCTAACATGGCACATTCGGTCTGATCAGCTTTGCGGCGCTTCCTGAAATCGTCCCAGTCTGTCACGCTGTACTCTTTAGATGAAGCTGCCCGGATTTCCTGCGTGACTGCGAGGATGAAGTGATCACTTCCCAGGCTTTCCTTCAAGTTAACCCATTGAACTCCCCCCGCCTTACTGATAAATTCCAGATCCGGAGTGGTGTCTTTTGAAAAGGAGTCGCCCAACCGGGTTCAGAACTGAGGGTCCGTGACCAGCTCCAAGGAACAGTCCGTCATAGCATTAACAGATTAACAAGGGTTTTCCCTTTAACAGTGACCTTTGGATAACCCCAGGCTGGGTGAGGTGTGGTAAAGTCACCGATAGCTACGATGGTAACTTGCCTACAAGGGTAGCCGCCTTTGCGACCACCGAGGATAACGCCTGCTTGTGATTTCGAGGGCTGCTGTAAATATTCAGTATGAATATGCTGCACTTAAGCACATTATTCGGAATTATTTGAACCAGCTGGACCTCCAAAGTAGAGTTGCTGAGTGCAAGCGTATGCTCTGAAAACGCACACTTGTTTGAAACCAAGACAGCGAGACCACGTTGACCCTCAACTCTAAACGATATAGATCGATAGCCAGGCAAGGCAACCGCCGTGTCAATAGTTTCTTGTAAAGCAATCACATGTGGCTAAACCGCCAATGAAGCAATGTACGGCTGGAGGGAGGCCTTATGCTTCCTGAGCCCCGCGCAGTTCGCTGCCAAATGACGAACTCAGTTGCGTTGGGAGCTATGGCTGCTACTGGTTTGCATACTTAACGGCACGTCCATATCGACGGGAGCCTGATCCATTGGCGAACCGGGGCGCGCAGAGGAAATAAGTGAAATAGGCGTCACCGGGACGAAAGGGTTCCGGCCTGGAGTGAGTCTGCTTTCGATCATGCCAACTTTACATGCGGTGACGTCAACGAATTCCGCCTGCCCTGCTACCCCCTTTTGTAAATCTTTGATTGCTCCCAAGACATCCGATTCGGAAGCTGCCGCTACCTCTCCTTCCGTACCTATCTTTCTCTTAGCCGGCCACGGCTCCACTGACGAGGACCGCACCAGGGCCTGTGCTGTATTTTCGAGAGCTTCAAACTCGACCCTCATATGCTGAAGCTGCACTTTTAAGCTGACATTTTCTTGAAGTGAGCACGTAATCCTAGGGTCTTCTTTTTGTTCTGACAGAGACCCTATTGGTGCTGCCTGCGTTTCTTGGCGGCCTTTCTACGCCGTCTTCGTCCCCTTACCAAGAAGGGGACTTGGAATCAATGCTGGCAGGACTTGGTGGCATTAGATGAGCCCCCTGCACAAGGCACATGCCGGCTAGCATTAGTCATCGTTCGCGGGATCGTTGACAGCACACCCACGGCACACTTTCTTCTTCGGTGTCGGGCAGACATCGGCACGATGGCTGAGAGCTCCACATCCATAGCAAACGTCAGTCTGTCTCCTGTACAAACTACACCGCAGCATGCTCGTACCACACATAACGTAGTTGGGTACCTTGAGACCACAAAAGAGAACGACGATGGTAGTCGGTTCCTTGATGTGATGCACCTCCATGGCTTTAGGGTTGCGCTGGTTGAAGATCATCGCCGCCAATTCTGTCACTCATCGATGTCCACGTCGACGCATCGGATGAAAACTTTGCAGGTATCGTCAGAAGCGGCCATGTAGGCCGAAACGCGATATTCAGTCGAGCCAAGGCGGATGAGTCGCCGCGCCGCGCAGGCGCCCGCGATGCGGGGCGCTAGGGTAGAGACCACAACAATATTCTGAGTTATGTTCGGGCAGACGATATCTTCCAGTGTTTCTTCCGGGGACACTTTTGCTGCCGTCTTCAGGGCTTCGGCTAGACGAATCAGGCTAACCCTTTTGAGATGGGTCGGACTATGACTTGAATATGGCTCCTCGGCAATCGGGGAAGCCTCGATGCGGCTTCAAGACGCTGGATGACGCCATGCGCGGTGGCCGTGTGATGGCCAGCAGTTTATTCACTTTGAGAAGAATCAGGCGCTTGTTGTCGGGGAGAACGCTTATTCTTGCCTAAAGCAGTCTGCCACCTGCAGGCGCGTGAGTGTTTTCTTGGGAAATAAGTTCCCCGTCTACCACCATCACCTCCGGCATTATGCTGTTCCGTCGGCACAAGCGGACGCCCGGCCGAAGAAAAGTCTTTAAAAATGACAAAAATGGGCCTACCAGGTCGAAAATGGGCTCAGTAGAATCGTCTCGTTGACATCTGTTGAAGGGTGTACAACTCCGGAGGATTAAAGCAATACTCTGACAACAATCATTCGAAGAAGACAAAGACGCCGGAGCGTCTCTCGCCGACGCAAGGGCTCATTAAAACACCCGCCTGGCGTGAGACTATAGTGTTCTCGCATTTTGCTAACGTATAGCGTCGCTGCGTTCAGCGTGCGCGCACCCCAATCTCACGTTGGAGTATATTGGGTTTTTCATGATGCACTCGTAGCAGGTTTGCTAGCTCCATATATACCAAGTTTGGTGTTACGGGACGTCAATGAATAACGAATGTATACATAACTAGTGCAAACATGATAATCACGACACGCATGTCATGCAAGAACATGACAGCACACCAAGTTTAGAACGTGCTCGCAGCCGTTTCGCTAGTTTCATATATACTACATTTGGCATCCCACGACGTGTATAGATGACGAAAGTAAACGACACACCCAAACATGATAATCATGACATGGAAGTCTTGTCGGCATAATTTACCTCCACCTCGTAACGTTGTGGTGATTTTAAAGGGACATATCAACCTTCCTCATTCTTGCGTCGCACATCATCAATTTCCACTGTATGGGGGATCTGCCACTTTTTTGTATTAGTAATAGATAATAACCTACATCAAAATCTAACTTTAAAAACGAAAAACAAGTTACGCGTTTTGCATCACGTGCCCCTGCGTGTTCCTCTTCCTCTTTAGTGCAACCGCCTATAGGTTTCAGGTACAGCAATAGTAGGGGCAGAAAAAATAACGGTACGGTGAAGGCGGAATGATGAAAGGACGAAAAATATATTATCACAAGAGTGGCGTGAAATCTAAATGATCAAATGTGTGATGCACAAGGAACCAATGCAGCTGACAAGCATAGCCCACGTAATGGGTACGACCCATTTGTTCAAACAATAAAAACCGCAACAATCCTACGATGGATTCAACAAGTCCTGAAGAATGATCATTTGATGCTTTTTTTCGCACGAACAGCCTCCTTGGTAAAATACAGCCTCGCGTTCTCAGACGAATGTTTAAAAAGCTGATACGCCTCTCTTGCGGTCATTGTAAATGATGAGGTGCCAGTCTAAAGAAAAAAACGTATTCGCCCTTCGCAGCTCTTGGCTAATACTCCGCAATGGTTGTGAGCCACAGTTATTAGGAAAATAAAAATTAGCAGATCCCACGTAAAGTGGGAATCGATGATATGCGAAGCACGAATGAGGAATGTCTGTCCTGACCCGCGGTAAAGAGCCGTCATCACCGCTTTTACACCACCCATCGTTACGAAGGCAGTACGCAGCAAATTCCTCGTAACGTGCGCCCATTACCGGCGTTTTGTCAAGATTTTCACAAATCGCTGAGCCGCTAACTGACCTCATGAAAACCGACGTCAAGTTCAGGTGGGACATGGCGCAAGAAGTAGAGTTGTAAAAGTTTCAACAACACCTGCAGACACCACCACTACCAGCGCGTTTTGACGAATACACTGAAACAAAAATACACAACGACGCAACTGGCGTAGTACTCGGCGCGGCCCTGTTTCAAAAGACCGACGGCCTGGAAAGGGTTATTAGTTATGCTAGCCAGCCGCTTTCTAAAGGGCAGGCCAACTATTCCACAACAGAAAATAAGTGCTTGGTCATAATCTGCGCAGCGTGGAAATTGGGCCCTTATCTAAACGGCAGGCTTTTCAAAGTTGTGAGTGACCACCACGCCCTGTGTTGGCTAGCAAACTTGAGAGACTTTCAGGTCGCCTCACACGGCGGAGCCTAACCCCCGTATTCACAAACGCTCCTCGACTCGACACTTCACTCGAAGCACTCCTTGAGTGGCGTTTTCCCATTCACGAACCGCCCTTCACTTGAAACGCTTCCTTCACTTGAGAAAATCTCGAGCGTTTCCTCGAGGCCGGTATTCACAAACGCTCCTTCACTCAAGGGCTCCCTTCGACTAGACGAAGTCAAGGTGGAGCGTGCTCCTCCACTCAAGGGGCCGCTGCGTTTCATGAACGCTCCTGCACACTTCCTTCGCCAAGGGAGGCCTTGAAAATGCTCCTTTCACTTGAGTGAACTGCATGCGCCGAGAAAAGCGCCTGATAACGAGAGTATTCATAATTGTGGTTAATTATTGCCTATATCTGTACATTAAAAGAACGCTTTTTCTAGTTATTCTTTTTTAGAAATTGACATTACAGCAAAATACACGCATTTAGAGTGGTAGCATAATTTCTTTAAGCCTTTTGCTGCTGGAGTTAGCGAAACTCCGCTTCAAGTCTGGCAACAGTCGCACCCAGGCAGCTGAACGAACAGCAGACCGCATTTCGTCTGCTGCTGAACGTGTCTACCTGCTAAGTTTCTTATGCCTCGTATGCGTCGAGTAGTTGCAGTTTATATTTACGGTAGTGTCTGCGTGTGTGTCGTTTGAGAGCCTACTTTCGCCGGGGTGACTAGCGAACTACGTGAGTGATGACAGGAAGCGCAACAGATTGTTTGTTGCTTTGTTTACTTTTGCTTTACTGAGAGCCTTCTGATCACTAATGTAGGCACCGAATGTATAACGTGGTGGAGGGAGTATTTTTTACTATATATCACAGTATGTTGGCGTGATTTTAGCATTCACCACTGCATTATGTATAAGGATTACTCGTACGTTTATTCGTTCTCGCTACGGGAATACGTGCACAGTTCCTAATTTCAGGGGCTTGTGCAATGTTTATTTTTATCATTTACTGCGAATTTCACCGTGGCGCTTTCGTAGTTGTTCCTCTGCGTATAATAGGAAATTCGAAAGACATTGCTCGCAACTGAAATTCAATGTTATGCCAGGGTAGCGTTGAAAACTAGGCATGTTATACTCGTGGCTGAGTGTTCGAATTAGACTGCTACGCAAGTTAAGAAAAGCGATCGTGTGCCTTTCTTTCACTATTGGTGAGAAATACATTTTAAACTTGTTTTCTTCATTTAGCAACATATATAGTCGGTTAACAGGGACTGGTGTGTGTGTGTGTGTGTTTGTCAACTTTAACATTTTAAACTTCCAAGGAGTCAGTTATTGTCTTGCATTGTTCTTCTATTTGCCCTGCCTTTGTGGATGCGTCTAATTTGACATATTCGCGTTGACGTAACCTAATTTGTGTAGATTCCGTCTCCAAGTTGACACAGCGGCGTCTAAATTTTTTTCCCGTATCATTCATCTGCGTGCTCAGAAGCACATTCGTTAGTGCGTGAATGATCTTCCCACCAATGTTTTGGATTTTATTGGCAGAATATATTTACGGGAAATACCTGTTGAAATAGATTGTGGTGTCTGTGCTGCATTCAAAAGCCCCGGCACAACATAATTTAGAGGAATTGCTTTATTTTTTTTTTCGGAAATCGTAAAATTGAATCCGCGTCTGACTTTTGGCGCTGTTCTGTTTTAAAAACTATCCTGTGGGTTCTCTCAGCCTTCGAAATAGTGTCGTCTAGAAGCAGCGTATTTTACTCTGCTGATTTATTGAAGACCAGTGCTACAAACCAGTGAAAAATGCTCAAGGGTATTGCTGTCATCGCGGATACATCTGATAAGAACCCTGTAATTAAAATATCCGCTATTGCTGCATCATTAGCACGTCTACACGTTATAACCACGCCATCTCAGTTTCATGGAAGAAATATATTGATAAATGAACAAAACAGAAGTTGTGAATGGCAAATGAACCTTTATTACATGTGGCTGATGAAGAACAATGTGGCAAACATAAGATTGCAACTGTAAAGTATTCATCAATCAAATATATGCAACCTACACACTGTAAAGATATAGTATGAGCTCGGAGGACATCATAAATAAAATCGAGGAAGTAGACACCATTACGCGCCTAATGCAGTGCAGCTGCACGCATTCACTGCAGCTTCTGTGCTTTCGTATACAGTCGTGCAAACTCTGCAATGTATTGATAATAAGGCACATTTTAGGAGACCTTTCCTGTGTGTTCTTCTGTCGGCAGCTGGTCCCCTGCACAAAAGAGGCAAGAAATAATATAAGAAAAACGTAAAAGCTCGGACACCAAAGCCGCATTTTTTAAAATTCTAGCGGTGCACACATTCATTAGTATTTCTCGCGTTCAAGAACAGGCATGGTTGAAGTATTGATCTTTGATCATTTCGACACATGTTTGGCTCAGGCACTTCGGCAGCTGACCAGGCATATGGTTATATAATTTCATTATCTAATTGAACGAATCAGTGCCATAGCCAACAAGTCTTCTTCGGGGAGGGGAGGAGGGGGGTGAAATTTAAAATGAAACAATGTCATTATGTATCTTCTGTATTTCTATTTCATTTGTTTCTGTTTTCATACGACACTCGATGCATATTTGCGTACATGCAAGTTCACAGAGCATGACCCTCTGCTTGATCCCCGAAAGGTGGGCTTGGTTGTTCATTGCTATTGTGAGCTGCATAGACACTGTATAAGGAAGCTATGTTTCACGCGTAGTAGCAACAGCAGCACACTCATTGCGCCCAATTGTATTGTGTTGTGCTTTTCCTAAACTGTCTCTAATAGTAATCTGACCGAAGCAGGAAAAAATAAAAAAACACAGGAGAACTTACCTTCTCGGTGATACAGATGGTCGTCTAACGGAGATGTGCTTCGCCGTAAATTTAGGCTAGGGTAGCAAAGATTCACCGGAGAGGAAGCCACTTTAAAGTAAGGTGAACACAGCGCATCAAGAGTTTGCTATTCCGCTTGCTTATCAAGCTTTGGCGCTACACTTGAACTGATGCGGTGTGCAAGCTTCATCATAACACTTCAAAGCACTGGCTTCCGCAATAGCCCCACCGCGGTAGTCTAGTGGCTAAGGTACTCGGCTGCTGACCCGCAGGTCGCGGGTTCAAATCCCGGCTGCGGCGGCTGCATTTCCGATGGAGGCGGAAATGTTGTAGGCCCGTGTGCTCAGATTTGGGTGCACGTTAAAGAACCCCAGGTGGTCAAAATTTCCGGAGCCCTCCACTACGGCGTCTCTCATAATCATATGGTGGTTTTGGGACGTTAAACCCCACAAATGAATCAATCATGGCTTTCGCAATAATAAGTCTTGTAACACTCGCACGGCGAATATACGCACGCCCGAGGGCAGGTAATCTACTGACTCATGCACGGAACACAACACATCACGGCAATAGCGAGTGGTCATCTTGACAGCACGCCCGCCTGTCCCGGCGCCACAGTAGCAGTTGCCAAGCTGTTCGAAGACAGCTCCGTAGTAAACGCGTACCGTCACTGTCGAAAGAACGCGGCGGTGGCAGCCAAATTGATCTATAAACGCTGTCAAAGCGAGACGCGCTCCGCCATGGACGCGATGCTGGCGCATAAACTTCACTCGAGGGATGATTCAAGGTATCTCGATTGCTTCCTTGACAATCTCGTGGAAACGCTCAAAATTTTCTCAAGTGAAGGAAGCGTTTCAAGTGAAAGGCGGTTTGTGAACGGGAAAACGCCACTCAAGGAGCGTTTCGAGTGAAGGGTCGAGTCGAGGAGCATTTGTGAATACGGGAGTTACCATCGTATTCGAAATACCCCCGTATTCGTATACCCCCGTATGCAAAATAAAAATAAAGCAGCTACATTATAAGACTGTTTTTTTATGGTTGAACCCCTCCCACCCAAAGAGATATTGCTGGCTACGCCATTGATCCGTGCAATTAGGTTATCGAATTACATAACCATATGCCTGGTGAGCTGCCCAAGTGCCTGAGCCAAACATTTGTCAAAATAGGCAAAGCTCAATAAATCAACTATCTCGGTTCTTTAACGCAAGACATATAATGAATGAGTGCATCCCGAGAAATAAAAAAAATGCGGCTTTGGTGTTCTAGATATTACGTTTTTCTAATATTATGTCTCGCCTCTTTTGTGCAGGGGCCAGGCTGCTGATGGAAGAACACAGAGGAAAGGTTTCCTGAAACGTGCCGTATTCGCAATGCACTGCAGAGTTTGCACGACTGTATACAAAAGGACAAAATCTGCAGTGAATGCGTGCAGCTGCAATGCATAAGACACGCTATGGTGTCTACTAACTCTGTCTTATTTATGATGTCTTACAATCTAGAAATTTATTGCGACAGTGTGTCAGCTGCATATGCTTGATTAATGCACATTTTGCAGTGGCACGCTTGTGTTGGCCACGTGGCTGTTCATCAGTCAAATGTAATAAAGACTTAGTTTTCCACTAGTCATTTCTACCTTGTTTATTTTTGAATACATAATTATCGTCATGTTCGTCTTTTCAGGATTAAACAGAATCACAAAACCCTCTTCTCCGATTCTACAGGAGAGCAGTTCTACAAAAATCAAGCTTGTTTAATATACACCAGCACCACTTTTCTTCCATGAAACTGAGATGGCGTGGTTCCAGCGTGTAGGCATGTTAATGTTGCAACAGTAGTGGATATTTTATTTACAGGGGTTTGACCAGATATATCCGCGATGTCTCCAATGCTCTTGAGCATTCTTTTACCACTTTGTTGCATTGGTCTTCGTTAAATAAGCAAAGTAAAATACTCTGCTTCTTGACGAAACTTTCTCCAAGGTTCAGTGAACCATTAGGGTCATATTTACGACAGAACAGCACCAAAATTCCAAAGCGCCTTCAATTTTATCATTTCCAAAAGAATAAAACATCTCCTGTAATTTATGTACTGCCGAGGCTTTAAAGTGAAGCACAGAAAACCTGATCATTTTCAAGAGCTATTCACGGGATAAATATTCAACAAATAAAAGCCAAAACATAAATGCAAAGGTCATTCCTGCATTAACGAATGTGCTTCTGAGCTTGCAGGTAAAAAAGACAGGACAAAAATTTTAAGACGGGGCCGGTGTGAACTTGGAGACGCAAGCTACAGAGACTTAAAGGTTACGTCTATCCGAATCCGTCATATCAGAACATCCACAAATGCAGGGCGAAAAGAAGATAGAAAAAATAACTGCTTACTCAGGCATCCTTGGTAGATTTAAATGTTAAAATTGAAACACAAAAACACAAACACGCATTGTTAACCGATTATATATGCTACTAATTGAAGAAAACAACAACTTTAAAATGTTTTCACATTAGTCGAAGATAGGCACACGCTCGCTTTTGTTAATTTGCATAGAAGTTTAATTCAAACTCTCAGCCACGAGTGTACCATGCCTACTTTTTAACGCTACCCTGCGTCTCTCATAATCAAATGGTGGTTATGGGACGTTAAATCCTACACTTTAATTAAATCAACGTTACACTGGTGTAACCTTGAATAGAAGTTGCGAACGTTGTCTTCCAAAACTTCTTTTACATGCAGAAGAATTTCGAAAGTGCCACGTTGAAATTCGGAGTAAATGAGAAAAATGAACATAGCATAGTTCCCTGAAATCAGGAACTGTTCACGTACTCCCACAGTGAAAACAAATTCACCAATAAGTAATCTTTGACGGATGTGAATTCTAAAAGCACACCAATGTAATGTGATATACAGTAGAAATTACTCACTCCACCGCGTTACACGTTCGGTGGCTACACTAGTGATCAGAAGGCTCTCAGCAAAGCGAAAGTAAATAAAGCAACAAACCATATGTTCTGCTTCCTGCCATCACTCACGTAGTTCGATAGTCACCCCGGCGAAAGCAGGGTCTCAAACACCCACTCAGACACTACCGTAAATATAAACTGCAATTAATAGACGCACACGAGAGGAAATAAACTAAGCACGTAGAAACGTTCAGTAGCAGACGAAACGCCATCAGCTGCTGCCTGGGCGCAACTGTTGCCAGACTTGAAGCGGGGGTTTCGCGAACTCTACCGACTCGAGGCTTACAGAAAGCATGCTACCACTATAAATGCATGTATTTTGCGGTAATGTCAATTTATAAAAAACAATGCGTAAGAAAAGCGTTCATTTATTACAAAGGATAGGCATTTCTTAACCGCAATTGCGAATACTCTCGTTATCAGGCGCTTTTCTCGGCGCATGCAGTTCACTCAAGTGAAGGGAGCATTTCCAAGGCCTCCCTTGGCGAAGGAAGTGTGGAGGAGCGTTCATGAAATGCAGCGGCTCCTTGAGTGGAGGAGCACGCTCCGCCTCGACTTCGTCAAGTCAAGGTGGAGCGTGCTCCTCCACTCAAGGGGCCGCTGCGTTTCATGAACGCTCCTCCACACTTCCTTCGCCAAGCGAGGCCTTGGAAATGCTCCCTTCACTTGAGTGAACTGCATGCGCCGAGAAAAGCGCCTGATAACGAGAGTATTCGCAATTGTGGTTAAGAATTGCCTATCTATGTACATTAAGAGAACGCCTTTTCTAGTTATTCTTTTTTCTAAATTGACATTACAGCAAAATACGTGTTTAGAGTGGTAGTGTTGTTTCCCTGAGCCTTGTGCTGGTAGAGTTAGCGAAACCCTCCTTCAAGTCTGGCAACAGTCGAACCCAGGCAGCTGAACGAACAGCTGATGGCATTTCGTCTGCTGCTGAACGTGTCTACCTGCTTATTTATTTTGTCTTGTATGCGTCTATTAATTGCAGTTTATATTTACGGTAGTGTTTGCGTGCGTGTCGTTTGAGAGCCTACTTTCGCCGGGGTGACTAACGAACTACGTGAGTGATGACAGGAAGCGCAATAGATGTTTTGTTGCTTTGTTTACTTTCGCTTTACTGAGAGCCTTCTGATCACTAATGTAGCCACCGAATATATAACGTGGTGGAATAAGTATTTTTTACTATATATCACAGTATGTTGGCGTGATTTTAGCATTCACCACTGCATTATGTATAAGGATTACTCGTACGTTTATTCGTTCTCGCTACGGGAATACGTGCACAGTTCCTAATTTCAGGGGCTTGTGCAATGTTTATTTTTATCATTTACTGCGAATTTCACCATGGCGCTTTCGTAGTTGTTCCTCTGCGTATAATAGGAAATTCGAAAGACATTGCTCGCAACTGAAATTCAATGTTATGCCAGGGTAGCGTTGAAAACTAGGCATGTTATACTCGTGGCTGAGTGTTCGAATTAGACTGCTACGCAAGTTAAGAAAAGCGATCGTGTGCCTTTCTTTCACTATTGGTGAGAAATACATTTTAAAGTTGTTTTCTTCATTTAGCAACATATATAGTCGGTTAACAGGGACTGGTGTGTGTGTGTGTGTGTGTGTGTGTCAAATTTAACATTTTAAACTTCCAAGGAATAAGTTATTGTTTTTGCATTGTTTTTCTATTTGCCCTGCATTTGTGGATGCGTCTAAGTTGACAGATTCGCATAGACGTAACCTTTAAATTTGTGTAGCTTCCGTCTCCAAGTTCACACAGCGGCAACGTCTTAAATGTTTTCCCGTCTCCTTCATATGCATGCTGAGAAGCACATTCATTAGTACATGAATGACCTTCGCACTAATGTTTGGATTTTATTTGCAATATAACTACTGGAAATACCTGTTGAAAAGGATCGTGGTGTCTGTGCTGCATTCTAAAGCCCCGGCACAACATAAATTATAGGGAATGTTTTATTTTTTGGAAATCATAAAATTGAAGCCGCGTCTGACTTTTGGCGCTGTTCTGTTTTAAAAACTATCCTGTGGGTTCCCTCAACCTTCGAGAAAGTGTCGTCAAGAGCAGCGTATATTATTCTGCTTAATTATTGAAGACCTGTGCAACAAAGCAATGAAAAATGCTCAAGAGTATTGCAGTCATCGCGGATACATCTGGCCAGAACCCTGTAAATAAAATATCCGCTATTGCTGCATCATTACCTAGTCTACCAGTTAGAAGCACGCCATCTCAGTTCCGTGGAAGAGGAGTGGTGCTGCTTTATATAAAGCAAGTTTAATTTTCCTAGAACTGCTTTCCTGTAAAATAGGAGAAGTGGTTTTTGCAGTCCTGTCTCATGAAAAGGCAAACACGACGATAAATATGTATTGATAAATGAACAAAACAGAAGTTGTGAATGGCAAGTGGACCTTTATTACATGTGGCTGATGAGGAGCAACGTGGCAAACATAAGAATGCAAATGAAAAGTGTTCATCAATCAAACATATGCAACCTACACACTGTAAAGATAAAGTACGAGCTCGGAGGACATCATAAATAAGATTAAGGAAGTAGACACCATAGCGCGCCTAATGCAGTGTAGCTGCATGGATTCACGGCTGTTTTTGTGCTTTTGTATACAGTCGTGCAAACTCTGCAATGCATTGATAATACGGCAGATTTTAGGAGGCCTTTTCTCTGTGTTCTTCTGTTGGCAGCTGGTCCCCTGCACAAAAGAGGCAAGAAATAATATTAGAAAAACGTAATAGCTTGGATACAAAAGCCGCATTCTAGCGGTGCACATATTCATTAGTATGTCTCGCGTTCAAGAACAGACATGGTTGAAGTATTGAGCTTTGACTATTTTGACACATGTTTGGCTCAGGCACTTGGGCAGCTGACCAGGCATATGGGTATATAATTTCATTATCTAATTGCACGAATCAGTGCCATAGCCAGCAATTCTTCATCGGGGAGTAGGAATGGTGTTAAATTTTAAAAGAACAATCTCATTATGTATCTCCTGTATTTATATTTCATAAGTTTGCGTTTTCATACGACACTCGACGCACTTTTGCGTACATGCAGGTTTCACAGAGCATGATCATCTGCTTGATCCCCTTAATGTGTACTTGGTTGTTCATTGGTATTGTGAGCTCCATAGACACTGTATAAAGAAGCTATGTTTCACGCGTAGGAGCTACAGGAGCCCACTCATTGCGCCCAATGTATTGTGATGTGCTTTTTCTAAACTGTCGTTAATAGTAATCTCACCAAAGCAGGAAAAAAATAAAAAACACAGGAGAATTTACCTTCTCATTGGTACAGATGGTTGTCTAACGGAGGTGTGCTTCGTCGTAAATTTCGGCTAGGGCAGCAAAGGTTCACCGGAGAGGAAGCCACTCTAAAGTGCGGTGAACCCAGTGCATCAAAAGTTTGCTATGCCGCTCGCTTGTCAAGCTTTCGCACCACGCTTGAACTGATGCGGTGTGCGAGCTTCATCAAAACACTTCAAAGCACTGGAATCTGCAGTAAATCATGGAGCACTCGCACGAGGAGTATACGCACACCCGAAGGCAGGTAATCCGCTGGTTCATGCACGGAACGCAACACATCACGGCACTGGTGAGTGCTCCTCTTGACACCACGCCCGCTTGTCCCGGCGCCACAGTAGCCGTTGCTGAACCGTTCGAAGACAGCTCCGTAGTAAACGCGCACCGTCATTGTCGAAAGAACTGGCGGTGGCAGACAAATTAATCGATCAACGCCGTCAAAGCGAGTAGGGCTCCGCCATGGACGCGATGCTGGTGCAAATATTTCACTCGAGGGACGATTCAAGGTAGCTCGATCGCTTCCTTGACAATCTCGAGGAAACGCTCAAGATTTTCTCAAGTGAAGGAAGCGTTTCAAGTGAAGGGTGGTTTGTGAATGGGAAAACGCCACTTAAGGAGCGTTTCGAGTGAAGGGTCAAGTCGAGGAGCGTTTGTGAATACGGGCCTAAGACTTCAAGAATTCAACACTACCATCGAGTACAAGTCCATAAAGAAACACTCTGATGCCGACTGCCTGTCTTGTGCGCCCGTGGATCCACCACCGCAGGATGACCAGGATGATGAGTACTTCTTGGGAACCGTAAGTGCCGACGGCTTTGCCGAGTGACAGCAAGCCAACGCGGAACAGATAGGGTCATTGAATACCTCAAGGACCGGACTTCTGTCGTGCCAAAAGTATTCAGGCGAGCTCCTCGTAAAGAAGAACTTTTCACCGGCCCGAGCCATCTACCTTATCGCTGTATCTTCGGCAGTGCGACCAGAAATTCTGCATGTCCTTCACAACGGCCCAGTGGCTGGCCACCTTGGTTTTTTCTGCACGCTCGCGAGAACACAAGAATTCTCCCGGTCATGCCTTTCGCTGATACGCTCAATACGTGAGCACTTGCCGGGACTGCCAACGACGCAAGATACCGTTGACAATGCCAACAGGACTTCTGCAGCCCATGGAACCACCTCGCCGATCGTTCTAGCAAATCGGTAGGGACTTACTTTGATCATTCTCGACGTCGGCTGTCGGAAGGAATTAAATCGTCGTAGCTACCGACTACTTTACCCGCTACGCCGAAATAAAACATCTGCCCAAAGGTAGTGCAGCAGACATAGCAAAATTGTTCGTCGAAAACATCGTCCTGCGTCACGGCGCTTTCGAGGTTCTCATCACCGACAGAGGTACGGCAATTAGTGCTGAGGTAGCCCAGGCGATTTTGTCATACAGCCAGACAAGTCACCACCGGGGGAAAGCGCACCACCCACAGACGAATGGCCTCACTGAGTGCTTGAACAGGATGATCGCCGACATGCTGGCCATGTACGTCGACGTCGAACACAAAACGGGGGATGCCAACCTTTCGTACGTGACTTTCGCATACAACACCACAGTTCAATAAAAGACGCTGATGACGCTGTAAGAACGTACATTCGTACATGATGACGCTGTACGTTCGTACATTGTACGTTCGTACAAATGCCTACGGAAGCACCCTGGCAACGACGCTCGACGCCATGTTACGCAGTGTCACCGACGAAGAAAACCTCGATGTGAGCGAGTACCTTCACAGCGCCGAAGAAGCCCGAAAACTATCCCGCCTTCGCATCAAGAACCAACAGACGACGAATAGCCTCCGCTACAATCTTCGACGACACTTCGTGGAATACCAGCCTGTTGAACGTGTTTAAGTATGGATACTGAACGCCAACGTGGACTCAGTGAAAAACTTCTGCGACGGTGTTTTGGACCATAATGGATAATTTGACGTCTCGACCCACTCGATTACGAGGTTGTCCCTAACAGCATCACGACGCCGATCGCGACCGAATGTCATCCCTGTCACGCACCGCAAGCCGTTTCATGCGCATTAAGAAACTGAAATAGTGTATTTTGTTTTTGTCGTCAGTGCTGTATTGCAGTTTATTACTTGTACTCTCTTGCATTATCACCTTCACCGGTACGATGCCTTTTTCAGATGGGCAATGACGCGTCATCTTCTTAAAGTTTTGCTATTTCCCCGCTACACTATGTTCTGCGCAAACCCTGCCTGCGGTATTAGAGAAGCTTCGACGTGGTAGTAGATCCCTTTGTCAAGATTACGCACACTTCGTGAACTTTTCAGGTTATTCTGGAACCTACGCAGCCACTTGCGATAAGGCTAGAATATTCGCCGGCAAGTGTATAAATGACGACAGCTTGTCAGTTGATCGATGGCCGGTGCGCTTTGCTCGCCGGTATAAGCGCCAGTGTAGTGCTTTAATCTGACTTTTATTTTACGTGTCTACAATTCGGCCTACTAAGTTAACACTGCTGATTTGGACAAGTCGTCCCTATCTTTGTCAGCGTCACGACACCGTGACAATATGGTTGTTTCGGGACGTTAAACCCCCATATCAATCAACCAATCAGTCTTCACATCTAGCCATCTTTTCCAGCAATGTGCGCTGCTTATCTTTAAGCTTTTTTATTGTGATGGGGTCACAAAATAAGAAAAGCGAATGCAACGCATCCATTTATTCACTAATCACCCATGGTCGTCAGAAAAACAAGACGATGATTGGTGTAAGGCCTGGAAAGCGTTTCCAAATAGAAGTGAAAAGAGAGAAAAACAATATGGTTGGCGCAGCATTCTCGATCTGGCAAGTTCATCGGCCCGGGATATTTGCCGTATTTGGAAGTTAAGTGCTGAAGTAGGTTGCTTTTTGTGGATGCCTCTCTAGATGTTTTGTTGTTGTTCTTATTCTCCCGTTAGGTGTGACTCACTCCCGTTGTGCAGTGTTGGCCAAGAGCTGCCAAGGGCGAACTTTTTTGCTTTTAGATGGGCACCTCATCTTTTATAATGACCGCAAAAGAGGAATATAAATTTTTTAGAAAACTTTCGTCTGAGAACTCGTGGCTGTATCATATCAAAAGGGATGTTCTTGAGAGAGAAGCATCAAATAAGCTTTTTTCTCAATACTTTGAATATATCGAAGTTTGTTTCAGTTGTTATTGTTTTAACAAATGGCTCGTACCCATTACATGGGTTATGCTTGTCAGCTGCTCTGGTTGCTTGTGCATTTGATCATTTAGCTATCACTCCACCCCGGTTGTCATCGATTTTTTTATTCTTTATTGCTCAATCACAATACTGTCACTGTTAGTACTTCTATAGTATTGCTGCATGTGAAACCTATAGTGGTTGCAATAAAGAAGAAGAGGAGAACGCAAGGGCACGTTTTATATATATATTTTTTTCATCCGAAAATACGCTGTGTTTGAAAAACCATAAGCCTTTTAGTTAAGATCCTGCCGCCCGGTTCTTGACCGATCCCCCTTTGTGGGTGTGCGCCAGAGTATCAAGGATCATCATCATCATATTCAGCAGCAAAAAAGCGAGGTCGGTGGCTATCTCTTGCGTGCGTAGCGTGGTAGACAGTGAAAATGCCCGACGGCGACTGCTGCGTTTTGTGCTCCGGTCTTATCTCCGAGACCGAAGACTACATGCGCTGTCAGCACTGTGACCGACGAGCGCACGTCAGCTGCATTCCTTCGCCGGAGCAGAAACAAAATTTGCCGGCCCACGGGGAGCTGCTAAACTCAGGTGAATCGAGCTCGTTCGCCGAAGCCTCGCCGATGCCTAACGAAGTCTCTCCTTTTTCATCAGCTCTCTCTGTTGACATACCGGCAGTTGCAGTTCGTCCGCTTGACTACGTGGACGGCAGACTTGCAGCAGGTCAACATCCCATTCCTAACGCGCAAAAGATCATTCGGCACCTTGAACATGAGTTCACCATGTTGCGTACAAGGAACGAACGCCAGCCGAAGCAGCTTGAACGGCATGGTATTCTTCAAGCTCAAGTATTTGCTACCCTGCAAATGGAGACGCCTTATCCACGTGAGATTTTAGCCAGCGAGCGTACTCCTCCACCAGTGAAGCCCTTGATGGCCCCGTACGAGTCATCCCCTGATCAAGGGGAGCCTTCTGCTACGCTACCGGCTGACTGTCCGGCCTTCGGTGACACTGATGACGATGAAGAATACTACTAGCTACCTTCGCCAACGAGTGACGTTCCCCGTGGTTAAAAACAGGCTATGACAAATCTGCGTGCCAACTGACGTATCGGTGCTCTTGAAAGCCAGCGTGTCCCCTGTAGGGCAGCAAGACCAGCTCCTTATATGTTTTCTTCATCTTCTTTTTTTCTGGATTCGCCTATAGCAAACAACGTCGTAGGCTCACTTGCTGCGCACATTGCCACTGCCAATATAGGCGATGTCTTTTGAACAGACGTCCATGCTTGGTGTGACAGGGAATGCTTTGTTCATGTTTTTTTTTCTCCTAAATAAAGTTGCAGCTCTGCTCAAGTACTTCGCGGCGTGCGCTATTTGTCGCGTGACGGTGGGTCCTTTCAAGACAAGTGCGATCTGCAGTAAGAGCTCAGCTTTTTAAAGTTGTCAATAAAGACATCAGGAGAGTAGCACTATGGTACTGTGCACGTAATTCATACACGCTTATGCAAAGTAGAAGGTTAACCTATTATATAAAGTTGGTCCTTATGCTCTAAATTTCACAGTGGGTATTTTATATATGAATGGGGCTGACTCAACGTATGTGAAGGGCGCTAGCTTGGACGTATAGCTAAATATAAGCAATGTTAGTGCTTGTACGCCGGGTTGCACTGTGAGCTCAACCCCGCACGAACTGCCACTGGGAGGGTGAGAGGGTCGCGTAAGAGCATGAGCAAGTTCCAGAAAGTAGAAGTTGGCGTGAATATGAACGCGAGGGAGTGTGTGGGAGGGACGTTTGATGACGGAAGTAAGGATTTGACTAATTTCTTGTTAGGGTATGCGTGCGTATGTAGAAACTATCAAGTTGGAGTTGACAGAAATAATGCGAGTGATTGCCGGATATTGTCAACACATAATGGTTCGAGTGGTGGCTCGTGCAGTGAATGGGCGAGATCCTCTGAAAACCAGTGCCCTTCCAAACAAATGTGAGTTTTCATGTTTCGGTGAGATCCAGTGCCCGAAAGTGCATGCGAGAGTAAGGCGGTAGCAGACTGTATATGAATCAGAATAAGAATATGGTGGGAAAGCATCTGGGGTCGAAATTCCATGAGATACTTGAAAAGTAGATTCATGAGACAGAAGTGCGATAGTTGATTTAACGAGTTCATTGAAGTTAGCCAGTGTACAAAACTGGAAACGTAAGCGAACGAATATCACTCCGCCATTCCTCGCGACTTTTGTATTGGACGATTTGTCACTGCCCGTCAGGTAGAGTGAGAATAGTAAACATATTGTTACGTAAAAATGACACGAGGCGTGTCTATTTAGAATCTATATTTAAACTTATGCGTATAGCGTCGACTAAGAAGGAGGACAGCACGCACAACCCCCAGACCATTTCCTCGTTGTCATCTTCTGACCGCTGATATGTCAGCTACGTAGCAATATGATGACTAAGCAGATCAAATCCAACTCAGGCTCATTCATTCGACTTCAGTTATAACCATTGATTTTTGAGTTATGACTAATTCAAACCTAGAACAAGTTGCTTGACTCAGATTCGCACTCTTTATCTCACCGAGAGGCAGAACAAGCTCTTTCCTGAAACAATACAGTTTATACCACAGCTATGAAACCATGCACTCATTTACACCACATATATTGGCATGAAAATTGTCATTTTGAAAACTGCAGCATGTAGTCTTGAGGGTTCAATACACGTTTCTGCAAATATGTGGTAATGAAAGTTAATGCCAATTAACGTAAAAGCCTAGTACTTTTCGATAATGTCTAGGTTCATTGGTCATTGAACTAACATGCAGACATTTATTCTTCCAGCATGCGGCACAATCGTTAGCGGGATTGATCTATATGTGCTGTTTAACGTCCCAAAATCACGAAATGATTATGAGACACTGCAGTAGAGGGCTCCGAAAACTTGGACCACCATGCAGGAGCTCTCTAAAGGGACAATTGAATTCTTTCGACCCAGTTTATTCCGACGCAATCGAAAGAATACTCTTTGCACTATGCGAAGCTGCAGTAGTTACACCAAAAAGCTCATAGTTGTTTTATAAGAAGTATTTTTCAATTTATAGACCCTGAACAAGGACGTGCTTTTTTGTACAGCAACGCTGGAAATTGATAGTGATGCCGGCAGCCTTTTTAGAGACTTGTGCATGGTGTTGTTGTTCTGCTTTCGCAGGAGTTCCTGTACCTATTTTGTGCCACGTTTGTTCAGAGTTTTACGAATATCTTTGAAAGTAAAAAGGAAAAGCTGTTACAATGACACGATGCGACTTATACAGATCTAATATATTCGTACCGCGTTGTGTGCGTCTGCGGGCAAGGTTGATGCGCCGGTGTCGTAGACGGCTTTATATCCAGCTTTTCTGGACACAAGAGCTTTAGTTCGCGTGATTGACAGCACGTGTCATATAGACCCTAAAGAATTCAAAAGTACAGCGAGGACGTACGCAGTGACGCCAAAACGTCAGAGCTTTTCCGCAAAGGCTAAGCAAGGAACGCGATAGCGCAAGTTCGAAGGTCACCCGTAGAATGGCAAGCAGATCGAAACATGCCCGGCGTTTCTCACACACAAATAACGCACGAAACGTACTCACAGGTACAGATGAACGCGAATAAACTTCTCACTTCTGAACTCGCTGTGTCTGAAATGCCCGCTCTTTGGCAAATGGAGACGGCGCAAGAATTGCAGTGACTTTTTCTGCGCCCAGTAACTACAACGGAATCGTTCCGGCAATACCCAAAAGCTAGCTGAAACGAACGATCCTCCCCGCTGCAAGATTACGGCGCGTGATCAAGAGTACACCCCTTTTTCTCTACGTGGGGCGAAGTACGCGCAAGAGATGAGTGTGCGCCACCGCGTCACGCCTATGTGACGTTGCGCGCTCATTGCGCCATCTTGCTGGTAATGCTGAAAACACAATAGTTCCCCCCACCCTCCCCCGAGATGCCTGGCACCTGTAATAAGTGGTAGATATTGCCACGTTTCATTTCCCAAGTTTTTGTTATCGTCCCAAAACACCACACGATTCTCAGCGCAAACCGCGCCGGCAGTTTTCGAGAAGGTTCCGGACTGTAGTAGATCATTTCGATAAGATCACGCCCACTGTGCGAACGGTACAGATTGTTCTGGAACCTACGCCACTGCCAGCGATAACGCTAGAAAATTCGACAGCAAGAGTATAAATGCCGACGCGCTTCGCCGCTTGTCAGTAGTTCATTGAAGGCCGACTCTCCGTTCGCCGCTATCAGTCCGAGACTGCTATCTGTGCAAGGCTACTGCTGTAATTGGACTTTCTGTTTACCGGGCACAGGTTCGCCCAAATAAACAGTTAAATCCCTGTCTCCTGTCTTCGGCCACGTCACGACCCCGTGACATCTGGTGGAGGTGCTGCTTCGTTCATGTACCGGACGCCCCCGTCAAGCCGTGAACCCAGCCCACGTCGCGGAGAAGACACCGACGCCAACCAAGAGCAGCGAACAAGCCGCCGACAGCAAGGTCTTCCAGCGGAGTACGGACTTCTACAAGACAGAAGGCCAAGGCCATGACCTCTACTGCAGCGACAATGACAACCGGAGCGTCCCAGCCCGCGGTCGTCATTAATCAACCCAGGGAACCACCAACGTTTCATGGGTCATCGTTTGAAGACCCGGAAACCTGGCTAGAAACATACGACCGTGTGGCAGCCCTCAACCACTGGGACAACGAAGAAAAGCTCCGTCGTGTGTACTTCTACCTGGAAGACACCGCAAGGACCTGGCTAGAGAATCGTGAGTCCACGCTCCGAACGTGGGATGTCTTCTGCGGCGCATTTCTGCAAACGTTCGCGAGCATCGCTCGCAAAGAGAGGGCCGCTGCTCTACTAGAGACCCGGGTTCAGCTACCAAATAAGAGGTTGGAATTTTCACAGAGGAGATGACCCGCCTATTTCGTCACGCTGACCCAGACATGCCTGAGGAGAAGAAAGTTCGTTTCCTCATGCGAGGGGTCAAACAGGAGCTCTTCGCGGGACTAATGAGGAATCCACCGAACACCGTCCAAGAATTTGTATCCGAGGCGACCACCATCGAAAAAACCCTTGACATGCGCACCAGACAGCATAATCGTCGCCTGACTCCAGAATGGCTGCTGCTCAAACCAGTGACTCCGAAAACCTGCGTGAAACAATCCGAGCGATTGTGCGGGAAGAGCTGCGCAAACTGTTGCCTTCGGCGCACCCTCAAGTGGATTCGATCGCCGACATTGTGTGAGAAGAAGTTCGGCAATCACTTCGAATTCCCCAAACACCGCTGCCCGAGCCAGAAACTATGAGCTACGCCGCTGCAATGCGCCACAACGCTCCTCCCCGTCCACGCCAAAACGCCGCCCCGTCGCACTTCCGTCGCCAGACACCACCGCCGCCACCACCCCCACCGACAACCTACCGTTCACCAGCGGGCCAGCACAGTGCGCCGAGGAAACCCGACGTTTGGCGCACCCCTGACCACCGCCTACTGTGCTACCACTTCGGCGAGGTCGGGCACACTTACCGCCGTTGCCAGTACCGACAGATGAAACTGCGTGGCTTCGCCGTCGATGCACCACGTCCGCAGCCGGGGGAACGGCTACGTGACATCGCCGACTACCTGACAGGGACTCAATGGACACCCCGAAGTCCTTCCCGTTCGCCGCCGCCCAGCCGCCGCATGTCACCGCACCCCCGGCAGTACTCCGGCCCAACGCGGGGCCGGTCTCCTAGCCCGTATCCGGGAAACTAAGGGCAGCAACCGGTGGAGGTGCGGTTGCTGTGCGACGAACTACCAAAGGTCCTCCTCCGACGACGACGCCGCGACGGAGCTTTCCGAACACAATGCCAACCAGGCAAAGCCCTGGCGGCGAAAGCTCACTTACCGGAGGTGGCCTGGCGACGCAACATGGAAGCAGCGGAACAAGCCGACGCAGCCGTGACCCGACGCCACGCCCTAAATGTAATGCGAGACGGCGAACTAGCGAAATCGACGTTCTTATCGACGGCCACAGTGTGACCGCTCTCGTCGATACTGTAGCCGACTATTCTGTCATCAGTGGGTTGTTCGCCGCGAAGTTAAAGAAAGTTAGGACAGCTTGGAAAGGCCCTGAAATCTGCACAGCCGGAGGTCATCTCGTAACGCCTGCAGGAATCTGCACAGCGAGAGTCACCATTAACGGCCGTATTTATCCTACAGACTTCGTAGTCCTACAGCGTTGCTCGTGAGATGTCATCCTTGGCATGGACTTCTTATGCCTCCATGGTTTTGTCATCAACCTAAAAACAAAGTCGATAACGTTATCCACAGAAGAAGCACTACCACCGCGCACGCCATCAGGACACCATGCCTTGAATGTGCTGGAAGAACAAGTCACCATTCCGCCTCGCTCAAGCGTCATTATTTCAGTCGGCGCTCCTAGATCACCTGACTTGGAAGGCGTCGTTGAAGGCAGTCAGCATCTGTTGGTCACCCGAAATATTTGCGTCGCAAGAGGAATTGCAGAGCTGCGGGGAGGCAAAGCAACGGTTATGCTCACGAATTTCAGCAATGAGTACAAACATGTGAACAAAGAAACAACGGTCGCATACATCGAAGAAATTGTCGAAGCCAGCAGTGCTTTCGCCCTCGCCGATTCTGCGGAACCTACTCAGAGGAACCAAGCCCCTCCCATAGCTTTCGACGTCAATCCCAGACTTCCGAACGATAACCAAGAACAGCTCAAGGCCCCACTGCTGCAATACGAAGATTGCTTTTCGTCGTCATCGAAAATTCGGCAGACCTCAATCACGAAACATCGCATCATAACCGAAGAAAACGCCAGACCACTCCGTCAGAGTCCGTACAGGGTTTCTACGCGAGAACGTGAGGCCATGAAGAGACAAGTTGATGAAATGCTGCGGGATGACATTATGCAGCCGTCCAAGAGTCCATGGCATCCCCCGTGGTGGTTGTGAGGAAAAAAGGATGGGACCCTACGTTTCTGCGTCGATTATCGCCGCCTGAACAAAATCACAAGAAAGGACGTGTATCCCCTCCCACGAATAGACGACGCACAAGATCGGTTCCATAACGTCAAGTATTTTTCGTCAATGCACCTCAAGACTGACTATTGGCAAATCGAAGTCGACGAAAAAGACCGAGAGAAAACAACATTTATAACAGCGGACGGCCTCTTCGAGTTTAAGGTGATGCCCTTCGGCCTTTGCTCAGCGCCTGCAACTTTTCAACGCGTTATGGATACAGTACTGGCAGGATTGAAGTAGCAGACTTGCCTTGTGTACTTGGACGACGTCGTCACGTTTTCCTCGAGTTTCGACGAGATTCTTCGGCGCCTTGAAGCTGTACTTCAAGCCATCAAGACGTCCGGACTCAGACTGAAGCCAGAAAAGTGCAGATTTGCGTACGAGGAGCTCTTGTTTCTGGGACACGTTATCAGCAAGTCTGGAGTTCGTCCCGATCCACGGAAAACAGCTGCCATCGCCGACTTCCCGCCGCCCACTGACAAGAAGGCCGTGCGCCGACTTCTGGGCCTGTGCGCCTATTATATGTGGTTCGTGAAAAGCTTCGCCCGCATCGCCGATCCTCTCATTAACCTTACCAAGGCCGACGTGGAGTTCAAGTGGGAAACGCCACAGGAACACGCTTTCCAGGAGCTTAAACATCGCCTCCAGACGCCTCCGTTACTTGCCCATTTCGACGAATTCGCCGAGACAGAAATAAATACAGACGCAAGCAGCGTAGGTCTTGGAGCCGTTCTTGTGCAGAGGGCTGACGGACTTGAAAGGGTTATTAGTTACGCCAGCCGATGGCTATCCAAAGCAGAAGCAAATTATTCCACAACAGAAAAGGAGTGCCTCGCCATCATCTGGGCTACGTCGAAATTTCGCCCCTACATCTACGGCAGGCCCTTCAAAGTTGTGAGCGACCACCATGCTTTGTGTTGGCTAGCCACCCTGAAGGACCCCTTCAGGTCGCCTCGCACTATGGAGCCTGAGAATTCAAGAGTATGACATTACTGTCATTTACATGTCCGGCAAAAAACACTCCGACGTTGACTGTCTCTCTCGTGCGCCTGTGGACCAACCGCTACCCGGCGACCCGGATGACGAGTACTTCTTGGGAATGATAACTACCGACGACTTCGCTGAACGACAGCGGGCCGACCCGTAACTTAAGGCCCTAATAGAATACCTCGAAGGCAGGACTGCCGAAGTCACGAAGGTATTCAAGCGTGCACTTGCGTCGTTCTTTCTACGCAACGGTCTTCTACAAAAGAAAAACTTTTCACCGCTTCGAGCTAAGTACCTCCTTGTGGTGCCTTCAGCTCTGCGACCAGAACTCTTGCAGACCCTGCACGACGATCTGACGGCAGGGCACCTCGGTGTTTCTCGCACGCTCGCGAGGATACAAGAAAGGTACTACTGGCCACGTCTTACCGCCGACGTCACTCGTTATGTGAGGACATGCCGGGACTGTCAGTGACGCAAGACACGGCCGACAATGCAAGCGGGACTTCTGCAGCCAGTTGATCCACCTTGCCGACCTTTCCAGCAGATTGGTATGGACCTACTGGGGCCGTTCCCGACGTCAGCTTGCGGAAACAAGTGGATCGTCGTAGCTACCGACTACCTCACCCGCTACGCCGAGACAAAAGCCCTGCCAAAAGGCAGTGCATCTGAGGTAGCTAATTTCTTCGTTTAAAATATCGTCCTACGTCACGGCGCCCCGGACGTCCTTATCACCGACCGAGGAACGGCATTCACTGCCGACTTAACTCAAGCGATCTTGGCATACAGCCAAACAAACCACCGCCGGATGACAGCGTACCACCCACAGACCTACGGCCTCACCGAGCGACCTAACAAGATGATCGCCGACATGCTGGCAATGTACGTCGATGTCGAACAAAAGACGTGGGACGGCATTCTTCCGTATGTGACCTTCGCATACAACATGGCGGTGCAGGAGACAACGCAGATATCTCCATACTAATTGGTTTACGGAAGGAGCCCGGCAACGACGCTCGATGCCATGTTACCCAGCGTCACCGACGAAGAAAACCTCGATGTGAGCGAGTACTTTCAACGCGCCGAAGAAGCCCGACAACTTGCGCGTCTCCGTATCAAGAATCAACAGATGACCGACAGCCACCGTTACAACCTTCGACGACACTCCGTGGAATACCAGCCCGGTGAACGTGTTTGGGTGTGGACACCGATACGCCGACGTGGACTAAGTGAAAAGCTTCTGCGACGGTACTTCGGACCGTACAGGGTGGTTCGAAGTCTCGCCCCACTTGATTACGAGGTTGTCCCCGACGACATCACGAACTCTCAACGACGCCGATCGCGACCTGAAGTCGTACATGTCGCGTGCCTCAAGCCGTTTCATGCGCGTTAACAAACTGAAACAGTGTTTTTTTGTAACATTGTTGTATCGTAATTTATTCATTGTACTTTCTTGCATTATTATTGTACCTTCATCTTTAGTTGAAGCATCGGGACGATGCCTTTTTTCAGAGGGGGGCGCTGCCACGTTTCATTTCCCAAGTTTTTGTTATCGTCCCAAAACAACACACGATTCTCAGCGCAAACCGTGCCTGCAGTTTTCGAGAAGGTTCCGGACTGTAGTAGATCATTTCGATAAGATGACGCCCACTGTGCGAGCGGTACAGATTGTTCTAAAACCTACGCCACCGCCAGCGATAACGCTAGAAGATTGACAGCAAGAGTATAAATGCCGACGCGCTTCGCCGCTTGTCAGTAGTTGATCGAAGGCCGACGCTCCGTTCGCCGCTATCAGTCCTAGACTGCTATCTGTGCAAGGCTACTGCTGTAATTGGACTTTCCGTTTACCGGGCACAAGTTCGCCCAAATAAACAGTTTAATCCCAACACGAAGTCTCCTGTCTTCGGCCACGTCACGGCCCCGTGACAATATAAATAGCTTGCTGTTTGAACATTCTAGAACATGCCACTGCGTAGCTCAGGGCATAACGCCTCGCACTCCTGTCTCAGTTATGCGAAGTTCGATTGTGGGCACCGGAGTAGTTTTCTGGATTTTTTCTTTCTCAAGTTTTCTGATATATTGATAAGTATACATATACGGTGAGTGACGGCGACGCCAGTGGCAAAACCCAGCCGAGAGAGTCCATATAATTGCTATCGAATTAAAAAAATAAAAAGAAATGGTGCACATACCCTGAGACTGTCACTTCCCTTCAGTGCGCTGATAACAGAGCGCGGTTTGTCGGCGTTATCTCGATGGCAATGACTGGCACTCAATCGATAGCTTTCTAGACATACCCGCGATCAAGTGCGCCCGTGTCAGCCTGTACACGTTGTCGGGTTCGCGCGCTCCGCACACTTGTTCCTACCCACGCGAGCAAAGAGATAGAGAGAGGAAGTGACAATATTCTTCTCTGTCATAAGCTTTTGACCATAAAATTATCTTTGTTTATTTGAAATTTAATATTGTGTAAACCTTTAATATTTTGTTGACGTGGTTTATGGGGTTTTCAACTGGGGAAGGAGTTTTATTGTTCACTAAAATGTCATTTTTCATATATACATTACAGATGACGAGAAGTTCCTGAGAGAGCATTCACCTCGCTTGTTCTTTTTATAATATTGCTAAGCACTATTCCCAGTCGTATGAAGTATTCACAAACGCATATGCAGAAGATATAGAAATTTTTCGCTTAAGACTGTGATAGAATCTCGCTATATATTCGCTTACAAACGTCTAATTGAGCCCTTCTAATTGCTTGCAGGCTATTCATTTATGTCTTAATGAGCCAAATCGTGCAAATATATTTTTACCATTGGATACAACAAATTTCAACCTGCGAAACATACCACAGTTTGACTCGGTATATATTTGGGAATGACTTATGGGAACCACCTACTTTGGCGTACGACCAAGAAAGGAGTACGGGCACTGAGAGACTTTCGGAGGCTGTGGAGCGGTCTATCGGGGATACAAAAAGACACAGTAATTATGTTTTACAAAATCTACATACATGCAGCTTTTCTGGACACCAGAAGTTTAGCGGCGCATTTGAATGCGGATGTGTTTCATATTTTGGTGCACCAGCTTATAAATTGCATTCTCTTGCACTCTTGGAAAGGGAGGCCCAAAATAATTTATTGGATTACCGAAAGCCACATCCACTAATGTCATCTACTTATCAGCGAAGTTGTCTTCTTTTTTGTGCAGACTTGGGATAATAACTGTGCAATCACTCATATAATATGGAAATTCCTTCAAACTAAAATTATACTTTGCATACATCAGTGAGAGTTGTTTTCGCGGTCATATTGATCTCGGTTTCGTACAGCATGGGTGGGCTTCGTAGACGCACTTGTTAGATCATCAGATGTTAAAGTAACAGAAGTTCCTTGCATTAGTAATAAAACACAGAAGTTGAAAAACATTTATCGTGACATATATCCCAATATTGCAAAAATTTTGCCTTACCATATAATGTTCTAGCTTCTGCAGAGGAGCGGATATATATAAAACTGTCAGAGCTCCATTCATCAGAGCTACAAATGTCAGAGATACCCACCTAACACTAATCAGACTGAACTGGGTACCATGCCACGAAGAGACGAAAATGGACGAAAACTACGAAATAGCGGACGCTCCAGCAAAAGGCGCTCTCAGTGGCCTGATACTCTAAATTATTCTGAAAACCGCCTTTATGATTACTGACATATTGAGGAAGTGAGCAATTAACTAGGCACTGTTAAGTCATTCACCAATCACCAAATTCAGCATATGTGGAGCTAGCGAAATGGACGCGAGCACGCTATGAGCGTGGTATGTTGTCATGTTCTTACATGACACGCGTGTCAAGATTATTTTGTCTGCACCAGTCATATATTTCGTCATCAATTGACGTCATGTAACACGAAATTGGGTATATGTATGGCTAGAAAAATGGCCGCGAGCGCATCATGAAAGGCTCGTACTAAAATGTAGCGTTGACACGCACGCACGCTGGGCACAGCGATGCAACCTTAGCGAAACGCGAGTACTCTATAGTCTGACGCCAGGCATGACCACTGTCCGTCGGCGTGGCCCGGTGGCAACCGGCGCGAAATGCGACATGCTTCATTTCGCGCCGATGTGTTACCCAGACAACACTGCGTCTCCCTCTTTTCATGACGGAGGGATGCCGCACGCGCTGAAACGCGCATACGTCAGAGGAATGCAGCGCGGCGCGCGCCTGCGAGTAATTGGCAGGACCAGCTCCTGGCAAGGCAACGCTGGCGAGCACGCGCACCACGTCACGTCGGAATGTATTGACACCTTGACTGTGGCATGTAGTCATGTTCTCACATGATGGGCGTCTCATGATTATCATGTTTGCACCAGTCACATACTTTCGTCACCCACTGGCGTAACATAATACCAAATTTGGCATATTTGAAGCTAGCGCAATGGCCGTGAACGCATCATCAGTGTTGGAAGTAGTCATGTTGTGACATGACACGCATGTCGTGATTATCATATTTGGATGTGTCATTTACCAATGTTGGCCATTAGCGTCCCGTAATACCGCGTTTGGTACATGTGAAGCTAGCGAAACGGCCGCGAGCGCATCATGAGCGTAGCATGTAGTCATGTTACATGGCCCGCATGTCATCATTTTTATGTTGGGGTCTGTTGCTTGTGTACGCCATGCCATGATGCCATACGATACTAGTTTTGCAACATGCCATGTGAGTGAAACTACGGGAAAAGCTGCAGGGCCATGAAATGTAAATCATTCCATTCTTAACAAATGTCATGATATTCAAGTTAAGACTAGTCAGTGATGTTCTTTCTGCAGTCACGTTACACATTAAAAAAGGGTCGTAATACTATGTTTTACTTAATAAGTACTTGCCACATATGTTACTGCCTTCTTAGTAACCCGAGCTAGTAAGAAGAGGCTTAGTAACCACTACTAAGCAAGGATGTCAGTAACGGATACTACCTTCTTAGTAACAGTTGCGACACTCTTAGCAACTGAAGCAAGCAGTGTGTTAGTAACAGATACTACCCTCTTATTAACAGGTTCTACTTTCCTAGTAACTGAAGCAAGCAGCATTTTAGTAACAGATGTTACCGTCATAACTGAAGCAAGCAGCAAGTTTGTAACTGATACTACCATCTTAGTAACTAAGTCCTTTTGTGGGCACGGTAGACCATCGACGAACATGTGGCTCAAACCGTTTGCTACCTCATGCAGGTCCTTGTTCATGGTCTGTCCGGATCAAAGTTTCTGCAACTACCGAAGACTAAAGCAATGGACCAGGCATATCTGCCTGACTTCGCCGCGTGCACTTGGTTTCCAACTACGTCACTGTTGTCGCGACACTGCTGGTTCGACGCCTCACCTTCGCTGTTTTGGGACGCGCCACTCGTGCCGCCACTTATGTTCCACGTGACGTTGACGCACCAGTTAAAAAGACACCAGCTCCAGACCTGCGCCTTCGGTGGGCACAGCAGACCATCGACAAACATGTGGCTCAAACCGTTTTGCTACCTCGTGCAGGTTAGTAACTGCTATAGCACGATTAGGAGTGATTGTCGCGGTCTTTTGGTCTTGCCATGCCCCCAACGCTGTGCTTTTATTGCTTATGAGGTATACTGTGTATGTTTGTCGCTGTTTTGCGGTGACGTCGAGTCAAATCCCGGCCCCACTAACAGTAGTGGTGCTTCTGTCGAGTCGATGTTGAGGAAGCTGCTTTCTGGCCAGAAAAAGTTGACAGCGGATGTACCTGCACTCAGAAAACAACAGAATAACGTTGAAAAAGTTATAGCTGATTGGGGAGCCAGATTCGTCGAATTGGAAAGACGAGCCTCACGCGTGGATGACCTTGAACGTACTGTAAAATTGCGAGAGGCGAAGTTGACTGATCTCGAGGATAGGAGCAGGCGATCCAATTTAGTAGTCTTTGGGATCCCTGAGGTTATGGGTGAAACTGAAGCTATTCTTAAAAATAAGGTTCTTGAAGAAGTTTTCTCCAAGAAGCTTTCAGTTAATTGTAAATCTGTCGGCCGAATTCATCGCCTTGGTAACGCGTGTAGTGGAAGACCAGTCATCATGTACTTCCAGGATGTCACTGAAAAACAGCATATCTTAAAAATGCTCATAAACTAAAGGGTACTCGAATATTTAGAACGATTCAGTTCAGAACAATTATTCGCGCAATACGCTAAAGAAACGTAAACTGCTGTGCGATAGCGCTAGAACTGATAGAGAGCAAGGCAAGAAAGTTAGCCTGTGTAACGATAAGCTGCGCATTAACAATGAACTTTTCACATTGGATGAAAGCAACAACTTGAGGGTCAAAATCGACGGTCGTCAAAACAGTACTAGAAATACTTGACTTTCCTCCGTTGGGGCCTCCTCTGAATTTAAAGAACTTCGAATTTTAAACATTAATGCCCGCAGTGTCGTTAGTAAATCGGAAAGCCTCGAGGCTACTATTTTAAGTTACAACCCTCCTGTAGTTGTCATAACGGAAACTTGGCTGCATGTTAATATTGAAGATGCAGTTGTGTTTCCTCCGTCGTACAGGGCGTATCGCCGTGACAGAAGTACTAGGGGGGGCGGGGTGGCTGTTTTGTTAAAAAAACACTATAGCCGCTACCCCATTACGACAGGCTGATAACTTAGAAACCGTGTCACTAAAGTTTTCTTGCTGGGATAAATCATTCTTACTTTTTGCCGCTTATCGAGCACCTGACTCTCCCCCCAAATTCTTTCGCGATCTTTTTACTCACATGGCGTCTTTCGCAAACGATAAGGTTCTTCTTATAGGTGATTTTAATCTGCCAGATGTCGATTGGGAAAACGGATTTTTTTCGCACCGCGAATAATTCACATTTACAATATTTGCATGACATCACCCTATCTTACAATCTGGATCAGATAGTTAAACAGCCAACGCGCCCCTGTGGTATGTCAGCATCCATAGTGGACCTAGTGTTTATTAGTCGTTCATTAGAAAACTTTTGTATATCGGTTGATCCCGGAATTTCTGATCACAACCTAGTATACTGTTCTTTTTCTTTGAAGGTACCTAACACCAGTAAATGTAAAACGATAATGGTTAAAGATTTCTCTCGTGCCAGAGATGAAAGTGTCTTGGATTACTTGGAACTATGCCTTGATAATTTTCAAAGCAACAATACTGCTGTACTTTGGGATGAGTTGAAACAAATTATTGGTTACTGTCTTAGCAACTTTATTCCCAATAAAACTAAAAAGCATCGAAAACTACTCCTTGGATAACGAGATAAATCTTGAACCTCAAAAGGAAAGCAAAGCGCCTAAGGCGACGGTGGGCCTTCCGTGAGATTATTCACCAAATGCAAGATAAATTAAACCTTGAAGTACAGCTAGCTAAGCGCTGGTATTTCCAGCACACGTTGCCAACACATTGCCAAACAGCAGGAAAACAAACTCAATTTGCCAAATCGTTCACGAATGCCTCGTCGTCATCGATAAGCAATGTATCGCAGAGCGCTTTAATGATCATTTTCAAAGTGTTTTCTAGTTCAAATACCATTGTAAACCCAAATCGTTTGCCATGTGACTCGAACACTGATATTGTATCACAACCAGGTGTGGTATTAATGTTACTGAACCTTAAAAGTAAATCATCTCCAGGACCAGACAACATACCGAATGCCTTTCTGCGCAGATATGCTGAAGCGTTAGCCCCCTTTTTGGTAATCAATTTTCGTTCCTCGTTGTCGTCAGCTATTCTTCCTGCAGATTGGCTAACTGCGCGTGTCGTTCCCATTCCGAAAAAGGGCGGCGCAGTAACCAATTATCGACCCATTTCATTAACGTCCACGTGCTGCAAATTAGTTGAACATATTATTGCTAAAGAAATATCAGTTTCTAAATGATAACAATATACTTTCTACTCACCAGCATGGTTTTCGCAAAGGGTTATTGACTGTAACACAATAAACGACAATTATTCACTACTTTGCTAGTACACTTGACAAGTCGAGCCAAATCGACGTGATATTTCTGGACTTTAAGAAAGTGTCTGACCTTGTTCCTCACGGTAAACTTATTGAAAAACTGCAATGAATGAACCTTCCCGCATACATAGTTAACTGGGTAGCAGCTTATCTGTATAGTCGCAAACAGTTTGTATCAATCGGTAATTACTCTTCTAATGAACTTTCAGTAACGTCTGGAGTACCCCAGGGTAGTGTTTTGGGACCTTTACTATTTCTAATATATATAAATGACATCGTTAACGAAATTTTTCCCCTATTCAAATTAGACTATTCGCAGACGATTGCATAGTGTTTAACGAAGTTTGTTCACTTAATTATCAATTAATGCCTCATTCTAACCTTCAAAACATCTTGTCGTGGTGCGGGCGATGGGGTATGAAATTGAACAAGGAAAAAGCAGTCTACATGTCTATAACAAAAAAATTAATATGATGTCGTTTGCTTATGACCTAGGATCTACACCGCTCACCAAAGTAAACCTATACGAGTATCTTGGAATCATGATAACTAGTGACCTGAGTTGGAAGAACCACATTTCCAACATATGTAACTCCTCCTTCAAAAAACTGTGTATCCTCAGGCACAAACTAAAGCACACTCCGCATTAAAGTAAAATGCTAGCCTACACTTCACTCATCCGCCCGAAACTAGAATATGCAAGCATCGTATGGGATCCCTACACAAAAACTAACATAAACGCTCTAGAGACGATTCAACGCAGAACAGTTAGGTTCATTTTTTTCTAAATATAGAATCACTGACTCTCCCACTAGCCTAATGAAACAACATAATATCCAGACACTTCAGCTTCGAAGGAAAATACACAGGCTAAAATGTCTCTACCAACTGAAAAACAACTCTTTCTTTCTGAACTCACACGCGTGTGTGACACCACTTGCAGCTCGTCGAACACGGCATCGTCATGAATTTTCTTTAACACCATATAAGACCAGAACTAACCTTTTCCAATATTCTTTTTTTCCGCGCACTATAAACGATTGGAATAATCTGCATTTATCACAACTAATAAGCGCAGATTCCATTGAACATATATCTAATTCATGTTTCGCCATTGTCATGTTGATTATTCTTTCATTTCTCATTTCTAGTGTCCCTATTTTGTATTGCAATTCTTTTTTTTGAATTTCAAGTGTCTTGCGGGGGTATAGGCAAATTTTTATGCGCATGCAATGTGTTCTTACTTCTGTTATTTCCTTCTGATGTTGTTTTCATTGATTATGTTTTTCATATTTCTTCAGTGTACATCTTACTTAGGTGTGACTTTCTCCTTTAATTTTTTGTGATTGCTGTTCATGTATTTATATATATATATATATATTGTGATGTAACGGTGAAGGCAACCTTTATTAGGCCCGGAAGACACGATGAAGCGACCACGCCCAAGGCACAGAACTCAGACAAGCCAAGTCCCCACAGCAGAAGAAGATGACGACCACTCATGATGATGAATATGTGTAAAGATAGAGGATGTGCTTAATGAATGCCTACACTAACTTCCCCCCCACGTGAAAGCGGTCATCCTGACCGCAGTTCTTGGCCGCATTTTAAAGCGAAGATGAAGGCCGTATGAAAGGCTTCATGCGGGATACGTGGACTATTTCTGCTGCCCTGTAGCGGCGGTCCGTCGGAAGAAGAACGGGTGCCACGCGATAATTCACAGGAGACGTTTGCTCCAAGACAGTGTAGGGGCCAATAAAACGTAATTGAAACTTCTCGCACAGTCCGGGAGTGCGAATGGGTGTAAGAAGGAGGACTTCGTCGCCAGGGCTGAAAGACACGGCACGATGAGAGGCATCATATTCATGCTTGCGATCCTGTTGCTTGGCTTCAGTGTTGACGCGAGCCAGCTGGCGGCAATGAAGTAGACGAGACACGTATTCTTCACTTGAAGATGAACTTGGTTCGACAGGCGCAGAAAAGAACGAAACATCGAGGAAAGAAGAGGGGAAGCGACCGTGGACGAGGTAGAACGGCGAGTAACCGGTTGTGCGCTGTACAGAGGTATTATACGCAAAAGTGACAAATGGCAAAATGGTGTCCCAGTTTCTGTGGTCGGGTTCGATATACATCGCAATCATATCTGACAGTGTACGATGGAAGCGCTCAGTCAGGCCGTTCGTCTGAGGATGGTAACTGGAGCTTGTTTTGTGTGTAGTGCCGGCTGCCTTGAGCACTTCTTCGACCAGTGCTGAAAGAAATACTCTTCCACGGTCGCTCAGGATTACACGAGGAGCTCCGTGTCGAAGAATTATTGCTCGAAGGATGAAGTCGGCCACTTCTGAAGCTAATGCAGAAGGCACGGGAGCTGTTTCGGCGTAGCGGGTCAGGTGGTCGACAGCTGTAACTATCCAACGATTGCCCGTGACAGTCATAGGAAGCGGACCATTCAGGTCAATGCCAACTACCTCGAATGGTTGCAGGGGACACGGGAGCGGTTGTAATTGTCCACTTCGAGTTGATGTAGGTAGCTTGCGACGCTGACAAAGGGCGCATGAGGCAACGTACTTCGCGACACAGGTGGACAAGCCCGGCCAGTAGTAGTGACATCTTATGTGGTCATACGTTTTCTGGAAGCCCATGTGTCCAGCGGACATGTCGTCGTGATATGTCTTGAGGACTTGAGCCCGAAGAGAGCGAGGTAGAACGGGCACCCAGCGTTGACCATCAGGGTGGTAGATATGACGGTACAGGACGTGGTTGTTGAGCTTGAATTGCGTCAGCTGTCGGCAAAGACGGGCGTTAGGGGGCCGGCAAGTCCCGTCAAGACGGTCTATGATGCGGCGACAGTAAGGGTCAGCACGTTGGTGAGATAAGAACAAACGACACTCGCTTGGAGAAGTTGGGTCCAAAGTAGTTAATGACGAAACATGTAGGGAAGAGACGGCCGAAAGCTTCTCGTGTGCGGCAGTGGCGGGTTTGTTAAGCGGGTCCGAAGAGAGCGGGCAACGTTAAAGGGCGTCGGCGTCTTGATGCTTGTTTCCCGACTTGTATGTGATAGTCGTATTCTTGTAAGCGAAGAATCCAGCAACCAAGGCGGACGGACAAGTTCTTGATTGTCGAGAGCCAGCACAAGGCGTGATGGTCCGTAACCACAGTAAAGTGGCGGCCGTGGAGATAAGGTCGAAACTTTTGTATCGACCATACGACCGCTAGGCACTCCTGTTCGGTGATGGTATAATTCTTTTCAGCAGGGGTCAGTGCACGGCTCGCGTATGCGACGACTTTCTCACGTGAATATTTGTCTCGCTGTAGGAGAATTCAACCAATGCCTCGACCACTAGCGTCTGTATGCAGGAGCGTAGGCGCGGTTTTGTCGAAATGGCAGAGGACTGGTTCGGATGTGAGTGCACACTTCAGTTGGGCAAACGCCGCTTCACATTCAGGAGACCACACAAAGGCGACGCCTGATCCGAGCAACTTGTGCAATGGTGAAGCTATTGAGGCGAAGTCTCGAATGAATTGGCGAAAATAAGAAGCGAGGCCGAGGAAACTGCGCAAATCTTTGGCTTTTTCAGGACGCGGAAAGTGTCGGACAGCGGAAATCTTGTCAGGATCGGGACGAATACCGTCCTTGCTTACGATGTGGCCTAACACTTTAATCTTCTTGCTCGCAAAACGGCACTTCTTGGTGTTCAGCTGAAGGCCTGCGTTTGCAAGGCACGTAAGAACTTCGTCCAGTCGTTGGAAGTGCTGAGGGAAGGTTGACGAGAAAATAACGATATCGTCTAAATAGCACAAGCAAGTCTTCCACTTCAAGCCTCGTAAAACTGTGTTGATCATCCGCTCGAATGTTGCTGGAGCATCGCAAAGGCCGAATGGCATGAGGTTGAATTCATACAGCCCATCTGGTGTTGAAAACGCTGTCTTTTCTTTGTCATCCTCGTGCATGGGTATTTGCCAGTAACCTGAACGCAGGTCTAGGCTTGAAAAGTACTCAGCACCTTGCAGTGAATCCAAAGCATCGTCTATGCGCGGCATGGGGTAAACATCCTTGTGGGTAATCTTATTAAGTGCTCTGTAGTCCACGCAAAATCGCACGGAGCCATCTTTTGTTCTTACTAAAACAACAGGGGATGACCAAGGACTCGCGGAGGGACGTATAATGTTCCATTGCAGCATGTCGGCTACATTTTGTTCAATGATTTCACGCTCGGATGAAGAGACGCGATATGGTCGACGGCGTACGATGGAAGTGCGATCGGTCTGGATACGATGCCTAATAATGGACGTCTGTCCCAGAGATGAGGAATGGGCATCAAACAATCTCCTATGCTTTTGTAGCAAGGCAAGCAACTCATCTGTCTGCGAAGAGGTCAGTTCTGGACTAATAGTCGCAGCAAGAACAGAAACGCTTGATGAACGTCCAATAGAAGGAAGGTCAGAACATGCTGGCATAAGAGAGACAACAGAGACAGGTTGAGATTCAGAAACGCAAGCCATTGTGGTGCCTTTAGGAATGAGAATTTTCTCAGAAGTCTGGTTTGTAGCGTAGAGAAGTCCGGAGCCATTGTGGAATCGCGCTAGACCTGAAGCAAAAGCTATACCTCTTGCAAGACAGCGTGCAGATGGTTGGACAAACACGTCACCAGAGTCGATCACATTAGAAGTGATGGCAACTATCCGCTGATGACCAGGTGGTAGCTCGGTCTCTTCAGCAGCGAGCAAGCGAACGGGCTTGTCATCCGCATACAGGGCATAGTCAGTTTCCATCATATGAACAACATTTTCTTTACAGCAGATGGAAGCGTTCGCCGTAGACAGAAAATCCCAGCCTAATATAATCTGGTGGGCACACGAATTCAGCACAGCAAATTGTACAAAATGAAGAATACCAGCTATGAAAACACGAGCGGTGCACATAGCGGCAGGTCTAATGGCGTCCCCTTGAGCAGCGTGCAGTGTAGGTCCATCATAAGGGGTGGTCACTTTTCGCAGACGTGAGCACAAAGAACGATCAATGAGAGATAAACAAGCACCAGTTTCTATTAAAGCGTCCACGTACACACCTTCTATTAAAACAGCTATCGTATTATATGGACGCACTGGAGGAATTTCTGTGTTTTCGTTCGATGCAGCTTTTCCTGCAAAAGCTGCAGAGGTTAGTTTTCCGGGCGTTGGTTGGTGAATTGCGAGACAGGTCGCAATGGAGACGTGGAACGGCGGAGGGGTGAGGGTGAGCGGCGTCTAGTAGAGCGGTAGGAACTGGTTGGCTCAGATGTCGCAGTTGGAGACGGTGAGCGGCGTAGCAGCGGATCATAAGGACGACGTAGGAAAGCGTACCAGCTTGTCCCATCATCCCGTCCGTAGGTGTCGAGTCCACAACGTTCGTCCTGCTGACGCTTCCGACAGACGCGTGCAATGTGGCCCCGATAGCCGCAGTAATAACAGATCGGACGATGCGGCCGACACGGTGTGTGAAAGGGCTGGCTAGTCACACTCGGAGTTAACGAAGCCAGCGGGACAGGCGTCGAGTGTGCGGGCATCGGTTGTACCACGGGTGGTGAGCCAGCGAGGACTTGTGCGTACGTCGGCTGGAGTCGAGGTACTGGAGAGTCTACAAACGCTGGCCTGGTCATGGACGCCAACTCCTCTTTGATAACATCCCGCAAAACATTGTTGAAGGGGGGAGGTGGACTCGGTGTCATCGAGAGGCCGAAAGATTGCAGCTCTTCCCGTATAAGCGCCCGGATCATGGCACGCAATGAGGCATCAGTCGTGGTAGTGTTTTCAGAGCTGTCCGGCGGTAACCATTGGGATTCAAACTCCTCCAGGCGTTGGCACGTGGCAACAACGTCAGCGACCGTAGTCGGGTTTTGAATGACCAAGGCATTGAACGCGACCGTGCCTATCCCTTTCAGTAGATGACGAACTCTCTCTGATTCAGGCATGGACGTGCTGAAACGGTGACAGAGAGCAAGCACATCCTCTATGTACGATGTGTAGGACTCACCGCATTGTTGCTTGCGAGAATCCAGTGTCTTCTTCGCGAGAGCTGAACGAACCGCTGGGGTGCCGAAAATTTGGCGAAGCTGTTGCTTGAAATCTGTCCAGTCCGTAATGTCCGTTTCATGATTGAAAAACCATGTTTTCGCTACGCCCGTGAGGTAGAAAGAAACACGGCGAAGCTTCGTAGGATCATCCCAGTTGTTAGTGGAACTCGCTCGATTGAACTGGTCCAACCAATCTTCCACATCTTCACCTCGAAGTCCGGCGAACGTGGGCGGCTCATGCTGGTGCGCGGTGATAATCCACGATGGATAGGCCGTGGTAACCGGGGCCGAGGAGGTAGACGCAGAAGCGCCGGTTGGCTCGTCCTGAGGCATGTTACCGGACACCTGGTACAAACGACGACCTGAGCGCAGCTCCAGGAGGCAGATCGGGCTGGGAGAGGACGGAAGATCGTAGAGCACACTCCACCACTTGTGATGTAACGGTGAAGGCAACCTTTATTAGGCCCGGAAGACACGATGAAGCGACCACGCCCAAGGCACAGAACTCAGACAAGCCAAGTCCCCACAGCAGAAGAAGATGACGACCACTCATAATGATGAATATGTGTAAAGATAGATGATGTGCTTAATGAATGCCTACAATATATATATATATATATATATATATATATATATATATATATGAGATATAACAGACAGTAATGCCAAGGAATGTACAGGGGAAGTTATTAAAACCAATGGAATGTAAATAAGAAGAAAGAAAAGTGGATGAAAAAATTACCAACTGTGAGCAGGATTCGAACCTACGACCTTCGAATTACGCGTTCGATGCTCTAACCACTGAACTATCACAGCGGCCCTCCCTCCATCCACTTTTTTGGGTTTATCTGTGAACTTAGAAGTAGGAGTGACAGTCAGCGCCATCTATAAGCCAAACAACGAGTGTGAAAACACTCTTATGCGCATGTTTGGCGCCACGTAGCACGTGAACTTATTATGAGCGGGCAGCTGATTAATTGTCCCTCTAATACAACCTAAACACACCAAGTCTGCCAGTACGAGACCCTCGTTCAATGAAATAAGGGAAAGAAGTGTATACCTAAGGGCTCGTTTTTCCGTGTTTTAACACAATAATAATGAGATATAACAGACAGTAATGCCAAGGAATGTACAGGGGAAGTTATTAAAACCGATGGAATGTAAATAAGAAGAAAGAAAAGTGGATGAAAAAATTACCAACTGTGAGCAGGATTCGAACCTACGACCTTCGAATTACGCGCATCGAACGCGTAAATCGAAGGTCGTAGGTTCGAATCCTGCTCACGGCTGGTTATTTTTTCATCCACTTTTCTTTCTTCTTTCTCCTTATTTACATTTCATTGGTTCTAATAACTTCCCCTGTACATTCCTTGGCATTACTGTCTGTTATATCTCATTAATATTGTGTTAAAACACGGAAAAACGAGCCCTTAGGTATACACTTCTTTCCCTTATTTTATTTTATATATATATATATATATATATACATATATATATATTCATGTATTTGCCCTCCTGCTTGGACCCAAATAGGGTCTGCAGTATTGTATAAAATAAATAAAAAACAAAACAAGCAGTGCCTTAGTAACAGATACTACCCTCTTAGCAACTGAAATAAGCAGCATGTTACTAACAGATACTACACTCTTAGTAACTCAAGCAAGCAGCATGTTAGTAACTGGTTCTACCCTCTTAGTAACTGAAAGAAGCAGCACCTTAGTAATATATACTACCCTCTTAGTAAATAAAATAAGCAGCATGTTTGTAACTACTGCTACCCTCTTAGCAACCAGTTAGTAATGGGTCGTAACCACTTACTAAGTGCAAATAGTAACACGTCCCACTCTACTTTATAAAAAATATTACAAACTTAGAAACTTCAGTAACATACCAATCTCTCTCCCTCTCCGACTGGTTTAGTAGCACGGTAAATGTGCAGGAAACCTCAGATAATGAGACGATCCCAAATATAGGTGAACTGCGGCTAAACAACTGGCATTTTGTGCAAGTTGTTGACGAAAGGCTTTCTGCAGACATGACGAAAACCGCAAGTTCAATCGTCTAACACGCCATAAAAACAACTTTCAGCATATAACACACACACTTCAATCTTTATTATTTCAGTTCTGCTCATTGCACCATGCGGTCAGATCAACTCTTGATCAATGGAATCTTCCTTAAAAGTAGTGGTGCTCTGAGCACACTTGGTAGCTCACAGAAGTACTCATGGAGCGTTAAGGTGTTTTCGTTACTCTCCGAGTACATGATGTCCAGTACCCGATACAGTTCATTGATAGCCGTCATGCCGGCTATAACATCGACATGAATATTGAATGCCTCAAACACTACGGTTACTCCTTCGGCCTCTCTGATACTTGTTCCCTCAAAACGAAGAGCAGGACAGATGTCCTGTAAAGTTTAAACATTAGTATTTGCCTTTAGCAGAATCGAAATGCTAAAGCATGTCTGTAAGGCTATGTAAGCCTGTGTACCCGACGTCACAACCCGCAGGGGTCGCAAGGTGTCGCGCCGCAGAGCAAGGCCGGCTGCTCGCCCGCTATGCGCCGACGTAGCCGCGGCTTTACACTGCACCTTTAGTGGCGAACAAGGCCGTGTCCGTCGGTCAACTGACAGGTGGTAGCGGGCGTTTGTTTTTATACATGTGCCATCGAAGATTCCAGCATTATCAGTGGTGGCCGCGTAATCACTCGAAAAAAAGGCATCGTCCCGATGCTTTAACTAAAGATTGATTGATTGATATGTGGGGTTTAACGTCCCAAAACCACTATATGATTATGAGAGACGCCGTAGTGGAGGGCTCCGGAAATTTAGACCACCTGGGGTTCTTTAACGTGCACCCAAATCTGAGCACACGGGCCTACAACATTTCCGCCTCCATCGGAAATGCAGCCGCCGCAGCCGGGATTCGAACCCGCGCCCTGCGGGTCGAAAAATGAAAGTACAATAATAATGCAAGAAAGTACAATGAATAAATTACGATACAACATTAATATAAAAAAACACTAGTTCAGTTTGTTAACGCGCATGAAACGGCTTGAGGCGCGCGACATGGATTTCAGGTCGCGATCGGCGTCGTTGAGAGTTCGTAATGCCGTCGGGGACAACCTCGTAATCAAGTGGGCCGAGCCGTCGAACCACCTTGTACGGTCCGAAGTACCGTCGCAGAAGCTTTTCACTTAGTCCACGTCGGCGTATCGGCGTCCACACCCAAACACGTTCACCGGGCTGGTATTCCACGAAGCGTCGTCGAAGGTTGTAACGGTGGCTGTCGGTCGTCTGTTGATTTTTGATACGGAGACGCGCAAGTGGTCGGGCTTCTTCGGCGCGTTGAAGGTACTTGCTCACATCGAGGTTTTCTTCGTCGGTGACGTTGGGTAACATGGCATCGAGCGTCGTTGCCGGGCTCCTTCCGTAGACCAATTTGTATGGAGATATCTGCGTCGTCTCCTGCACCGCCGTGTTGTATGCGAAGGTCACATACGGAAGAATGGCGTCTCGCGTCTTGTGTTCGACATCGACGTACATTGACAGCATGTCTGCGATCGTCTTGTTAAGCCGCTCGGTGGGGCCGTTGGTCTGTGGGTGGTACGCTGTCGTCCGGCGGTGGTTTGTTTGGCTGTATACCAAGATTGCTTGAGTTAAGTCGGCAGTGAATGCCGTTCCTCTGTCGGTGATAAGGACCTCCGGGGCGCCATGACGTAGGACGATATTTTCGACGAAGAATTTAGCTACCTCGGATGCACTGCCTTTTGGCAGGGCTTTTGTCTCGGCGTAGCGGGTGAGGTAGTCGGTAGCTACCACGATCCACTTGTTTCCGAAAGCCGACGTCGGGAACGGCCCCAGTAGGTCCATACCAATCTGCTGGAAAGGTCGGCAAGGTGTATCAATTGGCTGCAGAAGTCCCGCTGGCCTTGTCGGCGGTGTCTTGCGTCGCTGACAGTCCCGGCATGTTCTCACATAACGAGTGACGTCGGTGGTAAGACGTGGCCAGTAGTACCTTTCTTGTATCCTCGCGAGCGTGCGAGAAACACCGAGGTGCCCTGCCGTCGGATCGTCGTGAAGGGCCTGCAGGAGTTCTGGTCGCAGAGCTGAAGGCACCACAAGGAGGTACTTAGCTCGAAGCGGTGAAAAGTTTTTCTTTTGTAGAAGACCGTTTCGTAGAAAGAACGACGCAAGTGCGCACTTGAATACCTTCGGGACTTCGGCGGTCCTGCCTTCGAGGTATTCTATTAGGGCCTTAAGTTCCGGGTCAGCCCTCTGTCGTTCAGCGAAGTCGTCGGTAGTTATCGTTCCTAAGAAGTAGTCGTCATCCGTGTTGTCGGGTAGCGGTTGGTCGACAGGCGCACGAGAGAGACAGTCGCCGTCGGAGTGTTTTTTGCCGGACTTGTAAATGACAGTAATGTCATATGCTTGAAGTCTCAGGCTCCATCGTGCGAGGCGACCTGAGGGGTCCTTCAAGGTGGCTAGCCAACACAATGCGTGGTGGTCGCTCACAGCTTTGAAGGGCCTGCCGTAGAGGTAGGGGCGAAATTTCGACGTAGCCCAGATGATGGCGAGGCACTCCTTTTCTGTTGTGGAATAATTTGCTTCTGCTTTGGATAGCGATTGGCTGGCGTATCTAATAACCCTTTCAAGTCCGTCAGCCCTCTGCACAAGAACGGCACCAAGACCTACGCTGCTTGCGTCAGTATGTATTTTTGTCTCGGCGAATTCGTCGAAATGGGCAAGTAACGGAGGTGTCTGGAGGCGATGTTTAAGCCTCTGGAAAGCGTGTTCCTGCGGCGTTTCCCACTTAAACTCCACGTCGGCCTTGGTAAGGTTAGTGAGAGGATCGGCGATGCGGGAGAAGTTTTTCACGAACCGCCTATAATAGGCACACAGGCCCAGAAATCGGCGCACGGCTTTCTTGTCAGTGGGCGGCGGGAAGTCGGCGATGACGGCTGTTTTCCGTGGATCGGGACGAACTCCAGACTTGCCGATAACGTGCCCCAGAAACAACAGCTCCTCATACGCAAATCTGCACTTTTCTGGCTTTAGTGTGAGTCCGGAAGTCTTGATGGCTTGAAGTACAGCTTCAAGGCGGCGCCGAAGATGCTCGTCGAAACTCGAGAAAAACACGACGACGTCGTCCAAGTACACAAGGCAAGTCTGCCACTTCAATCCTGCCAGTACTCTATCCATAACGCGTTGAAAAGTTGCAGGCGCTGAGCAAAGGCCAAAGGGCATCACCTTAAACTCGAAGAGGCCGTCCGGTGTTATAAACGCCGTCTTCTCTCGGTCTCTTTTGTCGACTTCGATTTGCCAATAGCCAGTCTTGAGGTCCATTGACGAAAAGTACTTGGCGTTATGGAGCCGATCAAGTGCGTCGTCTATTCGTGGGAGGGGATACACGTCCTTTCTTGTGATTTTGTTCAGGCGGCGATAATCGACGCAGAAACGTAGGGTCCCATCCTTTTTCTTCACTAACACCACGGCGGATGCCCATGGACTCTTGGACGGCTGGATAATGTCATCCCGCAGCATTTCATGCACTTGTCTCTTCATGGCCTCACGTTCTCGCGTCGAAACCCTGTACGGACTCTGACGGAGTGGTCTGGCATTTTCTTCGGTTATGATGCGATGTTTCGTGATTGGGGTCTGCCGAATTTTCGATGACGACGAAAAGCAATCTTCGTATTGCAGGAGCAGGGCCTTGAGCTGTTCTTGCTTATAGTTCAGAAGTCTGGGATTGACGTCAAAAGCTATGGGAGGGGCTTGGTTCCTCTGAGCAGGTTCCACAGAATCGGCGAGGGCGAAAGCACGGCTGGCTTCGACAATTTCTTCGATGTATGTGACCGTTGTTCCTTTGTTCACATGTTTGTACTCATTGCTGAAATTCGTGAGCATAACCGTTGCTTTGCCTCTCCGCAGCTCTGCAATTCCTCTTGCGACGCAAATATTTCGGGTGACCAACAGATGCTGACTGCCTTCAACGACGCCTTCCAAGTCAGGTGATTTAGGAGCGCCGACTGAAATAATGATGCTCTAGCGAGGCGGAATGGTGACTTGTTCTTCCAGCACATTCAAGGCATGGTGTCCTGACGGCGTGCGCGGCGGTAGTGCTTCTTTTGTGGATAACGTTATCGACTTTGTTTTTAGGTTGATGAGAGCACCATGGAGGCATAAGAAGTCCATGCCAAGGATGACATCTTTCGAGCAACGCTGTAGGACTACGAAGCCTGTAGGATAAATACGGCCGTTAATGGTGACTCTCGCTGTGCAGATTCCTGCAGGCGTTACGAGATGACCTCCAGCTGTGCGGATCTCAGGGCCTTTCCAAGCTGTCCTAACTTTCTTTAACATCGCGGCGAACGACCCACTGATGACAGAATAGTCGGCTACAGTATCGACGAGAGCGGTCACACTGTGGCCCTCGATAAGAACGTCGAGGTCGCTAGTTCGCCCTCTCGCATTACAGTTAGAGCGTGGTGTCGGGTCACGGCTGCGTCGGCTTGTTCCGCTGCTTCCATGTTGCGTCGTCAGGCCACCTCCGGTAAGTGAGCTTTCGCCATCAGGGCTTTGCCTGGTTGGCATTGTGTTCGGAAAGCTCCGTCGCGGCGTCGTCGTCGTCGGAGGATCTTCGGTAGTTCGTCGCACAGCAACCGCACCTCCACCGGTTGCTGCCCTTAGTTTCCCGGATACGGGCTAGGAGACCGGCGCCGCGTTGGGCCGGAGTACTGCCGGGGGTGCGGTGACATGCGGCGGCTGGGCGACGGCGAACAGGAAGAACTTCGGGGTGTCCATTCAGTTCTTGTAAGGTAGTCGGCGATGTCACGTGGTCGTTCTCCTGGCTGTGGACGCGGTGGATTGACGGCGAAGCCACGCAGTCCCATCTGTCGGTACTGGCAACGGCGGTATGTGTGTCCGGCCTCGCCGCAGTGGTAGCACAGCGGGCGATGGTCAGGGGTGCGCCAGACGTCAGTCTTCCTTGGTGCAGTGCGCTGGGCCGATGGCGAACGGTATGAAGTTGGTGGGGGTGGTGGCGGCGGTGGCGTCTGTCGACGGAAGTGCGACGGGGCGGCGTTTTGGCATGGACGGGGAGGAGCGTTGTGGCGCAGTGCAGCGGCGTAGCTCATAGCTTCCGGCTCGGGCAGCGGTGCGTGGGGAAGTTGAAGCGATTGCCGAACTTCGTCTCGCACAATGTCGGCGATTGAATCCACTTGAGGCTGCGCCGAAGGCAACAGCTTGCGCAGCTCTTCCCGCACGATCGCTCGGATCGTTTCACGCAGGTCTCCAGATTTACTGGCTTGAGCAGCAGCGCAGTCTGCAGTCAGGCGACGATTATACTGTCTAGTGCGCATGTCCAGTGTCTTTTCAATAGTGGTCGCTTCGGCTACAAATTCTTGGACGGTTTTAGGTGGGTTTCTCATCAGTCCCGCAAAGAGCTCCTGTTTGACCCCTCGCATAAGGAAACGAACTTTTTTCTCCTCAGGCATTTCTGGGTCAGCGTGACGGAATAGTCAGGTCATTTCTTCTGTGAAAATGGCGACATTTTCATTTGGTTGCTGAACCCGAGCCTCTAATAAAGCAGCGGCCCTCTCTTTGTGAGCGACGCTCGCGAACGTTTGCAGGAATGCGCCGCAGAAAACATCCCACGTTCGGAGCGTGGACTCCCGATTTTCAAGCCAAGTCCTTGCGGTGTCTTCCAAATAGAAGAACACACGACGCAGCTTTTCGTCATGGTCCCAGTGGTTGAGGGCGGCCACACGGTCGTATGTTTTTAGCCAGGACTCCGGGTCTTCGAACGATGACCCATGGAAAAATGGTGGTTCCCTGGGTTGATGCATGACCATCATGGGCTGGGACGCTGCGGTTGTCATTGTCGCTGCAGTCGCGGTCATGGCCTTCGTCTTCCGCGCCTTGTCTGGTAGAAGCCCGTACTCCGGTGGTAGCCCTTGCTGTCGGCGGCTTGTTCGCTGCTCCTGGTTGGCGTCGGTGTCTTCTCCGCGACGTGGGCTGGGTTCACGGCTTGGCGGGGGCGTCCGGTACATGAACGAAGCAGCACCTCCACCAGATGTCACGGAGTCGTGACGTGGCCGAAGACAGGAGACTTCGTGTTAGGATTGAACTGTTTATTTGGGCGAACCTGTGCCCGGTAAACGGAAAGTCCAATTACAGCAGCAGTCTTGCACAGATAGCAGTCTCGGACTGACAGCGGCGAACGGGGCGTCGGCTTTCGATCAACAACTGACAAGCGGCGAAGCGCGTCGGCATTTATACTCTTGCCGTCGAATGTTCGAGCGTTATCGCTGGCGGTGGCGTAGGTTCCAGAACAATCTGTACCGTTCGCACAGTGGGCGGGATCTTATCGAAATGATCTACTACAGTCCGGAAGCTTCTAGAAAACTGCAGGCGCGGTTTGCGCTGAGAATCGTGCGGTGTTTTGGGACGATAACAAAAACTTGGGAAATGGAACGTGGCAATAGGGAGTTTTAGAATAGCGCACCACGAGCCCTTGTGGTGCGGTCGCTGCCACAGCGCATGCGTCGTAACGCGAGTCTGCGTTCGCGTTCGTGGACCGCACGCAAAAAATCCGACATTGCGTGCGGTAATTGCGGCTCGCATGTGGCCTGCAAGCACTGGTTTCGAGGCTACGGGCGGTGATGGCGGCCCGCATGTCGCCCGCAAGCGCTAGTTTCGAGGCTACGGTGTCGCTGCGATCGTGCGTTGCGGAGCGCAGTAGAGCAAACGCTATTCTAAACCTCATATGGCACCCGCAACGCCCGCAGCGCTTGCAAACGGTATTATAAAGCTCCCTAATACGCATGGCAGTGTAATAAGAGAAAATTTATCAACGTAAACACTAAAGCACGACATGACTGTCCGGAATGACCAAACGCGCTCTTCGAGAAATGACAATTCCCTCTGCGACAAACAGATGCAGAAGGAATGGTCATTTCGAAAGAAGCACGCATGGTCATGCCAAAAGGTCATGTCACGCTTCAGTGTTTACTATAACATGATTTTTTTTAACATATAAACTTTTAGTGTGCAGTAATATAAATGCCAAAAGTTCCTTTCTATCGTTACTTTTCCCATTGTCCTTGAGCAAAAGAATTGTGCCGTTTCCTTTTCATTATGGTTTACTTTACTTATAACTTTACTAAATAAAACGTAAAGTCACTTACAGGGCCCCTCAGAAATTTCGGCTTCTCTTTCAGCTGCAGAGTGAGGATTTTTATTAGGGCAGTTGAAAATTGATCTGGAAAAGGATTGTTATTGCAAAAACACAGCAGTAATACAAGGAGGACCTTGAATGACTGAACATAGATGAGATACTTACATTTTCGGCCATTGCCTTGCAGTTCTTCAAGCTCTTCTTCGAGCTCCTTCACCAGGTCGTTTGTTGGATGGCGATTTTTTAGTAGCTCCAGAATTCTGGGCCCAAAGTTGAAAAATTCCAACAGCTTTTTCTCCTATTGATGCCTGTTATTGCGGTAAATTCTTCATGAATATTTAATCATAGGAGTATATTTAAATCAGTTGCTAACTATAAATCTGAGCACCAAATTGGGCAACAAAATTCCAGCTAACATAAAAATGCAATGAAGGTCGAAAAGACACTTGACAGCCGATTCGCCGCAGAGAAAACAAAATCCCACAAGGGTGTATCTAGGTATTTACAAAGCAGGTCCCCATTTTTTTTTCGACTGGACACATTAAAATTTTGTTATATAGCAAAGCGGCTTATTTTATCAAAGGCATTTTGATTTGCTTCTGCAGGCATAGTTGTTGCCAAAATTATACTAACCTAAACAAATTGGCAGATCCCACGTACAGTGGGAATCAATGATATGTGAAGCATGAATGAGAAATGTTGATATGTCGCTATAAAATCAGCACAACGTTACGAGGTGGAGATAAATTATGCCGTACTTGACTTCCGTGTCGATTATCATGCTCGGAGGTGTCGTTCACCTTTCGTCATCTATTGATACGAAATTCATGTGGTATCACTGATACCACGTGAAACCAAATTCACTATATGTGGAGCGAGCGAAACGGCCGCGAGCACGCTATGAGCGTGTTATGTTGTCATGTTTTTACATGACATGCGTGTCAGGATTATCATGTTTGCATCATGTTGTAGTGGCGGCGTGTGCCGCCGATCATTGAACTAGACAACTTGAGTGCCCATCGGAACAAAAGCTCTTTTAATCCAACTTGCGCATGCTTATATACATAAACAAGACTGGCGCCACCTGCGGCAGTGATTGTAGAACCGAAACCAAACAGACCAATATACAACACATTCCATTCCTTAAAACAGCTATATGGATTAGTGATTTCGTAGTTTAGTGTGTTAGCACATATGCAAAAAAACAATATACAAAAATACAACCTGTACAATCAATGTAACTACTTAGTACTACAAAATCACACAATTTACAAAAAAATAATCCACCACACTGGATACGTCCGTTTCATTCACTTTAGCACAACTTGTCTTGTTACACCTTGCAGCCACAACGCTCTGGTGGTAGTCTCTTTCTTGGTGGTTGCACCCTGCGTTGTTGTGTGACTGCTCCTGGAGACTTGGCTGACTGCGTCACAGCAGGCGACCCGTCCACTTGCACAGCCGAAGGAGACGTGGGTGCCTGCGCAGCGTACGCAGGAGACGTGGGTGCCTGCGCCGCCAAAGGGGCAGCAGCTGAAGTCCTGGTAGTCTCTGGGGTGGAGTCACCGCATGTAGGCAGAGATCCTCCTCCCCTAGCTGTACCGTTTCCTCCCCACGTGTAAAGGGCGGCAGAGGCTCATGGCACATTTGAAAACTTGGATGCATTTGACGTTTTGCCATCATCTTGGTGAAAAAAGTATGGTCCCTTCCTGCTGATCACTTCTGTTGGGTGGCTGAATTTTAGGTCGCCTTTAAATCTAGTTGTGGGTTTCTTTAGTCATTAACGTCAACTCGGGTTTCCCTTGCAGCCCTCCGAGCGTCCGTGTATCGTTTGCTGCTCTGTTGCTTTTGCTTTACCCGCTCACGTAAGCGCCGGAGTTCCGAGTTAGGCTCATCAAAGAAGGTTACCGACGGATGCCCGATGACATCCAACCGAGTTCTCGGCAGCCGCCCGTCTAGCAGAAGAGCTGGAGCCATTGCCGTTGTAGCATACGGTGTGCATCGGTAAACACCACGTACTCTGTCACTGCCTGGCGCAAGGGTCGCTGCTCAAGAACCGCCCCTTGAATGAAGCTTTTTAATACTCTGTTAAAGTGCTCTACTTGGCCGTTTGCTTGTGGATAGTATACGGACGAATGTTTGACCTGGGTGCCGCGATCTTGAAAAAATACCTCCAACTCCCGAGATGCAAACTGTGGACCGTTATCGCAAATAACCTCTTCTGGGTAGCCTTCGCGCGCGAACACAGCGAATAAGAAGCATATTACTGTGCTGGTTGTCGTCCCGCTACAGAAATGCACTTCGGGCCATTTGGAATAACAATCCACAAGCGTGATCGCATATCTGCAATCGTAGGGCGCCCTCTAAAATGGGCCTACAATATCCATGCCGAGTTTGAGCCACGGCTGCTCTGAGATGGGGACCGGTTGCAATGGTGTAGCTCGCATCTTGACGCTCTTGTCTGCTTCCTGGCATATGCTACACATCTGGATAGCTAGCTTGACTTGGCGGTCCATGCCCGGCCACCGATACTTTTCTCGCAGCCGCGCTTTTAGATGCGGAAGCATCTTATACTCGCGCCTTGTAGTGCGCCGTCCGCGCCGTCCGCACCGCTTCTCGAACATTCGACAGCTGACGCGCGCGCATGCGCCGTCGCGCCGTCGCCCACCATCTGTGCCGCGCGCGCTTCAGAACATTCGACAGCTGACAGCGCATGCGCCGTCGCGCCCTCGCCATCTGTGCCGCGCGCGCGCTTCTCCTTCGAGAACATTCAACAGCTGACAGCGCATGCGCCGTCGCGCTGTATATATACTCAAGGTCGGCGCTCGCTCGCTCAGTTGCCGCTCGTCGGTTGGTTTGTACGGCGCGTCGACGTCCAAGGTCACGGTGAAATGAATTCCAACGAATCCACAAACACAATGATCGACGTCCCTTCGACCAGCGCCGTCCTTTCGCATACGTGTGTACGTGTTCACTCATTTAACACCCCCTCCTACAACCACGTTAACCAATTTAGCCATCGACCCAAGTAAGTCGCAATTTAACACCCCATTTCACAACCACGTTAACCAATTTAGCCATCGACCCAAGTAAGTCGCACTTTAACACCCCGTTAACCAATTATATGCTCCGCATCCTCCTCAGTGTTCCCCCGAGGGAAGCTGCGGGCAATTGTTTTGTTCGCACCACTCCGGGACGCGACTCACGTGCTGCAGCAATTACCTGCTGCGTGAGTGGCATGGGAACCACAAGCCGTTCGCCACGCAAGATAAGATTGTCTACCACAGAAAGTTCGTCACGTACTTTGAAGAATGGCCGAAGCTCGGCCGATAACCATTTGTGTGCAGGCCACGACGATTGCACATAGATTTTGCTTTGTTGCAGTGCGCTATCTCGCCCTTGGGACTGCTCCAACTGTTATCTGGTAACGCAGTAATGCAGGAAGGAATTTCGAGAACTGATACAACCTCGTCAAACAGCGTTTCTTCTTCCTGGAAAGACGACGCGGGCAGGCGTGAGAGGGCGTCAGCCACTTGATACTCGACGCGGTGCTCGACGGTATAGTTGTACCGTAGTAGACGCTCTGTCCATCGCGCTACCCGCAAAGGGTGCCTTCCTGTTCCTTGGGTTGAAATCAATGCCACCAAGGCTTGATCAGTGAGCAACGTGAAGTGGCGTCCCCACAAGTACACGTGCCACCGCTCGCACGCCAAAACACAGGCCAACGCTTCCCGTTCTCCTACCGAATATTTCCTCTCAGCTGGCGAAAGCACTCGAGACGCGAAAACGACAGTGTGCAGTTTATGTCCGTCCAGCTGCTGTAGGACCGCTTCAACTCCACACTCTGATGCTTCCGTCGACACTAAGACTGGAACAGACTCATCGAACATCCTCAGTATAGAGCTAGATGCCAGCGCGTCTTTGGTCTTTCTAAAACTAGCGTCTATCTCGTCAGACCAAATAAATCGCAGCCCCTTTCTTAGCAGGACATGCATTGGTTCAACCATGTCAGCGAAATTGGGAATAAACCTAGAATATTTTTCGACCAATCCCAGAAATGATCGCAGTCTGGCTGGATCCGTAGGCGCTGGAGTGTCTCGGATGCAAGCAACCTTTTCCTTCAACGGCACAATACCATTTGCGGTGATCCTGTGGCCCAAGAACGCAAGCTCCGGCGTATCTATGACGCATTTCGTGTTCAATTTGAGTCCTGCCTCTTTTATGCACCTCAGCACTGCGGTAAGAGTCACCATGTGCTCCTCTCTGCTCTTCCCAAACACAATGATGTCATCGATATAGAACAGAATGCCGCTGCAGCCCTGCAGAATTTTCGACATCATACTCTGAAAAGCAGATGGTGCCAACGCGAGCCCAAAACACACGCACTTAAAACAAAAGAGGCCGTCATTTGTTATAAAAGCCCTTAAATAGCAGCTCTCGGGGTGAAGCATGACCTGATGGTACGCTGATGCAAGGTCAAGCTTAGAAAAGTGGGTTGCCCCCCCCCTAAACTATGCAATAGCTTTTCTGTATGAGGAAGGGGAAAACTATCTGCTGTGACCGCTTTGTTTACCTGTCGAAGATCTACACAAAGGTGGATACTTCCATCTTTTTTTCAACCACAACAAGGGGGGACACCCTCCTGGATGCCTCTATTTGGACTATCACGTCGATTTTGCCAAGCGGTGCAGTTCTTCCGAGACTCGTGGCCGCAGTAACAGTGGAAGGCGCCTGAGTTTTGAAGCAACTGGCTGAAATGTCGACCGTCTTTTGACGCGATGAACAAAACCCTTTGCGATTCCAAGTCCTGGATCGAAAATAGCACCAAACTCTTCGACTAATTCTGATGTAAGGTGAATGCACTGCTCCGCCTCTGTCATGACTTCGGTGTGCTCCGTTCGAGCGCTAGTACGCAACGGTGTCGTTTCAGGGCACGGTATGACGACCCATCAAGCTGCAGACTGAGCGCCCTAATTGTATCAATACCCAAAAACGAGGTGCCTTGTTCAACAACATAAAAAAGAAGCTATGTTGTGCAGTTATTGTACGTGACATCAGCCAAGAAGCAACCGCACACGGGAATGGGTTTCTTCGAATAGTTCAGTAGTCTAATTCGAGCAGCTGAAAGCTGCCGACCTGCAAAATGCTGCCTAAATAGGTCTTGCGTCAAAATTGATACTGATGAGCCTGAATCCACGCGGAAAGTTAACTTCGTTTCACCCACTACTACCAATACGTAGATTGCGGGACAAGTGGATGCCGTCATGGCAAGAATGGTCAATGCTTCAGTTATCAAACTTTCATCGCCTAGTTCACGAACAGGAGCGGCGTTTCTGTTGCAGACCGAGCGAAAATGACTTATAATACCACAACCATGACACCGCTTGTTTTTGACGGGGCAGCGGAATGAAGATGCGTTGTGCCGAGGTGAACCGCAGCGGCAACACTGGCCCTGTTGGCTGCGCGACCACTTCGAAGGATCGCTGGCAGAAGATGCGGGCGGCGGGGTGTTTTCGCGAGCATTTATGCTCTGGACATTTGCAGTACCAATTTCTTTGTGATAATTGGTTGCCTGCTCAAACTGCGTCGCTATTAGCACAGCTCGAGCAAACGAAAGAGAAGACCCTTCAAGCAGCAACCACTCGCGCAAGTTCCGAGATAATACGCCCGCAACAAACTGGTCACGCAACGAATCTTCCAGAGAAGGAAAAGAGAACGTAGCAGAAAGCTCACGTAACGTGGTAATGCACTTATTGATTGCATCACCGACTTGCTGCACGCGCCTACCGAACCGGTGCCGTTCGACCACAACATTTGTCGTTGTCGTTCAGTGCGCATGCAGCGCTGCGACAGCGGTATCGTACGACGACGCTTCATGCTGTATCTGAGAACTGTACTTGACATCTCCCGAATGCGTATCAGTAGTGGGCTCACCGGACTTTGCGTTGGCCGAAGACTGAAGCGGTAGTGTGTGAAGTATGCGCTCACCTTCTACGCCGACGCTGTGGATTAGGAGAGCTTTGCGACTGTCCGGCGCACAGTCCGAAACACCAGATGCGAGCAAAAAATTCTCGAAGATGCGGATCCATTGCGGCCAGGCAACAGTAGGGCGGCCAGGTGTGGGCAGGAACGGGGGCGTTGGTGCCAGTCCGGAAACACTCATGGTACGGGAAACAGTCCGCGAAAAATGACCAAAATCACACCCCCTCCTAAACGAGCACCCTCGTCGCCAATGTAGTGGCGGCGTATGCCGCCGGTTAATGAAAGACTAGACAACTTGAGTGCCCATCCGAACAAGAGCCCCTTTATTCCAACTTGCGCATGCTTATATACATAAACAACACTGGCGCCACCTGCAGCAGTGATTGTGGAACCGAAACCAAACAGACCAATATACAACACATATATTTCGTCATACTATGACGGAAAGTAACACTAAATTTGGTACAAGTGGAGCTAGAAAAACGGCCGCGAGCGAATCATAAAGGGCAAAATATACTCCAATATACTCCAATATACTCAACGCGCGCGCACGCTGGGCACAGCGACGATACGTTAGCAAAACGCAAGCACTGTAAAGTGTAACGCCAGGAGGTGGTGGTGGGTGAAAACGTATTTTTTTATTTATTTACAGAAAATTTTCCGCGGAGAATCTCCGAGTAGTCGGAGATGCTTGGCTTGCGGTGGGGGGGCCCTTAGTCCAGGGATCCGCTTGCAGCAGCCGCTCTGCGGGCCCGGTTGATCAGACTCAACCGATCTTCCAGGTTCTCGCTGGCCAGCAGCTCCTGCCATCGCACCGCTGTTGGATTTTGTACTGGTTGTAAGGCTGTAATGACCTGACACTCCCACGTGACGTGGTACAGAGTTGCTTTAGCTGAACATCACGGGAAGAGAGGAGAGTATGCCGAGTGGTGCATTTTACTCAGGATGTGCAAATTCGGAAACGTGCCGGTTTGAATTTTCCTCCAGCTGACCGATTCCTCTTCATTTAGTGTTCGGTGTGGTAGCAAATAAGCTTTCCTAAGGCCTCAAGTCCTCTGTAATGGTTTAGGATGGCCGAATAGTTGCAAAGACCAGAACGAGTTCCTCAGGGGCGGAGTTGGAAGGTGCTCGACTCGCATACCCTCGAGCTACCCTATCCGCTGCCTGATTCCCCTCCAGTCTCATATGGCTCGGACTTCATATAATCCCATGCCAAATTCTGAGTGGATGTGTATTGGAATGCTCGCCAGTGTCTGTAGCGCTCAGGATGACATTGACAGCAGGTTGGCTGATGCGCCCCTGTAGGTAGTTGCGGCAAGCAGCTTGAGAGTCCGTGAGAACTGTCAGCGACCTTCGTTGCCCGTAGCCGAGGGCGAGAGCGAGCGCGATGGCAGTTTCTTCAGCCTCGGTGATGTGGCACCGCACGGAAGCGCTGGTACGTTCTGTGAGTGTGTGGTCCACGACTGTGGCTACAGCCTTATTGACTGCATGGTCGTAGTTGGCGGCGTCAACATAGTACGCAGTGTTCTTATGTGCATAAGTTCGCTCGAGGGCTTTCGCTCTGGCTTGTCGCCGGCCCTGATGCAGTCAGGGGTCCATATTGCGCGGGACGGGAGTGACCTTATAAGTGGCACGAAGTTGGTCCGGAATGGGCTTGCGACTAGCTGCGTCGTGAAACTGGCTGATGTAGCCAAGGCGTAGGAGCAGGTCACGGCCTGTAGGCGTTTGCGTGAGCCGCTGCAGTTGTGTGGCGAGTTGCGCTTCACACAGTTCGGCGGGCGCCTTGGTTGTTCAGCGTCGACGGTGGGAGCTTGCGTCAATAAATTCGTAGAAGCTCAGATTTTTCTGTCGCACAGGTCAGGCTTCATGCCTGCGCGTATTGTTTGACGCCTGCTGCAGGTTATATTCTTTTTATCCAAGGGACTCCCGCGTGGCCCAGATGGCGATATTGTCCGCATACATTTCGTGATGGATGCCATCGATGTGGTGGAGTTAATATGCCAGACCAGCCATAGCTACATTAAAGAGTAGTGGGAAATCACAGAGCCCTGCGGGGTGCCCTTGTTTGGAACCCTGATAACATGTGATCGGATGGAGCCGAGACCAACTGTGGCAGTGCAGTCCGACAAGAAGTCCTGAACATAACTGTAGACGCGCTGCCCACAATCAAGAGCCTTGATGCGCTCAAGTATTGCCTGGTGGCTAACGTTATCAATTGCGCCCTTAATGTCTAAAGTCAAGATAATGTTTTTTTCTTGCTGGGGGGCGTTATCAATCACTTTTTGAATTGTAGCAGCACATCCTGCGTTGAAAGATGTGCCCGAAACCCGTACATTGAGTGCGGGAAAAGGTCATTTTCCTCGAGATAATCTTGCACGCGATTAGTGATGATGCGCTCTAAGAGTTTACTAAGGCAGGAAGTGAGAGATATTGGTCGGAGGTTTTCGATCTGAAGTTTTTTGCCTGGCTTCGGTATCATTATGACCTCAGCGTGCTTCCATTCAGGAGGAAGCGTGTCACATTGCCAATGATCATGGAAAAACGCCGTAATTTCTTGTACGGCGCTGCCGTTTAGGTTCCTGATAAGGGAGTACGTGATTCCGTCTGCCCCAGCAGCTGTGTTGCGGTTGCTGCTGTGAATGGCTGCGTAAACTTCGTCCACCGTTATTGGTCGGTCGAGAGTGTCATTGGCACGTCCACGATACGCAACTGAGATGCGGGTGGGTTGAAATCACCAAAGCATTTTCGCCGGAATCGATCCAGCAGCTCATCGTCTGTACCCTCAAAGGCGTGAATGAGGCACATGACTTACTTAATCGTCTCATTTTTCGTTCGAGTGGGGTCCATTAAAGTGCGCAAAATGTGTCACGGACGGGCCGTGCCCGATGAGCATCGAAGAGAGTCACTAAACTGGGCCCAATTGAGTCGCGCCAGTTCTGTAGCGTACTGCTCTGCCTGAGTGGTCAGTGCGGCGATCCATAGCTTGAGGCGTCGGTTATGGCGTCCTCCATCTGCGGATGAGGCTCCTTCGGGCTTCCCACAGATGTAGCAAACGGCCGTCCACTTCCGGCAGTGCAGGTGTTCTGTTAATGGTGGTGGTCCAATGCTCTCAAATTTCTTTAAGTTGGGTGCACTAATCGGTGAAGCTTGTGAGGCTGTCGAGTGAATGTTCGCTCTCACGACGAAAGGCGTCCCAGTTTGTGACTCGTGCTTCTCCAATAGACCTACGCACTGCGCTCTCTGTAACTTTTGGGCGGAGAATGAAGTGGTCGCTGCCCAAGGATTCCTGCAGGTTGTCCCAGTTATAGTTTGCACGGCCACGGGCGAAGGTCAGATCGGGGCAAGTGTCCCTGCACACACTGTTGCCGATCCGGGTGGGGAACGCGGGATCCGTAAGCAGCTCAAGCTGAAATTTTTCAGTGGCAGCCGCAAGTTATTTGTCTTTGACATCCGAGCGGTTCTAACCCCGGCGTTCGTCGAGAGCGTTGGAGTCGCCGTTACTGTAATGCCTAGTTCACACTGAAACATCCGCTTTCTACAGCGACCGAAATTCCCCTGCCGCCGAAACGCAGCGTCATTCGCACTGGACGCGCCCCGCGCCGCTGAATATGCCATTTACTACAGGGCAAACGCGGGATGAATGCGTTGTCACCCGGTTGTTGTCGCAGCTCGCAAACGCTACTGCGCTATCCAGTGGTGTATACTTCGATGATTCTCGTACGCAAGAAGCAAGAAAAGACAGTACTGCTTACTTTGCTCGAAAGTGTCTGTCTTGTAATGCACGAAGAGCAGAAACACCACCGACGCCAGCGGCGTTGGTGGGTTCGTTTTGCTCTGCAAGACCGCAACAAGCTCGGTCACGCCAGCAGCAAGCTCGGTCACCTCTTTCACGAAATACGGAGGTGAAGTAGGCACAGAGTAGGTTAAACTCCCGTTGGTTTCAACATTCAGTTACGTGCACTGCGGCATAACAAGTGAGTAGGGCTTGGCCGCCATTTTTAGAAATTCCTTGACTAGCGCTCCTATTGGTCCGCGATGACCGATTCGGCGGCAGACGCCGCAAAAATCGGTCCGAGAGCGATCGCCGCGGAGAGGGCCCTTTCGGCGGATTTCACCGCCGCCGAACCGGATTCGGAGCACTTTCAGCGGCCAGAATGCTCAGTGTGAACGCGGCCTAAGAGTTCTTTTCCCTAAGCAAATCTGCAGGCACCTTGGACGAGGGCGTGGAAATCAGTGGCTTTTTGCTTTGGGGCGCTTTATCCGTTGACAATGATGACACTTCGCTTTTCTCCTTTCGTTTTTTTGCCTGAGAACTAGCTCCATAGAGAAAGAAGAAGACAAGAGCGGACACTCGGCAAAACCTGGCCTCAGGAAGTGCGTCACGACTACGTAAGGAACTAGTGCTCCCACCAAACTTCAGAGGGCGCAAGCGCAAAAAAACACAGTTATAATCAATGCAACAAAATTGTTTTCACAAATTAATAATTACACGCCCAAATTTGGTATTTTTTATACATAAAAACGATTTATTCAACACACCTTACGCGATTATTTTTCTTCAGCCGTACTGTCATAAACACCATCTACCCAGCGACAAGCTCATGCATGACTGACGGCGAGAAGCATTCGTCGCTTTCGTCAACGTCGGCTGCGTCGGCGTTTTCGTGCGTGAGATAACAGGTGAGGCACGTTTTCAAGCGAAGCTTGTTGAATGACATGTTGTTGGTCTTGTTGGGTCATTTTTTTTTCAGAAAACGGTTACGCCTGCGCGAAAAAGACACCATGCAACAAACATAGAAGATGCACACACACACGTTGCGCTTCGTGTGTGCGAGTTTGTTTCTTACGTGGCGTCTCATTCACGCAGTTGTAACCTTTTTCTGACGCTTGTAAGGACTGGGAGGTTCGCTAAAAAGAAAGTTTGTGGCTCTATGCGGCGGTTAGACGGGAACATTGTGCAACGTATGCAGTATAGCAAAGGCGGCACGGCGTCAAGCCGAGGCGACGCGTGCTGCGTCTGCCACGGACGCGAGCGTCTGTGCGCTGAGCATAGCTGGGCCATAGACCAGCAGCTAGGTCATAGGCTCGGTGGCTCGGTGCAAAATATTGAGAATAGTTCGCTGGGCCTCGCATGCTTCACGACGCGTTTCCCGAAGCCTCGGAACACGAATAATTCTTGGTGTGCCGGAGGCAAATCTGGACTAGCCAAGTGGCCATCATCTTCGTTTCTTCGCTAGCCTTGTGCCACTAGTGCAAGCTGCCCACAAATTTTTTTTACGTTTCCAATATCATTTTACCGCACAAATTTCAACTACGATTTTTTCTTCCCAATGTACTGCTGATACTGCGTACGCACGAAGGTGTTCTAAAGTTTCCAGGCCGCGATACCATTGCATTACAAGAGATAGCGGCCTGGAAACTTCTGATCTTTGTTCGTGGTCTTGACGTATATCTTTGTAAGTCAGAGTTTTATGGGTCAGAGATGTATCACTGGTTTTGTATTGTGCATCGGTTAGCTAATCATTCAAAGGGGTTTGCTGGTACACTTATGACGTGCACATATCTTTTTCGTAATTTGACAGCGAAGCATCCACTTACTAACATTTTCAGACCGCGCTGAAGCCATGCCGTCCGGCGGTCCAAGCTACGGCAGCTACTGCTGTGTATCGTGGTGCTTCAACAATGGCAGAACCCACAAGAAGCCTGGGACGAGTTTCTTCCGCGTACCACGGGACGGCAGGTGTGTTAAAGCTTTTGTATGGTTTGCATGTCTGTAGGCTTACTGTTCGTACTTGCTAAGTGAGGGTAACAATAAAAAATCACTATTCAAGCACTTCCCCTTTCAGCTGATAGTTCATTGCCAATGCAGGATGAAAGCATGGATGCAGTATGCTGGACGCGATGATCTCCTGAGTAAGCCGGCCAGCCTATTGTACGCAACGTACAGGGTTTGTAGCGACCATTTTACTGCTCAAAGTTTCATGGACCCTGGGCACACAAGGCTTACAAGAATGGCTGTTCCCAGTGTGCAACCAGCTGCACCATGTAAGTGATTGACTGAAACTCAAATATGTGCAATAGCAGCCACTTGTATTGAATCAGTGGCGACAGTTAACTGTGAAGATCTTTGTAGCCGATGGAGAAACCTCACTACAGAAGTAACACTTGGAAAGTCTTAAACTCTGTGAATTGTGGGCTATTACCTTCCTAACAGCAGCTTTACATTTCTGTCATGTTTTGATGCTCTGGACCTGCGCAACTTGTTTTGAAAGACTTTAAAGGGCTATTTCACGTTATCTTCAAGCCTGAGTGCACATGTACGTATACCTTTCATCAGTGAAAGCTGCCACTGTTGATAATTCCAAAAATCACAAATTACTTGTTTCCTAGTTGGTGCCGTCTCTTTTCTTCCACGTTCGACCAATTTATGCGTTTGAAAGAGCTGTTTAAGTTTCCCCATGCTACAAGCTTTGTAACTTGTACCAACTGCACATATATGCAGGTTCTCTGAGCGTCGCTTCATGTAGTGACTGTGACATGGCTGCAGAAGCTGCACTGCAAGGTGCGGATGAGCTTCAGTTTGTGTTATTTTAAGCCTCTTACTGACACATTGTCGTAATTTCATTTCTTCAGGACCTGCGGTAGAGGCTTCAAAAAGCGGCTCCCACACATTGAGGTGCCCCGATGAACAGGGTGCCTTCAGTGTCGCGATTTCTTTTTTTTTACCCAAATTGACTGTTGACCAAACCTCTGCAGGTGGCAGCTCCCTTGTAGCTGGTGAAAGAATTTCTGCTGATTTCGTCTTGCCGGAGAAAACCTTAACCAGTCGTTCAGCTGTCACAAAAGGAACCTGTGTGGCCGGTAAGTTGTATGTTCACTTCAATACCAGAGTGGATTGATATAGAGACTTCCGCAGGCCGCTCGCAAGATTGTTCCGACAGCACTGTCCGAGGCACTGAACAAGCTTCACAAGACCCTCCAGAAGACGTCTCCGCCAACAGCTCCACGCCTGAGTGCCTTAGAGATAATGGTGACTATGCTTTTATTGCAGCAGTTTTTAATGTGCTATTTTATGTTTAGGACATTCTGAGGAAACTATCCTCAAAAGGACAATACGTGTGCACTTACAAAATGTAAGGGTGGGCTCTGAGTGATTTTCATTTTTTTGTGCATTGTCAACATTGTGAATGGTTTGTTTTTAGGTAGTGGAACCGAAAACTTTGTACCACAGAAAGTTGTGCACCTTGGGTCTGAAAGAGCGAGGAAAGTGCTCGTATGGGACTAGTTGTTCTTTGCTTTTACATCAATTTTTTTGTTTATTGCAGTGCGTTCCTGTGTGCCAGTGACAATGTCTCCATCAATGAAGTACAAGCAAACCATTAAACATCTGCAAGCCAAAGTAGCAGCACAGCGGAAAACTATCAAAAGACTGCAGAGACAGCCTCACCGAGCACCGTCATCGACTTCGAAGGCCCTTGAAGTTATCCGACCGCACGTCACCGAGGAGGTTTTTAAACTTCTTTCTGCACATGTTCGCTTGAGGCCCAAACGCAAGGGCAAGCGCTTTCCCGTGTGGTTCAAGAAATTCGCTCTTCACTTAAACTTCCGAGGTCCGCGAGCATACCGATTTCTGGCTCCATATTTTTCTTTGCCCTCCCGGCGTTCATTAAGGAGGTGGCTAGCTAATGTAAAGATGACTCCAGGCATAATTCCAGGAATCCTTTCTTCCATTGCAACAAATACCCAAGCTTGGAATCAACGGGACCGAGTGTGCGCTTTAGTTTTCGACGAAATAGAACTCAAAAAGAATTTGTACTATGATGCTTCAAGAGACGTTGTCCAGGGTTTTACAGATGATGGCACTCATCGCACTTCAACCATCGCTGATCGAGCACTGGTTTTTCTGCTTGTTGGTGTTTCGAGAAAGTGGGTTCAACCGGTTGCTTTTACTATAGGGCACACATCAACACCATCATCTGTTATGCATAACTTGCTGGTGTCACTCATTTTGGAGCTTAGGAGCATTAATATTGCAGTGAAAGCAGTCATTTGTGACCAGGGCAGTTCAAATGTAAGTCTCGCTAACCAACTAAGAGTGACTGTAGCAAAGCCTTTTTTTGAAGTTAATGGTGAGCGGGTATATTACATTTTTGATGTTCCGCATTTAATTAAAACAACGCGCAATAATGTCCAAGCACACAAGTTATACATTGGGGATGACATCGTTAACTGGTCGCACATTGTAAGCCTTTACCAATCCTCACATGAGTTGCGGTTGCGATTGGCTCCAAAGTTGACTGAACGGCACGTTCATCAGAAACCTTTTTCTAATATGAAGGTCAGCAGAGCAACTCAGGTCCTCAGTGCATCAGTTTCGATTGCTATCACGGCAATGGTGTATGCGAAGGTGCTGCCTGCCTCGGCCATCACTACAGCTCAATTTTGTGATCGTATGGACAGGATTTTCGATGCCTTGAACAGCTCGAGTAAAAAAAGAACTTCGCAAAAGCTGCGGCATGCAATCATGAAAAATGATTCAGAACTGATTGACTTCCTCCGAGGCCAGCTTCCCTGGATTGCATCATGGCAGTTTGTTGGCAGACGTCAACCACAAACCATCGTAGGTTGGCAAATTACAATTCAGGCAATTTGTCAACTATGGGACGACCTCTCCAAAAATTACAATTTTGAATACCTGTTAACACGCAGGCTTCAACAGGATCCTCTGGAGAACATATTTGGCCACATTAGGCAAAAACAGGGTTGCAACACCAACCCCAATGTAGCACAATTTATTTGTGGCCTGAAGCACATCTGCATAAGAAAACTCTTCAAGCTGTCAGAATACGGAAATGTCGAGGATGATGAATGTGACCTCCTCCAAGAGCAGCTCTCGCCATTCTCCCTCACCAGTGCGTCTCTTGTGGATAATGAGGAGTGTGCACAGCCACAGCCTGACGACTTTCCCGCTCTAGACGATCTCTCTGAACTTGCGACAAACATTCACTCCCATATTATCGATGACTCCGCTGCATATTATGTAGCTGGTTTTCTCATCAAACACTTCCTTCGGAATGCATGTGACGGTTGTAGTTGCCCACAGTTACTGAAAGACGACAGTGAGACGCTTAAGGGTACCCACCAGTATTTCACAATGCTCAAAGCATACCACGTCCCCAGCAAACTTTTTGGGAATCTCACTGTGCCATCAGAAGCAGCTTTTGCATACGTACAACAACTTGAATGTCACTTTCTTGCCATAATTGAGGCCACTGCACATCACCTGAAAGTGTGCGACGTTTTGTATCACCATCTGTCAAGTGTTGGCGATTTTCATTTCTGCTCTGCTGGGTGTCGCGCTAAGTTTCTGAAAATGTTTTGCCGGGTTCGTTTATGTTGGCATGTGCGTTTTGTGAACCGAAACTTAGACAGGGTTAGGTTCCAGTCTTCAATCTCGGGCATACAGCTTGACAAGTTCAAAGGTTAGCAATTAGCGGCGGGTTTACACTAAAGTATTCGAGTTGAGCCGAATCCTGCAATAGCTTTGTTATGTTATTACTTCGTTACAGCAGACTTCATTATGGTCTTATATGCTTATATTCAGTTCAACTGGACTAACCACTCCTTCGTTGCATTCATTGTTTTGGTTACCCGCTATGAGGAGTACGAACACTGTGTATTCGCTCGAAGTGATTTGCATAACCTTAAAAAGAATGTTGGGTATCCTGTCTGTATTTTTTGTAGCAAATACGGGCGAACTGTACACTTTACTGTGGGTCGCTTGGTCACTGTGTATGCTTTATCTCTCCAGCTCAAGTAATATATCGATAACAAAACCGCTTGTTGAAATGTCTTCGAGCGGGTAAGGAACACAGTATGAAGTGGGCACGGTTCATGTTATCACGCTTTTCCTATTTTAGCTTCTCATCAACCTCCTCATCTCGCCCATCAAAATTTTCAAAAGAATACCCAAACTTGTAGCGTTTGATGGGACTGCGGACGCTGCCATTTTATTTTTATATAGCTTGTGAGTGATAACGTACGATGTAGAGCCTTTGTGAAAAATAATGAGCCAAAGTGGTTCCCTTCTGCTATTTATTAGCCCTGTAATACCGCTCTCGTAGCACCAATTAAGGTCCACAATTCTGGATAAGTGATGACTACAATCTATTTTAGCTCGCAAGCGTCACAGCAACACCCACACGCAAATCACTTGGGATCTTAAGTTTTTGATGAAGGCGACGCATAACAAAAGCCACAAGACCTGCCAGTGTTGTAGCATAAAGTTTGTCTTTCACGTAGTGAGCAAGCTGCAAAGCCCTACCTTTCTGAGGACAAGCAGGCATCAAGTCTGCTTTTTTTCATTTTGGACTAGCTGTTCTTAAGCACAGCCAGCACACTGCACCTTTGCCTTTCTGCTATATTGTGTCGTGTGGTTTCTGTGCGCTCTTTTTTTCTATGCATTATTTCGGTTAACCCCAGGCGTGATTCGCGACTTCATTGCTGTGTATACGTCACTTCTTCCTTCTTCGTCAGCATTGTGCGCTGTGTTTTTGCCATAGATCCTTACTTACCCACTGGCCCGGTGTGTCATACTTGACCAGCTTCTCGGCTTCTGCCAACTCTAGCGATGTGTGCGTTGTCTGTGTTCTCTATGTATTTGTTACAATATTTGTTACAATTTATTTGTAAGGCGAGATGCATTTGTTGTCTACCTTTGTCATATTGTGCTTTTTATATTCTCATACTCTACCTTGCCTTTGAATAAAACATTGCGGATGCTCTGTTTCTTTGACTGATATACATTGATCACTTGTTCCAAACGAAAAACACAAGCGCGATGAATAAAACCGTAGTGAATTATCATTACCTGCATCTCTTTTTATTATAACTTAATCGAAATAAAAATTACGTCACGACCGATTCGCACGAACCACTGAACAAAACAAAGCAGGGAATCGCTAAATCAAAACGACCTACAAAAACTATCCATTTGGGCGATGAATAGTGGTCTGAAATCATGAACTTTCGTCATAGCCAAACGTCGGTTATGCAAAGTAATTCAAAATTTGCGCCAGTGAAACCGAAACCGGAAGCGCACGCCACTTGCTCTCATCAACCACTAGGTGTGCAAGAGTCGATTGGGCCGCTGGGGTCTATGGGAGTGTCCACTCTTCACCTTTTTTTATTTCTCTATGCTAGCTCTACAATCACATGTTCTATGTTGGTGTCTGGGATGTTGTCTAAGCCATCTGCGGTTAGCGCTTTGTCAATCAGGATGGCCGCTTTGCCTTCTGTTTGACTATTATAGGACTCATAACCTGAAAATATGGGTGGCGTTCCAGCCTCCTGAAGCGCTATGACATCTGGCCGAGCAAGGTGTGTGTTAATGTACTGTTGGAGGAGGCTCCGCTTTCTGAGAAAGCCGCGGCAGTTCCATTGCGAGACATCTAAATGTTCGCCAATGAGTGGGCTGTGCTGCCCACGGTTTATTTGTTGAGTGGAAAGGCGTGGGTATCGGAATCTCGGCTTGCGACGCCGATGTCGGAGTGGGGGTGAGGGCGCTGGGTGTCGATGCAGGGGTAGCAAGGATTTCGGATGCATGTGATTCCAATCCTAGTCTATGGTAACCTTTATCCGTCGCGGCGTGCGAGCTACGAGTGGCCCTCTTTCTGCGCATATTTTCGCCTGTTTCAGGAATTTGCACCTCGAAGCGTGTCTCGAGAAAGTCGAGGCGTTCTCCGAACTGTGTGAACATGGCACTGAATTGTTGCGATAACTGCTGCGCGAGCGTTGAGAGCATTTCGCGTAAATCTTTGCGTGCGACTGTGGTGCCCGACGCAGCAGGAATCGATAGCGCCGTTTTACGGATTTTCTGTCTCTCGGGAGAGGTTGGGAGTTTTTTTTTTTCGGGGGAGTCGGGCGGCGATCGAAGACGTGCCATTAGGGCATGAACTTGAGAGCTGTCCTTGGCTTGACGTGCCCTGACGGCCGTCAGCTCCTGTTTGAGTTTTATGTTTTTCGCGAGAAGGTGTTCGTATGCGGTGGACAGGGTATTGAGTGGAGCGATAGGATGATCTACATTTGCTGACCAGCTCACCTTATTGTCGGCACCGGCTGATGGAGTGGGATTGGGCTTCTCAGTATGTTTGCTGGAGGCGTGCTGGGACTGTTGACGGGTGGGTTGGTAGCACCAAGCATTCGTGCACTGTGCACTGTCACTCCCTGTGTGCGCACGCGGAGGTTGGCGGTGAGTCCTTCTGGAGTTGTGCCAGGGTCTACCTCATGAATAACTACCCGCAAGGTGCCCTCAGGGGCCGCCACATAGGTATTGAATTCGTAGGTCTTCCTCTCAAGCGTGAAGGTGGTGATCCGACGGAGAATTTAGGCCGTCTCAACATGTGGCGTGCTGGCAATAATGATGTTCGACCCGGGGCGAGTACGTATAATGAAATGCTCACCAGTACAATGTTGTCGAGAATTGTCCGCCACTGCTACGGCTTGTAAGATTTGATACGTAGTGAAGTTCCGAATGGCCAGGCCCTTTTTCGGGCGCATGATGATCTTTATGTCCGTGCGTGGAAGTGGCGGCGGCTCCCGTTGTACCTGGCGCGGCTTCGTTACGGGTGGTGGTGTTCGTGCCGATGCGACGCCGGCCGCGTCTGCCTGCGCAGCAGGAAGCACTCGCAGTTGCAGCAGCCCCGGCGTTGACGTGGCCGGGCGGAGTGCTTGCAGGACCAGCCGGCTGCATCAATTCCGCTCGACCTCTGTCGAATTTTTTCTGGCGTTGACGCTGGCGACGGGAAATCGCCAGTTTTCAGTTGGCGTCGGTGTCGCTCGCATGTTCCAGCGATGCAGACGATGTGGGATGGTGCACTGTCATCTTCATCTTCAATTGCCGAAGTGAGCTCGTCGAGGTCGAGAGAGTCCGTGTTAACATGGGTGTCGTTGGGGCTGAATGCAGGTTGAACGCATCCGGTAGTAGTCACGTCAGCAGTTGGCGTAGTGCTAGCGTCCATATTGTTGTGGAAGGGGTCACGCCGTTAGGCCAAGTCACCCGTACTCGCACAGGCGAGCTGGGTCGACGCTTAGGCCCAGCGGCCCAGCGCTCACATGGGTTCTTCTGAAAGCGATAGAGAAAAATGGAGATGCTCTACAGCCTCGGGAAGGCTGTGCAGTTCCCCGGATACTTAAAACTTGATGATCCGACACAGTGCCGGCGATGATATCAGAGTAACCCGGTCAACGAGAGCACACGTTCGGCGGAGCGCATGCGACGCGCGTCCGCTCGCTTCGGCGTCCCTGTAACGCCAGGCGGTACCAGCGCCCGTCGGCGCGGCCGCGAAACGCGACATGCTGCAATTCCTGATGCAATTCCTAAAGCCGGCGCGAAACACGATGTGCTGCATTTTCTGATGCCATAGAGTAACATTACTCTATGCCGGTGTGTTACCCAGACAACATTGCGTTTCCCTATTTTTGGGACGGAGGGACGCTGGACACACTGAAACGCGCATGCATCAGAGCAACGTAGCACGGCGCGCGCCGGCGAGTATATGCAGGACCGGCGCTTGGCGTTGTAACACCGGGATGACGCGACGAAATGTACGCCGGCGAGCACGCGCACCGCGTTATGTCGAAATGTATTGTTGCCTTGACTGTGGCATGTAGTCATGTTGTCAAATGACACATATTGATTGATAGATATGTGGGGTTCAACGTCCTAAAACAATGATTATGAGAGACGCTGTAGTGGAGGAATCCGGAAATTTCGACCACCAGGGGTTCTTTAACGTGCACCGAAATCTGAGCACACGGGCCTACAACATTTTCGCCTCCATCGGAAATGCAGCCACCACAGCCGGGATTCGAGCACGCGACTAGCGGGTCAGCAGCCGAGTTCCTTAGCCACTAGACCACCGCGGCGGGAGACATGACACACATCTCATTATTATTATGTTTGCATAAGTCACATACCTTCGTCATCTATTGGCGTCGCGTAATACCAAATTCAGCATATGTGAAGCTAGCGAAACGGCCCCGAGCGCATCATGAGCGTAGCATGTAGTCATTGTGTTACATGACGCGCTTCTCATATTTATTATGTTTGCATCAGTCGCACGCCTTCGTCATCCATTCACGTCCGGTAACACCAAACTTGGTATTAGTGAAGCTAGCGAAACGGCTGTCAGTGCATCATAAGCGTGGCATGTAGTCATGTCGTCACATGACACACATTTCATGATTATCATGTTTGCACCACCAACATACCTTCGTCATCCATTCACGTACTGTAGTGCCAAATTTGGTATATGTGACGCTAGCGAAAGGGCCGCGAGTGCATCATGAGCGTGGCTTGTAGTCATGTTGTTACATGACACGCATGTTATAATTTTCATGTTAGGGTCTGTCGCTTGTATTCACCATACAATCATGTCATACCATACAAGTTTTGGAACATGTAATGTGAATGAAACCACCGCAAGAGCTGTAGGACCATGAAATGTAAATCATGACATTCATGACATACATGTCATGATTTTGATGTTCCGACCAGTCAAATATGTTCTTCATACAGTCATGTTATGCCATACCAAGTTTGGTGTGGATATCTTTATCTAAAAGGCCAGGAGAGCTAAAAGTCGTAGGCGGCTAGATAGATAGATAGATAGATAGATAGACAGATAGATAGATAGATAGATAGATAGATAGATAGATAGATAGATAGATAGATAGATAGATAGATAGATAGATAGATAGATAGATAGATAGATAGATACGCTGAAATTCACTGAAGTTCACTAAATGCTTCGCATTTAAAATGTTTCAAATGCAGTTTATGGCGTCATTTTGTGCTCACGTCAGAGTGAATGCGAATGGGCAATGCCCATTATACCTTGATGTATTAAGTTTGAACACAAAAAATTGATTTTATATTTAAACAAGCCTATTCAAATCATCAACACCATGTGTCATTTCGTACCCAAAATCAATTTTTTGGGCAACATCATGACACATTTTCGAAGAGTTAGGCTTTGATTGCCATCATGAGTAAAAAAAATAAAAATAAATGCAAGAGCAAATATATCAAACTAAGCAGACAAAGTTTTCTCAATGCGTAGTTCATTTACTGCAATCCTTTTTTTATCGCTATTCTGTAACGGTTGCGTAAACATGCTATTATTTTACATGTTGACCAGTGTTTGCCCTCTGAAATGAAATCAATTGAAAATGCTTTGTCAAACAAAAAATAAATAAAAATGCTAGGATTCAGTGCCAAGTGCTTTCATAACAAAGGTAGTGGCTTAGGCTTGTTGGAAATTTATGACAGTATACTTGCGCGAGAACACATGGACAGGAGAGTGAACGACACACTGCGCTTGTTACAACATAGTTTATTGCTGCAGCCGTAACATACGCCTAATTAAAAAACACGAAGGTGCATAATATGCACATATTTATATACATGAGGAGTTGCACCTGCATGTATTTCAGTGCATGTTACAGCTGCAGCAATAAACTATGTTGTGAGAAACACAGTGTGTCATCCCCTCTTTTATGCATGTGTTTTCGCGCCAGTATTCTACTGCTCTCATAAGCCTGGTAGGCAAGGATTTGGGACTGTAGTAATGATCGTATCGAACCATCCACGGGACACTTTTTGGTGAAATTCGTTAGAGTGTCAAGATATCTGATTTTAAAACAGTTTCGAAGCCAGTGGTCTGAAAGCAGAAATAAGCCTTAAATAGCTAAGCAGGCAGCCTCCTGCTGCTCTGCTTGCATATGAGGGTTTTAGTCAGGAAAGAATGAATTAATAATTCCTTAAGAACTTGACCTTAGCACTGTAGTGCAAGCGATGTCTGCTTCAATGCAGTACAGCTAAAGACCCACTAACATGCTTACAAGCTACTTCTGAAAACCTAAATAAGTTAAAAAAACAGCTGGTAAATATAGTAAGTGAAAGCATGCCATGCAGATGCTGCATTCACATTACACCCAACAGTTCGAAAGCGGGATATTTTTGAAGTATCCCAGCTGTTGTTGGCAGTGTGTATTTCATCCACGACCTCCTTGAAGAACGTGTCTGCTTCATCGATTCGCTCAATTTCTGGAGGTCCGGAGCACGCCTCGAGATCTCTTCGGACATGAAGTCCAAGTGTCCCACTAAAATACCTTCTTTGTCGTCATCATACGGGACGCTTGTTGTCTAACAGGGTAAAAAAAAAGTCGCATGAACACTTGTATAAGGCATCGATAGTCCTCCTAGAATTAGGGCAACATGCTGCTATCGAAGTCCTTGACCCCCCCCCCCTCTTCTTTTTTTTTCCAATGGGGCTTGTTAAAACAGAAAAGAAACAGCTCATGCGGAGTGCCGTTTTAGTGCTGAAATACTTCACTTACTCAAGCGATGAAGCCGTAGACTGTTATTAGAAGGCTAAGTCAGATGCAAATGTTACTTGTATAACATTGAAACGAACTTAAAAACAGAAATTGCTACCACGGGGCGTTGCCGTTTAGTTTGTGCAGGAACGGCACTATCTTGAGGCTTCCATTTTCCGTAGGCCTCCTGGCTGCCTGTGCAGCAGGCACTACTCCTCAGAGTCCCTCGTATGTACCCGAATTTATACTAGATGGATACTTTCCAAGAGTCCTGCAAATAAGCTTATTGAACTTTGGAAAACTATTTATATTGAAGTTCATCCTCCATAAACAAATACTTGAGATAAAAAGAAACATGATGTTAGCTGCAACATATAGAGGCACACTACATAGAAACAATTATTTGTTTAGAATACTAAATTCTGCTACGAGAGCTTTAGCGTAATTTATTTCACCATCACAGGTGTATTGATGACGAGAAAGTTGAGTTCGAAATTTCATTTTTAAATTTTATTAGCGCACGTAATGTAGAAAACTTCAAAGCGTATTGTATTTTGGTGCCACTGGCTCAACAAAATTTGATCAAATTTGGTATGCTATGTCCATGCCACCGTCAGAGGCCAAAGAACTTTATTTTCACCGAATTAGGAGCTACGTAGCATCAAAATAGGTGACGTCATGGCAAATGGTGAAGAAATTTGAAGGTGGCGTCGCCGCTGACATTTTATAGTTTTTCAAATTTTCTCGTTTATTAAGAGTATTCTCACAGCAAGCGTGGTGTTTTGTTATTGTGCAAGACTACTCTACTATGCAAGGAAAATCGTTTTACGCTTTGGCGTCCCTTTAAACTCTCTTTCTAAACTCCTCTCTTGCCCCGCTACAAGTTTGATTTTGCTTAATCATTTGCCGAGTTACATCAACAAATAAAGACCAGATCGACAGTGTTAAAAAAATAGCGGCAGATTTTACTCATCCTAAAAAGTCGATTTCATGCGGATTCGTCAGCGAGTAGCACCTTACGGTGCATTTTCTTGCTTTGAGACAGTGTGCAGAAAAATCTTTGCTTATATTGAGTATAACCGAGTGCAGATTGAAAGCTTGCCAGGCACGTGGCTTACACTGACGTGTAAAGGGCAGCTCAAGGCAAGATGTAACGTTGACACTCGAGCGCAGATATCACTTTTATTAAAAAAGGTACACACTACAGTGTGATGATGTACTATCGGCATCAAATGAAACGCGAACAGCGGAGTGCGTGGCACAAGCCTTATCAAAGGCATAGTGCGTGCCGTGCACCAGCCATTGACAGAGACAGGCCTGCACATTCGGTGTGGCAGCACTGCACGATCCCTCTATACTGCAATATTTCTGCTTGTGTTCCAGGCATGGTCTTTGAAAGAAGCAAAATTAAAAAAAAATACAGAGGTTATACTACTGCAGCCGAAGTCGAGTATTGTAGCACGTTTTGTCATCACGGAGTCAATCATCATGGAACATCCCGGCTGCGGCGGCTGCATTTCCGATGGAGGCGGAAATGTTGTAGGCCCGTGTGCTCAGATTTGGGTGCACGTTAAAGAACCCCAGGTGGTCTAAATTTCCGGAGCCCTCCACTACGGCGTCTCTCATAATCATAGAGTGGTTTTGGGACGTTAAACCCCACATATCAATCAATCATCATGGAACGCCTGGCAAATTGTATTTATAGTGCACAAAGTTCAGTTAATAATGCTGGCAATTTCACGCTGTATCACTTCGGGCCGGTAAAGTAAAACAATTTGCGTGCTCTCTTCTTAAAAAACAACCGGCGTTTCCAGTTGAAGTGAAGCCTGTTTGGGGTCGTTCTCTGAAAGAAGGGTGTAGGTGAAGCAGCGCTCGTGAACGAGATACGACAATCGTTTGAAAAATCTACCGCGAACCGATTATATTCCTCTTTTTGTTTTAGCGTGCCAAGACACTGATTGCATCGCGACGCTGCAGTAAAAGCAAGGAATTGCGAGTGATGCAATCAAAAGTGCTCGGCACGCCCATGATTTTCCACCATTGTCACCATAGGAAAACTAGAGCAGAAACGTAGATAACGCACTAAGGGTGGATCGCGCAGTGCTGCCAAACCGGATGTGCACACCTGTCAATGGTGATGGCTGGACGGCCAACACTATACTGTTTGTAATGCTTGAAACACGCGCTGCGCTGTTCGGGTTTCATTTCCTGCCGATAGTACATGCCAGACGCTCCGCCATGGTGGTCTAGTGGCTAAGGTACCCGGCTGCTGACCCGCATGTCACAGGATCGAATTCTGGCTGCGGCGGCTGCATTTCCGATGGAGGTGGAAATATTGTAGGCCCGTGTGCTCAGATTTCGTGCACGTTAAAGAACCCCAGGTGGTCTTAATTTCCGGAGCCTTCCACTATGGCTTCTGTCATAATCATATGGTGGTTTTTGGACGTTAAACCCCACATATCAATCAATCTACATGGCCGACGTATGTGTTTGTTGCCGTACTTCAAAAACGGGTGTTTTGTGCAAGGATGGCAGAAGCCTTTGAGAAATGCACAGGACACAAAGCCCAATCGATTACAAGGGATAATACAATAAAACTTCCCATCTCAAAAGTTAATGCACTAGCACAGTCAAAGCACAATAATTTCCAAAAAGTGACAACAAAGTATTGCTACATTGCATGGAAACTTCCATTTTTTCATCATCAAATGTAATGGTGGTGTAGTGATGCACATGTCTGTTTCATAGTTAATCCAACCCGCCTCGATAATTTCTCTCCAGCACCTGCCGTTTACGCAACATGTGAACGCTGCCTCCCTGAAATAAGCTAACCAACCACATTTTCTGCAATGCGAGGCAGGGGCACCCCGTATTTAGTCGAGTGCTCTCAAAGTCTGCTGTTAAGACAGGCTATAGCACTAAGTTAGCTTCCTGATGACCAAAATGACGGGGAGCACGTTTCTGGGCACTGAAGAAAATGGAGTAACACAGCACATTTTACGGAAGCAAATATCACAAAGTCGAGTAAACAGTAGGTGTGAAATCCTTTAGGTGGGCCAGAATAATTATGACACAGACATGTGCATCAGTGCACAATATATTTGATGATGAGCAAATAAGCTTTCGAAGTGCGAAATTTTTCATAATAAATATTCCTAGCAAGTGAGTTTTTTCTGCCTTGTGCATTTTCTTCTCAAGCGCTTCTACAGTTCCCTACGTAAGATGCTGAACAACTGGCCTAACAAATGACTAATTTATTGCGGACAGCTAGCAGTATAACCATCATCAGTGTTTCCCAAACATGACGCTTGTATGGTGTCATTTCCGAAGCAGTTCGGAGAATCACCAGCATGGCTTTGTGATAGAATAATTGGCTTCCATTCAGGATACCTCGGTTTGATTCTGGATTGAGGCGTGCTTTTTATTCTTTGCTTAGACAGTGATTCTTCATTCAACAACGCTGTCCCCAAGTTTTCTGCAACAGAGGCCGCTCAAGGGCATCTGACAGTGGCATGGCAGACGGTTCTTGCAAACACGTGTGCTTTTTATTGCAAATTGCAGCAAGCATCGCTGGCCCGTATTTTCTGAGCTACGTTTCACCTTCAAGTTTCCCTCTGAACCGCTCTGCTTTTGATGGCCCTCCTTTCAATAGAGATTGCTATCTGGCCGGTGGCAATGTGACCGCTCTTTTGACTGACCCTGGTTTTGCTTCATTGGACTGCGCATGACACAGCTCTGGAACGCCATCGACATGGACACGACATGATACAAAGGTGACGCTACTGTCAATCCTCTTCAGTGGGTCTGGCAGCGGCATGGCAGACGGTTCTTGCAAACACGTGTTCTTCTTATTGCAGATAGGCCCGATATATCCTTCTAAATGCTATCGGAGCGATGACCGCTTCTTGTTGCTGCTGACAGACCCTGAACACATTGTGTGTGTTTTTTCATGTCTCATTCGTGAGAATATTGTTGCAGCTCTCTGGCGATGTTGAGTTAAACCGCGGCCCAGATAAAAAGGTAGCAAATATGTTCATAGAACTGATAGCCGGACAGAAGCGAGTTGGTGATGAGCTTTCTTCGCTCTGTTCAAGAATGACTTCTTTTAAACAGCGTCTAGAAAACATTGAAACGTTGTCTTCGACTGTAAATAATGATGCCCTTCAATGCATTCACGAACTAGAAGTAATGGTTGTAAACCTCTAAATATACAATTGACAAACTTGATCGCAGAAACGATGACCCTGAAAATTGATCCCGCCGGAATAACTTGATTATATATGGCCTGAATGAACCAACGGAAGAAACTTCCGAAACATTGCTGGTTTCTGTGACGAAATTGATGTCTTCTAAGATTGAAATTCAATGCGATGGCATCCAACGCTGCCACAGACTCGGCACGCGAGGAAGTGGAAAAAAGCTCCTTGTAATCTTTAGGTTGCTGGATTTCAGAACCAAGCTTGAAATTCTTAAGAATGCCAGAAAGCTGGAAGGAACCGACATATACATTAACGAAGATTTTTATACACGTGTACGGCAAATCCGCAAAAACTTATGGGATCATTCGGTTGATATCCGTAAACAGGCATCTAAATATAGATTACATTATGATTCCTTGATAGTAGACAGCGTTCGCTACACGTGGGACAGTGTTCGCAAAACAGTTGTTCAGGCTCCTCGTTCCACTGTTTCTAGGGACCCAGAGTGGCTCTGCAGGGAGCGGAAACTAACTCTTTTGAACATAAGTGCTCGCAGTCTGCTTAACAAGGTTCAGAATTTCAACTGGCTAGTAGAGTGTCACCACCCATCAGTTATTTGCGTTACGGAGACATGGCTGAACAGCGCAATATGGGATTCCGAATTTTTGCCGCCAGCCTATTCGGTCATAAGAAATGAGAGACAATTAAGCAAAGGGGGTGGTGTTGCTGTCTTTATTAGGAAAGGCATCGAATTTTAAGTACTACCTGAACTTCCGAGTACTGAGTCTGTTTGGTGTCGTATAAAGTTTTCTGGTTTTGTGACGGTAATTGGTGCTGTTCATCGTCCACCTAGTTATGAAGATGTATTTTTCCACATTACAGAATGTTTAGCGCGTAACCAAATCAATAGTTACAAAATGATCATCACAGGCGATTTCAATGCTCCTTGTATTGATTGGGACTTGCTAACTTCAACAGGTCGTGAAAAGACAATATGCGACTTCCTGATTAACATGGCTATTTCTTTTTACTTAACGCAAGTGGTTGAACGCCCTACCAGAGATAACTCTCTTCTGGATCTTGTGTTCATTAACGAAGACCTGCTGCAACATGGCTTTGAGTGTGATGTAATAGATGGTTTATCCGATCACAAGGGTGTGTTATTGCAACTTAACGTGAGTCATGTACCTTCTAACCTGAGATTCAGCACCGTTACTGTTTTCGCGCATGCTAACGATCGCGCAATTGTAGAATTGTTGGAATGCTCTTTTGGTAGATTCGTCGCAAGCAGTGAATCATGCAGTGTTGACGCATTGTTAGAGCAGTTTTTTTCATTTGGTGCGCACCTGTGTGACGCAGTTCACCCTCTTAAATGCGTAAAACATAACCCGAAGAATCCTTGGTACACACGTGACGTAATCCATCTTATATGACGCAATAAGCGCATACGCAAGCGAAACCACCTCGATGCATCTCTTCTTTCGCAAAAATTTAAGCTAAAGACAAAAATGACGGAAGCGAAAAACTTTATTACGACACGACGTTAACAACATTCATGAAGGAGAACCCATCAAAATTTGGGAAAACAATACTTCCCTCTTCTCATGACTCTACAGCATTCATTATCAACGATCAAACTTGCAGTGATCCTGTCGCCATTTCTGAAGGCTTCAATAGATACTTTCACTCTGTCTTCAGCCAAGATGATGGTTCTCGTCCTCCTTTTATACATAACTCGGAACATGCGTTGCCGGGTCTCGAGGTAACTCACGCTGGGGTTCTTAACCTGTTGCTAAAAGTTGACACGACTATAAGCGCGGGACCTGATGCCTTACCCAACATGTTCTTGAAGAGATACTCAGAATGAAATGCTCATTATTTTACTGTAATCTTCAATTAATCTCTGGACACTTCAACTGTTCCCGAAGCTTTGAAGATTGCCAGTCATTCCAGTATTTAAATCTGGTGACAAGCAGCTTATACTAAATTATAGACCAATCTCTCTTATTTCGACTTGCTGTAAGGTTCTTGAGCACATTATTCATAAGCATATTGTACAGCATTTAACTTTCCACAATCTTCTCTAACAAAGCCAGCACAGCTTTCGCTCTGGTTTCTCCACCGTCACGCAACTCATTCAGTTTACACACGACAGAGGTTCTGCACTCAATAGTCACGATCAACTAGACCCCATTTTCATTGATTTTTCGAAAGCTTTTGACATGGTCTGCCACAGAAGGCTTCTATGCATACTGCGAGCAATATTAGAAAGGCCTAAATTAATAGACTGGATCACTGACTATCTACACTTAAGATCTCAGTTCGTTACTTTTGACCGCACGCATTCTTCATCGGTAACAGTCACATCTGGAGTGCCTCAGGGTTGAGTGCTCGGCCCTCTGTTATTTGTCATTTTTATTAATGATTTAGTAAGTGTTATTAATAATATCAACGTCATGTTGCACCTATATGCATATGACTGTGTCCTCTACCGCACTGTTACTAATGCTAGTGATCAACAAGAAGTAAATCAAGGTATTTTCAATTCTGCGAATGAAGTGATAGGTGGCAAATGAAAATAAATTTTACCAAAACAGTTGCCATGACTTTCGGTAACAAAAAGTAGCCGCTGAAATACTCTTACGATGCCAATGGTAGTTACTTGTCCCAAGTTAGTGATTTCAAATATCTGGGTGTCATTTTTTCACATTACCTAAAATGACATGCCCATATCAACCATATCTCTGTGAAAGCGCTTAGAAAACTTGGTTACATTAAGCGAACTTAAAAAAATGCAACGTTGGAATGTAAGGTGACTGCCTACAACTCACTAGTTCTTCCGATACTAGATTACGCTTCAACTGTATGGTCCCCTCACCCCACGTGCCACATAATGCAGCTAGAATCAATCCAGAAAAAAAGCCATCAGATTCATCTTTGGTCGTTATGATCGCAGCTTCTCATCTTCGTCACATGCTCACATCCTACCGTTTCAGACTTAGGAGCATAGGCGCAAACGCGAACGCGTAATTCTGCTGCACAAGATCGTCCACACTCCAACCGGTGTTCAGACACCCTTCTTTTTTGTACCTGCTAATGCACATGTCACTAGAAAAACCCTCAGACTGAACATTGTTCCTTTCAAGACACATATTGACTGTTTTAAATTTTCGTTTTTTCCGTTCACTATTGTAACCTGTAACAACTTGGATGGTTCGCTTCGCGCATTGTCTCATGATGAGTTAGTTGAGAAACTACGAATACCCATCTTGTTTTATTCTGTTTTCATTTTTCTTATCGGTTGTCTTTTTTCTGTATCTTCATGAACATCTGTACTCGCACCTGATGAAAGATTTTGTTGTACAGCTATGTAAGCACCTGATATCTTCATCGGTTCGCATAATTTTAGGGTTTATTTCTTTTGTTGTTTGTACTAAAATATGTAAACACTCCTGGTATGTCTCGAAATCTAAACATCAGTATGCATGAATAAATAAAAATAAATAAATAATAAATAAATCTCTTGATAAGACCAAAAACAAGGTCTCAGTAAACATTCACAATTTTATTTAAATTTACTTGGCTGCCGATATACCAGAACAGTGGTTTCGATATAATTTCGTGAAACAATTTTTGTTTGCCGGAAAAAAATCAAATGCGAATTTTGATCGAAAAAAATACACTTTACTGCCAATTTCCGAAGTTTCGGATCACCTAGTTGAAGATTGATGCACTCCTTGGTCGCAATATTCATTTTCTTCAAAAAGCATGCGAACTGCAACCTTACGAGTGTACTGTTTCCTCTGGCTGTCGAAGGAATTTTTATTTAAAAAGTCGCAATCGCGGCCAACCACACAAAATACTGACATTTCAGTAAACTGCATACCAGCTAAAGTGAAGACAATAAAAGTCAGCACATATTGATCTTAACATTTGGGCGTTTCTTATTAATGATTCCGTGGTTTTTTACATTCCATTTTACACCAAAATCTTGCTGAAACGTATGTTGTTTTCCAAAAGCCCTGAAGTCTGAATAAAGTCTTCAAAAAGGACGTTTTTGGTGTTTAAAATTTCTGTCATTAAGTCATTGTCTACCATTCTAAGTAAGTAAACATTGCATTATTTCGGTTGTTGAGTCATTCCGTGCCAAATCACCCACCGTTTGTTCCAATCATCTCAAGTATGACTGAAAACATTCCCCCACTTTCCTTCGAACTCAAAACTCAACCTGCTCATTTATTTCTGTTGCCAAGAATGTTCATGCCGATATATGAGAGTAGTAAATAAAAGATGTCAATGAACGCACAAAATCAATACGAATACGTCTCTCATACGAATATGACAGACGCCGTAGTGAAGGACTCCGGAAATTTCGACCACTTGGGGTTGTTTAACGTGCACTCAAATCTGAGCCGACGGGCCTACATCATTTTCGCCTTCATAGGAAATGCAGCCGCCACAGCTGGGATTCAATCCCGCGACCTGCGGGTCAGCAGCCGAGTACCTTAGCCACTGGACCACCGTGGCGGGCACGCACGCGTACATTGGCCCGCGAAAAGGAGGGGAGTGAAGTGAACGATCTCTCACGCACCCTTACCTCCCGGTGGGAAGGATCATACGTATTGGCTGGCGTAGCGCTTGCACTGAAACGATTCTGTTGTATTTACGGGGCGCACAAAGGTCACTGCAATTGTTGCACAGCGTCCGTTTGCGAAAAGGGCGCGTTTTTCAGACACAGCAAAGTAACAACTGAGGCGCTTATTTGTGTTCACAGGTACCTGTGAGTTTTTTTCGTGCGTCATTTGTGCGTGAGGAACGCGGGCCACGTTTCGATCTACTTGCCATTGTGCGCGTGCACTCTAAAAACTGCGCAGGGTATTGCAGTAGTGAAAAGGCCAAGTTACTCTTCAGAGAGTTCTTCTACTCTCCCAAAACATCAGATAGAGTGAAAATAATATCACTCTCTATGAAACGAGAGTGTGAAACAGCTTTCTACTCTTCCTCTTTTTGAAAGAGTGAAATGCCCATATAGTCTTCAGGCATGAGAGAGTAAAATGTGGTAGTACTCTTGCTCTTGATAAGTTTTAGATGCGTAGGCAGACCGCGAGTGATAAGCATTACCTATGAACCACACATTAATGCAGTAAAATGTACTCCATTTATTGATTGAAACGATAGAGATTAATAAAAAGAGGAACAGCGTTGCCAGCGCGCGCCAGTTGATTTCAGCGCACTGCAAGGCAATTAGAACTCTTAGTATCCGCGCTTTTAGTCTTCAATCTGTGTAGCGAAATACGCGAATACTATCTCCTTGAATTGGTCACGATCCAAAATCAACGCGAACGGCTATAACATTATATGCCACCGAGATAGATTACTTGAGGGCTTGCCACTAAATTGATTTATTTTCTGCTAATATGACTTGTGACTTTGTTGACCTGTATATTTATGTGGGCACTTTTTCGAATTTGTTCAGTTGATAGGTTCCACTTGTCCTTTTCTGGTGCTTTTTGACGCCTTAGGCTGCGTTAAAAATGAAGCAACTTACCCAACAAGTCACTCTGCCAAAACTGCTCGGAAGGCGCAGCACAATCACAGCGAAAGCTAGAAGAGCGGCCATTCAGAGCCCTTTCTAAACACCCATTGGGTAACTGCTGCAATCACACTTACTTGGTACCCAATACAGACTTATTAAGAATAATTTCTGCGCAAGAGGCAGGCATTCACTATGGTACCCTTTGCCATTATTCTGAGAAATTTGCTTGCCACTAAACATTTGCAAGAAATTTTTCGCCAATGGTTTTTGAAGGGGTTGATGACGATGAGGAATTATGCCTGAAGTGGGTATGCGCCAAAGTTAATAATTGATCAAGAACAAGCTTTCGTAATGGCTTAGAGCATTCGACGACCCACTCGTTATGCTATTCGCATTGTGTGATTCCTGGTTTTTTTTGTGTGTTCTAAAACGCATTACCACTCGTATTAACGCGATTCCTTTCCCGAAATAAAGCCTGCCTAACGCAGGTTTCCGATCAAACTTTAAACCCCGGCGTGGCTCAGTGGTAGAACAGTGGGTTACCACGCATCGGACCCGTGTTCAAACCTTACTGTGTCCTTGGTACAAAATAACTTTTTTCTATTTCGTGCAAAGAGGTTACGGACACCGGCGGTGGCAGCGGCGGCGGACAACTACAGCGCCGCGCGTTAGCCGAGCAGTCATCTCATAACATCTTTCTCTGAAACATACAGAGGATGACCTCAATTTTAGGTCTGGCAGTTCCATGCCACCAATTTTCCACAGAATGGGTGCCCTCAAAAGCTACAACTTTGTTCAACCAAGCACTGGGCCGGAAGTGCGCTTGTAACTATTTAACCAGTAGGTACCTGGCGGCAGCAATTGTCTGCCTCCCACAGCAGCGGCAGAGGCTCAACTATTTCAGTAAGGCTGTGGTAGAATAAGGTACGCCAAAGTGCCCTCGCAGAGCCTTATGGAGCTGCCTTATGAGATGAGTACCCGGAAACAACCAAGCGTCAGGTCGACTGTACTTATCTGCCTATTAGGAAATACCGGTGGGTTCCCGGTCGGCGCTGGGAATCAACCCCGGCACTTCTGGCATTGCAAGCGGACGCTCTAACCATGTAGCCACCGATGCGGTAATATTCGGATTGATATGGGATATATATCGGAAACGATTAGATTAGATATCGCAAAAAACGTTGTTAAAGCTGTCTCAGTCATTACTGATGCAAGGAAATTCAGTCAGTTTAACATATAGTGGTCCAACAAGTGCTTGTCGACTCACCCTGTGTTAAAATAAGGTCAATCAGATAGAAAAAGTAACTTTTATTGACGCATACAGGAATTTTTTTTTGTTTTAAAGAGTGCTCACAAATTTTTAGGAATGATTGCACGGTGAGTGTCTTAAATGGGCACAAAAGAACGACCAACCTCGCTTCTAAGCAGAGGACATTATTGGCAATGAGTTTTGGTAATCCGTGGAATAAATTTGACCCTCCCTTTTCAAGAGCACAAAAGAACGCTACTAATAGGCCGGTGCACCAAAATACAAAACACATCCAAATCATAACACGAGTCTAAACCGCTGGTTTCCAGAAAAGCTGCATGTGTGTAGAATTTGTAAAACATAATTAGTGTGTATTTTCGTATCCCCGATCGACTGCTGCAGAGCCTCCCATTGTCCGCACTCCTTTCTTGGTCGTATGCAAAAGGAGGTGGTTAATATAAACGTCATTGCCAGGTATACTCCCTCTCTCTCTGTTTTTGTTTTTTTGCTCGAGTTGGTAGGTATTACAGTCACGGGCACGCTGACACAGGCGCGCTTGATCAAAGGCTTGTTCACGACATAGCGTGAGCTAGGTAATGTTGCATGGTTACTTTCAATCGCTGTATGACTAACCTCCGAACTGAACTCGATCTGTCTCGGCTTTTATCGCAAGAAAAAACGTCCGCGTGACACCTAGATTATGGTGCGGTGTAATAAGCAAGCCTGACTGCGTGCGTAAGTTCGAAGCACAGCCGCTTCGACGACGCCAAGCTGGACGTGGCCGCCACATTTCGACAAGAATTAAAAGAAAACTGAAAATACACACCTTTCTTTTACTTCGTTTTGTTACTGCAATTTTGAGCTTTCTCAATGTTATATCGTTTTACTCTGAAAAGAAAGCATCAAACGAGCATTAGTTAAGTAGCGCACACGCATAAAAAAAACGCCTGGCTCACGCGGAAGGCGCAGCACAGTCACAGCGAAGGCTAGAAGGATGGCCTTTCAGAGCCTTTTCGAAGCACTCATTGGGTAACTACTGCAAGCACATCTGATAGATATCCTCTAGGTAATTATGATAAATTTATTTGTGTAGTATGCCGGCATTCGCTTCATATGCTATTTTTTGTCAAACTTCTGAGAAGCGTGGTATGCGCTAAACACTTGCTACGAATTTTGCGCCAAGTGTTTATGCAGTGGCTGACGACGACAAGGAATTATGGCTGAAGAGGGTACGCGCCACAGTTAATAGCGGAACAAGAACAATCTTTTGTGATGGGTATGGGCATTGGATGGCCCACTCATTACGATATTTGCATTGTGTGACGACTGGTTGTTTTTTCGCACTTTAAACGCTTTATATGTCGTGTTAGCGCCTTTGTGTTCCCGACATCAAGCTTACCTAAAGCAAGTTGTGACAGCAAGTACTAGTGTAGCTCAGTATTCTTTCGTCAGCACTCACGCGCGACGGACGCAAGAATCATGTGCTCCGTAGGAGCGGCGTTTGCGGCACATACTAGCCGCGGTAACAGGATGAGCGAACAACAGGACGCAGGATACGAAGTAATTTTGCCACCACTGCCCAAGGGACGCGTCACGCAAAACACCGTGTTTTTACACGGTGGTGTGCGCGGCAGACCGTATCGAGTAGAAGATTTTCGAGATGCGCTCGGACCTACAGGACTGCTGCCGGAGGTGTTGGCACTGGGGGCCTACCAGATAAATTATGTCTGGGCAGTCACCATGAACAACGCGGACGCTACAAGACGCTTGCTGGACGTGAAGGAACTGAACGTCAAGGGTCGACGCTGCATCATCGTAGACCCCCAGGATCAGCAGGTGCGGCTGCGTCTTCATTGGCTGCTGTATGGCGTCAACGATAAAGAATTGCGAACGGCGTTGGCGGCTTATGGGAAGGTCGTACAAGTCACCAGGGAGAATTGGCGTGTTCAAGGAGTCAGCGACAAGGGGTCAACCACACAGACTGTGCTACTTAAGCTCAAGAGTGGCATGAAGGTTGAAGATCTCCCGCATCCAATCAGGGTGGCTGGTGTACTGGCACTTGTGGTTGCACCTGGTCGGCCAATGCAGTGTTTGCGCTGCCAAGGTACCGGCCATGTTAGAAGAGAGTGTAAGGTACCCCGATGCTCGCGTTGTCGGCGGTTTAGCCACAGTGAAGACGCGTGCATGTGCACGTACGCACCGGCTGTAGGATCAGCTGAAGGTGAAGACACAGCAGAGTTGGTGATGGACGTGACCGAGGCTGAAGACGCGGCGAAAGGCGCAGGCGACGTGGTGAACCCAGAAGCTTCAACAGGTACTGCTACACCGACTGGTGGTGATGAACCAACAGTACAAGCAGACATAAAATCTGGGGAGGTTACTCAAGAGCCAGCCGGCCAAACCGAAGAAGGCTTCACAAGTACCCCATCGAAGGAGCCGGAGCCGGTGAAATTAACCGAACTTCTAGTGTCGTGTCGTGCGAGAGTATCAGTGGTGGGGCGTCAAGCAAAAGACCCCGCGAGCAGTTTGCAGGACGGCGTGAGGCGTCCAGTGAAAAGCATGAAGAGGGGCCACCTGCGAAGGCAACTTCGTTCAGACGCAGCAGCACAAGGCTGCGTCCCAACCCGACATTGCACAAACACTGGCCTCCTTTGCCCTCCAGTAGCACGGGTCCACCTGGAGGCTCCGAAGATGTCTAGCTCTATGCTAGACGCTGAAGGTAAGCATCATGCCCCGGGGTAACTTATCCATGGTGTAGACATGGCTTTTGCACCGAAATTTAGAGTGGCAACGTTAAATGTTCGAGGTCTTGCCGCCAAGCGGAAACAGAGCCAAGTCTACAGGCTGCTCGTGGATCATAATCTGGATACACTAGCTGTACAAGAAACAAAAGTAGACAGTGAGGAGGAGACCCGGAGCATGGTGCTGAGGTTTACGGCGCGTTACTACGCAATTGTAAGTCAAGCAATAGGCACGTCTGCAGGCTTTGTTTTGTTCATTAAGAAGTTACCGGGTCTGGTAGTGCAAGATACCTTCTCTTGCCCGTCTGGTAGATTGGTTTCCTCTGATTTTGTATTCAATTAATGTCAGTGGCGTATAGTGTTTATTTATGCTCCAACCATTTGCGAGGAGCGATCACCTTTTTTTTCAAGCCTAAAGCAGCACTTCACTTTGGAAAGGAAATATGTATTACTTGGTGATTTTAACTGCGTCCTCAACGGGCGAGATCGAGCAAACGGACACGCCATTTACAATAAAAGTAGTAGGACGCTAGCGGACTTAGTTACTGAATTCGAGTTAGAAGACGTGGGCAGCTGTATGGAGGGAACGCGGTATGTCCGTTTCACACATTTTCAGGGGAATATCCATGCGCGCCTTGATCGCATTTACGTGTCGCTTGAATTATTAGCCCACTGTAAGACATATGCTGTCTACCCTATACACTTCAGTGATCATTGTTTAGTTAAATGTGATATGGGAGAGAAAACAAAAGGTGGAACTTTCTCATGGGAGCTGTGGAAGATGAACTCCACTTTGATCACTGACGAATATTTTTTTAGATCAGGTAATGAACTGTATCAATGAAGTAAGAATGGATGATGAAGTTAAACTTGCAGAACAATGGAAGAGTTCAAGCAGCGAATAAAAATAAAAGCTATTGATCGTTCTTGCGCATTGAGTTACGAAAGAAAAAAGACAGAAAAAGAACTCCGAAAGACTTTTAGACTTGGAGTGCAAACAACCGGGAGAGTATAAAATTGACATACACAATATTAAGCAGAAGTTTGCACTGCATGACGAGGAACGCTACCGCGGTGCACTCGTCCGTGCTAGGGCTGAGGCATTAGCGGCTGGAGAGACGCCAACCAAAAGAGCGTTAGGGGTGGAGAAAACGAGCGCTTGACGGAATCTTATCGAAAAAATAGAGAAGGATTGTCACGAAGTAACTGATACGGACAGCATTTTATCCGTATATTCAAGTCACTTTGAAAACCTTTTTGCGTGTAGACAGCTAAACCTAGAAAGATTTAAAGAAGAATATTTAGGACGCATGCCGAAAGTGAGTGAGGAAGTGAAAAACGCTTTGGAATTATCTATATATGCATCTGAAGTGGAACAGGCGATTGATAAGTTAAATACCGGAAAATCTCCAGGACCCGATGGTCTTTGTGCCAAGTGGTACAAACGTTTTAAAAGTGAACTGTCTCCTATACTTGCAGGCATTTTTAATGAGGCATATCAGAAACAGAAATTACCACCATCCTTTGGTGAATCGCGTACCGTTCTCATTCCGAAAACAGACGAGGCTGAAAAGCTCAGGCACGTCACAGCGTACAGGCCAATCGCCCTGACAAACGTAGACTACAAAATATTAATGGAAATTTTGGCGGCTAGACTTCAGTCAGTAATAAAAGATATCGTCGGTCTACACCAAACGTGTGGAATCAAAGGTCGGTCCATAGTTACAAACGTTCATAAAATGCGATCCGTGCTCGAATGTGTTGACACCAGTCAAGCTCGTGTGGCCATACTCAAGCTGGCACGCTCTTCTGTTTGCAGTATTGAAGCACATTAATGTTGGTAAGATAATTATTGACGGAGTAGCCTTGGCATATTGGAATGGTAGTACGAGACTAATTATCAACAAGACATTGCCCCCCCCCATTAGAATTGAGCGCTCAGTGCGTCAAGGTTGCCCTGTTAGTCCACTGTTGTTTTGCATCTATATTAAAACTTTATGTCGGTCGATATTGCAGAATGACATGATTAATGGATTTAGAGTACAATCTTCAGAGGTCAAACTACTCGCATACGCTGATGATGTAGCGATTCGTAGCACTTCCTTTGTCGGTATTGAAGAATCAATCAGAGTTTCTAAATCTTTCGCCGAAGTTACAGGAAGCCACATAAACTGGGGTAAATGCCTCGGCTTCTGGCATGGATATTGGCCTTAAACACCAGAATTTTTTGAAGCCATTAAATGGACAAGAGCGCCAGTTAAATATCTTGGAGTACCGCTCGAGTCATACAAAAGTACTGACGAATATTGGACACAGCAAACGAAAGAAGCTAACGTGGTTGCTTGGGCGAGTTGGTACGACATGATTCACTTAAAAAACAGTGCCAATAACGAGGGAAGAGAGAAAGAAGGAGACAGACAGCGGCACTGACTTACAACAAGATTTATTTGCTAGAACCGCGCAATATATACTTGCGCAGTATCTGACAAAAAATATAAAAAACAAACAAAACAGAATCCACCTAACAACCACGTAGTCATCTCCACAACGCACCATGAACAACACGTGTGCTAACGTTCCGAAGGAAATCTATTTCTTTTAGTGATAGCGCAATGGAAGGCCTACTGACACATGCACTGCCCAGCCCTTCTATTTCTAAAGCCTCATAAATTTCACGTATCAACTGAAACAAATAGATTTCATTCGGAACGTTAGCACACGTGTTGTTCATGGTGAGTTGTGGAGATGACTACGTGGTTGTTAGGTGGATTCTGTTTTGTTTGTTTTGTATATTTTTTGTCAGATACTGCGCAAGTATATATTGCGCGGTTCTAGCAAATAAATCTTGTTGTAAGTCAGTGCCGCTGTTTGTCTCCTTCTTTCTCTTGTCCCTCGTTATTGGCGCTGTTTTTTAAGTGAAACGAAAGAAATTAAAGAGAAAGCGAATAGGTGGAATGCAACTTATCTGTCCATGTTTGCTAGGGCTACTGCATGCAACTGGTTTTTTGTGTCTAAGATGTGATATGTGATGCAAGTGCTGTACTGTTCTCGGGTCAATGTGCAAAAATTACATCGGGTGTTGGCAATATTTGTGTGGGGGTCTAACTGGGAAAGGTGCAGTCGCACGAATTTGTTTAGACGGGTGAAGTGTGAGAGGCCTTAGGGCTAGGACATCTGTTTATCAAGCACTTAGTAAATAGGGTTTTCTTTTTTCGTGAGACAAGAGATCCTTTCCTACTAACAGTGTGTCAAACAAGACTAAGTAGACTGTTGACCGAGTTTTTTGTGAGCACCCATGTTACCGCAGGGGCTGTGCAAGGATACGTGAAAGAAGTAGTGGCCAGAGTGCGGTTTTTGTGTGTTCGTTTTTTAACTGACTAGCTGTGCTCTGTTGGAAACAAAAAACTGTACAAATATTTATGTGACACGATGCTCCACGTCCCACTGTACAGAGCACTATATACAGCACGCAAGGGTCAGAACGTATTTAAACGAGTGAAAAAAAAAATGCCAGCAGCTCCAAGTGCGAAAACGTTCTTTTTCAAATTACACACTGGAACACTTCCTGTAAGAACTTTCCTAAAGGAGTGTGGGTTTTATATGCCTTGGGGATCTCACTGTCTAGTCTGTAAGAAACCGCAAAATATCGACCATGTTTTCCTGCACTGTTGGGAAGGAGTTTATTTTTGGGACGTTTTACAAAGGACATTCAAAAAAGAGTTTCTGTTAGACCCTCATGGGATCAGGTATTTGGCAATAGAGAATGAGGGTGGATTACCTTTCGATTTTATCATGATGACTGCCTTGCACAGCATATGGCGCTCTAAAATGGCTAGATTTCATTGTGACCCAGACAGAAGACCAGCAAGAGAGTATTTTAAAAAAAGCATCTCAAGATTACTTGAGGTAGTAAGAACAGACGAATGTGTACCTTTATGGGTAGAAAGGGTAGAAGCCCTACTGACCATGAAGGAATTCTAGGACGTGATGTGTTATAGTTATGCTTGACGGGCTTAGTTATTTTTAAGTTTTTTTGTATTGTTCGTAGTGAATTGTAATTTATCTTATCCACCCGTTTGTGAAGTTTACCGGAAATAAAGACAAGAAAACTAGTGTAGCTTAGTGGTAGAATACTCGGCTGGCACCCAACGAAACCGCGTTCGAGACCCACTGTGTCATTGGTGCTATGTTTTTAAAGACGACAGTCTTTCTCGGGGACATTCAACGAAAAAAATTTTGTTCTGTCTTTACATTTGTCTGTTTGTCTACCCTTAACGGTACGCTAAACGGCACCAAAGTGACCAAACGATACTCCAAACATCCTGCCCCATCCGCAGTGCCCACCAATAGTGCTCCAAGGTTCAGCGTTCATGCTTACGTGATTGTCAATTTAAAAGCAATTATTGCACGTATCTGAGGCACCATAACAAGACGTCAATATTATGTATGTGTATTTTTTTACTAGAAGAGGCATACCAAAGTAATTTTAAGGGTCATAGCTTTTATACCACTGCACTCGCCATGCAACGCTTGCAGGAAACGGCAAGTATTACCAACGCTTTGCTAAGACGACATGGTGGTGGCACCTACCCGTCGCCTTGCGTTCTACACCTTATCACCTCAGAGACAGGTGCGAATGGCGCGCACCCCGTTTTCCAGAATAACTGCCAGATAGCGGTCATGTCTTGCGTGTGACGTGACTTGATGCGCTCGTTCGCCTCCGCTGCACGCTCGAGGCACTCGAACACAGCGCCTCCAGAATACTATAGTAGAAGCATTCTATATAAAAAAGGGTAGTCCTGTGTCAGTCAGCCATCAATATCTTTACATGAAATAGAAAAAATCTTAATCAGTAGCATGTTTGTTTGAATGGAATATTCCCCGTTTGCGCAGTTACCCGTAGCGCAAAATCGTTAATGACGTCGACACGATCCTTCGCTGACCCTCTGCGCATGTTCTGTGCGTTTTTATCTTATGTGTTCAGATAACTTGTATATTTCAATAAATTGCTCACTTGGGAGTCAGCGCTTGTTTGTGTCTCTTTTCTTCGTCCCGTGTGCGCTGGTACTGCCCATAAAGAATACCATTCACCGATTTTCTTGCGCAGTGAATCAAATAAATGTTTTGTTCACTCTCTCTAGACGAAAGACTATCGTCTTTAGACGACATTTGCGGTGTAACCTGCAGATACGGGGCGAATTTCTTCATCTCATTTAGCGCGATGTGGTTACGGACACCGGCAGCAGCGGTGGCGGACAACTGTGCGTGACCCGACTTGGGATCTCATAACAGCTTTCGCTGTAAAAATTTGTTAGTATACAACCGCATTATCCTTTTCGTATTCAAGTTCAATGCTTAACGCTCAGTGAACACGAATCCTGAAAGCAGCATGTTTCTCTAATATCGCTACCAACCAAATAAAAGACAAACATGCTTCCTTTGATACACCAAAGTTGCGTCTAAGATGGTCCGACATATTGGACGCAAAAGCTGCGGGCATGACTGGCGGGGTGTCTAGAAAAAGCTGTCAATTCATTGCCAGTCGTCACCGTCGAGATAACGCCGACAAACCGTGCTCTTTTATATGCGCACAGAAGTGAAGTGACAGTCTCAGGTTGTCTGCACTGTTTTTTATTTTTTATTTACTGCTGCGTCACTGCATACGTCATCACGGGACATTTTAACTCTTGAGGGTTGATACGTCATGTGGTGTCGTTCACGCACACCAAACCACTGGCGTACAGAAAAGTTGGATATGAAGCGATATACGACACAGGCACACTCCTTTACCGCAGGTGTGCGCAACGCGGTACTAATACACGGAAGCTGCATAAAATCACATCGTCTCGCTGTAATGGCTTATTTTTAAAAATTGTTGTAAAGCTCGGAATGAACGTGGTAAAGCCTAGGTACAGGAACGTCTGCGAAGGCAGAACAGTGACAGCATGCCCAAGTCGCAAGAAGGGCTACAGGCATCGCTATGAATTCTCAGCGTTGCTGAAAAAAAGCACGTCCATGTTAAGAGTCTTTAACATCAAAAAATACTTCTCATAAAATAAAGATGTGCTTTTGAGAGTAACTACTGCAGCTCCGAATATTGCAAAGCGTAATATTTCGATCACATAGGAAAAAAATAGGTCGAAAGAACTCATTTGTTGATCTCTTTAGAGAACTCCTGGTGGAAGAAATTTTTGGAGTCCTTCCCTACAGGCTCTTTTATGATTACATGGTGGATTTGTGACGTAAAACCACACATATCTATCAATCCCGCGAACAGTTATGTCGCATGACACAAGAATAAATTTCTGCATGTTAGTTCAATCCCCAATTGACGTAGACATTATTGATATAATACTTGCTTTTTGACGTTCCTTAACACTAACTTCCTATACCACATCATTGCAGAGACATCTGTTGAACCCTGCAGACTTTTCAGTATTTCATATGACCATTCTCTTGCTAATATATTTGACGCGAATGAGTACGTGCGCCTATAGCTGTGGTGCCAATTGAATTATATAAGGAAAGATCTTGTTCTACCCCCGGGTGAGTTAAAGGTTGCGAATCCGAGCCAAGCAACTTGTGCTAAGTTCTATGATTGAATGAGTCATAGCTCACGAATTAATGGGTATTAGTGAAATCGAATGAGTGAGCCCCTGAGTCAGATTTGATCTGTTTAGGCATCATATGGTTACTTTTTTCAGTGTACCTGATGGACAGTAAGAAATCCTCAAATGGAAAAAAACGACGAATGGTGGATGGCAGAGTGATATTTGTTCTTTTACGTTTCCAGTTTTGCACAGTGTCTAACTTTAATCAACTTATAAAATGAACTCACCGTGCTTTCGGCTCATGAATCTACTGTTTAATTATCTTATGGAATTGCGACCACGGATGCTTCCTCACCATACTCTCATTCCAATTCATATACATTCCGCTACCACCTTACTCTTGTGGGCACTTTCACGCACTGGGACTCACCAAAACATCAAAACTCCCGTTTGTCGCTGCACGAGCCACAGCTCCAAGCAATATCTGCTGACATCTGGCAATCGCTCACATTCATACTGTCATCAACTCCAACTCGATAGTTTTCATTTACGCACGAATACTCCGACAAGAAATCGGTCACTTACGTCATCAAACATTTCACCCACACCCTTCCTCGCGTTCATATTCACGCCAACTTCCACTCACTGGCACTCGATCATGCTCTTTCGTGACCCTCTCGCCCTCACAGTTGCCCTTTGTGTGGGGTGGAGTTAACAGTGCGACCCCCCCCCCACACCCACGCACACACACACGCACACTCACACTCACACACACACACACACACACACACACACACACACACACACACACACACACACACACACACACACACACACACACACACACACACACACACACACACACACACACACTAACATTACTTATAATTAGCTACGCGTTCAAACTGGCGCCACTCACATCCATTGAGTCAGCTCCTTCACATATCGACTTCCCTCTCTGAAATAGAGAGTATAAAGACTAACGATAAATATAGTCACCTAAGGCTCTCCGTTGCTTTTAAAGTGTGTACGAATTACGTACACAATACCATGACGCTCCTTTCCCGATGTCTTCATTGAGAACTTTGAAAAGTTGAGCTCTTACTGCAGGTCGCACTTGTATCTAAAGGGCCCACCATCACGCGACAAATAGCACACGGCATGGAGTTAGGGCTGCAAGTTGATTTAGGAGAAAAAAACATGAAGAAAACATTACATGTCACACCAAGCATGGACCTCTGTGAAAAAGACATTACCTACACTGGCAGTGGCAATGTGTGCAGCAGATGAGCCAACGGCGTACTTTGCTATAGGCGAATCCAGAAAGAAGAAGATGAAGAAAAAAGTATATGGAGAAGGTCTTGTTACCCTTCAGGGGCCACGCTGGCTTTCAAGAGCTCCAATACGTGAGCTGGCACTTAGCTTTATCAGCGCCTGCTTTTAGCTACGGGGTATGTCACTCGATGACGAAGCTAGCTAGTAGTATTCTTCATCGATATGAAGAAAGCCATTGTTTCAGTGATTTTTCAATGCGGTAATGGAAATGACTTAGAGAACTATAGTCCTATTTCTATTCTGTCCACCTTCTCTAAGGATTTAGAGAAGGTGATGTCAGCTAGAATCAATGACTTTTTTTTTAAAGGATAGCATTCTGTCTGATTGTTGGCACGGATTCCGCCCAGGCAGGTCGGCAGAGACAGCATTCTTATTTCAAAAGGAGCTAATCATTGATACCATTGATGCAGAAAAACTAACTTTAGGTATATTTATAGACTATAGTAAGGCATTCGATTGCTTAAATTATGAAATTTTAGTTAGAAAGCGAGACAGCTATGGTATTCGGTGCGTGGCAAACTTGTTTCGATCATATCTCTCCGGGCGGATTCAGTGCGTTGCTATTGAAAATTTCTGCTCTTCGTATTGCGATATTAAATCGGGAGTACCGCAGGGTAGCGTATTAAGCCCGACTCTATTTAATGTCTATGTAAATGACATTACTGAAATTGTTAGTGATGCATCCATTGCGCTGTACGCTAACGACACAAGTTTGTTTGTCTCTGGCCATGAACTTGATGATCTGTCGCAGAAATCTCGCAATATTCTTTCTAATCTGTTGGTGTGGTCTCGTAATAATGCTCTAACAACAGCTCAATATTGAAGGCCATATTTTTCGAGGCGGGAGGCAGCCAATCTTGTTTCAATCAAGAATTATTCTTAGACGGTGCTCCCATTGAGATTTTGAGGAAATACAAAGTAATAGGCGTTCCGTTTTCAAAACACATGAATTGGACCGATCACGTTGAACTAATCTCAAAATCGTTGTCATCTGCCACTCGTGTGCTGTCTCGCTGTCAGTCTTTTTTTTTCCTGAGAAGGTAAAGTTGCAAATATATTACGCCTTCTTTGAATAACATCTTCACTATTGTGTGCTTGCATGGGCCACCACCACGAAAGCTAATATTCGTACACTTCTTTAACTTCAAAAACGCGCGCTTCGACAAATAGCCAATGTACCCTATTTTCATCCCAGCGCGCAACTTTTTCAAAAACATAATATAATACGTGCAAAAAATCTTTACGAATACCGACTTTTATATTCATTTTGTTTCGGCTCCGACAATAATAAATCCTTCTTAGAACATACGTCACGACTCGAATACAAAAAAAAGTGACTCGCACTCGTAGCCAATAGAGGTAGTTAGTACCGTTCATACGCACAAATTATCTTATGCAGTCACTATGACATAGCCTACCTTCGTTGTTAAATAAAGTGGAAGAGGAAATATTTAATCAAAATACTTTGGCTAACAAACAAATTAGAGAATACTATTGTGAATCGGAATGAACATTTACATTACATTTTTGCATTTTCTGTTGTATTATCTACTTCACGCTCAGTGTTTCAGTATACAAAGTATCATCATATTGAACATCATAGTCATTTATATAGCAGTGCTTTTCTTAGTGTTCTAAATACTATTGTTTCTGATGTATCACAATGTGTTTTTACATTTCTTCTCACATATGCATTACATTTCTATGTGTTTGTAGGAAATCACTAGTGTTATTCAACATGTTGCAAATTTCTAGTTTCAATTAAAATGGTGTATATATTTGGAGATATGCTAAATATCTGTATGTATGCTGGTTTTAGTGTTACTGCTGCCATGTGAGGGCCTTCAGGCATATTCAAGCTGTACTGTGCAGCTCTTTGCCTGAAGGACCCCCAACAATTTCGTTGGAAAATAAAAGCATTTCTGATTTGGTGATTCTGATCATCATCACTGTCACCGAAGGCATGACCGTCAGCCAGTGGTGTAGCTGGAAGCTCCTCTTGTTCGGGAGATGACTCGTACTGGGTCATCGAGGGCTGCGCAGGTGAAGGAGCACGCTCGCTGGCCAACTCCTCGTGTAGCGAGCTGTGAGCTGACAAGACAGGACGAAAGGGAGGGAAAGCTTTTATAGGTTAGAAAGAAGGCTCAATACAAGCAGCGTGTTCGATGCTATCCGCACTTCGCCGGGAACTGCGGGGCGACACACATGGTTGCTTGACCTTCTTCTTGAACCCACTATTTCTGGAGCTGGAGCTCACATACCACCCTACCTAGAAGTCCAAGTCCACTTGTAAAAAGAAAAGAAAAACTAATATGGCATCCCACCTCCCTTCAGAAGTCTAAGTCCGCTTGAAAAAAAAAACTTGTGTCGATAGTTCGAAGTCCTGCAGATGTCGAGGTTGCGTATGATGACGGTGGGATCGTCAACTTGGAGGTTGGGCTGAGGCTTCATGTGCGCATGAAGGCAAGGTGTGTACGTCTACAAGATCAGTGGGGTCATAAGTAGGGACATAATCATATGAAGGGGACTCCTCCGAGCTTGGAGTAGGTGTCATGACAGGACAAGGTGGAGGTTCGTGTCATGAGGGAACTGGTCTTCCTTGCTGCTCTGTCGTGATGACTTGGCTGTCATATTGCTTAAAATTGCCAATTTCTTGTCCGGGGGTTCGTTGTGAGTGCTTGCTTTTTTGGAACTATACTTGGGGCTATGCATCTGCCAGTATTTTTTGTGCTTGTGCTTCCTGCGTTGTTTCTTGCGGTTGGAGGAGTCTATTGTTGTGTCATTCTTTTCGGACTTCAAGGTTGTCTCACCACCGATCGAAAAGCGAGATTTGGAAGTGGACTTCAAGGCATTGGTGATGGTGTTGACCACGTTTTCTTCTTGCAGTCTTTATGTACTTTAGGAGGAACGTTGGCAGGGGTTGGCTTTGACATTTGTGGGCAAAATGCGTAGAAGCAAATTGAGACAGGAACTCGCTGTGGCATGTATGCAAGCGATTGTTCTATGAAGGACACCACAACGACGGGGACTGCAAGTGACGAGTGCACAAGGGCAGGCGTTGGCCGAGCCACTGTCGGCATCGCCAAACAGTTTGACAGCATTGCAGCATATTTGCTAGGCTGCGCAACATTGATGCCCTTGAGTTGCTCTTTAGTGACCTTTAAGGGCTTCAATGTCTTAGGGATGGGGACGGACACGTGGCAGGTCACCTCTGCAGTCTGGGGCACTGGCGAAAATTCAGATGATGGCGCTGCCTGTGCGAATGCTTTGTTACCTTGTGCATTTTTCATGCCGCAGTTAGAGTGGTGAGCAGCTACAGTGACCGTTTTGTCAGCATTCTCAGACAGCGAATAGTCAGTGGCAAGGTCCGTGCCATGCGCTTCGCTAGGATGCAGTTCAAGAAATTTTCTGTAGCTGTGCTGTGAGGGCTCGCTCGTGCACAAAGGTTTACAAAAGAGTAGCGATTCCGGAATAGCGTTCTTGAGCGGCGATGAACGTGGCACTTCTGAAGGCCATGGGCTGGAAGAGCTTGTCTAAAATGTGCTTGTGAGACATGATGTTTAGAGATGAACTATGGCAGCCCCGCCATGGTAGTCTAGTGGCTAAGGTACTCGGCTGCTGACCCGCAGGTCACGGGTTCGAATCCTGGTTGCGGCAGCTGCATTTCCGATGGAGGCGGAAATGAAGGAGGCCCGTGTGCTCAGATTTGGGTGCACGTTGAATAACGCCAGGTGGTCTAAATTTCCGAAGCCCTCCAGTACGGCGTCTCTCATAATCATATGGTGGTTTTGGGACGTTAAACCCCACATATCAATCAATCAATGAATTATGGCAGTTGTGTTGAGCTGGCTTCACAAGGGTTTATTCTCATCAAGCTCATACTCGGTTGAAGAGGCTCTGCTGTTGACCGCAAGGGGTCAAAACGTGACAATGCAGACGTCGACAAAATTACTTCATTGACATCTTTGGCAGTAGTTCTTTGCACTGCACAACAACGTTGGTAGGTGGCCGGCAGATGACAAGTAACTTGGGAGGTTCGAAATGAAGTTTGGCTGGCTTCAGCTGCGTCAAGCAATCTTCGCCTAGAATAAGGGGAAGGGCGTTCCGTTCAGGATGGCTGCTTTGATAATTGCAGATAGTTGTCCAATGATAATTTTTAAAAAGACAGATTCTTCAGGCACAACGGAGTTTCCGCGAACGACGAGCAAAGGGTGGTTTGGTCCATAGCTCTATATAAAGGTTTGATGGTAGACTTGCTGCAACAATTGGGATATTTGAGCCGCTGTCAGGAAAGGCACTGATTTCCCCCACTCCATTGATTTCAGCATCAACCATGGAACATCAGAATTTGCATCTGTACAGGGTGTCGTCGACACGGCCCACAATTGCTGTTGGTGCTTTGGGGACTGTCTGCTTGGGGTTGGAAGGGTGCTTTGGTGCAGTACATTTACTTGCAAAATGACCCTTCTGTTGGCAGTTCTAACAAACAGCGTCTCTCAAGTCTTGTCCTCTTCTGTATGTCGGGGAACCATTTCGATTGAAATGGCTTCATACCCTTACTCTTAGCCATCAGATGATAGGCTGGCAATGCAATGAGGCTACGTCATACGTGTGGTATACTGAAACGTAGATGGTAGAGCATGTTGTGGTGTGTCCACAGCAGTGTCAGTTTCAACAGCAGCCGACTAAGGTTGCACGGCGCGCTTGTTGGTTATTCATGTTGTTCGAGGTATAGCGCATCCAGGACGGGACAGAGAAGAAAACACAGAACACATACATGGCGTTAACTTTCAACAATGCGGTTTAATTCGAGAAACAGCAATACTTATACCCAAACATGGCATGTCGCAACCACGTGCTAGAACCAGAAAACTGATCTACTGCAACTCATGCGACATACAAATAATGCAATTCTTTCAATGATAATGATATCGATGGCTTGCTTATACACGCGTCCCCAAACTTAGCAATGAATTTTGCTTCTATGATGAGCCTTGTCATTTGGTTAGTGCTTCTTCCGATTATGCTGGTGCGATTAAAGAGGGGTTGGCACCCTCATTCTTTGCAGTGAATTGCAAGAAAACCCTCAGGCTGTGCCTTGGCCACGTTGTTCTTGTGTTCATTCAGCCTATCATTGATGCATCTACCAGTTTGGCCTATATAGCATGCATCACACGTTAATGGGATCCGGTATATGACTCCTGCGATGCACGCGACAAACCTAATACGGTGGTTCTTTTCGCACAGACCTTTCTCTGGGCGCTCCGGTTTCGTGTTTCGGCAAAGACTGTTTAGCTCGATAGGTGCTGAGAAAACTACTCGCACGTTGCAATGTTCTGCTAATTTTTTCAGGTTATGTGAAACACCATGAATATATGGGATTACAACTAATCCATTCCTTGCAGGCGTAGCACGCGTTTCCACGGCTCCGTCGGAGCAGATTTGCCTCAGAAGGCTTTCCGCGACAGATGTCAGGACGTGTTGTGGGTACCCCGAGTCAGCTAAACGTTTTGTTTGCTCTCTCATGCTTAAAGGCAAACAATGCTGGCAGGAATTCTTCAAAGTGTTAGTAAGGCACATCTTAACAATCCCTCTCTTGACGAGCTTGGAGTGCACCGAGTTATATGGCAGTATAGGTTTGTTAGCATGAGGGTGATAATACCAGCATGTCTGATCATCATTAAAAACAAATCGGACATCTAAAAACCGAATCACATTGTCACATGGCATTTCAAAGGACACTTCGAGGGGTTCAAGGCTCCTTTGAACAGCGACTTGAATGCTTGAATACACTTCCTCAAACTGTTCGGTTGAGCTGTCAACAAATAAAATAAAATCGTCTACAAAAATACATAAAATAAAGTTGTCTACAAAACTGTTCGGTTGAGCTGTCAACAAATAAAATAAAATTGTCTACAAAACCAGAGAAAGGTCTGTGCGAAAAGAACCACCGTATTAGGTTTGTCGCGTGCATCACAGGAGTCATCTACCACATGCCATTAACGTGTGATGCATGGTATATAGGCCAAACTGGTAGATGCATCAATGATAGGCTGAATGAACACAAGAACAACGTGACCAAGGCACAGCCTGAGGGTTTTCTTGCAATTCACTGCAAAGAATGCGGGTGCCAACCCCTCTTTAATCACACCAGCATAATCGGAAGAAGCACTTACCAAATGAAAAGGCTCATCATAGAAGCAAAATTCATTGCTAAGTTTGGGGACGCGTGTATAAGCAAGCCATCGATATCATTATCATTGAAAGAATTGCATTATTTGGATGTCGCATGAGTCGCAGTAGATCAGTTTTCTGGTTCTAGCACGTGGTTGTGACGCGCCATGTTTGGGTATAAGTATTGTTGTTTCTTGGATTAAACGGCATTGTTGAAAGTTAGTGCCGTGTATGTGTTCTGCGTTGTCTTCTCTGTCCCGTCCTGGATGCGCTATACCTCGTTACAGTAGCACTCATAAACTGAGGCTGTCTCGACTGTCCTACGAATTGCTCTGTAACCTGCGGATATTGGATAAGGTGCTCATGGTTGAGTGTTCTATCCACTTCTGTTAAGATGTTTAGAAATTCGTCTACAGTAAGAGGTAGTTGCACAGCGATGGATGTGGCTACCTGCTCATCGCGAATGCCTTGAACTAGGTATTTGATTCGTTCCTTGTCAGTAATGGGAACTGGGCAGCGAGGCACAATCTTGAGTTTTCCAAAAGCATACTGCTGTAGGCTCTTTCGGCTTTTTGTGTGAGGGCTGTGACCTTCTGTTGCCACTGTATGACTGAAATTTGCTCAGCGAATTGGTCTTGGCGTCCTGCTTTTCAGACGGTCTAGGTGGTAAGCTGATGCCCTGTTGAGGCATGCCAGCCTGCTGCGACTCCACGACGCTTCCATCGCGCGATGGCGAGGAGAGTCGCGTCTTCTCATCGTGCAAGCCCTTAAACGTGCTCCGGCTCTTCTATCCAGTGCTTGAAACTCAGGGTGTCACTTCAGTTGAAATAAGGCAGCGAAGCTGATAGATCTGGCAGCGTTGTCACATGCACTTGGTTGATATGTCTTGCCAACGTTGCCATCATAACGGCCATATTCTGGTAAAGAAAGGCCGCCATACGTGTCCGCTCTGAGTGTGTGTATTTTTAGCGCTTGTTTCATCATCAACAAAGAGAGCTGATGAAAAACAAGACACTTTGTTAGGCATCGGTGAGGCTTTGGCGAACGAGCTCATTTCACCGGAGTTTTGTGGCTTCCAGTGGAGCGGCAAATTTTCTTCCTCCTCCGATGAGGGAACGCAGCTGACGTGCGCTCGTCGGTCACAGTGGTCAAAGAGCATGTAGTCTTCCGTCTCGGAGATAGGACCGGAACACAGAGCATCTACCATGGTACGCGCGCACGAGGTGGGCACCGATCTCGCTCTTCTGCATAACGAGCTCATGCGTGTCCATCTTCTTCATTAGTGCAACCGTGCTTATAGGTTACACGTACAGCAATACCAGGAGTAGCATCAATAACGGTATTGCGAAGGATGAATAAAGAAGAAAAAAAATATATGACCACAGGGGTGGCGTGATAGTAAATGATCAAATGCACAAGCAACCATAGCAGCTAACAAGCATTACCGTTGTAATGGGTCGAGTACTTTTTTGAATTAATAACAATTAACCGCAACCAACATTCGACGGATTCAACAAACCATGAAGAATAATTATTTGATGCTTTTCTCTCAAGAACAGCCTCCTTATTATGATACGGCCTCACTTTTTCCGATGAATCGTTTAAGAAAAATTATGCCACTCCCCTGCGGTCATTGTAAAAGACGAGGCACCAGTCGAAAAGAAAAACAAATTCGCCCATAGCATCTCCTGGCCAATACTTCACAACGGGTTTGAGCGACAGTTAATAGGAGAATGAGAACACCAAGAAGCTTGGTAGGCATCTGAAAAAAGCTACCTCGTTAGGCACCTAACTTTGAAATACTGTAAATATCCCGGGACAATTAACTTGTCAGATTGACAATATTGGGGCAACCATATTGTTGTTAACTTTTTTTCCATCTATTTCGAAACACTGTGCAGGCTTTGAGCCAATCACCGCCGACTTGTTTACCTGACGACCGTGGGTGATTAGGGAAATGAATGACTGCGTAGCAGACACTTTTCTCATTGTGCGATGCCATCATAATAAAAAAGGTGAAGATAAAGAGCGCAAAATGTTAGAAATGAAAGCTAGATGTGGAGATTGATTGAACCTTCATAAACTACCATATGAGTATGAGAGACGCCTCGTTGGAGGGTTCCGGAAGCTTTGACCACCTGGGTTAGTGAGCACACGCGCTTACAGATCTTACACCTTTATCGGAAATGCAGCCGCGGCAGCCGGGATTCGATCCCACGCCCTGGGGGTCAGCAGCCGAGTACCTTAGCCACTTGACCACCACGGCGGGGCAAACGTGGAGACTCCGCACATGTGATCGACGTAAACCATTTTCTTAGAGAGAAAATTGTGGCGCCTATACACCAAGCCAATAAGGACACGCGTCCATATGCAATTCAAGAACAAAGCTTCCGTTGTCGCAGAGCAATGCACATGATCAGAGAGACACGAAAGCTGAGCACGATCCATGTAAAATGTTGTTTAATTAAGACTTGGTCACCGTTACGCGAAGCAGCTCCTAGCTCAGGATGAAATAAATTCCCCGAAAGAGAGAGTCCAGCTTTCTCATGCTGCGTAGGTCAGATAAGCCTAATTTATAGCAGAAAGGTTTGTGTCTGTAAAATTTCACATAACGAACAAAAATCTGGCATGTTCTATGTGCCGATGGGACTGCACGTGAATCCTGTCTTTGCAAGTTGACGATTTCGATTCTGGGCATTTTCTAGTGTGGGGTGGCAAGCATGGTATGATGAACGAAAACAAACCAAGGTATTCAATTTTTCGCTACAACCGCTTTATTGGCATAATGAAATCAGTATTTAGGATTCTGAAGCGAGATGAAATGGTTGGAGGGATGATGCCTTTCTAGCTAGCTCTATATGAACGCACTACTGTTTGAAAAATGTTGTTCAGGTGTCCACACCCCATTTGACCCCATCATCATGGTGAAGAGAAAGTATTCTTTACTTTTTAGACCCATTCCCTTTTCTTAGCAGCTACTCCACCGGCAAACCTAACGTAATGAAATATGTTTTTCTGAAGAAATCGGTGTGCAGTTGGTATCGCAAGTGAGAACTCAACCATGCTACCTCTAAGGTGAAGCGAACACTCGTCGAACAGAACAAAGCAGGACATGGTCGTGTCGTACCGGAGCTAGTTAGACAGGGTTCTGGCACAGATCGGGTTCGAAATAATCAAGTAGGCCAAGCATATAGCACCATCGCGCTCCGGCCAGATTCACGCCATTACGAACGGCCCGGAAAGTGCATGTTCTCATACCTCATGCCCCCGAAATCTCATCACATATTTTAGAGTGAAACCTGTTATGGGATCACAACATTTAATTTCAGTGGCGTGTTTGTCCGCCACCTCCGGTGTTCGTAACAGCAGTCGTGAATAAATAAAAACAAGCGTGAACATCTGTCACAATTCTCACATCTTGGTGTGTGATTAGCGTGCTTTTTTCGTAAATGCGGCCGAGGCAGTGAGCAAAATTACGTGCGTGCTCTTCTGAATCACTAGTCTGATAGGGCGCATGCAGGAGAAACTTGCCATGTCGATGCGGGGCTCTCTGAAACGAGAGAGGTGACAACGCGTGCTCTCCGCGCCACCTCGCTACTGATGACGAAAACGCGCTGAGGTTGCGGAGTCGTGATAATCGGGAACTGGGATAGGGTGTGTATAAATGGCTTGCCGTTAGCCCTCTCGATAACGCATGTTTTTGGCTTAGTGATTAGCACAGCGCAATGCGGTATGAGAGGTCGCTGGTTTGGCGCCTCAGCGAAGAAATTTTTCCCTTTAGTTTTTTTTTGTCAATCTGTTAGCATATATTTTACAGCGTCATATCAATGCCAGAAGTATGTTACTGAAGTCGTGGTTTACCCCGGCGTAAAACACTTTTGTTTTAGATACACTAGTTTCGAGTGGGCTTTTCGTTCTATAATTGGCAGATTTGCCTCCATTAAAATTTCTAAGACACATGTGCCTAGCGGTACGCTGTTCGAGTATCTCTTGCCATGCTTTCGCTATAACATGCGCCCATCGTGAACTCTGCTGCTGCGTTCATCAGTGATGTACAAGGGACAGTTCCGATATCTACCAGTCCCTCCGGTGTCCGTGACGGCCACGACCAGAAACGGACGGCACCCGACTGCGACACTGAGGACACTGACGTCTACTCACTGACAGGTGAGGGGCCATCTGACAATGACTTGGAATTTCTAACGAGCCAAAAGACAGAGACGTAACGCCAAAGCCTCTTGATCCCCAACACACTGAATGAATGAGCTCCGCGAACACCAGATGCGAACACCATCACTTTCGTTCCTACTGAGCCCAACGGCAACATGAAGCACTCAACAGGCACTCTGTTTCAGCTCGGCTCGAGCGATTGGTGCCAGATGAAATAATCGACATCCGAGTAAGGTGGCTAGAATGGGGAGGTGTGATGACCGGCTTCCGAAAGTTGGCCCAAAAGCGCGTTCCTGCCGCGCGATGGCGCTGTCAGCGGAGGCGCCGTGCTTTTCTCACGTCGTTAGCTTGCCTCTGGGTAGGCAAGGGATTCGATTGCACTCAATTTTAACACTAGAGCGTCTTCGACGCTGATGGGATTATTTATTTAGCGTCGTATACGTCGAGAAACTATGAAAAGCCTGCCATGTGAAAAGCAGTTTAGAGGAATTTCTCCCGCCGACTGGCTGGTTGGAACAATCCTGCATGTGTCGCTCACAGATTAGTCATATAGTGTTTAGATTGTTATAGTAATTCAGCGTGGAAAAGAATACAGTTTTTTTAAGTGCAGTAGAAGCATGTATGAAAATAGACTTGTGGATTGATATAAGCTTATTGGAAACAGTACATTAAAACATTACACAACGTAGGACTTCACCTTCCTGGCTTTATTCTGCAGCTTGCCAGTTTAGCCCTCCTAGCAGAAAATTAACTCGTGTAATGCTTTAGCCTGGCTCTTTCTATCGCAGTGCTGGTGCTCACGAGGCGTGTGTCCCACCGGGCCGTCAAACAAGCCAATGTGTTAAATTCAAGAAGCCTCCACTTTGCTATAGGCTTAAACAAGTACGAATTACGTACCTTGAGTCAAAATGTCTTTCGCAAACTGCAGGGTTATCTTGCAGTGGCTTCTCGGCCCTTGGTATGACACGTGCCCACTTTTCATAATCACCCTTGCGGGCAGGTGCGCGAAACAGGGGGAGTATATGTCGCTTCGATTTGGCTTGCACTGCCTGCACTAGTTCTGAAAAGTGTCACAGCGGTGCAAGCGACGCTGTGGGCGTGCAGCACAGCTTCAGCAAGTGCAGGTGCCGCCGCGACTCTACAGCGCAGCGGCTACTGCCATAACAAAGATGCAAGTGCAGGAAGAGTTCGGGGTGTGTATCGTGGTGTTGTTTACCATCGATACACACGGCGTGTATTGATAGCGTTGTTTACCAAAACACAGCCGCGATGGCTGTCTTTATGCCTCGTATATATAAAAAAAACTGGCACACGCTTCATTCAACTGTCTTACGCAGGACTTGTAGCCGCCATTACAACCTGGCACAAAACACCACCTCTGCGTTTTTTTCTTCCCCATAGACGGCATACTTCAGAGTGGTTCAAAAATAGACGACGTCTACTAACACCATCTTCTTCAAGGAATCGGGAAACGATAGAAAAACAGGCCGCATTTCCCTGAAAGCAAACGCTAACTTGCGCTGCTGCTTACCAGACACGAGAAACGTATGCTCACAGCAGAGATCGGCGCCCTTGACTGACTGACTGACGCACCAAACATTCCCCCAGCGGCGAGAACGCGCAGTAGGGCTTCGCTAGGCAGTGAGAGCGCCGCCACGGTCATCGCACCTCCCCATTCTAGCCACCCCAATCCGAGTGAACTCGCGTAAGAATGTCATGGCGATTGATCTTTCCAATGTTGCCGCACTGAACGTTCTGAGCAACCTTACAGAAGCAGGTGGTATCAACGTCCGCTCCTACATAACGATGAGCTCCAACATCATCACTGGTGTGATCTACGACGTTATCACTGGTATTAAATGCAAAGCATTTCTAGTGAACTTCGGTGACATTGAGCGTATCTATCTATCTATCTATCTATCTATCTATCTATCTATCTATCTATCTATCTATCTATCTATCTATCTATCTATCTATCTATCTATCTATCTATCTATCTATCTATCTATCTATCTATCTATCTATCTATCTGTCTTCTATCTGTCTGTCTGTCTGTCTGTCTGTCTGTCTGTCTGTCTGTCTGTCTGTCTGTCTGTCTACGACTTTTGACTCTCCTGGGCGTTTCAATAATTGTATCAATACCAAACTTGGTATGGTATAACTTACCTCTATGAAAAACGTATCTGACTAATCATAACATGAAAATCACGATATTTATGCCATGAATGTCATGATATACATTTCAGGGTGCTGCAGCTTCTGCGGTGGTTTCGACAGCTTCATATGTACGAAACTCGGTAATACGCGACGCGAAAGGACGACATAGGTAAATGACACATCCAAACAAGATAATCATGACATGCGTGTCATGTAACAACATGACTACATGCCACACTCATGATGCGCTCGCGGCCGTTTCGCTAGCTTCACTTATGCCAAATTTTAACTTTCGTGACGTCAATGGATTCCGAAGGTATGTGACTAGTGAAAACGTGACAATCATGAGATGCCTGTTATGTGCGAACATGGCTACATACCACAGTGAAGGCACCAATACACTTCCACGTGACGCGGTGCATGTGCTAGCGGGCGTTTATTTTGTCGCGTCACGCCAGCGTTGCCACGCCAATCTCTGACTTATACACGCAGGCGTGCGCCGCGCTGCGTTGCTTTGAGGTATGCGCGTTCCAGCGCGTCTGGCGTCCCTACGTCATGAAAAGAGAGAGATGCAGTGTTGTCTGAGTAACGCATCAGCGCAAAATGCATCATGCCGAATTTCGCGCTGGTTGCCATCGGGCCGCGCCGACGGACGCTGGTCGTGACGTTCGCGCCTCGCGTCAGACTATAGAGTGCTCGCATTTTGCTAACGTAGCGTCACTGTGCTTAGCGTGCACGCACGTCAACGCTACAATGGAGTATATTAGGCTCTTCCTGATGCGCTCACGGTCATTTCGCAAACTCCACATATACCAAATTTGGTGTTACGTGACGTCAGGGATGACGAAATATATTACTGGTGCAAAAATAATAATGCTGACAAGCGTGTCATTTAGAAAATGGCATGATACCACGCTCATAACGTGCTCGCTGCCGTGTCGCTAGCTCCACATATACTAAATTTGGGATCACGTGACGCGAATAGATGACGAAGGTAAACGACACATCTAAACAGGATAGGCATGACATGTAAATCATGTGCGGCATCATTTACTTCCACCTCATAACATTGTGCCATATCTACCTTCCTCATTCGTGCTTCGCATATCATCGATTCTCACTGTACGTGGGATCTGCCAATTTTTTTACAACTCGGAATTGAGTGGCCTGGTGAAGCCAGCTGATTGCAAGGTTCTTCTCCTCAAGTTTTGTTATCACCCCGTTACACTGCTTTGAGCGCAAACCGCGCCTACGATGTTCGAAAAGCTTGGAGGCTGTATTAGATCGTTTTGCCAAGATTACACCCAGATTGCACCCAGACTACAGATTATTTCGCAACCTACGTCTCCGCTAGCGATAAAACTAGAACATTCGATGGAAAGTGTATAAATGCCGACGCGCTTCACCGCTTATCAGTTGATCGACGGCCAACGCTGCATTTGCTGCTATCAGTGCGAGTGTGCTACTGTAAACCGTCTTTCCGTTTACCGGACGCAGCTTTGCCCAAATGAACAGTTTCATCTGGTTATCCAGTCTCCCGCATTCAGCCACGTCATGACTCTGTGACATGTGATGAAGGTGCTGCTTTCATGTACCGGACGCCGCCTTCAAAGGGTGAACCAAGCCTATACGTCGCGGAGAAGACCCCGACGCCATCCACGAGCAGTGAGTTAGCGGCAGGCAACAACACCATCCACCAGACCACGGCCTGACAAGATACCAAAGACCGAGCTGTTGACGTCAACTACGGCGACAATGACAGCGCATGTGCTACCTACACGGCTCCTGCTCCGTCAATCCAAGGAGCATCCAACTTTCAGCGGTTCGCTACTTGGGGACCCTAAAAGCTTGCTTGAAAGGTTGGGCTGAGTAGCCGTCTTCAACGACTAGACCAACGACGATAAGCTACGGCATGTGGATTTCGCTTTAGAAGACGCTGCTTGGACCTGGTTCGAGAATCGGGAGCGAAACCTCACAACAGGGGACATTTTTCGGGCCAGGTTACTTTTCGGGCCCAGACTTGTGCAAGCGTGGTCCACAAGGAGAAGGCTGAAGTCCTCCTGGAAACTCGCATGCAGCTCCCACACGAGAACGTGGCGCTCTTGACGGAAGGGATAACGAAACTTGTCCGTTGCGCCGACCCCGAAAAGCATGAGGACAAGAAAGCCCACCTTCTCATGCGAGGAGTTAAGCGGGAGCTTTTTGCGGGACTGATGTGGAACCCTCCGAGCAGCGTCCAAGACATCGTCTTCGAAGCAACGACTATCGAAAAGACACTTGAAATGCGCACACGACAATTCAAGCGCCACTCGACGCCAGCCTGTGCAGAGATTCAGCCACTCTGCTCCTACGACCTGCGTAATACAATAAGAGCCGTAGTGCGCCAACTTCGCAGGGTGTTTCCGCATTGCGAGTCTCAAGTTGCTTCAATCGCAGACATAGTCAAAGAAGAAAATCAGCAATCGCTACGCATGCCTGAGCAAGCGCAGCCGCTACTCCAAGCCATGAGCTATGCTGATGCAGCCCGCCGTCACGCCTCTCCTCCACGCTGAAACGCCTCCCCGTCATGCTCTCGTCGCCAGACGCCACCGCCACCACCACCAACGTCCTACCGTTCGTCCGTGGGACAGCGCAGCGCACCGAGGAAAACCAACGTTTGGCACGCACCTGACAACCGCCCGCTCTGCTACCAGTGCGGCGAGGCCGGGCATACCTACCGCCGTTGCCAGTATCAACAGATGGGTATTCAGGACTTCGACATCTACGCGCCGTGTCCACAATGAGGTGAACGACTCTATGACACCGCCGACTACCTCACGGGAGCGCAGTCGACATCCCAATGACCTTATTGTTAGCCGTCGCCAGGCCGCTACGCCTCACCGTACCACGGGCAGTACACCGGCCCTGCTCGGGGTCGATCTCCGAGCTCTTACTCTGAAAACTAAAGGGAGCAACCGGTCGAAATTTCCGGAGCCCTCCACTACGGTGTCTCTCATAATCATATGATGGTTTTGGGATGTTAAATCCCACAAATAAATTAAAGGGAGCAACCAATGGAGATGCGGTTGCTGTACGACGAACTACCGAAGATCCTCCGCCCCCAACGACGACGTCGCCGCATTGAAATCGAAAGCTTCCACCGCAAGAAGAAAAGAGTCTCGACGTGGAGCGTTCGCAGCCCGATGAAGACGTCCCGATGCAACGTGGAAGCAGCGGAGCAAATGGACGTAGCCGTGAGCCAACCCCAAGACCCAACCACAACGCACGACGACGAACCAGCGACCTCGACGCAATATTCGACGATCATTTCGTCACTGCTCTCGTTGATACGGCGCCGAGTATTCCGTCGTCAGTAGACCTTTCGCGACGAAGTTAAAAAAGTGAGGACTGCATGGCAAGGCCCCGAAATTCGGACCGCTGACGTTACTTAACAACGCTGACTGGAGTCTGCACAGCAAGAGTCACCATCTATCAGCAGACTTATCTTGCGAGCTTTTTATCCAACCAAATTGTCCCAGGGATGTGATACTGGGGATGGACTTTCTAAGTGAACACGGCTCTGATAATTGAAAATTTTATTAAAGCGCACTAAAAGTTAGACGGACAGAAAAGGCTGACAAGTACAGCCCTTGCTCTCACAACTGAACGTTTATTAGTCAGAAAAGATATTTAAAGCGCATACAAGGTTTTCAAGCATGTGCATCAGAACAGGGTGTAACAGAAACAACTCGTGTAAGGATTACAAAAATTGTCCATATTATGTGTCAAATAATATATTTAACGAGAACTAGGTGTAGAGATATGCGTATTCTTTATCATGCCGCACAGTCGCAGCTTGGCTAACACAGTCACGTCCCCTCTTTCGGATGTGGTTAGATTCCACTATCTGACGTGTTAGCTCATGCTTGTGTCGAAATAATATTTCTGTTTTTTTAAACGCAGTGTAACGTCGGCAGCTTTTACAGTGACCTGCAAGATGACTGTTGCCTGATGCCTTAACAGATGCGCAATGCTTTCTAAGGCGGTCGTTCACGCATCTTCCTGACTGGCCTATGTAGACTTTTCCACAAGAAAAGGTGTCATGTATACTACTCTCTTTACGCACTTCACGAAAATGTTTCTGCGTTTTACGGAGCAAGCTTTCAAACATATGGGCTTATCACCGCGTGGACAGATGCTTGCTAGTTTGGTTTTTGCCGAAAACTTCACGTCTACGCTGTATCTATCTTCAACGTGCTTTAAGGTATGTGCCAACTTGTTCACGTATAGAACGACAGCCATTTTCCCTAGCTGCTTTGTCTCCGAACTGGATCTTTTCTTTTTGCCCTTTATATTTCTGGCTACTACCATGCACACTGAAAAAGTAACTGTTTCGGGTAACCTGCTTTCGGGAATTTCGCCATGTGTCTCCTGAAACTATCACATATTAGACGCCCACACTATTTCTGCAAAGCTGACATAATACAAGACTTCACCATCCCCCTCTTTACCAACTTGGAGGGCCCAGACGCGTACCCTCGCACTAGCTTGGCACTTTTTGGTTCAGAACAACAGCAAATGTGTTCCCTACCAAGTTCCAATTTCAAATCGAAGAATCTCAACTCCTTATTTTTAGGCTACTTGGTAGTGTACTCAAGGCCCTTGCTACTTTCCTTAAACACCTTCAGCACGTTCATTTCCTCTCGGGAAAGATCGATGCCAGGCGTGAATATTATAAAGTCATCCACATACTTGAAGATATTGCCACGTTCAATTTCTAAAGTTTCGTTATCGCCCCAATACATTACACAGTTCTCGGCGCGGGCCGCGCCTGCGCTTTTAGAGAGGCTTCGGGACTGTAAAAGATCATTTCGATAAGATCACACCCACTCCGCGAACTGTACAGATTATTTTAGAACTACGTCACCGCCAGCGATAATACTAGAACATTCGATGAAAAGAGCACAAATGCCGCGCACTTCGCCGCTCGTCAGTAATTGATCGACGGCCGACGCCCCGTTCGCCGCTTACCTGGCGCCGGGATTCCCGCGACCAGGCACGCTGCCAGTCATCGACCCCATCTTATCGAGCATCAAGCGAACCCCTGGACAACCCGCCTGCTCTGTCCAGGCCTTCATCGTGAGCCAATGCCCGGGCACCACAGCGCAAGCCGTGGGAGCCAGGGCCAGGACGAAAGTGGGATGGCTTTCGCAGCGCCACCGCCGAAAGCTCATTGCTTTAAATTCAGCGCTCCAGAGGGGAGCACCGTTGACATCATAGATGCCCTCGAAGCAGTAACCGGCCCAGCCGGTATCAAGTCCCTCCAGCACATGGGAAGTGCAAAGTTCGGCACCGCAGCTGCAAACGTCCATGCAGCCACCAAGCTGAAGAGCCGGGGCGCCATTCTCTTGAACGGCGAATCAGTTCCACTAGTCAGCGTAGGTCCCGAAATAGTCCACGTCACAGTCTTCCGGGTACCGCTGTGGGTAAGCGACGCAGGCCTAGCGACTGCTCTATCCGCCTACGGCAACGTGCAACATATCCACGAGCCAGTGTTCAAGGGACGCCCTGGGGTTGGCACAGGTGTCCGTGTGGCGCGAGTGGAAATGAAAAGCCAAATACCGAACTTTCTGACAGTCCAAGGCTACAATGTCCTGTGTGACTACCGGGGTGTCAAGAAAGTGTGCTCTAAGTGCAGGAATGCTGACCACATCGCCAAAGATTGTGCCACGCCCCGTTGCACGCGCTGCAACGTGTTTGGACATGGCCACAGAGGGATGTGCACAACCATGCCGCAAGTGCTCGGGCAGCCATGCAACAGCTGACTGCGTGCGTCCGAAGTCCTTCGCAGTGGCTGCAGCAGTGGCAACCGAAAGACAAGCGTGCACCGACCTCACGCCCGCATTGCAAGATGATTATCCGGCACTCGAGCCTGTGAGCGACACTGACGCCCATTCTGAACCACAAAACCCAGGAGACCTACCTCTTCTGTCTGATAAAGCCTCGTCAACCCTTCACACCCCGACCGAGACCAGCGACTTCTCGCCGGACGCCTATGAAGAACACAGCTCATCCAAAGCCGAAGGCCCAGTGCCCGTACTTGCCCCGCCGCGGTGGTCTAGTGGCTAAGGTACTCGGCTGCTGACCCGCAGTTAGCGGGTTCGCTTCCCGGCTGCGGCGGCTGCATTTCCGATGGAGGCGGAAATGTTGTAGGCCCATGTACTCAGATTTGGGTGCACGTTAAAAAACCCCAGGTGATCCAAATTTCCGGAGCCCTCCACTACGGCGTCTCTCATAATCAAATGGTGGGTTTGGGACGTTAAACCCCACAAATCAATCAATCAATCAATCAATAAATCAATCAATCAATCGAGTGCCCGTACTTAGCAGAGACCATGAGAGCTACAGCTTTGACACAGTTGGCACCACCGGTAGCTCTAAGGCGCCGAGAGCTTCGATGGGACGCGGCACCCGAACGACGGGACGTGCAGACGCTCTGATCGTCGGCCCAGACAAGAACACAACAGTGATTATGCCACCGACAACGATGAGCGCCCGCGCCAGCAAGTACTCGGCTGAGACCCGCAAACTGAGCCTGTCAAACCCCATTTACCAGATTACAGGTGCGGCCACCGGTGCGTGTGTCGATGCCAGCGCCATGGGAATAGACCGTTCAGCCACCAAACGAGCAAACCCACTGACCACGGACTCTGAGGGCTCTACGGACAGTAGTAAGCCCCAAAAATTCGCTAATGCTCTGATGACGTCAGAGCATTTCTCTCTTTAGTTTTGTTCACTCGTTGAGCGCTCGCGCCACCCCCTGAGAGAGGTTTCTCTGAAGTTTGCCCACACTCCCGCTATCTTCAAAATGGCTACGGTGCATTTTCTCTCCTTAAACGACAGGGGTTTCAGACGCCGAGATACGGAGAGAGAAGTCATGCACTTCGCAATGTCACCTCATGTAAATATCCTTTTCTTACAGGAATGTAATTTTAGAGCCCTCTTTGATGTGCAATCCTTTTGTTCACATTTAAGAGTCGAGGCCTTTTTTTACTGACTAATTCAAAGATGTGCGGAGTCTGAGTTGTTTTTTTGACACCAGCGTTACTTCGAAGAGCACACTGTGTTTACGGTTTTGACGGTCGCACACTAGCAGTAGACTTTGACCTTCACGGCAGACGAGTAAGGACGCTCGTAATATATGCCCCAGCTCAACGTGGGGGCACGGCCGACTTTTTCAATTCACTCGACTCATTTATGTTTGACAGTTACCCCACTTTCTTAGTTGAAGATTTCAACTGTGTTGAGGACACCGACAGAGATGCGCGCGGACGCAGACAAAGCAGACAATATAGCGGAGTTAGCGCATTGCGACAACTCATCCGCAATTTCAAGCTCAGGGATGCGTGGGTCGACACTCACGGGAATGACTTCGTTGCAACCTGGCAAAGGGGTCACAGCATGACACGGCTAGACCGCTACTATTTTCCAGAAGTGCTAGCCACTCATGTCCTTAGTTGCGAGGTCCTACATTTCCCACCGGACGTTCCATGCATTACAGACCACTTTCCAGTGGCTGTAAAACTTTTCTTTGAACAATCCACTACATTTAGAAACCATTGGGAAATGAACACCACACTCGTGCACGACCCGGAAAGCGTAGCATTACTGCGCAATGCACTAGAGCAACCATGCAAAAGGCCACCTGAACCCCGTAACTGGGACGCATTGAAACACAGCTGGTGCGCCGAGCTTATCAAAGCGGGGCGCGAAAGGAAAGCGCGCCTGACGACAGAGATAAACGACGCGCTACGAAAAGCGCGCATTGTACGCAGAGGCGTGACGCTGACGCTCGCAATGCACGACTATCTCGATCAGTTAAACGCGTGGTACGAACTTTTGGTACGTCTTAGTACGCGCACAGCTGCGCAGTCTTTTATCAACGGACGACTAGTTTCAGATCCAGCTGTTCTTCGAAGTGTTCGCAACGGCTCCTTGGGTGAACAAATGCATGTCCCTTTCGTTCAGTTGCCGAACGGCGAACAGTCTACACGAGCAGAAAACATAACGAGGGTCTTTGAAACACATTTTTCGAATCTTTTCAGGGCGGAGAACGCAAGCGACGTGAACTATACCACCATAGCTAATGAGTTTTGCGAGGGAATTTCCCGTGTACTGGAGGAGCTCCGCGACAGTCTGTGCAGCCCAGTGACGCTGGATGAATTACGCATCGTGCTTCAGCGCATGAACACAACCGCCGCCACCGGCCCTGACGGAATACCCTTGCGTTTCTACAAAACCTCCCTTGAAACAATACAAGACCACCTTTTGACAATGCTAAATGGGCTTCTTGCTGACGGAATCAGACCGAATACGTTTCGTGAGAGCAGAGTTGTACTCTTGCTTAAAAGCGAGGGAGAGCCGTCCGACCCAAGGGCGTTGAGGCCCATTTCCCTACTTAACTCGGATTATAAGATATTGACAGCCATCTTTGAAAACCGCATAACAATCATTCTACCGGAAATAGTAAGCGACATACAAACATGCTGTGTCCCAGGTCGTACGATCTATACCTCGCTTGCGCTGACTCGCGATTTATTCACGTACGCTACAAGAACTCAAATATCTGGCGTTTTTGTTTCTTTGGATCAGGAAAAAGCTTTTGATCGCGTAAAATGAAACTATCTCTTCGCTGTGCTTGAGTGTTCTGGCTTCCCAGCACATTTAACGGACACCCTCCAATTACTCTACACTGATTTAGAAACGTCATTAGTAGTGAATGGCTATACGTCTGAACCTATTGCAGTAAGGACATTCGACAAGGCTGTCCCCTCTCCGCAATTCTCTTTGTATTATGCATATATCCATTATTGAAACAAATCCAGAAGTGTACTTCGATACGTGGTTTCCCTCTTCCAGGCTTGGGCGAAGTGAAAGTAGAGGCATACGCCGATGACATCTCGTTGTTTATTCGGAACATAGATAGCTACAGAGCCTTTCTGCGAATATTCCACACGTATAGTTACCTGTCAGGAGCACGTCTTAATCTCGGAAAAAGCAAGGCATTGTGCTTTGGGATGCACATTGAAGAGTTCCCTGATGGCGTCCAAATTGTCCAAGGCGTTAAAGTCTTAGGTGTAACTTTCCTTTCGAATGGTGAGGTAGCCCGCACGACATGGAAAGAAATCCAACACAAAGTGGACAGACGCATTGAAGTCGCCAGAACGTTTCAACTACCTTTTACTTAAAGAGCTTATTTAATTAAATCCAGCATAACAGAGCCACTGCTTTATGTAGCCAGAATTGCACGACCACCTCGACGGGTTTTGCTGAGAGTGGATACTGCGTGCGGCTCCTTTTTTGGGATGGACACGCCGAAGCTGTTGCCAGAGCCTTGTTCCGCCTACCAGTAAAATGGGGAGGGCTCAGTGTACCCAACCTTGATGTAATGTTCCGGATGTTGGCTCTCAAAAACACCTGGGCAATCTTAGAGAACTCATCGTAACGAGGCAGGCAACTTGTAGTGTATCTGCTAGGAACCTCCAGAAGACTTTTTGGTTTAGCAAACGACATGGGACCCGCTGCTGTGCAGCCACCAGCGTATTACACACATTTTATAAAATCTTCGCAACAATGGCGAAACGATTTTTCTGTTCAAGAACTTGTGGAAATGTCCCCCACCGACATGAGCGAATTAATAGCATTTAAAAGCCTATCTGAAGAACAACGCCGGAAATGCCGGGCGAAAAGACGCTGGACTCTTACAAACACGTCTCTCCCTTCCAAGGTCCGTGACCTAAACTGGCTCAGGGAATGAGGGGCTTTACCAACGGCCGACCGCCTTGCGGTGTGGGGCGTGGTGCCCTCCGCCACATGCCCGCACTGCGGTCGCGTCGAAACACTGAACCAAGTCTTCCATGAATGTATAGTAGCGCGTACCTTTTGGTGCATGGTTACCAGGATGTTCCAAACAAGTATGCAGTGTAAGTCTAGCCACAGGGATAACTTCGTCGTACTCTTAATGGCTATCGGAGCATTCGTCTTATGGAAACGAAGGGGACTGGCCTGCCTGAGGGGACGCCCCCAGGGAGCCATGTTCCCCTACTACATCGGCTAAGAAACATAACGCTTATGCATCTTAACACCGAACTAGCTATGCTCGGAGAGGAGGCTTTTCTCTGACGGTGGTCTACGCGATTTATTATCGTAAAAAACAACAGAGTGTCCATGGCGTTCCTCCCTTATTAAGGAGGTGGGCTAGACCTTGTACTACTCTGACATTACAGTGTGTATTTTTCTTTTCTTCTTTAGAAACATCTATTTTTGTGCAATATTGTTCTTGAGCGCGAGATCAAGTTGTCCTCACAGGTGAATGCAAAATATCACGCTACACTGTGAATGACCTCTCCTTGTTTGTTCATATAGCCTTACTGTTCATTTAGGTTTAATCATCTCGATGTCATGAATGTCCTGTCTTTGTTGTACAATTTTTGCATTGTACGTCACTGCATACGCTATAAGTTCTTTCGCTGTATATAACAGCTTGCATTGTACATACGCATTGTTCACCATTGTCCATTTTTATGTGTGCACATAAGCTGTGTAAGACATATCCGGAAATAAATTCTCTTAAACGCTCTAAGTCCAAGACTGCTACTGTAGTCCGACTTTCTGTTTACTGGGCACGGGTTCGCCCAAATAAAAAAATTATTAATCTCGCAGTGTGCTCCATTAATTCACGTCACAACCCCGTGACATCTGGTGGAGGTGCTGTTTCTTCCATGTACCGGACGCCTCCGTCACGCCATGAAGACAGCGACGCCAGCAACAAGCAGTGAGTTAGCCGCAGGCAACAAGGTCTGCCACCGGAGTACTTCCTTTTAGAGGACAAGGCTCAGAAAAACAAAACGTTGACGTCGAGCACGGCAACCATGTCAGCGCAAGTTCCCCCTGCACCACTCCTGCTTCGGCAACCAAAAGAGCCGCCAACTTTCCGCGGTTCACCACTGGAAGACCCGGAAAGCTGGATCGAAAGGTTCGACCACATCGCCGCCTTCAATGACTGGACAAACGATGACAAGCTCCGGCACGTGTATTTAGCCTTAGAAGATACTGCTCGGACATGGTTCGAGAATCAAGAGTGAAGCCTTACAACGTGGAACATCTTTCGTGCCAGGTTCCTCACCACTTTCGCAAGTGCGCTGCGCAAAGAGAAGGCCACAGCTCTCCTCGAAACCCGCATGCAGGTGCCAAATGAAAACGTGGCGCTATTCACGGAAGATATGATTAAACTCTTCCGCCACGCTGACTCCGACATGTCCGAGGAGAAGGTCTGTCTGCTCATAACGAGGAGAAAAGCAAGAACTCTTCGCCGGGCTGATCAGAAACCCGTCAAAGACGGTCGCCCAGTTCATCTCAGAAGCATCTACGATAGAGAAGACGCTCGATATGCGCACGCGGCAATATAACCATAGCTTCTCGTCTACAAGCTACGCCGGCATTGAAGCACTAGGAACCACTGACTTGCGTGAGACGATCTGAGCGATCGTGCAAGGAGAGCGCCGAAAATTACTTCCTTCAGCACAGCCTCACGTGGAAACCATCGCGGACATCGTACGCCAGGAAATCCAGCAATTGCTGGGCGTTCCTCAGCCTCAACACCCGCAGCCGGAAGTCATGAGCTATGCTGCTGCAGCCTACCGCCACGCCCCTCCTCCATGCGCACGCCAAACGCCACCCCATCGCGCTTCCGTCGCCAGACGCCACCGCCGCTACCACCCCCACCAACGTCCTACCATTCGCTAGCGGGCCAGCGCAGTGCGCCGAGGAAAACCGACGTTTGGCGTGCATCTGACAACCACCCGCTCTGCTACCACTGCGGCGAGGCTGGGCACAGTTAACGCCGTTGCTAGTACTGACAGATGGGACTGCGTGGCTTCGCCGTCAATGCACCACGTCCGCAGCCAGGGGAACGGCCACGTGACATCGCCGACACCTGACGGGAACTTAGTGGACGCCACGAAGTCCTTCCCATTTGTCGTCGCCCAGCCGCCGCATTACACTGCACCACCGGCAGTACTCTGGCCCAACGCGGAGTTGGTCTCCTAGCCCGTATCCGGGAAACTAAGGGCAGCAACCGATGGAGGTGGGGTTGTTGTGCGACGAACTACCGAAGATCCTCCGACGACGACGACGCCGCGACGGAGCTTTCCGAACACGACGCCAACCAGGCAAAGTCCTGACGGCAAAAGCTCACTTACCGAAGGTAACCTGACGACGCAACATGGAAGCAGCGGAACAAGCCGACCCAGCCGTGACCCGACGCCACGTCCTAACTGTAACGCGAGACGGCGAACTAGTGACCTCAACGTTCTTATCAACGGCCACAGTGTGACCGAATTCGTCGATACTGGAGCCGACTATTCCGTCATCAGTGGGCCGTTTGCCACGAAGTTGAAGAAAGGACAGCTTGGGAAGGCCCTGAAATCCGCCCAGCCGGCAGTCATCTCGTTATGCCTGCGGTAATCTGCACAGCGAGCGTCACCATTAACGGCCGTATTTATCCTGCAGACTTCGTAGTCCTACAGCGTCGCTCGAGAGATTTGATCCTTGGCATAAACTTCTAATGCCTCCACGGTGCTGTCATAAACCTAAGAACAAAGTCGATAACGCTATTCACAGAAGATGCACTACCGCCGAGCACGCCGTCATGAAACCATGCCTTGAATGTGCTGGAAGAACAAGCCACCATTCCGCCTCGCTCCAGCGTCATTATTTCAGTCGGTGCCCCTAAATCACCTGATTTGGAAGGCATCGTTGAAGGCAGTCAGCTTCTGTTGGTCACCCGCAATATTTGAGTCGCAAGAGGAATTGCAGAGCTGCGGGGAATCAAAACAATGGTTATGCTCACAAATTTCAGCAATAAATACAAACAAGTGAACAAAGAAACGACGGTCGCATACATCGAGGAAATCGTGGAAGTCACCAGTGCTTTCGTCCTCGTCGATTCTACGGAACCTGCTCAGAGAAACCAAGCCCCTCCCTTAGCTTTCGACGTCAATCCCAGCCTTTCGAACAAGAAGCAAGAACAGCTCAAGACCCTGCTGCTGCAATACGAAGATTGCTTTTCATCGTCGTCGAATATTCGGCAGACGCCAATCACGAAACATCATATCATAACCGAGGAAAATGCCAGACCACTCCATCAAGGTCCGTACAGGGTTTCGACGCGAGAACGCGAGGCCGTAAAGACACAAGTTGATGAAATGCTACGGGACGACATCATCCAGCCGTTCAAAAGTCCATGGGTGTCCCACGTGGTGTTAGTGAAGAAAAAGGATGGAACCCTACGTTTCTGCATCGATTATCGCCGCCTGAACAAAATCACAAAAAAGGACCTGTATCCTCTCCCACGAATAGACGACGCACTGGATCGGCTCCATAACGCCAAGTACTTTTCGTCAATAGACCTCAAGACTGGCTATTGGCAAATCAAAGTCGACGAAAGAGACCGAGAGAAGATGGCGTTTATGTAATCGGACAGCCTCTTTGAGCTTAAGGTGACACCTTTCGGTCTTTGCTCAGTGCCTGCAACTTTTCAACAAACTATGGATACAGTAGTTGCAGAATTGAAGTGGCAGATTTTCCTTGTTTACTTGAATGACGTCGTCATGTTTTCCTCGAGTTTCGATGAGCATCTTCGGCGCATTGAAGCTGTACTTCAAGCCATCAAGACGCCCGTACTCAAACTGAAGCCAGAAAAGTGCAGATTTGCGTACGAGGAGCTCTTGTTCCTGGGGCACGTGATTAGCAAATCCGGAGTTCGTCCCGATCTACAGAAAACAGCCGCCATCGATGACTTCCCGCCTCCCACTGACAAGAAGGCAGTGCGCCAATTTCTGGGCCTCTGCGCCTATTATAGGCGGTTCTTAAAAAAACTTCGCCCGCATCGCCGATCCCCTCACTAACCTTACCGAGGCCAACGTGGAGTTCAAGTGGGAAACGCCACAGAAACACACTTTTCAGGAGCTTAAACATCGCCTCCAGACGCCTCCGTTATTTGCCCAATTTGACGAATTCGCCGACACAGAAATATACACTGATGCAAGCAGCGTAGGTCGCGGCGCCATTCTTGTGCAGATGGCTGACGGACTTGAAAGGGTTATTAAGTACGCCAGTCGATCACTATCCAAAGCAGAAGCCAATTACTCCACAACCGAAGAGGAATTCCTCGCCATCATCTGGGCTACGTAGAAATTTCGCCCCTACCTCTACAGCAGGCCCTTCAAAGTGGTGAGCGACCACCACGCCTTGTGTTGGCTGACTACCTTGAAGTACCCATCGGGTCGCCTCGCATGATGGAGCCTGAGACTTGAAGAATATGACATTACCGTCGTTTACAAGTCCGGCAAGAAACACTTCGACACCTACTGTCTCTTTTGTGCGCCTGTCGACCAACCACTGTCCGAGGGCCCGGAACTCAACTACTTCGTGGGAACGATAACTGCCGACGACTTCGCTGAACGACAGTGGGCCAACCCGGAACTTAAGGCCCTAATAGAATACCTCGAAGGCGCACCTGCCGAAGTCCTGCAGGTATTCCAGCGCGCACTTGCGTCGTTCTTCCTACGAAACAGTCTGCTCCAAAAGAAAAACTTTTCACCGCTTCGAGCCAAGTACCTCCTTGTGGTGCCTTTAGCTCTGCGACCAGAACTCCTGCAGACCCTGCACGACAATCCGTCGGCAGAGCACCTCGGTGTTTCCTGCAAACTCGCGAGGATACAAGAAAGGTACTACTGGCCACGTCTTATCACTGACGTCACTCGTTATGTGAGGACATGCCGGGACTGTCAGCGACGCAAGACACCGCCGACAAGGACAGCGGGACTTCTGCAGCCAACTGAACCACTTCGCCGACCATTCCAGCAGATCGTTATGATCCTACTGGGGCGGTTCCCGACGTCGGCTTTCGTAAACAAGTGGATCATGGTAGCTACCGACTACCTAACCCGCTACGCCGAGGCAAAAGCCCTGCCCAAAGGCAGTGCATCCAAGGTAGCTAAGTTCTTCGTCGAAAATATCGTCCTACGTCACGGCGCCCAGGAGGTCCTCATCACCGACACAGGAACGGCATTTACTGCTGACCTAACTCAAGCCATCTTGGCATACAGTCAGACAAACCACCGCCGGACAACAGCGTACCACCCACAGACCAACGGCCTCAGCGAGCGGCTAAAGAAGACGATCGCCGATATGCTGGCAATGTACGTCAATGTCGAACACAAGACGTGGGACGCCATTCTTCCGCACGTGACCTTCGCATACAAGACGGCGGTGCAGAAGACGACGCAGCTATCTCCATACAAATTGGTCTACGGAAGGAGCCCATCAACGACGCTCGATGCCATGTTACTCAACGTCACCGACGAAGAAAACCTCGATGTGAGTGAGTACCTTCAACGCACTGAACACGCCCGACAACTCGTGCGTCTCCGTATCAATAATCAACAGATGACCGACAGCCGCCGTTACAATCTTCGACGACGCTCCGTGGAATATCAGCCCAGTGAACGTGTTTGGGTGTGGACGCCGATACGCCGACGTGGACTCAGTAAAAAGCTATTGCGACGGTACTTCAATCTGCACAAGCTGCTTCGACGTCTCGGCACACTTGCTTACTAGCTTGTCCCTGACGGCATCACGAACTCTCAACGACGCCGATCACGACCTGAAGTCGTCCATGTCGCGCATCTTAAGCCGTCTCATGCGCGTTAACAAACTTAAACAGTGTTTTTTGTATTATTGCTTTATCGCAATTTATTCATTGTATTTTCTTGCATTATTGTTGTATCTTCTTCGTTAGTAAAAGCATCAGGACGATGCTTTTTTCAGAGGGGGACAATGCCACGTTCCATTTCTCAAGTTTTGTTATCACCCCAATACATTACACAGTTCTCGGCGCAGGCCACACCTGCGGATTTTGAAAGGCTTTGGGACCGTAGTAGATCATTTCGATAAGATCACGCCCACTCCGCGAACTTATAGATTATTCTAGAACCTACATCACCGCCAGCGATAACGCTAGAACATTCTATGGAAAGTGTATAAATGCCGATGCATTTCGCCACTTGTCAGTAGTTGATCGACGGCCGACACTCCGTTCAGCCGCTATGTATAGCGCCAGTCGAAGTATTGTAAATATGCCTACCCATGTTCACGATCTGTTGTAAATATATGCATATATAATTGTAAATATATATTTGTGTTTTTTACGAATGTATGCGTAGTTTAGCACAAACTTGTATATATATATATATATATATATATATATATATATAGGCATGGTGGCGAAAATGGCCGTAGCGTTGCAATAAGTCAGGTAGATCCTCCAAGAGAACGGTAACAACGGAAGTGTTTAATTCGACAGTTTCGGCCAGAGTCTGGCCTTCATCAGGAGTCATGGTACATTCTGTTTGCGCGCACATTTATAGTATTTTGGGTAAAAAATGAGAGGGAAAGAACGAAAAAAACAGAAAGAAAGAAAGAGTTTGAAAAACGAGAGAGGAAAGGATATCCAGAAAGTTCCAGGTTCCACTGTGCTTCGCGAGTGGCGTCGTCAGTGTGTATTTTCTTAGTATTGCGTTCAGTGCAGTTTGGTGGCGGTCCCTTTATTGTAAACGGGGCCTGGCTAAGGTAAGGGCTTGCGTGTCGCGAAAAATGCTTTTTTTATTATTATTTTTTATTTTTTAAAGACCGTCACTAATTCGGCGTCGGAGACAGCGTTCCGAGGCTCCAGGAAGTCGGCGCGGGAGAAAATGTTTCTTAAGGCGCTGTCTGTCGTTTTGAATGCTATTTTTGCTCTGCGAATCCGCGTTTGGGGGTTTTAATTGTGTATGGGGTGGCCCTTCTATATGTCGGGCTTTGTTGTCGAAATGCGGGAAGGGTTTCCAAACTGCGAGAAAGGACGTTTGAAGTGATTGCTATTTTGTACTGGGAAACCGCGTTCGGGGCGTTTAGTTGTGTATGTGGATGTCGGGCTTTGTTGCCAAAATCGGGGAGAGGTTGCCAAAAGGCGAGAAAGGACGTTTGAAGTGATTGCATTTTGTTCTGGGAATCCACGTTCGGGGCTTTTAGTTGTGCATGCGGTGACCCTTCGACAAGTCGGGCTTACAACTATTGTTCGGTTATTCAGAGAAATAGAAATAGACGACAGTGGTTCACTGAAACACGCAAAGATATTTGTAGTTGTCCAGTCCTCGTCGCCGCCACAGTGCCGCGAAATCTTGAATTGTTATGATTACAATTATAAACTTATATATACACACATACACCCACATACATATGCGCATATACATAAGTACATATACACATATAAATGTATATGTATATATTATAGTGCTTTGATTGCTGCAAGTGTACCCGGACTTTCATTTATGCCTTTTTCGAGGGTGTTAAATCGGTGTATGAGGTATGATTCACGTTGTTCACGTTCCCGGTTTGATTTAAATCCTGTTTCTAAAAGTGTGACTGACAATTTGTCGAAGGAGTGGCCGGGAAGGTTAAGGTGTTTTGATAGAGGTAGATTCGGCGCTGATTTCGCGTGGGCTCTGTGATTATTGAAACGAATCCTAAAGGGTGTTTCCGTTTGTCCGATGTATTGCATGCCGCACACGTTGCATTCAAGTAGATATACCACATTAGAGGAATCGCATGTTAGATTTCCTCGTATGTTAATTGAAAAGTTGGATTGTGTGCTGCTTGCCTTGCTTGTATCTCGCATCGCTTTGCATACAAAACATCGAGGCTTCAGACAAGGTCGGCATGAACTGTCGGAAGTTGAAGTATTGATTTGGGAGTTTACAAGTGTGTCTTTGAGGTTGCGTGTTCGTCGGTAAACGACGCCAGGAGCCGATGGGAATGCACGTTTTAGACGTTCACTTTGTTCCAGTATGTTGTAATGTCGTTTAAGGATTTTGTTAACGTTGGGGAAATTCGTGCTGTATGTTAAACATAGGTGTGTCTGTTGCAGGTTGTGTTGTGGTGGCCGCTTCATCAGAAGGTCATCACGCTGAAGTTTTCTAGCTTTTTGAATAGCGTCATCAATCACATGTGGAGGATATTTCTGTTTTTCGAGCACGAGTTTAAGCTTTTGTGAGCTCGCGTGGAAGTCAGTGTCTTTTGAGCAAATTCGCTTAAAACGGTGGGCCTGGCCGTATGGAATGCTGTTTTTACAATGGCGTGGATGATCACTTTGGTAATGGAGGTACTGTTGTCGATCTGTTGGTTTGCGGTAGAGGGTTGTGGAAAGTTTATCATCTTCTATTATTATGGTAACGTCAAGGAAATTTACGGTTACTTGTGAGTAGGTGTGTGTGAAGTGTATGTTTGGATGCACAGTATTGTAAGTATCGATAAAGTTTAGCAGTTCATCCTCGCTGTGAGTCCAAATAAGAAAAATATCGTCAATGTACCGCCTGTATAGGAGTGGTTTCAAGGGAGTTTGGGACAAAAATTCGGTTTCTAGTTTTCCCATGAAAATGTTAGCATAGTTTGGTGCGAGTTTGGTACCCATGGCGGTGCCGCTGATTTGTCGAAAGTACTCTTGGTTGAACTCGAATGAGTTCAGTTCTAATACAAGTCTTGTGAGGCTTGCGATGGCAGAGAAATCTGGGGTGTCAGGTTGTCTATGGTTTGTGTATGTGTTTTTTAATGCCGCTATGCCATCATCGTGGGGAATATTTGTATAAAGTGAAGACACATCAAGAGTAACTAAGTATGAGTGTTTCGGAATGCGCAGGTCTGCAATATCTCGAAGAAAATGTGAGGTGTCTTTTACGTACGACCCGAGAGTGCAAGGAATGTGGCCTATTAATTTGTCTACGTACCCTGATATGGGCTCGGTTACTGTGCCTATACCTGAAATGATTGGTCGGCCTGGATTACCGGGTTTATGAATTTTTGGGAGTATGTAGAAGCGCCCTGGACGAGGGTTGTACTGGCCGCATTAATTTGTGCTCACTGCGTGTTATTCTTCCCTCGTCCAAACAGCTTCTTCAGTTCTGTTGCTACAATACGCGTGTATTTCTCTGTCGGGTCCCCTGGGAGGCGTTCGTAGAATTTTAAGTCGTTTAGTTGACGGTATGCTTCTTGTAGGTAGTCGGTTGTATTTAGGACTACAATTGCCCCTCCTTTGTCAGCGGGCTTTATTATTATATCAGTCCTAGATGTTAGGTTTTGCATACTCTTTTTCTCGGATTTTGTCATGTTTTCCCGCTTTCCCTTCTGTCTGTGATACTCCTGTAATATATCTTTCTGGACCGCGTTAATATATAAGTCCAGACACTTGTCTCGATGACTATTTGGTGTCCAATCGCTTGTTTGGTGGCGGGGGAGTCTTTGGAATGTTAGACGGCTTGTCCAAGAAATATTCGTGCAGCCCTCAATTTTCTAGCGAAGTTGTCGAGGTCTCGGAGTAAGTGAAACTCATCGAAGATTTTCTAGTTGGGCAGAAGTTTAGTCCTTTAGATAATAGTTTTACTTCATCAGTTGACAAACTCGTGTCTGATAGGTTTATAATCGCAGCGTCGTAGTGAGTGTTGATAGGTGTTTTCTTGTTTGTGCCGTGAGTTTCCTCGTGGGTGAATGTGTTGTAGTCATACAGTGTAGCGTCTGGTAGTGTGGGGTTGGAAACATTGTCTCTTTTAAGTTTCTGTATTTTAGTTTTCTTGACCTCTTGGTATTTATTCTGTTCGAACTCTGTTAGTAGGGTGATTTCCTCGTTTGATAGGTGGTTGTTGTCGCGCAGAATGGCGTTGGTCATGTTGGTCAGTTTCTTTACTTGTTTTTCACTGTGGTTGATTGGCAATTTCTGTTAGACTTGAGTGATGCTTCTAGAAGGACGTTTTGCCATGCGGCCTGGTTGTTTTCGTCGAGATTTGTGGCGGCAGGGGTGATGGAGAGTGTCATTCCTTTGGGGGCTATTCTAGCATTTAGGTATACTTGCCAGCGTCGATCTATGCAATTGCATGTCTGATTCGTTTATCCTTGAGTTTTCTTACTTTAAGAAAAGTGGCACTGTAACCGGAGGAGCAGAGAGCTGGACTTACAGATGGAAGTCAGTCTTCTTTTGGGCGCGGGGACGGTACCTGCAGAAGTCCGCAGGTTGTAGGTGTGTTTGTGCAGGCCTTCGTCGTTGAAAGGATGATCCGGGGCGTCGAGCTGCTGGCAGGCGTTGAAGCTCCGAGCGAGCGTTGAGGGCAGGATGTCCGTGTTGCTCGATGTTTTCTTTGGGTGGGGTCGGCAATAGGAGCAACACGCCTCTGTTGGTCGGCAGGTTTCACCTCTTGGGAAGGTGCGGTACTGCGGTCGATGACGGTGGGCTGTATTCGGGCGTCGAGGGTGTTATACTTCAACGATCGTTGGGAACTCTGTCGTCGTGGTTGTCAGAGGCCTGCAGTGCTCCGGGAACGTGTTGGTGGACTTCTGGTTCCCTGGTGATATTCTTCTGTCTCGCATTTGGATGGGAGTGGTAGGTTGGGATGACCACCCCGCGGCAGGCTCGAGGTTCCCGCGATATATTGCCCCCTTCAGCGTTGAGCAATGAGTGCTACCCCCATGAAGCTCGGATGTAGTCCGTCCGCAGCAAGGAAACGTCTGGCTGGCAGTTGGTCGAATTCATAGTCCGATGTATGACCAACCTTGCCCGGTTTTTCCGGCAGTACGTCTTGATTGTCTCATTATAAGTGACGAGCTTCCCTGTTGAAGCGGTGGACGAATTTCTCGTTGGAACGTTTTGTAGGCGCCTGTTGGTGGATCGTGGTGGCACCACATGAGGACAATTAGTCTGTCAAGTTCCGGGCGTCTTTGAAGAGTGTTATTTACCAGGCGGCGAAGGCGCGCGAAGGGACTCATCCGGCCCGTACAGTTCCAATTCGCTCGTCCCACGTGGAAAACGAGCGTGGTTACTGAGCGTGGCACATTGCCAGCTCATCTTCAATATCGAAAGTGGATGCTCCGCGGATCGTTATGAATGCCGGTGTTGACTTGTCGTAGGGTAGGGTTGAAGTGTCGATGAAGGTATCTCGTTTGTGAATTTCCAATGATAGCTGTACTTGGTGCATGTTTAGGAAATTTCCGTGATAATTTTTCCGCTGGAGGTGCGCCGGTGGCCGGTCTGGAGTAGGCAGGCATGGTGGCGAAAATGGCCGTAGCGTTGCAATAAGTCAGGTAGATCCTCCAAGAGAACGGTAACAACGGAAGTGTTTAATTCGACAGTTTCGGCCAGAGTTGGCCTTATCAGGAGTCATGGTACATTCTGTTTGCGCGCACATTTATAGTATTTTGGGTAAAAAAGGAGAGGGAAAGAACGAAAAAACAGA